>JBBDGP010000585.1:5962500-7162500 GCA_037952835.1 Lithobates septentrionalis
GAGTTGCGATAAATTACATAGGTGTTGTAAATGGCCAAATTAAATAAATAAATCAAAACTTTTTTGTACCACTGGTATGTTCTTCTGGTGGAAAGGTAGGGCTCGAGCATCTGGTCGTTGAAGTCGACACCCCCCATATACATGTTGTATTCATAGATACACGTCGGCTTTTGAATTGGGCCATTCCTCCTGCTGATCTCAACAAATGTGTTGTTGTGGATTGAAGAAAGCATGTAGACGTCCCTTCTGTCCCTCCACTTCACAGCCAGAATTTCCTCATTCCGTAAGCTCGCCGCCTCTTCTTAACTTTTTGTTGACGAGGCTTTGAGGAAAGCCCTTCCGATTCGTCCTCACGGTGCCGCATGCTGGAGTCTTCTTTCTATGAAGGTTTCGGAACAGGGGCAGACTAGAATAAAAATTGTCCACATATAGATGGTAGCCTTTCTCCAGAAGTGGGTTTATGAGTTCCCAAACAACTTTCCCACTGGATCCGATATATTCTGGGCAATTAGGGGGATGTAGCTGGGTGTCCTTCCCTTCGTATACCATGAAGGCATAGGTATACCCTGTAGCACGATCGCACAATTTGTACATCTTCACCCCATAGCAGGCCCTTTTGGTGGGAATAAATTGTTTTAAGCCCAGCCTGCCAGAAAATTTGATAAGGGACTCATCCACACATATGTGTTGTCCTGGGGTAAACAACTGGGGGAAGATTTCTGAAAAATAATTTATTAGGGGCTGAATTTTAAAAAGCTTGTCAAAATTTGGGTGATTTCGGGGAGGGCACTGGGTATTGTCGTTATAGTGAAGGAATCTCATAATCATGAGATATCTGGTCCTGGGCATTATTGAGGAAAAGATGGGCATGTGGTAGATGGGGAGGGTAGACCAATACGAACGTATTCGATTTTTTCTGTTTAGTCCCATACAGAACGTGAGGCCCAAAAAAATTTTAAACTCCTCCACTGTTAGGGCTCTCCATTCGTAGGGACGGGCATAAGAGGACGTTGGGTTGCTTGCAATAAATTGTTGGGCATATAGGTTGCACTGGGCAACAATAGATGCAAGCATGTGCTCAGTAAAAATAAGGTGGAAAAAGTCTATCGGGGAAAAATTTTCTGTGTCCACCTGGACTCCTGGCTGGGCAGTGAAAGGGGGAACATTAGCTTCCCCTGAATTGGGTGGCAGCCACAAGGGGTTTTGAAGGGAATAGGGAAGGCTGGCATGGGACCTAACCCTTTGGGCCTGAGGTGACACCCCACTGTTACGTGGCCTTTGCCGAGGTACTGCGGTGCTGGTGGATGGCACAGCGGTGCTGGTGGATGGCACTGCAGTGCTGGTGGATGGCACTGCCTCCTCACCAGTACGCCTTTGTCTGGCGGGCGGACTCTCATCCTCCTCCTCTGAGGCTGTCAGTGTACCACTGGTTAGGACAGGCTCGTAGTCCACGTCAGACTCAGAGTCGGAAAATGAGGAGGAATCAGAAGCGGAGAGCTCCCCGTTGCTCTCGTCGCCCGCAAAAATACTGTACGCCTCCTCAGCTGAATATACTCTTCTAGCCATTGTTGGTGATGACAGAAGGCACTGATGACAAGTGACACTGATGATAGCTGGCACTCTTACGTGGCACTGGTGACACTGATAACAGATGGCACGTGCACTGACGGGTGGTACTGACAGATGGTATTGACAGGTAGCACTGACAGGTAGCACTGACAGGTAGCACTGACAGGTGGAACTGACGGCAGGTGGAACTGACGGCAGGTGGCACTGATGGCAGGTGGCACTGGCAGATGGTACTGGCAGATGGCACTGGCAGATCTGACTGACAGAGGCACTGGCACTGGCAGATGGCACTGGCACTGGCAGATGGCACTGGCAGATGGCACTGGCAGGTGGCACAGGCAGATGGCACAGGCAGATGGCACAGGCAGATGGCACTGGCAGATGGCACTGGCAGATGGCACAGGCAGATCTGACTGACAGATGGGACTGACAGATGGGACTGACAGAGGTTCTGGCACTGGCAGATGGCACTGGCACTGGCAGATGGCACTGGCAGATGGCACTGACAGATGGCACGGGCAGATGGCACGGGCAGATGGCACGGGCAGATGGCACTGGCAAATCTGACTGACAGATGGGAATGACAGATGGGACTGACAGAGGCACTGGCACTGGCAGATGGCACTGGCACTGGCAGATGGCACTGGCAGATGGCTCTGGCAGATGGCACGGGCAGATGGCACGGGCAGATGGCACGGGCAGATGGGACTGACAGATGGGACTGACAGAGGTACTGGCACTGGCAGATGGCACTAGCACTGGCAGAGGGCACTGGCAGAAGGCACTGGTAGATGGCACGGGCAGATGGCACGGGCAGATGGCACTGGCAGATGGCACTGGCAGATGGCTGATATGTTGGCACAGTGTATGTGTTTTACTCACAGTAACTCACAGTAACTCAAGTGTAAGCCTCTCTCAGTAGCACAGATCGCTCTCCCTCCTCACACGCTGTCTCTGTGTGAGGAGGGAGAGCCGGCAATGAGAGATTGGGCAGCACAGTGGTGTAGTGGGTAGCACTCTCGCCTAGCAGTAAAAAGTGTCGCTGGTTCGAATCCCAACCATGACACTACCTGCCTGGAGTTTGCATGTTCTCCCTGTGCCTGCGTGGGTTTCCTCCAGGTACTCTGGTTTCCTCCCACACTCCAAAGACATGCTGGTAGGTTAATTGGCTTCTGTCCAAAAATGAGCCCTAGTATGAATGTGAGTTGGGGACCTTGGCTTGTGGGCTCCTTAAGGGTAGGGACCGATGTGAGTGTGTGATGTATGTGTGGAGCGCTGCATAAATTGACGGCGCTCTATAGGTACCTTAAATAAATAGGGATAATTGTAGACACACACCCACACTCACTCAGGTTGAACTGGATGGACTGGTGTTTTTATTCAACCTTACTAACTATGTAAGACTATGTAAGATGATCTCATATGTTTACATGTGAGATCATCTCTCATTGGCACAGCGATCGCGCTGAAAACGGCCGCTATGATTGGCCGTTTTCAGCGATCTGTGACTGGCTGTGTCCAAGGGACACGGCCAGCACAAAACTTTCCCGATGCGCGCCCGCAGGAGCGCGCAACACGGAAGTAAACAGGAGGACGTCCAGGGACGCCCTCCCGGCAGATAGCGTCCGCGCTGCACCTGTCTTTCGGCTATAGCGCGGGCGCGAAGTGGTTAAAAAATCCCAACCCCCAAATCCCTCCTTTGCACATACAAGTATTCAAAAAGCAAAAATCTGCATATTTGAATATTGTGGATTTTTTCATATCGGCACCATTGGCAGCCAAGCAAACGGGTATGTAACTTCTGAGTTACTACATTGGAGACTCGATTGAAGCTGATTTCAGCTTCGTTTTCGACTCGGGCATGCGGACGAATGTGCCTGCTGGTCGCTCCGGTCTCCCGGTGGGACTGTAGACCCGGGCAAAGTTGTGGAAGGCGGCAGGCGCGAGGGGGGGTTGTGTCGTGTCCTCTCCCACTCCTTATGATGACAGCTGAGCAGCTTCTGAGCCGCATCGGTTGTTATAACAAAGCCGACCACCAGATCTAAAAAGTGGTATTGGGGTGAAGGCTGCAGCTGCTTATTGCCCTGGTACAACTACTTCCTCAAAGCGCTGTACAGATATGTTGTTTTGCGGGAAGTGGTATGCTACAGGACTTTTTTGAGCTTTAATTAATATTTATTTTTTTCCTTTCACAGTGTGCCATTTATTGGCTGAGAACAATCAGCTAATCTCTCAGGCAGACAATGGATAGTCTGCAGGATTGTCATCCGGCTTCGGGAGCACAGCAGAAGCCAGATGTCATAAATCTGACTTCATAACAAAAAAGCATCCTAACAAGTCCCAGGTAAGAGGACAGATCGTTGCTAAACGGTTTGTGCTTTGACAGCCCCCCCTCTTTTATTTCTCAATCGCATTCTTACATCAGTTTCCTCAGCCCTCCTGCATATCACAATCCCCCTTCACATCACAGTTTACAGTAGTGTTCTGAACCCCCATTCACAATGGTATCTTAATCTTCTCCCCCACCTTCACAGCACCTCCCCACAGCTTTGTCCACTGCCCTCCTTCACATCACAGCCCCCTGCAACTCTGGCCCCCTTCACATTACACAGCCCCCTGCATCTCTGGGCCCCTTCACATTACGCAGCACCCTGCATCTCTGCCAGTTTCCCATCTTAACCTCCCAGCTCTGCCCCATCAGAATACAGCCTCCGCAGCTCTGCCACTTGCTATCTTATTTGGGCTCACAGAGCTGGAGACACAGTGGGAGACACAGCAGCACTGAATAGTGGGCAGGAGTGGGGGGGTGCTGAAGTTAACCAGCAGGTGATTGGTTGCTAGGGCTTCCTAGCAACCAATCACCTGCTGGTTAATTTGGAAAGTTATCTTCAGAAGCTCCGTTCTTGCCCAATATTCAGAGCTGCTGTGTCTCCCGCTGTGTCTCTGGCTCTGTGTGCAGAATGGTTCTGCCTCCTGCTCTCTGCTCCAATGTGATAGTGACAGCGGCGGAGGCAGGGAGACAGAACCGGCACCTAAATGGCTGGACTGTGGCGGTCCGGATGGCACAGTATCTTGGTCTGCATTTAGCCCACAGTCCGCCATTTAGTGATGTCTGCTTTAAATGTTAAATAGATGTTTGTTATTATGTTTATTATTATGTTTGCTTTGTGTTTATGTTAGGTACTAGGGATGAGCTTCGAGTTGGCTGTTCGCAAGTTCGCCGAACAGCGAACAATTTGGGGTGTTCGCGGCAAATTCGAAAGTCTATGGGAGAAATTAAAAGTGCTAATTTTAAAGGCTAATATGCAAGTTATTGTCATAAAAAGTGTTTGGGGACCTGGGTCCTGCCCCAGGGGACATGGATCAATGCAAAAAAAAGTTTTAAAAACGGCCGTTTTTTCAGGAGCAGTGATTTTAATAATGCTTAAAGTCAAACAATAAAAGTGTAATATCCCTTTAAATTTCGTACCTGGGGGGTGTCTATAGTATGCCTGTAAAGGGGCGCACGTTTCCTGTGTTTAGAACAGTCTGACAGCAAAATGACATTTTGAAGGAAAAAACCCATTTAAAACTACCCGCGGCTATTGCATTGCCTACAATACACATAGAAGTTCATTGATAAAAACGGCATGGGAATTCCCCAAAGGGAAACCCCGAACCAAAATTTAAAAAAAAAATGACGTGGGGTTCCCCCTAAATTCCATACCAGACCCTTCAGGTCTGGTATGGATTTTAAGGGGAACCCCGCGCCATAAAAAAAATAAAAACGGCGTGGGGTCCCCCCAAAAATCCATACCAGAACCTTATCAGAGCACGCAACCTGGCAGGCCGCAGGAAAAGAGGGGGGCGAGAGTGCGCCCCCCCCTCCTGAACCATACCAGGCCACATGCCCTCAACATTGGGAGGGTGCTTTGGGGTAGCCCCCCAAAACACCTTGTCCCCATGTTGATGAGGACAAGGGCCTCATCCCCACAACCCTGGCCGGTGGTTGTGGGGATCTGTGGGCGGGGGGGCTTATCGGAATCTGGAAGCCCCCTTTAACAAGGGGACCCCCAGATCCCGGCCCCCCCTGTGTGAAATGGTAAGGGGGTACTTACCCCTACCATTTCACTAAAAAACTGTCAAAAATGTTAAAAATGACAAGAGACAGTTTTTGACAATTCCTTTATTTAAATGCTTCTTCTTTCTTCTATCTTCCTTCATCTTCTGGTTCTTCTGGTTCTTCTGACTCTTCTGGTTCTTCCTCCGGCATTCTCGTCCAGCATCTCCTCTGCGGCGTCTTCTATCTTCTTCTCCTCGGGCCGCTCCGCACCCATGGCATGGGGGGGAGGCTCCCGCTCTTCTCTTCTTCTTTTCTTCTCTTCTTCTCTTCTTTTCTTCTTCATTTTCTTCTCTGGGCCGCTCCGCACCCATGCTGGCATGGAGGGAGGCTTCCGCTGTGTGACGGCGCTCCTCGTCTGACAGTTCTTAAATAACGGGGGGCGGGGCCACCCGGTGACCCCGCCCCCCACTGACGCATGGTGACTTGACGGGACTTCCCTGTGACGTCACGGGGAATGCCACAGGGAAGTCCCGTCGTGTCCCGTGCGTCAGAGGGGGGCGGGGTCACCGGGTGGCCCCGTCCCCCGTTATTTAAGAACTGTCAGACGAGGAGCACCGTCACACAGCGGGAGCCTCCCTCCATGCCAGCATGGGTGCGGAGCGGCCCGGAGAAGAAAATGAAGAAGAGAAGAAGAGAAGAAAAGAAGAAGAGAAGAGCGGGAGCCTCCCCCCCATGCCATGGGTGCGGAGCGGCCCGAGGAGAAGAAGATAGAAGACGCCGCGGAGGAGATGCTGGACGAGAACGCCGGAGGAAGAACCAGAAGAACCAGAAGAACCAGAAGATGAAGGAAGATAGAAGAAAGAAGAAGCATTTAAATAAAGGAATTGTCAAAAACTGTCTCTTGTCATTTTTAACATTTTTGACAATTTTTTTGTGAAATGGTAGGGGTAAGTACCCCCTTACCATTTCACACAGGGGGGGGGGCCGGGATCTGGGGGTCCCCTTGTTAAAGGGGGCTTCCAGATTCCGATAAGCCCCCCGCCTGCAGACCCCCACAACCACCGGCCAGAGTTTTGGGGATGAGGCCCTTGTCCTCATCAACATGGGGACAAGGTGTTTTGGGGGCTACCCCAAAGCACCCTCCCAATGTTGAGGGCATGTGGCCTGGTACGGTTCAGGAGGGGGGGCCGCACTCTCGTCCCCCCCTCTTTTCCTGCAGCCTGCCAGGTTGCGTGCTCGGATAAGGGTCTGTTATGGATTTTTGGGGGGACCCCACGCCGTTTTTTTTTTTTTTTTTTGGCCGGGTTTCCCCTTAATATCCATACCAGACCTGAAGGGCCTGGTATGGAATTTAGGGGGACTTCCACATCATTTTTTTTTTAAATTTTGGTTCGGGGTTCCCCTTTGGGGAATTCCCAAGCCGTTTTTATCAATGAACTTCTATGTGTATTGTCGGCAATGCAATAGCCGCGGGTAGTTTTAAATGGGTTTTTTCCTTCAAAATGTCATTTTGCTGTCAGACTGTTCTAAACACAGGAAACATGCGCCCCTTTACAGGCATACTATAGACACCCCCCAGGTACGAAATTTAAAGGGATATTACACTTTTATTGTTCGACTTTAAGCATTATTAAAATCACTGCTCCTGAAAAAACGGCCGTTTTTAAAACTTTTTTTGCATTGATCCATGTCCCCTGGGGCAGGACCCAGATCCCCAAACACTTTTTATGACAATAACTTGCATATTAGCCTTTAAAATTAGCACTTTTGATTATTCATGTTCGTGTCCCATAGACTTTAACGGTGTTCGCGTGTTCGAACAAACTTTTTTCCTGTTCGCATGTTCTGGTGCGAACCGAACAGGGGGGGTGTTCGGCTCATCCCTATTAGGTACTCACCACTGCCAGAATATTGAGGGCAGGAACTTGGAGCTGATCCCTCCACAGATGACGTTGCTCGATCTGGAAAATATGAATGTAAAGCAAAACGTAAGTCTCACATGCGTAGTCATAAAAAAAAAGTGAGCTGGAAACAACCATATAACTGCAATATATAATGATATATTTTACTCACCAGCTCTCTGATGCTCGGCTGGACCCTTTCTGCTGACTCCAGGGTCATCCTCATCTGCAAGCAGGCCATCTCTCAGCTCTGCCTCCCACTGCCTGAAGACCACAGCCTTTCCTCCAGTAGACTGGGCGCGGAGATGCTTCTCTATCTTTTTATTAACTGACGCCTGACAATCATAAAACCTGCAAATGAAAAAAAGATACAGTATAGTTAATACACATTACAACAATATTATTTTTATCTTACATGTTACTTTTCTGTATGTGTCTGTGCCAAATAAATATTTGTGTTACGTTCAACTCAGTTTATTGACTAGACTACTATACTGTGTATTTTTCACATATGTATGTGGTGTGTTCTAAGAGAGATATAATATTTGAATAATTACCTGTGCCTGACGCCAGTAGTGGCCCTGCGAACCTTGGAGACTGCATTCAGTTCCGGACTCGTTCCCAGGCTACTCTCTTCGCAGAGGTTGAGACATTTAGGCTGAAGAGTCTCACTTTGTCTCTGTTCACTGCAGCAACCAATGCAGAATTCTCCTCTGGGGTAAATACGGGCCCCCTTGATCTTCTCTGTCTCTCGGTTCGCTGGTGCTGCTGCAGGTCGGCGTCAGCAATCTCTTCTGATGTAGGGGGGGACACATGTCTCCTTTTTTGGCCATGCTTCAGCTCCACTCCACCTCTATGGGCACGCTCTCTTCCATGCCTTGGCTCCACTCCATGCCACCGTTCACCTCCACTCCTCCTCTCCCCTCCATGCCTCTCCTCTCCTCCATGCCTCCTCTCCCTTCCGCGCCTCTCCCCCCCTCCACACTTTCTCTTCTCTCCTCTCACCTCCACGCCTCCTCTCCCCTCCACACCTCCTCTTCCCTCCTCTCCCCTCCACGCTTCCTCTTCTCTCCTCAACCCCCCACTCCTCCTCTCCCCTCCACTCCTCCCCCCCTCCACTCCTTCACTCCTCCTCACAAGACTCACACCTCCATTCTCACTCCCAGACATTCTAATTTCACCAAAAGCACCAAACCACAAAAAACAACCACAAATCCAACAATACCACTCTCTGCTCTGCTCTCTGCTCCTCCCTCACCACACCACTATATCCCCTCTCAAAATGGCGTACAGGGTCGGAGGCTATAGCCACATGTCAAAAACGAAAGTAAAAAAATCGAGATTTCATATAGTTACCAATAACCGCAATGTATTAGAAAAGTATGAATCCATTCGAAGCACGTTAAGCAGCGCCATTGTCAGACATGTAAATTTATGAATCAACGAACAAAAAAAAGTTACGAATGTACAAATCCATTCAAAGCACGTTAGACAGCGCCATTGTGAGAGGGACATGTAAAATTACGATTCAACAAACAAAAAAAAAGTAACGAATTTACGAATCCATTCGAAGCCCGTTAGGCAGCACCATTGTAAGAGAGACACGGAAAATTATGAATCAACAAACAAACAAAAAAGTTACGAATGTACGAATCCATTCAAAGCACATTAGGCAGCGCCATTGTAAGAGAGACACGGAAAATTACGAATCAACAAACACAAAAAAAACTACGAAAGTAGGAGTTGTGTCCAGAATCAACAAAAAACAATGTACTCTACTGAAAATACGAATTATAAATCAACTAAAAATAAGGCTTTCAGAAATATGACTCATTCGGATTCAGCGAAAAATGTCGCTTGCGAAAATACTAATTAGTCCGAACACGAAAACCCAGTTTTACCAAATTACAAATGATTATGAATCAATGGCACCGAAAAGAAAGGAAACTAAACTAAACAAATTTTTTAGTTGTGCACAAGTCTATTTGTCACCTCTTATAATTATATTATGTTAGGATCTCTTGCTAAAGAACATAAGGTCCAATTCAGACATTCATGGGGTACAAATCCGCCACAGGGAATATAAATGATCCCTTTTTGCTGGCGATATGTTGTTGACTTTAACAGATTCTCATATATCTTTGCCAATACTCCACAGGACATTGAACACCTTTGGTTCCCTGTCAGGCTATAAAATAAACATTCCCAAAACAGAAGCTTTGCAGATTCAAATTCCTACTGCCACACTTGCTAACTAATGATACTAATTTCCCCCTGTTGTTCTTAGTCATTAAAACAATGGGACTAATATAAAAGCTCTCTTTTAGGTAGAATAAATATGCTTAAGATGTCTGTGTCGTTGGTTACGTAAACGGGTGACCCTGCCCCCTTTGACACCGCGGGGAAAGCCATAGGGAAGTCCCCGTGCGTCAGAGGGGGGCGGGGTCACCGGGTGGCCCTGCCCTCTGTTATATAAGAACTGTCATCTGAACAGAAGCGTCACACAGCGGGAGACTCCCATTGAGGCGGATCGGAGGATGAAGCGGAGAAGAAGAAGCCGGAGGAAGATGCCGGACGAGAAGACCGGAGGAAGAAGCGGAGGAAGATAGAAGAAGAAGCGGGGGAAGAACAAGATGGAGGAAGAAGAAGAACACCGAAGGAAGACCAGAAGAAGATGAAAGAAGTAGCGGAGAAAGAAGAAGGCATTAATAAAGGAATTGTCAAAAACCATCTATTGTCTTTTTTTAATATTTAAACACTTTTTTGTGAAATGATAGGGGTACATTTGTACCCCATTACCAATTCACACGGGGGGCCAGGAGCTGGGGGTCCCCTTGTTAAAGGGGACTTCCAGATTCTGATAAGCCCCCACCCACAGACCCCCACAACCACCGGGCAAGGGTTGTGGGGATGAGGCCCTTCTCCCCATCAACATGGGGACAAGGTGCTTTGGGGGGGCTACCCCAAAGCACCCTCCCAATGTTGAGAGCATGTGGCCTGGTACAGGCGCTCTCTCGTCCCCCCTCTTTTCCTGCGGCCTGCCATGTTGCGTGCTCGGATAAGGATCTGGTATGGATTATTGGGGGGACCCCCACGCCATTTTTTAAAAAATTTTGGGGGGGTTCCCCTCAAAATCCATACAAGACCCTTCAGGACCCCCACGCCAATTTTTTTAAAAATTTTGGTGCGGGGTTCCCCTTAATATCCATACCAGACCTGAAGGGCCTGGTATGGAATTTGGGGGGACACCCACACATTTTTTTTTTTAATTTTGCTTCGGGTTCCCCTGTGGGGGAATCCCATGCCGTTTTTATCAATGAATTTTTATGTTTATTGCCGGACCGACAATTCATTATAGCCATGAGTAGCTTTAGATTACTTTTTTCCTTTAGAAATGTCATTTTGCTGTCAGACTGTTCTAAACATGGGAAACATGCGCCACTTTACAGGCATACTATAGACACCCCTCAGGTATGAAATTTAAAGGAATATTACACTTTTATTGTTTCACTTTAAGCTTTATTAAAATCACTGCTCCCGAAAAAACAGCCGTTTTTAAAACTTTTTTTGCATTGATACATGTCCCCTGGGGCAGAACCCAGGTCCCCAAACACTTTTTAAGACAATACCATGCATATAAGCCTTTAAAATTAGCACTTTTGATTTTTCATGCTCCTTTCCTATAGACTTTAATGGTGTCTGCGTCTTCAAACAAATTTTTTGCCTGTTCGCGGGTGATACGCAGAGGAGAAAGCAAGTTGAATTTCCAACTGTGCACAAAAGGCTCGCCAGAACCGGGACACAAACTGATTACCCCTGTCTGAGACAATCACCTTGGGTAGCCCATGTAAGTGAAAGATGTCCCGAGCAAAAATGGAAGCCAGTTCCTTAGAAGTGGGCAACTTCTTAAGTGGAATACAATGAGACATTTTTGAGAACCGGTCAACCACCATAAGGATAACTGTGTTGCCCTGGGAGTTGGGTAACTCCACAAAGAAATCAATAGACAGGTGGGTCCAGGGCCTTGGGTATGGGTTGTAAAGGGCCCACTGGAAGGTGTCGTGGAGTCTTATGCCCTGTACATATGGTCGGACATTGATCGGACATTCCGACAACAAAATCCATGGATTTTTTCCGACGGATGTTGGCTCAAACTTGTCTTGCATACACACAGTCACACAAAGTTGTCGGAAAATCCGATCGCTCTGAACGCGGTGACGTAAAACACGTATGTCGGGACTATAAATGGGGCAGTAGCCAATAGCTTTCGTCTCTTAATTTATTCTGAGCATGCGTGGCACTTTGTGCGTCGGATTTGTGTACACACGATCGGAATTTCCGACAACGGATTTTGTTGTCGGAAAATTTTATAGCAAGCTCTCAAACTTTGTGTGTATGAAATTCCAATAGAAAATGTGTGATGGAGCCCACACACGGTCGGAATTTCCGACAACAAGGTCCTATCACACATTTTCCGTCGGAAAATCTGACCGTGTGTACAGGGCATTAGTCTTTCTCTGAGCACACACGGAACAGGCAGCTATGAAAGTGGTTATATCAGCATGTAGTTGATTCTTCCCAGGGTGGCCAGCAGCCTTGCGAGAATGGTAAGTCTGGAGCACGGCAGTACGGAGACTCTCTGGGACAAAGCAGCGGTCACAAGGTTTCTCAGGAGGAGCATGGACCTGAGCAGCAAGAATTTTGTCACCCAAAGGATAAGTGAGATTGGTGCGTACCGTAGCCAGAATACGATGAGGAGGAACTGGAACTGACATCTTGGAAGTGGAGGAAAATTGTCGTGTGAATAGTAAGTGCAGCGCTCGGACTAGATCTCAGAATAAACTGAAAAATTATATATATATATATATATATATATATATATATATATATATATATATATATATATATATATATATATATACATAAAGTGTACATAATTGATCTAAGAAGAAACTCGACATATACATGCGGACAATGTGTATAAACACTAAAATATACGTGTATAATAGACCAAAAAATTTATGTACTATGTGACAATCAAAATATGAGTGAATGATGTCCAATAATGTGAAGGAAAAAATTATTTTAAAAATAAATTGTAGTCCTTAGTGTTTGAACAGGTGAACCAAACAATAAATTGTAAATATCCAAAACGTGGTTCAAAATAACTGACACTTGAACTGGATAATGATGTGACAAAGGAAAACATGCTCAACCTTGATGATAGGTGATCCACCACCAGAGAGTCAAAAGGCTTACCGGAGCGATTGAACCCAAATGACTGTACACCCACTGGGTCATTCAGGCTTGTAAGGCCACACACCCAGGGAAAACTGTTACAGAGGACACGAATTCCAACCAGAAGACCAACTCCAACAATGGACCTCAATGGGATAGGTAATAGACAGAGAGCCACATGAATAGTTGCTCCAATAGGACAAATTTATGAAAAGGAAGAAGAAGAAGTAGGCACATAGTGTAATCCCATTTAAATCTGAAGTAATTTATTCAATTAAAAAAAGGAGGAAATACACTGACATTTTAGTAGATAAAAAAGCGCTTAGGAATAAAACAGTGACTTCAGCAGAGCGTCTTGATGCAATTCGTCTTAAAAGACATCATCTGGGGTGGAAAATTGTCGTGACAAAGCTTCAGCCCTTACATTCTTAGTATAGGGTAAGTGTCAGGGACCTGTCAACACCAGACCGGCGCATGTGCGTACGCCAATGCGCCGACGCGCTCCTGCTCAGGCAATTCAGCAATCTCCAGCTGTTGCCGTGCGTCAGCGCGGCGCTCGGGCACGCGCGGGTGCGCGGCGCGTGTGTTTATGCGCGCGGGTGTGTGCATGCGTACGCGCGCGCATTCGCGCGCGCGCGTTCGCATTAGCGCCATTTTGGCGCCAAGAGGTGCATAAAAGTTCTCCTGTTGCAGGAATGCGCTGCTGTTTCATCTCAGCTCTGTGGATCTGCTTAACCTCTACCTGATTGATTGATTACCTGTTGACCCGGCTTGTCTGACCATTCCTCCTTCTCCAATCCGACCTGGCCTGCCTGATTCTGCTACTGCATCTACCAATACCATTGCCGACCTCTGCCTGCCTACCGACTCTGCCTCTGCCTACTGTATTAACCGCCTTGCTACCTGCTGACCCGGACTGTTTGACCTTGCTTTTGCCTGCCGTTTGTTTGCTGTGTTGCTGCACCCTCAGCTCCTGCTCCAGTGACTTCTGCATCTGCATCTTCAGTGCTGCAGCCTGCTGCTTCCTGTCATCACCTTACCTGCAGTCCAGCCATCCCTGGAGGGATCTCTACTCTGCTCCAGCATCAGAGCCTTCATCTCAAGCAGGCACTCCTACCCCACTGTGCTCTCGAGACCACTGTCCCCACTCCAGTGGCTCTTGAACCAGCGTTGTATGAGAGGTCTTCTCCTACAAGTCAGGCTCACTACCAGGTACCTAACAGTAAGAATGAGACAATATAATTGAAGCTTGACAAGAAGAGAGTCCATTGCGTCCTTCTGGGAGAGAGGTGTTTATCCTCAGACACGAATGTGAGATTCTTATGGTCAGTAAGAATGAGAACTGGCACAGTGGTACCTTCGAGGAGATGTCTCCTTTCTTTCAGGGCTAAAATGATCGCCAACAGCTCTCTGTCACCAATCTCATAATTGCACTCCGCAGGTGACAATTTCTTGGAAAAGTAGCCACAAGGATACATAGCGCTCTTAGAGGTAGGATGTTGAGACAGAAGGGCACCAACACCAGCCTCAGAAGCATAAACCTCAAGGATAAAAGGTAATGTAGGATCAGGATGTGCCAACACAGGAGCAGAAACAAAGGCAGCCTCGAGACTCTTAAAGACCTTAATGGACTCCGGAGACCAACTCTGTGGGTTACCGTCCTTTCTGGTCATATCAGTCAGGGACTTGACCAAAGATGAGAAGTTACAAATAAACTTCTGATCAAAGCCCAGAAAACGCTGCAGGGGACGTAAACCCACATGTCGGGGCCACTGTAGGACTGCTGTAAGTTTCTCTGGGTCCATCGAAAAACCAGTAGTGGAAATGACATAGCCCAGGAATTTAACCTGTTCACGATGGAATTCGCACTTCTCCAATTTACAATAGAGATTGTTCTCTCTTAGTTTCTGAAGCACACAACAGACATCTATGTGGTGGCTCTCCAGGGTCTTGGAAAATATGAGGATATCATTGAGATAAACTACCACACATAACTGCAAAAAATCTCGGAGGACATCGTTAATAAATTCCTGGAAAACTGCCTGGGAGTTACAAAGGCCAAAAGGCATAACAAGGTACTAATGGCCTGTTCTGGTATTAAACGCAGTTTTCCACTCGTCGCCCTCCTTAATCCTCACGAGATTGCACCTCTCAAATCAAGCTTCGTGAAAACCATTGCTCCCTTGAGGCGGTCAAATAACTCCGTTATCAACAAAATCAGATAGGCATTTTTAATCGTGAAATGATTGAGATCCCTATAATCAATACAAGGTCTCAGTTCACCACTCTTCTTCTTCACAAAGAAGAAACCAGCACCAGCAGGAGACGAGGATTTGCGGATGAAACCTCCAGAAAGTGCATCTGCAACATACTCCTCCATGGCCTTATCCTCCGAGACCGACAAAGGGTAAACCCGGCCACGAGGGGGTATGGCACCAGGTTGAAGGTTAATTGCGCAATCATACAACCAGTGTGGAGGAAAACTACCGGCTTGACCTTTGTCAAAGACATTGCTAAAATCGCGGTACCCCTCCGGTAGGGAGGAGAGTGAAGAGGTGCACAGGACCTTGGCTACCTTTTGGAAGCATGTCTTACTGCATTGTAGCGACCAGGAGAGAACCTCAGCACGGACCCAATCAAAAGAGGGGTTGTGCCTCTGTAACCAAGGATAACCAATAACCAGCAGAAACTTAGGTGAGGAAATAACTTGGAATTGGATTATCTCATGAAGAGCCCCTACGGCCATGGACAACAGAACAGTCTCATGAGTCACATGGGCAGGCTGTAGAGGTCTCCCGTCAAAAGCCTCAATGGCAAGTGGAGTGTCACGCAGCTGCAGCGGAATCGAGTGCTTCGATACAAAGGCTGCATCAATGAACAGGCCTGTGATCAGAGCCTGTACCTCGATGGACGACTCAGCCCAAGAAAGGGTGACCAAAACCAGGCGTTTATCCTTCTGGATAACTGGGGATGAAACAACGCCACCTAAGGTCTGTCCGTGATAGCACCTCAAGGTTCGGGCGTTCCCTGGACGGGTAGGACAAGACTTCAAAAGGTGACTTGCCTGGCCAGTGGCCACAATAAAGGCACAATCTCTCCCTCCTCCTAAAGGTTCTCTCATCTGCAGAGAGACACGTGAAACCCAAGTGCATGGGTTCACCTTCACTGACCGATTCTGTACCAGGAGGCATGGGAGGTGAGGGAGGCAAGGGTGGGACTGCAAAGCTCGGAGACAAATGTACAGGAGGCTTCTGCACGCGCTCCTTAAAAGAGAGTCTTTCTCTGAGTCTGGAGTCAATGAGGATGGCAAACATGAACAACTTCTCCAGCTCAGTGGGTATATCTCGGGCTACTATCTCATCCTTGATGGTATCCGAGAGACCATGAGAAAAAGCAGCCACGAGGGCCTCATTGTTCCAAGCAACCTCTACTGCCAGAATACGGAATTCAATGGTGTAATCGGCAACAGTTCTCGTACTCGGTTTGATGGACATGAGGCACTTGGCAGCAGAAGCGGAGCATGCGGGAACGTCAAATACCCTTTTAAAAAAAGCCACAAACTCAGGGTAGCTCAAGACAACAGGTTTTTGCATCTCCCATAGAGGGTTTGCCCAGGCCAAGACTCTCTCAGAAAGCAAAGATATCACAAAACCAACTTTGCTTCTGTCTGTGGAAAACACCTGGGGCAGCATCAGAAAGTATATCTCAACCTGGTTGAGAAACCCTCTGCATTGGACTGGATAGCCCCTAAATTGCTGGGGAAGCGGAGTGGAACCAGACATATCTCTTATAGAGGTAATACTTTAGGTGGGTGCCTGCACAGAGACGGGGGCAGCAGCAGGGATGGCCTGCAACACAGGTTTTCCTGGAGCAGCCACAGTGGGAGATTCCAGGTGGGCTATGTGATTCAGGGGCATTTGTAACGCTAATGCAAACTGATCCATGCGGTGATCCTGCTCAACCAATCTGGAGAAAATATTATCAGCAAGTGGATTGACTGTATCTTCTGAGTTTATGGCCTTCACCTACTGTCAGAAACCATGAATCAGACCGAGACAGAAGTACAGTTAAATCACACTTGTTTAATAATAAAAGTAAATAGAACAAACGTAGTCAAAACATAGCCAAAGTTCAGTAACCGGAACGGATAGTCAGCCAAGCCAGAAAGTCAGGGATCAGTGTAGTGGAACAGCAAACAGCATCTGGAGCCAGAAGGGATGTGAGCCAAGCAAGTCTTTAACAGGAACGCAGGAGATAGTCTCTGTGATGTTGACCAAGGTGAAGGCAGAGATCCTCTTTGCTGGACGGCTTAAGTAGGCAGGACTGATGAGCAGGATATCATCAACAGGTGAGTAACTGTGGAGAGATAGGAGCTGGCAATTACCTGACAGCTGAATGGCCAGCTCAGAGAAGGAAGGGCTGAGCCCAGCCCTGATAGACTAAATACAAATGGATATGTAGTATTAGTTAATATATTCTACCCCTAAGGGGAGAAAATACTTCATGGGGAGAAAGGGGTCTATACTCACAGGTCAGCTAAAGCACTGTGCTTGGCTAGCATCAAGGAAGATGGAACCCCAAGCTGGTTGTCTGTTCAAGGAACCCCGCCCCGGCCAAAAAAAAAATACTGTATGTAAAGCGCTTTGTACAATGTTGGCGCTATATAAGTACCTGTAATTATTAAATAAATAATAAAATAAATAAATACATTACTGTATGTTTTGGAAATACTCCCTGCCCTTATTCCTATGGTTAAACTACAGACTATGCAGAAAATATTTATACATTTTAACTGGCATAGTAAAACTCACCGTATAGCCCATACAGTTTTACTGCCTGGAGGATTGGGTGCACCAAATTTGATCAAATATTACTACGTTATAAATCTTTCATTTCATGGTCCACTCAATACCAACCCAACCATTGAACTGAAATTGAAACTATGGAACTTTACCCCACACACCAATTCTCACTGATATGGTCTAAGGTATCTAACTTGTCTGGTTTATGTAAGTGACTTTGTCTTACTCCTTTGCTTTTTACACTGTTGATTTGGAATAAATGTATCTTGAGGTATTCTCTCTCTTTACCTTGCTCACCCTTAACTAACATTCTATACAGCCTGGTACTCCCTGATAGTTTATCATACACACGTATGATGCCATGGGCCAAGGCTGCAATATTCCAGCTTCGCTATCTTATTAATCTAGTGCCCGCAAACTCTGACCTTTTGAAGAATTATTACATTTACCTGTCCACCTTTACTAAAAATACCTTCAAAATTTCTTCACATCTAGATTGCCCTTTCTTACTGAAGGGAGTGTATACACAGGGACAATACCTATACAATTCTGACTTTCTGGTATAAAACCCCAATTGCATACTTGTTGCCCGGCAATACTGGGAATATTTTGGAGATGTGGCCATGGGAATGGCTTGTTTTATTATATATTTTGGCAATGTTCTTGAATCCAACCCTTTTGGTCCCAAGTGATATCAATTTTACAGCAGCATTTTAATATGCCTTTCGCTTTAGATCCAATTCACTTCCTTTGTGGCCTACCTTTCCCTGGCATCTCAATACAATTCACAAAACTGATTGCCCATGTTTTACTTGCTGCTAGGAGAGCAATCCCCCTACATTGGTTGTCTACAGACATCTCACACTCAGTTGCTAAATATCACTGAGGATATCAGAAGTATAGAACACAGCCAAAAAATGGGGATACCCTAGAACATATTAACAATAAATGGGCTCTGTGGGACTAGTCCATTTACTGTATACCTTTCTCTCCTGCTCATCTTCCTTAACCATGCATGGACTTTGTATGACATATGCAATTTTTCGTTCACCACAGATAAGAAAAAAAACTGACCCTTTCTTTTTCTTATTTCTTTGTACCTAATTCTTTTTTTTTTATGTATAGGGGCTAGGGCTGGACTGAACCCTACCCACTCATTTAGTGTATAACGAATAATGGCTTACACAGCTATCCTTACTGTATTTGTTATGCTATGATCTGAGAGGGGCTTTCGCACCATGTGATCTTCTTTTCTTATCTGGAACTTTTTGTATGTATTCCATATTTTGATATGGAATTGTGAACGAGATCTGCCTTTTCCTGTTGTATTCTTTGAACACCCAAATAAAAACACAATTATAAAATAAAATGGTAATTTGAGTCCATCACAATATGAGAAACCCAAGTACTAGTGTGCACAGTGAAAATATCTAAAAGACAGACCTGAGCAGTTAAAGAATACAACTCATTATTCCTGTTTACTGCTTCAAAGGGATGTGTAGAATGATTGAATCTCAGATTGCTGACCAGAAAATTTCTTGCGCAGCTATCTCAGTGATAATAGAATGTCCAAGAATGTGTGTAGCAGCTTTGGTATGTTTCCATTGCAGGAAAAAAATCATCACTTTAGAAACCAGTGAACCAAAAAATTAGCTGAAAACAAGAATTTCTGCAAATGTATCCAAAACAAATACACCTGTTTCTCTTTTATCACTATACACATACAAACAAAAAAAAGAGTGTCAAACATAGTGAATTTTTTGATGACATTTTAAAAAAATAAACCTCAGATCCTGACTTTTCATCTATTTATTCAGATGTCAGTGAGGTTACCATGCCTTAACACTGCTTCCTGGGAAAGATGAGCATTTGAGATTTTGTGAGAATAAGTTCCTGCAATGTACTGGAATATATTCTTTGAGCATCCAACTTTCCCTGGAAGCAGCAGTAATGCCGCGTACACACGGTCGGACTTTTCGTCTACAAAAGTCAGACAGCCTGTCTGACAGACTTCCGGCAGACTTTCGGCGGACTTTCGACGGACTTGCGGCGGACTTTCTAACGAACAGACTTGCCTACACACGATCACACAAAAGTCCGTCGAATTCTTACGTGATGACGTACACCGGACTAAAATAAGGAAGTTCATAGCCAGTAGCCAATAGGTGCCCTAGCGTGGCTTTTTGTCCGTCGGACTAGCACACAGACGAGCGGATTTCGGGGTCCGTCGTAGTTACGAAGTAAAGATTTGAAGCATGTTTCAAATCTAAAGTACGTCGGATTTGAGGCTAAAAAAGTATGTTGAAAGTCCGGAGAAGCCCACACACGATCGGATTACCAGCCAGCTTTAGTCCGTCAGCGTCCGTTGGACTTTTGTAGACGAAAAGTCCGACCGTGTGTACGCGGCATAAGGCCTGGTCAACACCTATGCAGGTTGCAGTTTGCATATTCCAGGTGCATTTTGAAACCATTGAAGTCTATGGAACCAAAAACCAGAAAAAAGTCCCTAGCCTTTTCCAGAAATGCATAGATGTGATCCGTAGGAAACCGTGTTATATGAACTGTAGTGTGTTTCTGCAAAACTAAAAATGCACTAAAACATGCATAGATGTGAATCAGGCCTGAAGTGTGATGATATTACTGACACCTCAAGAAGGGACTGGAAGCTGGGATAAAAGGAATTTTGATTTTTTTTTTTCTGTTGTACAATATCTACTTTTGGCACCCTTTTGTAAGGGTTTTTTTTTGGAGGGCTGGACTGTTATTAATGTGGACCTTGAATTTTCATGCAAGGTCCCCTTTAACAGGGTTCAAAATTCATATACAGTAGAATAATCATTGCTACACTCTTTAGCTGTTTACTGCTCTTTATTATTATTAGGATGCAGAATGTTTAATAAAGATTGTTTCTTTTCCAGGCAATGCTATATTTAGATGCTAACCTCCCTTGCTCACCTTTTGCAGAGCTTGCATAATTAAAGCAACTGTTGTTCATACAATATGATTGAAATGATATTTTCTTGAGAAACTATGAAGAGGCTGTCTTTTTTTACTGTTGTTAGAACTAATTAATCACTGATCTATATACTAATGTTTATTTACTGAACTGTGACTGTGAGTCGTGATATTTATCAAATCATTACAGTTGAGCAATTATTCTAGCAACCCCGTAACTATGGATATGTCATTAATCCGTCAGGGAAGCGCAGACAGATGTGGCTTCTGCAGCTTTGCTGACATGGATGGAGTGTAAAGTCATTGTACTGAACAATGAGAGTATTAAGAACCAACACTAAGCAATACGGATGCCTGAAGTGATTTCAAATGCAAACATTTCCATCATCCAATTTTGCCAAAGTGGAAACTCTCTACTTCACTTGTTGAGCTGCTTAGGTAAAAAAAAATTTTATCATTTTTGCAAAAAATAATGAGGGATTTTTGTGCATTTAGGGTAGCTTAGTTTATTTCATTTAATGTTCTTTGTGTTTGTGTGGTTTTTTTTTTTCCTTTTTTGTTCATTTGATCGTTATTTGTATTTTTATTTATTATTTTTTTTATTTAAATGCTTTTTTTTTCATTTCTGGGAAAAAATGTAAAATAATGAGGCTAATGAGGACTTATTTTGTGGCACAAAAACAAGTCTAGGATAGTTAAAAGGAGTTTCTGTAACCTTTAGAAGCCATTTAAAAGCCATGTTAATTTTTGCTTCCTCATGATTTCAATGCATTTCATCATTAGGGGGGTCAGAAGCAAGACGAAGGAGGTCCTGACTCCCTTATATAATTTTTTAGCTAGACCAAATTTAGAATGTTATGTCCCGTTCTGGAAAAGTCACTTACAAAAAGCTATTGATAATTCAGAGATATACATTTTTATTGTTTTTATCTTTTCTTTCTTGCATTTTCCAAAATCTCACTGTGCCTTTCAGAAAATACCTCGGAGTGTTTGTTTTCCAACATGGCGTAATTGTGTGGGAGTTTCCACTATCCTGGTGCTCCAGAGCCTCCAAAAAGTGTATCGGGAACTGATTCACCTGCTGGTGGCACTGTGCTTCCCTGGGCGGAAAGCTGCAATTCTAGTGTCCACCAGCTGGTGTCTCCAGCAGCAAATAGGTCCCAGCAATCTGCCCCACCTGGCCCCAGCTGCTGGGAGGGTACTTAAGCCCATATCCACTAACACACCTTGTGTCAGTGTTTTGGCTGCTCCTGCCTTGCACTCTGTTTGTCGCACGTTTTTCGTGCAGTCCAGTGCATTATTTCCACCTCTTTTTTCTTAAAATCTAATTTAAGGACGTGTGTTCCAGTGCGCTCTTAGTGCATTTAGGTGCGTTCCGATGCGTTCCAGTGCATTTTTGGTGCATTTTTTATGCTTTTTCAGCTTTCCAGTACAGTCCAGTGCAGGAAAAATGCAGCACATTCTACTTTTTTTCTGGAATTGGAACGCACTGGAACTGGAAGGACTGGTGTGAACTATGCAATTGAAAAGCATATAACCTACTTTCCATGCATTTTTGATGCAGAAAAAAATGCACTGGACTGCATGTGGTGTGAACTGGCCCTTACTCTGTTGCCATTTACTCTTAATCTTGGCCCTGCCCTGTATCCAGTACCCTGCTGCCTTGTTCCCTGTTGTTTCCCCTGCCTTGCACCTGTATTCACTCACCTCGTACTAAACGCCTTGGACTTTGTACTTTCCTGGCATTTTAGGGCCTCAAGAAATGAGGTCAGTACATCAGGTGTGATCACTTTTAAATGATTGTCACCATAGCTTGTAGACTCTATAACGTTCACAAAAAACAAATAATTGAAATGAGGTAGGCAATCAGTACATCAGGACTGATAATTTTTCAAACATAAATACCATAGATTGTATACAGCATAACTCTCACACAGACTAAATAATATACACTTATTTGGGTTATTTTTAGCAAAGAAATATAGCATAATAAATTTTGGCCTAAATTTATGAAGAAAGAATATTTATTAGCAAAACATTACAACAGAAACTCCAGAGGTGGTTCTGGCAAGCTCAGTTGATTGCTTTAAAAAGGCCTGGATTCTTTCCTAAATATACACAATATAACTGGGTACTAACATTTATAGGTAAAGTTGATCCAGGGAAAATCTGATTGCCTCTCAGGGGATGAGGAAGGAATTTTTTGCCCTGCTGTAGCAAATTGGAGCATGCTTTTCTGTGTTTTTTTGCCTTCCTCTGGATCAAATGTGGGTATAGGTTTGTGTATATGGGATTGTGTTTTTTTTGTTTTGGTTGAACTTGATGGATTTGTGTCTTTTTCAACCTGACTAACTATGTAACTTTGTAACTATGTAACAACAGAAACTAAGACAAACGTGTTTAAAAAAAAAGTCACTTAATTTATATAGCAGAAAATAAAAAAAACCCAGTGGTGATTAAATGCCACCAAAATAAATTTCTATCTGTCTCAAAAAAAATATAAAAATTTAGTTTGGGTACAGTGCTGCATGTTTGAGTATTTGTCATTCAAAGTGTGACAGCACTGAAAACTGAAAAATGGCCTGGGCAGAAGGGGATGAAAGTGTCTGGTCTTGAGGTGTTAAATAGTGCAGTATTTTAGTAGTAAAATATGCTTCTTCTATATCTTTTTATCTTTTCTGAGCTGACTAGTTGGTTGTTAAGGAGTCAGCACCCGCTGGTGTCCTTAGCAACCAGTGACTCATCACTGATGAGTCACTGACGGATTACTTACTGACAGCAGAATGTAAGCAAAGCACCCCCAGATATTTAATTGAAATAAAGGCTCTGTGTTTCCCCTACAAGCCATACCAGGCCTGAAGGCATATGCCCTCAGCATGGGGCGGGGGGGGAGTTAATGAGGACAAGGGCAGGGGGCTTAGAATTTGAAAGCCCCTTTTAATAATAAGGGATTACCCAGAAACCACTCCCCCAAAAGTGAATGAGTAAGGGGTATAAAGTACCCCTACTTATTCACAAAAAGGCATTTCCCTAAAAATAAAAACACCAAAAGTTTTGACAAGTCCTTTATTAAAAAAAAAGTTTCAGGCTGGGTTCACACTGGTGCGAAATGGATGTGAGTTTCCCAGCATCTAATTCGCATGTCAGGATACTGACTGACTCTCAATGGAGACGGTTCACACAGCTCCGGTATGGCTGCGGAATAGTTTGCAGAAGAGTCTTGTGCATCTTCTGGTCCATTTCAGGTCCGAATTCAGCCAAAAATTCGGGCCTGATTCCTCCCTGAAACATAGAACAGGGAGGCACCAGACCCCTGCTGTGAGCTGCTCCACACAACAGTGTGAACCCAACCTAAATTGTCCCACATTGTACATCCATCATCAATCCACTGATGCAGATCCACATCAATCATGATGAACGATGGCCATCAACCCCCACAAAAAGAAAATCCCGCTGCCTGCTTAGACCTGACCTATCCTGTCACTTGTCTGGTGCGGGATGAAATCAATGGCTCCCCCCTGAAGTAAACAAAGGGGCAAGGCTACCCAAATATGGACATTGATCAAATATAGAGTCAAATGAGTTACATGGTTCAAAAATCTCATGTAATATTCCTTAGTGAATTGATCCCAGATTAATATCTTTCCATTTTAAGGAATATCTATGATTGGAGATCATTTGAAAAACATTCAATGCTACTACTAACCATTTTACAAGCACTACAATCATTTTACAAACATAGTAAATGTGAGACCCAGTTTAATGGTTTATTCTGATGTATAGCACTCTGGCTGTAATTGCAGTATATACCATGTCATGTGTCTGTAACCAAGAGATTATGCTTGGTGAGTGACTTCCTTTTTAACTGTATCATATTGAGATTTATATTTCTGTAACCAAGATATCATTCTTGATTAGTGACTTCCTTTTTATCTACATTAATCCTCCAGGCAAAATGATGCTGGCACTTTTATCAATTGAATCAGTGAAGTATGTATGTTCCCCCTGTTGGCATAAATTTCCTCCATGTGCTCTGACTTCTTTCCACAGTAAACGGGAAAAAAAAATTATAGATGACTTGGCTTCCTACCTACCACTTATATGCATATTAGTGTAGTAAGGACATTGGATTGTAAGCATCTGCGGGAGACAGGGACTAAGACAGAGGAATTCACGTACTTTAAAAAGTGATGAAAATAAGCTTTTGCTAAAAAAAATTACTGGAAATAAATTAAAGAAATTATCTTTTCATGTGCCTTTTTTTGCTGCTGGCACAACTATGGATATGCAGTACTAAAATTAAAGCTAGCATGTTTTTTTACATAATATCAATATACAGTCACTTGTCTCCTACACACCCTTCAATTAAATAAAAGTAAAGATGAGATTGGGTAGATCAGTCACCCAAAGGAACTAATTAGACTTTACTTTTCATTAAATTTGAGCTATCAGAAAACTAGAATGGCTACTTGTTAGTTTCCATGGGTTAAATCACTCCACATTTAGATTTTTTAAGTGCAATATGGAGATTGGATTTTTTTTTGGATATGGTAAAGCCTTCTCTGTCCACTGAGAATTTAGGAACCTTAACAAATCTGGGAACTCTTTGCATCCATTTTAATCTAGGAAGATATACACTCAGAAGAAACGCAGGAAAAAATCTCTTTAACCTGAATGTTCCAGGTTACAAGACAGTTAATGCTGACTGTTCTATGTAAACCTTCCTCCCAGCTCTACAGTGTTGCAAGCACATTGAGACAAGAAGATTCATGCGTGTCCACAAAGACAGGTTGTACAGTTGCAGTTAAAATAATAAAAGATGAGTTTTGATTAATTGCTGTAGGTTGGAACACTTTTCATATTGCAATCTTCGGCTCTTTGAAGTGGCCAAATAGGGACTGGTGTAACACCCTCTGGTGTGTGCTAGATCTATTGTAGGTGTGTAAGTGTAGATTTTGTGTAGGTAAATTTAGTTGGCTCAGGGCTAAGCCTAGGGTCAGGGTTCAGTGAGTCAGGACTGGATTACTCATCCTGACAGCTCCTGTGGTGCCTCTCCCTGTTTCTGGGAGGGCAGGAGGTTAGGGGGAGCTGCCTGGAATATTTATGATGCCTCGGCCAATTCCCAGGAGTGGGCTGGCAAGGGGCAGAGCTTACCTCATAAATAGGCACAAGCCATGCCAGCAGGGGCAGTCAGGAGGAAGATAGAGATATAGTGCTGAGGAGGCTGTTGGTGGCCCTCAGGGGTACCTCTTAGTCTGGGGGGGGTGTCCTGCCTTGGACCAGCGCTCGGGTGCTGGAAGGATCCTGCCACAACACATGGAGGAAGCCCTTCCTGGAGGCACAGGAGCAAAAGAGAGGACAGCATGAGTAGGTCAACACTACTGGGGACATGCAATGGGGGAGACTGCCACATGTAGCCAGTTCTTCCTGAAGACAGCGATGCGCTTAAGTCCTTTTCCATCCCTGGGAGATCTCCGGAGAGTCAGCCAGGTGGGCTGGTGAAGAGTCAGTCTGGAGGGCTAGTGAAAGGGGCAGCTGCAGCCAGGTGGGTTGGCAGTGCCTGAAGATTTGGTGCAGGGATCAGTGACCACAGAGAAGAAGTGATGTGAAAGTATAAGCTGTGTCACTCTACTGTTCTACACTCATGGGGGCTGTAAGTCCATGCCCGTAATGGGCTGTTGCTACATTTGACTGGAAGCTGTCAGATCATCACAGAGTTAAATAGCTGGAACAAGAAAGTGTGTGCTGGAGGAAGAAGTTGAAGCTGTATATAGAGACTGTATATAGGAAAAGTGTTCCTGAAGTTTTGTGAAGTTAAAGTGGGCATCCCATAACCTCCCATCCCTATCCAAGTTAACCCTCAATAAATAACAAAAGCAAAGTCACGGACTGTTCTCTGACTCTGGAGTGGCTGTGAATATTCAATACGAATGGCTATGCTGGAGTGGGGAATCCAGTTCATCTGTGGCTTCTTAGGGGGTGCGCTACACTGGTTTTGGTATTGAAGAGGTAATATCTTCTCTTTTCCTTACCAATGTAATAGCTTTGTGTAAATTATTAGCCAAACATGTCAGGACGAATGGCCAAATCACATCTGAAGCACTGGGTCAGTTTTGAACGGCGTCTTACCCCAAATATGTCCATGCTTCTGCATTAGTGCCTGATGCCTGCTTCCACTTTCTGAATACCAGAAGGGACACCTATTATCCCCCAGCTTTGAGCGGCGTCAGAAATTCACACATGATCAACATGATTATAACATTTGATATGATTGACCCCTTCCTTTTAACTCATTGCCTCAGCTTTGCTTATCCTGCTCTTTCCCCCAGTGATCTTGCATGCTATCAAATGTCTGTCCTTTCATGAAAGAGTAAATATAGGCTATAAGATATTGGCCTCTGAGTGATTTATACACAATTAGACAATATTTTAGCTGAACAAGTACCGGTATTTTTTTTATTTTTTTTGTCAAGTGATCTATTCCATGTGATATCATAGAAAAGACAGAGGCAAGATTTGCTAAAACTGGTGCACTCAGAATCTGGTGCAGCTGTGCATAGTAACCAATCAGCTTCTATGTTTTAGTATCAAACTTTAATTGAACAGGCTGAAGTTAGAAGCTGATCGGTTACTATGCACATATGTACAAGATTCTGTGTGCACCAGTTTTAGTACATTTCCCCCAGAGCGTTAACTAGCTGTGGTGGTATGGACAGGTATGGGAGACAGAGCAGGAGCTGATCATACACCATTTGGAGAAATGGTAGAGAGATTTGATCATGGGAGTAGAAATAGGAGGCAAAATGTCAGCTGATAGTAGACTAAAATATGGAGAATAAAGGAATCAGAATGGCAGCTCCTCAAGATAAAGGCAGAATGTAGAGGGAAGAGAGGAGTTGCATAGTTATAAAGAAAGGAAAGCAGGATCTGAATGCAGACTGTACAGGAAAAAGAAGAAGCAAATCTTAAGCTGATAAAGGACCAGGAAATCTGTGTGAGAGAAAGAAAGGCAAAGAACAGATTAGTATGGACTGGTATAAATGAGAGGCAGGACAGTAGTTCAGGGGATTACGATCCTGGCTAGGGGAAGAGAGGAGGCTAAATGTGAAAAGAGCAGAGATGGGACAGAGAGGGAGCTAATTGTTACTGAGGGTTGAAGAAATTAAAAAGCAGCTGAGTACCACTGCGAGAGGATGCAGAGTAGAAGGTGTTTATAGACTAGGAGGGAAGAGGGAGAGGAGTCGGTTGTAGCCTGGACAACTAAGTGAGAAAAGAGGCAGATCGGAGTTTGACCATAGGCAACATGTAAAGAAGAAAACACAAAATAAACACAATCAACTTCAGTTAAACTGGTTGTAATCCTCAGACATGAAAAAATAACAAAGTGCATCCTTCTATAGCAGTGGTTCTCAACTCCAGTCCTCGGGACCCACCAACAGGTCAGATTTTAAGTATTACCTTGGGGAGTTGCAGACTAGAATACTGCAATCACTGAGCAGCAAGTGATATCACCTGTGATGTATTTCAGCTATCTTGCAAACCTGGCCTGTTGGTGGGTCCTGAGGACTGGAGTTGAGAACCACTGTTCTATAGTGTATACTAGTCTAAATCCAAACACTGAGTGTGATTTCTCTCTGATCTCTCCTCTCTGTGCCATAGTCACAGATTATCCCAACACAACATCCTCCCGGGAGACAGCCCGCCCCCTCAAGCACACAGCAGGTGACTCATTGCCTCAGCTTTGTATGTGTTTTCTATGATTCTGTTAAAGACGGGCGTGTTCCTTCCATCCACTCAGCTATCATATATCAGGGAACTCTGTGCTCTAGCTCTGCAGTGCGTGTGACGTCTGCAGATCTAAAACACACAGATCAAAGGATTTTTTTTTCAATTCTAGCAGGCAGGGGACAGGTATCTGATGTCACACATCAAAACAAAATTTCCCAGCTCACTTACCAGCTAGCCTGCAACAAAACCAAATTGGCCCTGTCCAACAGTTCATGTTAAAAACAAGGAGTTTAGTCACACACATCTGCAAACATATTTGGTTTTATTCCAGGCTAGCTGGTAATTGAGCTGGAAAATGTTGTTTGTCTTTGATGTGCGTTGCCCTTCTATGTGCTCCTTACTGCAAAGGCTAGTTAAAGGTTTGGGTGGTTGTCATTTGTTTGTAGTTTGTGAATTGGTGCAGGCAAGCACAGGATACCATCAGCTGCAATTGTAACCTTGCTGGGTGCAATTGTAGGACAGTTTACAGAGGTCAGTAGTTTATATGGTAGAGTACATGAGTCAGTAGGACAGTCTACAGGGCTCAGCAGGACAGAGTAAAGGGATCAGCAGGGCAATGTACAGGGGTCAGCAGGGTAATGTACAGAAGTCAGTGGGGCAGTGTACAGTGGTCAGCAGGGCAGAGTACAGAGGTCAGCAGGTTATTGTAAAGGGTCAGCAGGGCAGAGTACAGAAATCTGCAGGACAGTGTACAGAAGTCAACAAGGCAGAGTAAAGAGGTCAGTGGTGACACATTTCCACCTCTTCTGGTGTGCTGACCCCTCTGGCGAGGAGGGTTGCCAGGGATAAGTGTAGTACACATGTTGCTTCCCCGTACCATGCTAAATATGGGAGAGAAGAAATACACATAGAAAGTTGACTAGGCGGGAATGTGATCTACCCATCAGCTGCCTGCCATTGACGGGTAGATTGCAATTGACGTATTACCAAACCCCACTTTAAAGTTATGTTAATATAGGAAAACACAGTGTTATGAAAGTGTTCTGTAAAGTGCATGTTGGAGTACTATATTGTGTTTTGAAAAAGTGCAGCATACATTGCCTAAATAAAATATCACCAATAAGTTTTATCTTGAATACAATTACAAATCTCTGGTTTGAATACAAATATTTTTTTCCAATTACAAGTTACATTTTTTACAATTTACTTTTATTATCAAGGCACTACATTGTGGTATGTCTCATGCTACAAAGTTTATCGATAATGCCGGTAATAATTTTGTTTTTGGGATTAGTTGTATGTATAGCCATAATTAAAAAATATATATATTTTAAAAAAGAATACTTTTTTTCTAAATATAAGGATAAACACTATTCCTTGACACATTATATTGATGGCCAGTAAACACACTTGCAGGTATTTACATCATATTCAAGGACTATACATTTACCAAGTACAATAAACTAATAATTGACAAAAATATGAGAGTTTGAACATTTGAAATCGCATTCTGTACAATTGATACAAGCTATGTTAAAAGCCTGTTTAAGGGGTCTATTTATAAAAACAAAAACAAAGAAAAAATTTAAAAGGTACAAAAACAGAGCTGTTACGATCAAAAACAATTTAATATTTTTTTCTCTAAAGAATAAAAAGGAGACTGATGGTGTTGTTGTTAATTGAAACAGCAAAGAATCATTCTTAAAAATGGGTGATAAATACCCAAACTCTTATGTTGCCTTATTTACAAAGAGGTTAATATAAAATGAATAAATTAACAGGGGAGTTAGTAAATTAAAACCATATATTTCCAGTAAGTGTTTTCTATTTCTAGTGAAAATAATGCATACTTACTTAGATGAATTTGAGCTACATGCCAGTTTGCATCTGGAAACCATCTCACAGCCTCAATGATGGTGTAACCCTCCCTATTTAGAGTGCCTATTCCAGAGGCATATCCTCAAATCAGTGGGCTGTGTGCAAGTTCCCAAGTGGGCCCCCCGGTGGGGTAAGAAAACTGCGATGCACTAAGCGCGCCGCAGCAAAAAAGTGGATGTGGTTTAAACTCTGCTAAATATTGGGTGTGGTTAACCACTTCAGCCCCCGAAGGATTTACCCCCTTCCTGACCAGAGCATTTTTTGCGATTCGTCACTGCGTCGCTTTAGCTGACAATTGTGCGGTTGTGCATGGTTGTACCCAAACAAAATTGACGTCCTTTTTTTCCCACAAATAGAGCTTTCTTTTGGTGATATTTGATGACCTCGCAGTTTTTATTTTTTGCGCTATAAACAAAAAAAGAGCGACAATTTTGAAAAAAAGCAGTATTTTTTCATTTTTTCAAATCGCAAAAAGTGTATATTGATTGGTTTGTGAAAAAGTTATAGCGTCCATAAAATATGGGATAGATTTATGGCATTTTATTGTTACATTTTTTTTTACAAGTAATGGCGATCTGCGATTTTTATCATGACTGCGACATTGCGGCAGACAGATCGGACACTTTTGACACTATTTTGGGACCATTGACATTTATACAGCGATCAGAGCTAAAAAAAACACTGATTACTGTATAAACGTCACTGGCAGGGAAGGGGTTGAACACTAGGGGCGATAGAGGGGTTAAATGTGTTCTTTCAGTTTGTTCTAACTGTAGGGGGGATGGGCTCACTAGAACATGACAGAGATCACTGCTCTCGATCACTGGGAGCAGTAGATCCCTGTCATGTTGCTAGGCAGAACAGGGAAATGCCTTGTTTACATAGGCATCTCCTCGTTTTGCCTCTCTTCCTTGCAATCGCGGGCTGCCGGTCAACATCAAGTCCCAGAACCCACGGGCACGCTCCCACGGCATGCAGCGTGTGCGTGCACCCGCTAGGCGAGGAATACGAAATGACGTACGGGTACGTCCTTTTGCACCCCCGTACCATTCTGCTGACGTAAATCAACGTGCGGGGGTCTGCAAGTGGTTAAAGAGAGTCTGAGATTACTTACATAGTGCAGAATGTGGTAATGTTAAATGGGGAATGTACAGTGCAATATGAGGGGGCAAAAATGCCAAGTGTGAACCTGTGAAGAGAGAGAGAGAGAGAGAGAAAGGGGGAGAGAGAGGGGGGAGAGAAAAAGAGAGAAAAGGGGGCGTAAGAGAGAAAGAGAGAGAAAGAAAGAGAAGGGGGGAGAGAGAAAGAGAGAGAGACCTCTGCAGCCCGCCTTGTTTCCTTTACCAAGCTAGCAGCCAAGCAATGCCTACGTAGTCCAGGTGAAGCACAGTGTGTCTGTGTCAGACTTGGCTTGGCTGCAGGTGGTTAGTTCAGTGGCGTAGTGTGGGTTGTCAGTGCCCAGGGCAAGGCAAGTAATTTGTGCCCTCTAAAACCTGGTGCACATTATTCGTTTTTTTTTTTGTTCAACCTAGTGGACTGAATAAAAAAAAACAAAAAAAACAAAAGAGCTCAGGAGGAGCCACTGTACTAAATATCTGATGTTAGTAGAGAAATCTTCTCGCTGAGCTATTGTGTTCTGACAGGGGGACTGTCCCCACGCCAGAACACATCGGTCAGTGCTCTCAGCCATTAGCTGAAAGTGCTGACTGGATTGCCTGTCAGACCTTTTCCCATCATGCCCCTTCGTCATAAGCTGGCTGAATGGTTAGCTTCTGTCGGACCGACTGCTGCACACACACGCTGAATGTTGGACGGCTTTTAATGAACTGGTCAATGCTGCCCAACATTCAGCCTGTGTGTATAGGGTTTAACCCATTGACTTTTAGCACTTTTTTGTGGAAACGTAAGGGTTCCTCCACTCACAGCCTGAGCCCCTGCTTGGCTGTCTGCAGCTTTTTTATTATTGGTTTCATCTGAGAATTCAGTTTGACTACAGTACTCAGAGATAAGAAAAGGCTCCAAGCAGTGAATCTGAGTTCAGGCTGTAAATAATTAGGAGCCCTTTTATACAGCAGAGCAATTGGTTAATAATAGCCCTGACATAGGGTAGGCAGAATTAAGGAAAAGACACCTGGGGAGGGGAGGGGTGTCCCTTCTTTACTCATTTTTTTAGCCCCTCACCTGGATCCATGGGGAGTACAGGGGCTCTGGCTGTGAATGGAGAGGACTGGAGCCTTAATCGATTACAGCAGAGCAACCAGCCATTAATGTAATTTATGTAGGCAAGGCGTTATTGGCTGGCTGCTCTGCTGCAATAGATTATTAAGGACACTTTGTTATTCACAGCCATAGCCTCTGATTGGCTGCCCACAGCCTTCTGCTATTGGTTGAGGGCGGTTGAGACAGCTCTTTGACTACAGTAATCAAAGAGCTATCTCGAATTCAACCAATAATAAAAGGGTGCAGTCAGCCAATCAGAGACTCCAACTGTGAATAACGAGGAGCCCTTAATAATCGGTACTAATGTTAGGTCGGGGTTACTGGCTGGCTGTTCAGCTGTTAGCAAGGAGACCTCCCCCACCATCAAGGGGGCAGGCGGGGTAAAAGATGGGGGGCAATAAGGATCATCACCTCACCCCCCTATACATGGTGCATCTCAGCCCCCTCCAGCCAGGCAGGAAATATGGTGCAGAAACTGCAGCCTCTGTTCTTACAGATGGGGCACTGTGTAGTCCCAAGTGCTGTGAACAGGTTTCCTCCACCTCCTGTGTGACAAGCTGAGATCCCGAGGTGACTGGCAGCCCGCCTCCCCATCCCCTCCTCCTCTCCTGCAGTCAGCAGCCCACGTCCCAGGGGAGACAGATAGACAGGGAAACCTGTTACTTCAGTGTGTCTGCACTGAGCACAGCTCCACTCGCATTCTCTATGTCAGGTTCTTCTCTTTCCTGGCCAGGGAAGGAGGACCGGTGATATCGGTGGATCACAAATGCTCTGGACCTTCTCCACAGACAACAATATGCGGAACTAATGGCTGCCCCCTGCTCGCTACACCACTGGGCTTGTTCACTCCAGACATTCCACATCGGCAAATGCCGCTAGTGCCGCTGCTCTTCTTGTGGGGGAAAAAAAAGTCCCAAAGCTCCTGTCCTGTACGCCCACTTGGGACACTAAAAAAGGAGCATGATGGTTTTTTTCCCCCTACTCCATGTGTGCAGAGTGTGATAGGGCACAGTGGGCCCCCTAGCCTTGGGAGCCCATGTGCAATGCACACTCACACATGGATGATACACCACTGGCCTATTCTTTAGTGGCACACAACAGCTGTATTAAACAAATAGGAGCCCAGCGTGGATGACCCAATGTCTGGAAGATCCCACAATCCCTCTACCTGTAATCAGGTTAAAAATAGCCAGATAGGTGCTGCTCCCTGTCGGAAAGGTAGACGCTAATGCCTTTTCTGGTTCTATGGTCTTTTGGTGGGTTCTTCTCTGGGTCCGGTCCACTAATCCTGTGGTATATAAAGATGGGACAGTGGTCCGGTGAGAGAGTTCCATCCAGGGACAGAGAGTACGGGGAGTTCCCCCGTGGAGGGCCCAAGAGATATTGATAGCTATAACCAGGGCACGTAAGGGAGAGAGACAGAGAATGATACCCACAAGGAGCAGAAGGAGGTCATCTATCACAATCGGGATGTAAAGTCATCTGAACCTGGGTTTCCCTGAAGACACCAGCACTGGAGCATGCCTCTGAAGGACCTACATCTGCATGAAAGCACCTCTGGAGGACTGTAATTGCTTGGACTTTACCTTCACAGGTATGCTGGGGCAGCACAAGCCTGTAATTAGGGGTAGGGATGTAAGAAAATCCTGTTCTTATATCTTGGACATTAGAATGTTAATTTTGCACTTTTCTAAAAGCGGGCCTTTTTTTTTTCCATCTTTCCATCTATTAAATTTTCTGCCCTTGCTGTTTTAACTTTGGATAGTAAAACTTTTTTTTTCTGCCAGTAAATACCTTATACAGCTTGCTTCCTCTTTCTTGTCTGGCGATTCGCCTAAGCGATTGATGTCCTGCCTCCCGGGATAGAAATGTCAGGTGTCCCAGGAGGCATAATTTTTTTTTCTCTCTCTCATTCTCTTGAGAGTTTGCCAGCGAGGAAGGGGGAGCAGGGGAGTGGAAGAGGGATGAGTCACAGGAGAGCCAAAGGAGAGCTGCAGGGCTAGAAGGGGCTGGATGAGGGTGGAGATAGGAGGAGGCTTCAAAGATCTATGTATAATCATTTTGAGGAGACAATTTCATCGAGTGAAAGGAGGATTGCTTCTTTTGTTTAGTTTTTTTTTATGGAGATTTCAGCCCCCGGGAAGAACAGCAAACATGTCTAAAGCTTCTGAATGGTAAGAAGAGGAGGAATATGGAGGCAAGCAGTGGTGTGTGTGTGTGCCCGTTTTCTGTCTGTCTATTGTATGTGTGTGTGTGTGTGTGTCTGTGTGTTTCTCTGTGTAAATCCAGGAAGAGAACAGGCAGCGGCTTCAGATGCCCACAGGTGAAATAGCTGCAGCCAGACTTAGTGGAGGAATATTTCTGAATACAAAAAAATGTGCAAACTGGTTGGAGGAAAGCTTCAGAATGGCAAAGATGTTTTTATTACAAATTATGTGAGCAGACTGTAGCTCCTCTTTAAGTAAAGTATTGAAACATTGTCCTTGCCTGGTCTGGAGTTATTAACCGCTTGCCGACCGGCTCACGCCGATATACGCCGGCAGAAGGGCACGTCCAGGCATATTAACGTACCTGTACGTTGCCCTTTAAGAAGGAGCTTGAGGGTGTGCACACACACGCCGAGAGCTCTGTGAGTGTGATCGCGGGTCCCGCGGACTCGATGTCCGCAAGGATACCCGCGATCGTTTCATGGAGAGGCAGAACTGGGAAATGCTGATGTTAACAAGCATTTCCCCGTTCTGCCTAGTGAAACAGACATCTCTATTTGTGGGGAAAAAAGGACGTCAATTTTGTTTGGGAGCCACGTCGCACAACCGCAAAATTGGCAGTTAAAGGGACGCAGTGCCGAATCGCAGAAAGTGCTCTGTTCTTGGCTTTTGACAGCCAAATGGTCCGGGGCTGAAGTGGTTAAAGATGTGTATTGCGAGTAACCGACATAGTTCTCAGAATGGATTTTAACACAATGAGGTATAAAGCCATTGATGTGGAATGGAGTAGTGTGTGAAGACACAAATGGTTACCTAGAGTAGTGGGAGTTTGACAAGCAGCCAGTCAAAGCATGTACCTTTTATAGGTGGAATGGCCTCTAGCAGGGAGGGAGATGTTGTCGGCACTCCTTCCATCAGCAGTCTGTCTCCCAGAGCTACAGCATGCACACTGCAGAGGTTCCCATCCTCTACAGAGGTACGAAGGCTCAAGAGTTAAGTTAAGTGCATGTGTGGAGCCCACTGTCACAGGGGAAATGAGAGTTCCCGTGAGAACAGTTGCACTGCAAGTGTACATGGTGTACATTCATCTCTAACAGTATCCCAAGGCATTGATGAAGACAGTACAAAGCAAAGGTACACCATGTGTAGCAAACAGACCCTGTGCAAGGTGCCTAGCATAGCCCAGAAGAACCCACCCTGGGGAATGCCTCTCATGTGACCCTTGCTTGGTGCCCAACGAGGAGGGGAAACTTTGAGGACGTGACAAGCAACCACCCACCTACCCTTACATACCTGATGCAATATCCATTGTCAATAAAAATGATAACTGTTTAATTTTTTCTGCCTGTGTCCTGCTGGGGTGATTTCAATTCACTTCTTGTCCTAGTGACACAACAGAAAGTGAGAGAGCAATGCACACTGGGTGTTTAGCCCCTGTGCCTCAGATTGTGACATTTTCATGTGGATGGAAATCATAGATTCAGCATTCAGCCCTGCTCCCAGTAGCCTGTAAATGTCTATGAGAGGCTATAAAGGTGGTGGCTGAGTGGGACTGGATGTTGAAACAAGAAGTCTGCATTCTAAACATTCATCCTTGGGCACATATGGCCTAAATATTTGTACCATTCAGTACAGTGTCAAGCACTGTCTTGCCGTCACATTTTTCAGCCTCTCATAGACTTTTACAGGCTGCTTGCAGTGGGGCTGGACAGTGCATCTGTGCCTTCCAGTGCATGAAAACACTGGAATCTGTGGCACAGAGGCTAAAATCCCAGTGTGCACGAGGCCTTATACAAAAAGAAGACTTCAACTGGGCCTTCAATTGAGACTCCAAAAATATTTAAGGAGCTACAAAGAGGAAGAACTGACACACTCATTGAATAAGCCAAAACAAAATAAAACTAAGCAAATATAGATAAGCAAAAATAAGCAAAACCAAAAGTGAAATAAATAAAACCATAAATACAATTCAACCAAACAAGTGGCCTTTTCAGCTATTCAACCCTTTATAAATAGCCCCAAATGTTCCAAAAGAATATGTTATATTTGGTAGTTTCAGTAACTTCCATTTTAAGCAATATCTGGCATTTCAGTTATAGACTAGAGCTCATGTCTACATAGATATGAAAAAGGTATCTGTAAGAACTAGAACCTGAAGTGTTCACTGAGGTGTGAGATGTTGGCATGTTGCGCAAAGATCCCAAATCTAAAAAAAAGAAAGTTCTGAAAGGCTATTTTATGTACAAAATACAAAGAGGAAAGTACTGTCTTCCCATGTCTGACAGTGTAATTTACAGATCAATACATACCAATGTGTCAGGAACGGGCATGTATTAGTCATTTTCTGTGGATCATTGAGTCAATTCACCCCAGCACTTAAATACAATTTAACCCACTGGCCTCTGGTCTGATGGCCTCTGGTCTGATGACCAAACCAAGCAAAGGAAATTGAAATTTTCTAAAATTGAACCTTTTTCCTTTCACAAAGTTTCTATATAGATTGGGGAAGCTCTGGAGATGCTGTAGCTGTAATCATTATGAACACATCATAAATTTTAAATATATAGAAGAAGAACAAAAGTGTAGAAATTCTATAAAAGAGAATGAGAAAAGAAGTAAAGGTAAACTGTCCCAGAAACAATTTAACTATCTTCTATAAAAAAAAAGTATAATCTCAATTCAAAAAACAAAGTGGGAAAATTGTTAGCTTCAAAAGCAGATTTAAAAAAAGTTTAGCTTTGTTATCAGCACTTTAAAGGTCCTCTGCACTTTATAAAAATAAAAACACTACTCCCCCCCCCCCCTCTTTTTCTTGACCCCTTTTTTTATATATACCTTTTTAATAAAAGTAATACAAATAAGCAACTGGATTGTTTCACTATATATCAGATACCGACTCACCACAACTATACATATTGGCACATGATAATATGTATCAAAAACATTTCCATTCAAATGAAAATGTTTATTAAAACATCATCCTATATAGGAGATGACAGAAAGGTCCTTTGCTAGAGAAGTAGAAAGTTTGGTGTATAGATATGTGTCCTGAAAGCATATATTGTATTACTGGCTATTGGATGAAAATCCAATTATAAGTGGGGTGTTCTCACTTACCTGAAAAACTACAGAATATAGAAAAAAGGACTCTCGAAATAACAAAATAACTTCAAAGCATACATTGCATATTTGTTAAAATAGCCTTGGATAAAGAACATTATCTCTAGTCCCATGGACACATTGGGAGGAATTCATTGATGTTGGTGCTTGCACCCAATTCATGTACCTATCACAAACACATACCTGAATGTAACTATGTCTACGCCGGGGAAGGAATGTTCACACTTGGTACTCCTTCCCCAGTGCCCTCACTTCCGCCCATACACTTATAGGCACTTGGCTGAAGACTTTTATACTAGGGGTGGGTGGAACCTGATTGAGAACTGAGAGACAAGTTCCCCATCAGGACTGCTTAACTTGCACTGTAGTGGGTGGATCCATAGCTGCAATTTAGTCAGATTGTGGCTATGGAATCCACCCACCAGCCAAGGAATATAAAAAATATATATATTATTAAGTGCCCTTGGTGTATAAGCTAAGAATTCATACTCCCAGAGTATGTGTCTGTATGTTTGAATGCAAGTTCACTGTCAGCCTGTGTGAAATTCCATTGTGTGTTGGATTTTTGCATGCAGACTAGTGTGATGTACCATGCGTTGGCAGTGGAAAAAGTGATAAGCAAGGATTCTACCTCGCCGGATAGCTTAAAGTGGACATTAACTTCCATCACTAACTTGTAATAATAGAAATAATGGGGAGTTTTTTGGACTTTGAATAAAGCATGTATGTGCCTCCATCCCTGGTTCAAGTAGCTAAAAAGAAGGGAATTGCGACTTTAAATGAGGCTGTTGACTGGTTAAGGTAAAGATGTGTTTTAAACATGGTTTAATGACATAAAATAGATAATAGATAAAATAGATATGAATACATTACAATGGTACATATCATGTACTATGGAGTAAAAACTTATAATATAAATGTATTTATAATATAAAGGTGGAACTATCATAAATTCATGAATGTACATAAAGTAAATACAGATAAAACGTAGTTATACAAAACTGTATGAATTCATATATATACATGTGTTGGCTTGGCAGCACTAGAAAAATATTGAACAATAGGAGTAAAAAATATTAATATTATAACATTGTTTTATCTAGATGGAATCCTATTAAGGCATCAAGCTACATCTTGGATGCCAGATGCGTTTCGTGTGTGAACACTTCCACAAGGGCAGATTCTATAGGGTATCTACAAAAAACAATATATAATTAGATCTAATACCAAAATAAGCACAGCAGGAAAGGACGAGTTTGTCAGTCCTGGGTATTTACATACAACAGAGTAGAGTGGTATGTAGTATGAGTAGAGTCAGGGCCAAAGGGGTAGTCTATCCTGGGAGCTGAGGTAGTCTAAAGCCCCAAAGCAGCAGGGTGCATGTGCCGCATCTCTGGAGCATAGATTTCCAATCTCCATGATAGTCAAAGTAATAGGCAGAAAAGATAATAATAAATACCGGTAAAGTCTGTGATGGATAAAAAAATATCCATTATTATAACGTGACAGATGTGAGAATGATTTATATATAAGGGCCAGGTAGAAACATTAAGAGATATTGCAGGTGAGGTGGTGGTGAAGGGACACCAACCGAAATGTGAGGAGTAGAAGTGATAAATGTTATGCAAGACCATCATAGGAAAAAGCACCAATCACCAAGGAATTATGGAAGAGGTAGAGAAAGGAGTGACATGCTAAATAGCAAAGTATTGGAATCACATAGTCATTTCCTTAGACCTACCAATGGGGGCTCCTCCTCTCAGGCTACCACTAATCCTACTGTAGTAATGGCGCTCCCGGAGCCTAGGGTTCCCACGTCTGAGTGCTTTGCAGGAGACCGCAGGAAATACAGGGCTTTTAAAAACGCTTGCTCCCTCTACTTAGCTTTTCAGCCCAGGACATTTTCTTCAGAAATAGTAAAAGTGGGTTTTGTGATCTCCCTTCTGGCCGAGGAACCCCAAACTTGGACCCACAGCCTGATGGAAACCCCAGCTTCTCTAGAAGAGTTGATCCAATCAGCCACCAAGCTGGATAGGCGCTTGCGTGAGCGACTCTCAGAGCGCTTCCAGGGTCCGCGTCCGGCTTGGATGCCATCCAGGCCAATCTCAACCCATGTACCATCTCTGGCTGTGGTTACCTCCTCAGCTCCTGAACTCTAGCCTATGCAACTCAGCTTGGTCCGTGCTCCTCTGACCCCTGAAGAAAGGCAGTGCAGACGCCAATCCAACCTGTGCTTATATTGTGGAGGTACCGGACATTTCTTTTGCAGCTGTCCAGTAAGGCCTAGTAAGTCCTACCCGCAAAACTCTGTGAACTTTCAAGACATTGGTGTGCCTAAGACTTACGTTATTCTGTTTATCTCCTTACAGTTAACGGAAAAGGAAACTCGCCTGCCTGCTATAATTGACTCTGAAGCTTGCAGCTGTTTCCTAGATGTCACTCTGGCCCACAGTCTACATATACACCTCTTCCAACCAAGGCACGTAGTCTCCAAATACATTTGGCCGACGGGTCTCTTCCCCGCTCTGGACCCATCACCCGGGAGACCCAAACCAGTCTTGCCACCACGGTCTCTGGCCATCAAGAATTTCTGCAATTCATCCTCATCCATTCTCCAATCTTTCCCATTATACTAGGTCTGCACTCGCTCCAGGCGCACGACCCTCAGATAAACTTGAGTACCAAGGAAGTATCTTTTTCTTCTCAATACTGCTCCCAGCACTGCCTCTCCCCAGCTCCTAGTGTCTGCTCAACTATCACAACCACGCCTGACAACCTTTAATATGTCCCCTCTGTATATCTTGGGTTCCGGGATGTGTTTGATAAACAAAAGGCCGACTGTTTACCACCACACCGGCCGTATGATTGCCCTATCGACTTCCTGCCTGGCTCAGAAGTACCATTCAGCCGCATCTTTCCACTATCAGAAACTGAGCTAAAAGCCCTCAAGCATTACATTGATGAAAATCTTGAAAAAGGCTTTTTTTTGCCCCTCATCTTCACCAGCCGGAGCTGGTATCTTTTTTGTGGGAAAAAAGATGGGTCCCTAAAGCCGTGTGTGGACTACAGGCAACTAAGTCAAATGAATACCTGGTGATGCCGTTTAGGCTTTGCAATGCCCCGGCCACCTTTCAACATCTGGTGAATGACATTTTTCGGGAATACCTTGACGACTTCTAGTGGTCTATCTAGATGACATTCTCATTTTCTCCGCCACCATTGAACTGCACTGAGGGCATGTTAAAAAGGTTCTCGTCATACTCAGGCGTCATAATATATAATAATATTAATAATATTATATCTCAAAGCCGAGAAATGTGAATTTGAGAAGTCTGTTGTGCAATTCCTGGGATTCATTATTTCTACCAATGGGGTCATGATGGACCCACAAAAGGTCAAAGCAATTCAGGAATGGCCAGCTCTGTCAGACAAGAAGGGGGTGCAACGATTTATAGGGTTCGCCAACTTCTATAGAAGATTTATTGTTGGATTTTCTTCCATCGTGGCACCCATTACTCAGTTGAAATGTCAACACAGTCATTTTCAATGGTCACAGGAAGCACAGGAAGCTTTTACCAAGCTAAAAGCTTTATTTACCTCCGCACCAATTTTATAACACCCTGATCCGACCCTACAATTTGTATTGGAAGTGGACACTTCAGAAACCGCTACAGGGATCGTTCTTTCCCAGAGACATGGACCCAAGGCCATGCTACATCCTGTAGCCTTTGCATCCCGGAAGCTCAGCCCGCCAGAATTAAACTACGACGTAGGTGATAGAGAGCTGCTGGCCATCAAGTTCGCCCTAGAAGAGTGGAGGTACTTATTGGAAGGTGCATCTCATCCGGTTATGATCTTTACCGATCATAAAAATCTAGAGTACCTCAGGACAGCGAAACGGTTGAAGCCCAGACAGGCCCGCTGGGCTCTCTTCTTCTCTAGATTTAATTTCCACATATCCTATAGACCAGGCTCAAAAAATAGAAAGGCAGACGCACTCTCTCGGATGTTCTCTGTAAACCCTCAAATGGCTGAACCCAGTACTATCCTTTCTTCACAAAACTTCCTTGGAATCGCCCAAGCTGACCTAATAACTTCCATAAGATACTCATCTAGTCACTGCTCCGACCCAGAAATGCATACCTTAGAGAAACATGACGATCTGCTCTGGGCCTGGGAAAACATTTTTGTTCCACGAGAAACACGGCCTTTGGCTCTCAAAACTTTCCATGATCACAAATTGGCAGGTCACTTCGGAACAAGAAAGACTGCTGAGCTGCTCTCCCATTCTTTCTGGTGGCCAGAGTGGAGACGGAATTGTAAGGATTACATCTCTTCTTGCCCCTGTTGCCAGTGTGACAAGGGTCAAAATACCAAATCCTGGGGTCTACTCAAACCCTTGCCCATCCTGGAATGGCCATGGGCAGAAGTGTTCATGGACTTCATTGTGGACTTACCTGCCTCAGAAGGGTTCACCACCATCTTGGTCGTTGTCGACCGCCTCTCCAAAATGGCTCACTTTCTGCCCATGGTGGGCACTCCTTCTGCCTCTGATACGGCCAATATTTTTCTCAAGGAAATAATAGGACTCCATGGCGTGCCTTAAAGTATTATGTCAGATAGGGGAATTCAATTTGCCTCCAAGTTTTGGAAAGAGCTCTGCAGAACCTTGGAAATTAAGATTTGCTTCTCCTTAGCGCATTATCCCCAGAGCAACGGCTAGACGGAGAGGACGAATCAAACCTTGGAGCAGTACCTCCGTTGCTTCTGTTCTGGCTCTCAAGATGATTGGGCGATTCTCCTCCCGTATGCTGAGTTCGCTTACAATAACTCCATCCACTCCGCCACTAATCAAACACCCTTCTGGGCAAACTTTGGGTTCCATCCCTCCTTCCTCCCTAACATCATCCCTGAAATGTCTATTCCTGCCGTTCAAGACCGGATAACTTCCATACAGTCTAACTTTCAAAAAATTCAGGATACTTTACAGAAGGCTCAGGATAGCTATAAGAGACAGTATGACCGAGGGAGGAAGGAGAACCCAATCTTCAATGTTGGCAAGGAGGTCTGGTTGTCAATTGCAAATCTTTAACTACCTCTGCCCTCACGGAAACTTGGGCCAAGGTTCATTGGGCTCTTTCAAATTAAGAGGATGATCAACCTTGTGGCATTTGAGCTAGCATTACCAAACTCTTATAGGAAACACCCAGTTTTTCATGCATCCTTGCTAAAGCCAGTTGTGTTCGGCTCTTTTACGGGAGAAGGGAACTTCCTCCCCACCAGTTAAAGTAGACGGGGAAAACGAGTTTGAACTGGAGTCCATTTTGAATTGCAGAAAGAGGGGCAGGCAACTCAAGTACTTAATCCAATGGAAAGGATACCCTCCTGAGAACAATTCCTGGGAGCCTGAATGCCCCACAGTTAATTCAAGCCCTCCACCGGGAACATCCAGAACTGATGTCCAGTTTGGGCGTCCAGTGTCTACCCCTTGGGGGGGCACTGTCAGAGAAGGACTTTTTCCACCCTTGCTCGCCATGCTCCTGCGCGCATGTGCAGCGGATTGGTGCTCCGGCGCACACATGTGCGCGGCCCGAAGGTGCGGCGCACGCCTGTGCACAACAGCTCGCATGTGTGCCCGATAGCGCACGGTGTGCGTGATGGCGCGCGCTATGGTGGGGCTATTTTAGATGGCTCTGGCGTCCAGACGGGCTGCTGGTTTGTCGTCAGCTTCCCGTTTGTGCCTGTTTCCAGTTTTGCTATATCTGATTACCTGCTGTGACCCGCACTGTTCCTGACAACGCTACTGCTCTCCTTGATCTGACCCTCGGCTTGCTTATATGGACTTTGCCTGATCTGCTAGTGTTTGACCCTTGAACTGCCTAATGGACATTCTCACCTGCCTATAGTGTTTGACCCTCGGCCTGCCTTACGGACTTGCTTACCTGCTTACCCGGATTTGACCCCTGGCCTGTTTCATGGACTCGTTTACTTCCCTTGGAACCTGATTAATCTATTCAACACCAGACCCTCAGCCAGTTCCTGAACCCCATCTAATTCTCCATACAACTCTTCAGCCTTCCCAAGGAACTCATTCCTGCTGGTGGTCCGTGCCTCTGCGTGCTACCTGTGCCCTGTATCACCTCTGGGGGACGGGGTGCACGTGGTCGCAAGGACGAGCCGCTCCCGGCATCTCGGCCTCTGTAAATACTATCGGTGACAACTGATTTACCCACTTGATGACCAGCCGCCGTCATTATACTGTGGCAGGTTGGCACGGCTGCGCGAATCGTCGTAGGTGTACGTTGGCTGCTTTAAGAGCTCTAGGGGGTGCACGCGCGTCGCAACGCCGGAGCTGATGCCGTGATGTCCGCCGACAACCCGCGATTGCTCCTTAGAGAGCCATAACGGGGATCTGTCAATGTAAACAGGCAGATCCCTGTTCTGTCAGTACACTCCCCCCACAGTTAGAAACACCTCCCTAGGGAACATTTAACCCCTTAATTGCCCCCTAGTGTTAACCTCTTCCCTGCCAGTGGCATTTATACAGTAATCAATGGTTATTTTTAGCTTTTGTCCCAAAAAAGTGTCAAAAGTGTCCGACATGTCTGCCGCAATGTCGCAGTCCCGCTAAAAATCACTATAACTGCCATTACTAGTAAAAAAAAAAAATAGGAATAATAAAAATGCAATAAATATATCCCCTATTTTGTAGATGCTATAACTTTTGCGCAAACCAATCAATATCCGATTTTTGCGATTTTTTTTTTTACCAAAAATATGTAGAAAAATACATATTGGCCTAAATTGATGAAGAAATGTGTTTTTTGTTTTATTTATTTGGATATTTAATATAGCAAAAAGTAAAAAATATAGAGTTTTTTAAAAATTGTCGTTCTTTTTTTTGTTTGTAGCTCAAAAAATAAAAACCGCAGAGGTGATCAAATACCACAAAAAGAAATCTCTATTTGTGGGGAAAAAAAGGACATAAATTTTGTTTGTGTACAACGTTGCATGACCATACAATTGTCAATTAAATTGACGCAGTGTCATATTGCAAAAAATGGCCTGGTCATTAAGGGGGGGAATCCTTCCGGTCCTTAAAGAGGAACTGTCAGTCTGCTCACATAATTTGTAATAGGAACATCTTTGCCATTCTGAAGCTTCCCTCTAACCACCTTGCATATTATTTATATATACTGGGATTGTGTACTTGCCATATATGCTGCAGAAATCTCCCTCCACTGAGTCTGTCTACATCCATTTTAACTGTGGGCAGCTGAAGCTGCTGCCTGTTCACTTCCTGGATTCACAGAGACACACAGAGACACACCTCCAGCTCTTCAGCTCTCATTGGTCCCCCCTCCTATCCTGGCAAACTCTCAGGACAGTGAGAGAGAGAGCTGTGCATGATGTCATAAGCCTAGGCTTTTTACCAGACAAGAAACAGGAAGTGGGCTGTATAAGGTATTTGCTGGCAGAAAAAAAAATGTTTTACTTTCCAAAGTTAAAACAACAAGGGCAGAAGATTTAATAGATGTAAAGATGAAAAAATGATTGAAGTTCCGCTTTAAGTGGTTAAAGTAGGACTGTAGGACTTTTGGATAGAGCAAGGGAGAGTTATAACCCCTTGTCAGATTTTTTCACCCTCTTTGTCCCATTGGGGAGATTTCCCTTCCTTTCCTGTCCCATAGCCAAACAGGAATGACAGGAAATCCCTGCAAATTAAAAGAATACCTTGGGGGCCCCCAGGTCACCAGAACTAGTGCCCGCATTGGAAGATTTCCCCTCTAATTCTTTTCTGGGGACAACCCAAAATGTGGGATTTTATTTTACTTCACTTTCAATGATAATTGTAAATATGACAAAGAGAAATGGGGGCACAGACAACAATAAAAACTGACAAGCGTTTAAATCCCCCTCCACTCTATTCAAAACTAAAAAAAAAAATTGTTTTGCTTTTAGTTATACTTTATTATTATTATTTATTCATCACTTGGCTCCTCTACAGCTTCTGGAGTGCACCAGACTATATGCAAGATTTGACTGTACTGCTAGTGTCTAGCCAGCTAGATTTAGTTGGGTCATCCTCAGGTATTGCAGGATGTGATAACTGTTTCACAGAAATATTTTATCTGTCCAAAGTAAGTTCTCTCCTCCTTTCTCCTCCACCAAACAAGGATCTTGCTCCAGTTAGCAAGTTGTTATAGGGATGATTTCTTGACAGTGAGCACTAAGGATAATCACTTTTGTGCTTCTGTTCTTTCTATGCATCAGTGGACACTTTGATTCTTTGTGCTGTTGAAAGTTTGGGATGTGCTGAATATTGCTGGACACTTTGATGTCACTCAATGTTGGACATGGAACAAGGACCTATATTGCATAATGATTTGTATAAGTGTTTATTGCACAATTTATTTATATTTCTGTATGATTTATTATTGATTGGTTAATCACTTGATATTTATTAGGTTTCACATAGAGATGAATCCACAGTTTCTACTAAGATAATTTGTTATTAGGTTTAGGGAACACAAAGTGCAGAATAGTTGAGAACAATAGATGGGGAGAAGTTTAGTAATGTACCCTATTTATAGATATTGTAAATGTTTTGGAATAAACTATTATAAAATATTGTCTTTTTTTAATATCATAAAACAGTGGTGTACTTGCAGCTTTTTTCTTTTTCTTTTGTAATTATACATAACTTTTTTCCTGCAGTCTTCAGGCTGGTCTGTGAATGTCATGGATCCTTCCTTTTCTCTGGTGGTGATGACTGTGGGTGTTCCTTCGGAGCCCTGGATAGTGTACCACACAGTCCAGGAGTGATTTGGGCCCTGGCCCACATTATGCATACCCCCAGAAGGTGTGTTCATGATGTACAATAGTTTTTTTATGTGTTCATGATGGCCAGAGCTCACAGGAAGTGAGTTGTATTCTGCAAGATGTCATTTAAACTTAAAGAGCAGTGGCGTCCATGAGTAGTAATGGAGAGTCTGTGAGGAATAACACTTGAGAATAGGTGATTCTGGGCTATGGTTTTATTAAATTTACTTAAAAAAGTGAAGGTGGGCTTTAAAACAGACCAAGCACTTGCCTAATGGACCTCTCATTAAAGAGTTTGTTATCCCAAAACTTCATATTCGTGATATGTGGCTGCTGTACCATGTACTTGTATGAGAAAGTATCCTGTTCTCTTTGTATTGCTTCCTTTGTGTGAAATCCCTGGTGTTCCTGCCAGTTCTCTACTTAACTTTTAAAAACTGACCACACTAAGCAGGAGAACACACTGTGGTAAGTTCTCTATGCTGGGAACTCAGTGTGCTCTCCTCCAATGATCAGACTTGTCTTACAGAGACAGAGGAAATGTGATCACTTATAAAAAAGGGAAAAGTGGTATTTATAAATGTATTTTTATATCTATACAATTGGTTGTTTTACAAGGTGATTGGTTACAATGACTTTAAATGTATGCCACAATATTTCACTTTTCCTAGTAACACTTTGTGCTTACCAGCTGGGGATTGTGTCTTATTTCCCCTAACACTTCTCTTGGCAGACCCTATATGCCACTATGCTCCACCCTATATGTTTTGACTTATTGGACTTCATTTATAACAAGAAGCGTGAGGCCTTAGGCACAATTAAACACCACACCTATCAGTTTATTTTTTACTGTCTGTGTCCTGTTCTGAAGGCAAAAAGTATGTACGTGAGAGAAAATCCCCCTAAAGTAACAAGAATGCCCCTCTTATGCCACGTACACACGAGCGGAATTTCCGACAGAAAGAGTCCGATGGAAGCTTTTCATCGTATATTCTGACCATGTGTATGCCCCATCGGACTTTTTCTTTTGAAAATTCAGACAGACTTAGATAGAGAACATGTTCTATATTTTTCCGATGGAACAAATTACTATCGGAAAAAACGCTCGTCGGGGGGCGCATGCGCGGCGGGCAATGATGGCGGACGCTTGAAAGAGTAGCTCCGGACCCGCTCCTTCCATCCCCGGACCCTGCTCAGCAACGCTAGCTTCAATAGACCCAGGATCCACTGAAAAAGCTCCCGGAACCTTCCGGGCACCTCATGGGGAAAATAGGATCCCAGCGGCACGGATACCAGGGGTTTGTCCCGCCTCCGACCTCCCGACCGGCTCAAAACATGGAGCGGTTCCTGTATAGGCCGCAATCCCCGGCCTCAATTAGCCAGACAGCTGCAACGCTCGCCGTGGAACGAACGGCAGATACAGCAACCATCACACCGGATCTCTCTGCTCACAATCCCCTAACCCAAGAGACACCCCTCTCTGCACAACAACAAAGAGGGGAGACTTCACACAGCAACTACAGAGAAATAGCAGAGCATGCTGCAGACCACCTTGCTGATTATCCTGCATTGTTCACAGGTACTCCTATCTCTACTCCCCCACCCCAAGAGAAAGACCCAGACAGTTCAGTTACAGTTACAGTTGCAGTGCTATATGCAAAAAAGGGGATTTGGGACTTTAAATGAAGCGATTAGGTAGTGGAGATGAATGGTACCATATTTAAATTGCATTATGAAGTGTTTATTGGTTATAATAAATAACAAACAATAAAGAGAGTATTCGTTTCATGTACAGTAACACATGTATTCATTTCATATAAGTATAATAATTATACACATAATATAGTAGAAAATATATGCACGTATGCAGCACATGGTTTAGTATTGAGAATAAAGAAGCATAATGTTCTTGGCAGACACCTGCCTGGTACCGATCGGTGCATTCGCATGGTTTATGTATCTTTGCTAAATAAAGTAGTTGGAAGGAACAATGGTATAACTGAGTAGAATTCCATGTAAAATGTAGCTGGGGCATCAAAAATAGAGCTTGACGCGTTTCGTGGGCACTCCCACTCATCAGGAGCTGATGTGCCCCAAAATTCCTAAAAAATACATATAAAGATAATGAACCATAGTGTCCATATATAAAAATAAAAAATTATATAAATGAATAATTGTTAGTATATCCATATAGTTGGATCGAACACACTCACCAACCCGGACAGCAAGTGCAGTGCGCGGCGATGGGCGCAGGGCGGGCCAGAAGCATAACCCCTCCACGGGAGCCGAGGCGGCATAAATATTGATGCAACAATGGGCAGGGTGAAGAAGGGCAAGATGAAGCAGAAAGTGTTCAAAATCAGGAGTATGTTGTGATAGGATGGGAGCAAAAGTATCTGAAAACAAAATATGATGTATGTATATAAATTTGCAATCATGTTGTTACTAAAAGCAGTGATCAATCTGAATGGTGGATTAAGTGAACTCAAAGGAAGTAATGGTGTGTGTGATAAAAAGGTAGATGAATATTGGGAATCTATATATTACACATAAGTGACAGTGGAAGTGAAAATGTAGAGTAGCCAAAGTGGGGATGAGAAGTGGTGGTTATTGGTGCAAAAAAAAAAAGGTTGACAGTGAAAGAAGGAGGGGTGACACAAGGAGGTGAAATCACCAAAGGGGGGGACATCTGAACCTAAGTGGAACAGCCAAATAGTTGGAAAGAAGGAAAAAAGGTGAGATTACACAGATGCAACAACCTACCCCATTGTGGCATGTAGGAGCATCACCAGCCAAACGTGGACCGCAAGGCTGGCGTGCAGTCATCCCAGAAAGAGACCAGCCGTGTCAACAGCCAGCTCCAAGTGGGGAATATAAGTATGCCGCCAACGCCACGTGGGTGACAAAGAGGAGGAGCCGCCGCACCTAAGCTGAGTGCACACTCAGCGGTCGGCGCGGGGGAAATCCTACCATGATGACACCAGGATGGACACGCTGTACGTCGGCGCAATGACGTCAGAATGTGACGTCACACGCCCGACGTAGGATACGTGGCGCCGATGCGCAGAGGGGCGTCCGCCCAGAATCTCCCGTCACCAAAGTGAAGGGGAGAAGGGGAGGACCCACTGGCGCATCGCAGCTCCCGCAGAGAGGAAGACCAGCGACGCCCAAGCTTCCAATGCACCACACACAAGCACAGAAACTGGCCCATGGGGGGCGTGCCCGGGATCCCTATAGGGAGAAAGCCATGTGTGGCCAATGATCGGTAGCCAAGGTGCTGCCAAAGAAAATTAGAGAATAACATAAAAATAAGTAAACAATTATAAACAATAATGTCCATGACTAGATTCAATATAAATGATGTATAAACCATACAGAGGCAATATCTTATATATGATGATACCCTATAATTAAAGGCAAAACTCACACCGGGAGGGTAGGGGAGCACTACCAATCCCATGTACCTAATTGCTTCCATCCCGGTAATTTATGAAAAAAGAAAGGGGGGGGGTTTGGGACTTTAAATGAGGCGCAATAAAGTGCCTCCATCCCGATATTTGGCATATGCAAAAAAGGGGATTTGGGACTTTAAATGAAGCGATTAGGTAGTGGAGATGAATGGTACCATATTTAAATTGCATTATGAAGTGTTTATTGGTTATAATAAATAACAAACAATAAAGAGAGTATTCGTTTCATGTACAGTAACAAATGTATTCATTTCATATAAGTATAATAATTATACACATAATATAGTAGAAAATATATGCACGTATGCAGCACATGGTTTAGTATTGAGAATAAAGAAGCGTAATGTTCTTGGCAGACACCTGCCTGGTACCGATCGGTGCATTCGCATGGTTTATGTATCTTTGCTAAATAAAGTAGTTGGAAGGAACAATGGTATAACTGAGTAGAATTCCATGTAAAATGTAGCTGGGGCATCAAAAATAGAGCTCGACGCGTTTCGTGGGTTCTCCCACTCATCAGGAGCTGATGTGCCCCAAAATTCCTAAAAAATACATATAAAGATAATGAACCATAGTGTCCATATATAAAAATAAAAAATTATATAAATGAATAATTGTTAGTATATCCATATAGTTGGATCGAACACACTCACCAACCCGGACAGCAAGTGCAGTGCGCGGCGATGGGCGCAGGGCGGGCCAGAAGCATAACCCCTCCACGGGAGCCGAGGCGGCATAAATATTGGTGCAACAACGGGCAGGGTGAAGAAGGGCAAGATGAAGCAGAAAGTGTTCAAAATCAGGAGTATGTTGTGATAGGATGGGAGCAAAAGTATCTGAAAACAAAATATGATGTATGTATATAAATTTGCAATCATGTTGTTACTAAAAGCAGTGATCAATCTGAATGGTGGATTAAGTGAACTCAAAGGAAGTAATGGTGTGTGTGATAAAAAGGTAGATGAATATTGGGAATCTATATATTACACATAAGTGACAGTGGAAGTGAAAATGTAGAGTAGCCAAAGTGGGGATGAGAAGTGGTGGTGATTGGTGCAAAAAAAAAGGTTGACAGTGAAAGAAGGAGGGGTGACACAAGGAGGTGAAATCACCAAAGGGGGGGACATCTGAACCTAAGTGGAACAGCCAAATAGTTGGAAAGAAGGAAAAAAGGTGAGATTACACAGATGCAACAACCTACCCCATTGTGGCATGTAGGAGCATCACCAGCCAAACGTGGACCGCAAGGCTGGCGTGCAGTCATCCCAGAAAGAGACCAGCCGTGTCAACAGCCAGCTCCAAGTGGGGAATATAAGTATGCCGCCAACGCCACGTGGGTGACAAAGAGGAGGAGCCGCCGATGAGAAGTGGTGGTGATTGGTGCAAAAAAAAAGGTTGACAGTGAAAGAAGGAGGGGTGACACAAGGAGGTGAAATCACCAAAGGGGGGGACATCTGAACCTAAGTGGAACAGCCAAATAGTTGGAAAGAAGGAAAAAAGGTGAGATTACACAGATGCAACAACCTACCCCATTGTGGCATGTAGGAGCATCACCAGCCAAACGTGGACCGCAAGGCTGGCATGCAGTCATCCCAGAAAGAGACCAGCCGTGTCAACAGCCAGCTCCAAGTGGGGAATATAAGTATGCCGCCAACGCCACGTGGGTGACAAAGAGGAGGAGCCGCCGCACCTAAGCTGAGTGCACACTCAGCGGTCGGCGCGGGGGAAATCCTACCATGATGACACCAGGATGGACACGCTGTACGTCAGCGCAATGACGTCAGAATGTGACGTCACACGCCCGACGTAGGATACGTGGCGCCGATGCGCAGAGGGGCGTCCGCCCAGAATCTCCCGTCACCAAAGTGAAGGGGAGAAGGGGAGGACCCACTGGCGCATCGCAGCTCCCGCAGAGAGGAAGACCAGCGATGCCCAAGCGTCCAATGCACCACACACAAGCACAGAAACTGGCCCGGCGGGGGGCGTGCCCGGGATCCCTATAGGGAGAAAGCCATGTGTGGCCAATGATCGGTAGCCAAGGTGCTGCCAAAGAAAATTAGAGAATAACATAAAAATAAGTAAACAATTATAAACAATAATGTCCATGACTAGATTCAATATAAATGATGTATAAACCATACAGAGGCAATATCTTATATATGATGATACCCTATAATTAAGGGCAAAACTCACACCGGGAGGGTAGGGGAACACTACCAATCCCATGTACCTAATTGCTTCCATCCCGGTAATTTATGAAAAAAGAAAGGGGGGGGGGTTTGGGACTTTAAATGAGGCGCAATAAAGTGCCTCCATCCCGATATTTGGCATATGCAAAAAAGGGGATTTGGGACTTTAAATGAAGCGATTAGGTAGTGGAGATGAATGGTACCATATTTAAATTGCATTATGAAGTGTTTATTGGTTATAATAAATAACAAACAATAAAGAGAGTATTCGTTTCATGTACAGTAACAAATGTATTCATTTCATATAAGTATAATAATTATACACATAATATAGTAGAAAATATATGCACGTATGCAGCACATGGTTTAGTATTGAGAATAAAGAAGCGTAATGTTCTTGGCAGACACCTGCCTGGTACCGATCGGTGCATTCGCATGGTTTATGTATCTTTGCTAAATAAAGTAGTTGGAAGGAACAATGCTATAACTGAGTAGAATTCCATGTAAAATGTAGCTGGGGCATCAAAAATAGAGCTCGACGCGTTTCGTGGGCACTCCCACTCATCAGGAGCTGATGTGCCCCAAAATTCCTAAAAAATACATATAAAGATAATGAACCATAGTGTCCATATATAAAAATAAAAAATTATATAAATGAATAATTGTTAGTATATCCATATAGTTGGATCGAACACACTCACCAACCCGGACAGCAAGTGCAGTGCGCGGCGATGGGCGCAGGGCGGGCCAGAAGCATAACCCCTCCACGGGAGCCGAGGCGGCATAAATATTGATGCAACAACGGGCAGGGTGAAGAAAGGCAAGATGAAGCAGAAAGTGTTCAAAATCAGGAGTATGTTGTGATAGGATGGGAGCAAAAGTATCTGAAAACAAAATATGATGTATATAAACCAAATTCACCAAAAGAGAATTATAGATGAAAAAGTGGCGCTAATCCCCAGGTGGGGAGATGCCAGACACTCTTATCCAGCCAGTGAGCTGAATACAGACGTGACTAGAGAAAAAGTGAAAAAACATATATTGCTAAATATCCCCAAAAAATGAATATTAAATAAAATAAAAAATCAATATGAGCTGATATAAATTATAACACTCAGTGAAAGTGATATACAAATATATAAATCCAAGAAAAAATAGTGAGCATAGTAAATATCTATAAAGTCCAGAAACCAATCAATCGTGGAAAATAATCGTGAAAATATTTGAAGAAAGTCCAAAAAAAGAGAGAGAGTGAAGGTGACTCCAAAACTGCTCAGCTGTGTTTTCAAACATCCACCACACCTCTGTGACGTGAATCCACTCCCTGCTGAAATTCAAACTCACCAGCTGTTAAGGCCTCTCACTCTCGTGTTTGGCCTGACAGAGCCTCTAACCCACTTACATGGGGGTTAACATGCGAGCATACACCTCCACTGCTCCATAGGAACACCGCTTTTCTCAGGTTGGTAGTATGACATAAAAATAAAAGAAGCTCCAATAGTGTAATCTCATTTAAAAGATTTAATCACATATAAAACAACTAGTATTGAACTCACATTTAAAATAAAATAACAGGCAAGTCACTTCACGGCAAATGGAGAACTCCCACAGCACAGCAAGCAGTAGCAAATGAAATAACAACAAGCAGGCCACGGCGGACCCAGGAGGTGTGTGTGCTAACGTTCGTCTCACCCGTCCGCAGCACTCGTCCCTTCACTGGAGCTCCGCTCTGTCCCCCTTCACTCCCTCCTCTAGCACTCGTGTGAGATCGCCGTGTAGCTACGCCCCGACATGTTTCATCATAAAGATTTAATCATGGGGTTATGATGAAACATGTCGGGGCATAGCTACACGGCGATTTCACACGAGTGCTAGAGGAGGGAGTGAAGGGGGACAGAGTGGAGCTCCAGTGAAGGGACGAGTGCTGCGGACGGGTGAGACGAACGTTAGCACACACACCTCCTGGGTCCGCCGTGGCCTGCTTGTTGTTATTTCATTTGCTACTGCTTGCTGTGCTGTGGGAGTTCTCCATTTGCCGTGAAGTGACTTGCCTGTTATTTTATTTTAAATGTGAGTTCAATACTAGTTGTTTTATATGTGATTAAATCTTTTAAACGAGATTACACTATTGGAGCTTCTTTTATTTTTATGTCATACTACCAACCTGAGAAAAGCGGTGTTCCTATGGAGCAGTGGAGGTGTATGCTCGCATGTTAACCCCCATGTAAGGGGGTTAGAGGCTCTGTCAGGCCAAACACGAGAGTGAGAGGCCTTAACAGCTGGTGAGTTTGAATTTCAGCAGGGAGTGGATTCACGTCACAGAGGTGTGGTGGATGTTTGAAAACATCTCCCCACCTGGGGATTAGCGCCACTTTTTCATCTATAATTCTCTTTTGGTGAATTCGGTTTATATATATTTTATTGTTAAGTGGCAGCTTTGGTAGGGTTTTGACATTTATTTACATAGCGCGGAGGTGGTAATTCAGGTCAGGGGTGGCGTAATTTGCACCTGGTTATCTCCAGTTTCCAAAATATGATGTATGTATATAAATTTGCAATCATGTTGTTACTAAAAGCAGTGATCAATCTGAATGGTGGATTAAGTGAACTCAAAGGAAGTAATGGTGTGTGTGATAAAAAGGTAGATGAATATTGGGAATCTATATATTACACATAAGTGACAGTGGAAGTGAAAATGTAGAGTAGCCAAAGTGGGGATGAGAAGTGGTGGTGATTGGTGCAAAAAAAAAGATTGACAGTGCAGTTGCAGTGCTGGACTTAAAGCTACAGACCCTGCTACAAGACCTGACCCGTAACTTTACAGTAGCAGTAGGGAAACTGGCTCAGGAGCTCCGAGGGGAAATCGATCAACTTGGTGATCGAACGGACACTTTAGAATCCAAATTTGACGAACTGGTGAAATATGTGCACGTGCTTGAAGAAGATAATGCGACACTCAAACAAAGTGTTTTCCAGGTCCAATTACAGCAGGAAGACCTGGAGAACAGAGAGAGACGCCAAAATGTGAGGATCCGTGGAATTCCGGAAACAGTCCCTGACAAAGAAATACGTCCCTATCTTCTAGGACTGTTTGTCACTATAGCTCCACATATTCCAGATATCGATTGGAGGCTAGATAGGGCCCACCGGTCCCTAGCTCCGAAACCACCCCCTGGTACCAATCCGAGAGACGTAATAGCTTGCTTCCACTACTATGAAAGCAAAGAAGCTCTCACAATGGCCACGCGAAATAAAAATCGCATTGAGTATAAAGGCGCTAAACTTCAAATTTTTAGCGACCTATCACCCATCACTCTAGCCAAAAGACGTGACTTACGGCCAGTAACCATGCACCTACAACAACATTAAGTTGCCTACAGATGGGGTTTCCCTTTTTGCCTCTCGGCCTCGAGAGATGGTACTCAATACTCGATCTGAGCCTTACACGAATGTGAGGCCTTTGTCCGTAACTTGGGACTGCCGCCTATTCCTGAAGAGGATCTCCCTCCACCACCTTTAAACATGATTCCCGCTCCTCTTCAACCACTTACAGCGATCTGGACCCCAGTTCGTCGGAGACGTCAAAGAAACCTTTACACTCCTCAACGTCCTGCTTCAGCTAGAATGCCTACCTGAACTCTTTCCACTTAATGAGGAGAAGCTCCTCAATATTTATTTTTTCCTACCATTTTCCTCGGTACTCCGGGGGTTTGTTGAGGGCAGTTCCCTGGTGACCGCAGAGAGAGACCTCCCTAATCCTGCTCTTAATGGCCTAGTTTAATGGCAACTGTTCCAGTCTGTGGACTTCAACTCCCCGGTCGATATGGTCCCATCTCTCTTTCTATTTTTTTTTTCTCCCCCAGAATCCAAAGTTTAAAGTTTGCATATACAATTTTCTTTTCTTTTTGGAGGGAGCGGGTACCGCTCCGTCCATGTTGCTGACCGGCATGCCCCTCTACAGGTCTATGGCTGACAGCCAAGGCCCCCTGAAGATTTTTTCATCTTCAGGCTTACAAAATGTTTTTTCTTTATTACTTTTTGGATTATTTTTTGTAGTTCATATGTTTTCTTTTTCTTTTTTCCTTTTCAATCCTAGGCCCTTTTTTGTCCTGAATATATGCCTAACATTTTCTGTTTGTTTTGTTAATGTATATATGCTCACTGTCTACATGTCAATTGAGAAATGTGCAAAGATATTACCGATTAATCTACTTTGGTTAAAAATGCTGCTGTTTATTATTAAGATTTCATTTGCTGTACAATACATGTCCTCCTCATGGCTCTGAAGGTCTTCTCGTGTAACGTGAAGGGTTTAAACTCTATCCACAAACGCTGGCTAGCCTTGAAGGAATTCAGAGCCTCCGGAGCCGATGTGGTCATGGTTCAGGAGACACACTTTCGACCGGGAGGCTCCTTTAAGTTCGCTTCTAAATAGTTTCCTAACACATTTGTAGCCTCCGACCCATCTGGGAAGGCAGGTGTAGCAATTTTGTTCAAAAATTCATGTCCTATAAGAGTAATTGACTCAAAATTGGACCCCCGGGGACGATTTGTCATCCTGAACTGTGTCCATTTAAAGACGAAACTCACGTTAGTTAACATCTATGCACCCAATTCTGGACAGATAGGATTCCTCACTAAGGTTCTTGAAGAAGTACAAAACTCCTCTCATCCATTTACAATTGTGGGAGGAGATTTCAACATGTGTATGTCCGCCAACAAAGATAGACTTAATCTCTTCCAAAATACCCCCCCAACCCAAGCTTATAGGCTATCTACTTCCTTCCGCAAATTAATTTGTACCCATAACCTGTTTGACTCTTGGAGAGTGAAACACCCCACTGGTAAACAATTTACTTTTTATTCCCCCCCACACAAAGGATACTCTCGTCTTGATTACTTCCTACTTTCCGCACCCCTGCTACCCCAATTAGTTGCCTCTGAAATTGGTCCAATTACGTGGTCCGACCAGGCACCCATAACTTTAGATATATCCCTACATTCAGCATCTCCTAAGTCATGTCATTGGAGACTTAATGAGTCTCTCCTGAAAAATGAGGTCATTAAACAGCAACTCCAAACAAAATTGAATGAATACTTCCAGCTCAATGACGGCTCTGTCTCGGACACTTCCATATTGTGGGAGGCCCACAAGGCCTTCTTTAGGGGTGAGTGCATATCTGCTGAGTCGCACAGGAAGCGTGACTCGCTTCAACAAAAATCTGAACTCTTGACTCAACTATGCTCAGCCGAGGTGCACTTACTTTAAGCCCCCACTACTACCCGTTTATGGGAGGTGATATTTATCCGTAATAAAATCAAGTCCTTAAATATGAATAAGATCTCCAAAGCCATTTTATGGTCAAGGCAGAAGTTCTATGAATATGCTGACAAACCTCACAGAATGTTAGTGAACAGTCTGAAACCACGCCCAAGCCTCTCCATCCCTGACCATCTAACACAAATAGATGGAACTCCCACCTATTGTCCCCAATCCATGTCTAAGGTCTTTGGAGAATTTTATAACAAATTATATAATTGTTTGAGCTCTGATCCACACACCCAATTCACTCAGGGGAAATTTGATTCATTTATATCGTCTTTGAAGCTTCCACAAATATCCCCTGACCAGCGCTCCTCATTAAATGCTCCCATCAACACTGAAGAATTGAGTGAAGTGACTAAACTACTCCCCCTACATAAATCCCCAGGTCCAGATGGACTCCCCTACTCTTATTACAAAACCTTCCTTCCTATATTATCCCCACACATGTTAAATTTATATGCCTCTTTATTAAAAGGTACCATACCCCATCCCCAATTTCTTCATGCCCATATCATAGTCATACCAAAACCAGATAAAGACCCATCTGTCCCTGACAATTATCGTCCAATCGCCCTATTAAACTCTGATTACAAAATCTTCACCAAAATTTTGGCAAATAGACTCTCAAAAATTTTACCATCTCTGATAAATAGAGATCAGGTTGGATTTGTACCCCTGAGACACGCGGGGGACAACACTAGACGCACCATAGATCTTGTCGACTTGCTTACTAGAACTAAAACCCCGGCAGTAATATTAAGTTTAGATGCACAGAAAGCATTTGATCGCCTTATGCCGCGTACACACGAGCGGACTTTACGGCGGACTTTGCCCGGCGGATTTTTCAACGTACTTTACGACGGACTTTCTGAATGAACGGACTTGCCTACACACAATCCACCAAAGTCCGTCAAATTCATACGTGATGACGTACGACCGGACTAAAACAAGGAAGTTCATAGCCAGTAGCCAATAGCTGCCCTAATATTCTAAGCAGGGGAATTGGCGCTGTCCAGCTATATGTGCATAGAGGAATATAAACGGAATAGTTGTGAAAGAACAATACGTAACAGGGGCTGTGGTGTACCAAATACAAACAATACCCTTAATGGATAATAATAAAGTGCAACGGGCTCCTAAACATAAAGAATGTGCCTTAATATCAATTTATCAAATGCCCATGTGTACGTGGAAAGGTATGCCTCAAAAATAGAGTATATAAAATACAGCCAGTATCCCTGGCAGGAAAAACAATAAAGTGCAATAGTGCTTCTAGACAGATATGTAAATGTGCCTTAACCTCAAATAAATCAACTTCCATATGAGTATATAAAAAAGGATAAATTATGCTCGCAAGTAGATGAAAAATTGTGGCAATCAAAATAGTATTGGCAAATCAAGTAGACAATTATAGCATGAAAAAATGAAAAAGTCCCCAACAAGTGTGCATAGAATTGAAAATAAAATGTATATAGAAAGTGAAACATAAATGTTCAAATTCCAAGTCCCAAAGATGTGTCCTTATGGTGAAAAAGAACGTGATCTCCGTTTTAACTGGTGTAGTCCCCGTCCTCCGTTACACCCCCACTCGTGCTTGCACTCACCGGACTACCTCACCCCTGCAGGGGTAAAGGCATGTGTGGAAAAATCCCGCGGTGGCGAGTCCAAGGAGCGCTCCTCCGTCCAGGGGTATAGTATCCTTAGTAATAGCCCCAATACCAGACATCCATATGTGAGGAAGAAGGAAGCTTCATAGCGTAACTCCACAAAAATGCAATTTTATTAAAAGTCCTTTACAAACGTAGTAAAAAAGTATAAAATCAATCTGAAAAAATGCCGGAGCTGACAGTGCTTCCAGATCCCGGAACTCAGCTGTTGAGCGGCGTGGTGTGGCGTGCGTTCCACCGCCCACAGCTGGAAACCGGAACAAACACAAAGAGAAAGCGACGTGTGCGTGTCACAAGGCCACGACTTACGCGTTTCGTCATCAAGACTGCCATTGTTGAAGATTCCATACAGAAATTTTCTCTTATATGGAAACCATGGGATGACTATGAAAATAACATTAAGACAAATGAAACTAGTTGAAACGTTGGATGTGCATAGTAATATACGCTTTCTATCTCCTCGGGTTAATATATATCTTACTCTTCTGATTGTGTAGATTTTCCCTAATAAGTTATCAACTTTCTGTAAGACAAGTAGTATATTCACAGTAGAATCGCTTATTTAGTAATCAAAGGTTCTTCTTATTTGGTATTACCAATCTTAAAGCTGTATTGTATGTTACCTTACAGTTTTTGATAAGGTTGTGCACCCTTGATTGACAGTGTTGAAGCCTTCTGTTTTTCTTTTCATCCCGAATGTGACATCAATGTTATTATATTTGTCATGAATAAATGTTAAATAAACAATTTAAAAAAAAAACAAAAAAACGCTCGTCTGTATGCTGTTCCGACGCACCAAAAACAACGCATGCTCTGAAGCAAGTACGAGACGGAAGCTATTGGCTACTGGCTATTGAACTTCCGTTTTCTAGTCCCGTCGTACGTGTTGTACGTCACCTCGTTCTGGATGGTCGGAATTTGGTGTGACCGTGTGTATGCAAGAGAGCTTGAGCGGAATTCTGTCTGAACTCAGTCAGAAAAACCTTCAGAGTTTATTCCGACGGCAAAACCAGTCGTGTGTACAGGGCATTAGACAGCTGTATCTTTATTTTCCTTTTGGAAGACATCTCCCTTATTTTTGTTCCTGTGATAATTTAAAATTTGGGTTTTTCTCTCACTTTTAGTTCTGGCGACAATGGTTACTGGACAAATCAAGAAAGTAAATCTTGTTAATAGGGAAACAGACAGCAATAAAAACACAACAGGGTCACCAATATTTGAGACTAATGCCCCAAACACACGATCAGAAATTCCGTCAGAAAAGCTCAAGCTTGCCTTGCATACACACGGTCACACAAAAGTTCTCTTAACTTTCGACCGCCAAGAACGCGGTAACGTAAAACAATATGACGTTCCGAGAAAATGAAGTTCAATGCTTACGAGCATGCGTCGAATTGTTTCCGAGCATGCATGATTTTTTGCACATCCGAATTGCATACAGACAAGCGCATTTTCGGATAGGAACTTTTTCCGACCAAAAAATAGAGAACCTGCTCTCAATCTTTTATTAGCTGGAATTCTGCCAGCAAAAGTCCAATGGAGCATACACATGGTCGGAATTTCTGACCAAAAGCTCACATCCGACTTTTGCTGGCGGAATTTCTGATCGTGTGTACGGGGCATTAGGGATCCACTTTCTTAGACACTTATCCCTGCATATTACTTCCCCTCTTGTTAGAATCTATGTAAAACCGAAAATGTAAGGCCGGAATCTAATATGTAAAGTAGATAGACCACATAAATGGTTCAACATACTGTAAAATAAATAAACCATTTTTTTTTAATATGAAGAGATATATTTAAATTACAAGAGGTGCATATCTTTTAACTATAAGCTCTATCTATCGCATGGGGGCTGAAATGTTCCTAAAGGATGATACCTTTTTATAGATAATACTTAGAGCAGAAAGTAAGAAAGAAGCCAATACCTTATCCCCTTTAAAAATCGGACAGTTTTAATAATAATATGTGTAATAGAACTGTAAAGTAAAGAGAATGTAGTTATAAAACCAAAATTAAAATCTGTATTATGATATATACTATATTCACCCAGAGGCATGTTCTTCAAAAAATAGGCCCTATGCATGGCTATAATCAAAAAAAATTGCCTTATGTAAATGTTTACTACAGTATCTTTTCTTCAAAAACCCACATATTAAAATATCTGGCTGCTTCTTGTATTTTATCACAATTGCAGGATATACAAATAATTTGCCCCTAGGTGATATCTTCTAATGGAGACACTAAGGCACCTTTCACACTGGGGCGGTGGGGGCGTCGGCGGTACAACAGCGCTATTTTTAGCGCTGCTGTACCGTCATTCTTGCAGCTGTATTCGGCCGCTAGCGGTGCGGTTTTACCCCCCGCTGGCGGCCGAAAAAGGGTTAAAATCCCTCGTACAGCGCGGCTATAGCCGCGGTATTGCCGCGGTATAGCCGCGCTGTCCCATTGATTTCAATGGGCAGGAGCGGGGAAGGAGCGGTGAATACACCGCTCCTTCCCCGCTCCAAGGAAGCAGTTTGCAGGACTTTTTTCACCGTCCTGTCAGCGCACCGCTTCAGTGTGAAAGCCCTCGGGCTTTCACACTGAACAAACAGCGGAGGCTGTTTAGGGGCGGTTTGCAGGCGGTATTTTTAGCGCAATACCGCCTTCAAACCGCCCCAGTGTGAAAGGGGTCTTATTGATGATAACTGTCTAAGAAGAGATTTTCCTTTTATTTCCACTTTTTGTGTCTTTTGGGGCAGAAAGTACAGAGACATTACAAAGACAGCAAAAAAAGAAAAAGAAAAAAACCCTGACTGAGGTTCAAACCGTTCTCCATTATATTAACAAAAAAAAAAAGTTTTTCTGGAATTAAAACTAACATCTCTAAGCCCTCACTTTGTAATATGATGAGATATAGTAAAGAAACATCTGCAACTGCAACAATGTAATGCCCATCTTTTTTTAACTTTTTGTTAATACTATGCTTATAAACCTTTTTTTTTTAAAGATTTGATAGTGTGTTGTAGTTTATTATTTTTTTCAATGGTCACACTTTAGAGCCAGAGTCAGAAACCCATTGATCGCGGTAAATCGACATGTAGATCACGATCAGGACTGTGCCGATATTTCCCCCCCAGCATCTCCTTTTAATAGCAGACCAGAGTGAGAAGCAAAACAGTGCTGGATGGCAGCAGGAACTGCTTTAGTTAACTTTGCAAGTCAACCAGCAGGTGATTGCGCTACAGTGGAGGGAGGGCAGAGGACACTGCTTTGGGGGGCACAGGACACTACTGGGGGGGCAGAGGACACTGCTATGGGGGGAGAGGGCACTACTGTGGGGGGGTGGGCAGGGGACACTACCATGTGGGGGGGGGCAGAGGACACTATTGTGTGTGTGTGTGTGTGTGTGTGGGGGGGAGAGAACGCTACTGTGTGTAGGGGCAGAGGGGCAGAGAACACTACAGTGGAGGAGCAGAGTACATTACTGGGGGGGATGATGTTATAGGAGGCAGAGGATATCGCTGTGGGGGAGGGGGCAAAAGATACTACTGTGGGGGGGAGTGATATGAAGAAGACACTACTGTGACACACTATGGGGGTCATTTACTAAGATGAATGCACTACGCTGGTTCAGACCTTAATTGGTGCACTGGATAGATCCTTAATCCAGCATGTGAACCAGCGCACACACAGGAGTACCTGCACGCGAGAATGTTTCCAGCGCAATGGGATCGCGCTGGTTCTCGGCGAGGTACATCTCGCGCTCACTGCAAAAGGAAAAATACATCTTCCTATTAAAGCAGCGTGAGAAAAACCGGCATGGGTTCCCCCTTCGGGTGCATGCCAGGCCCTTCAGTCTGGTATGGATATTAAGGGGAACCCCCTATGCCGAAAAAACGGCGTGGGTCCCCCCCAAAATCCATACCAGACCCCGATCCGAGCACGCAGCCCGGCCGGTCAGGAAAGGGGGTGGGGACGAGCGAGCACCCCCCCTCCTGAACCGTACCAGGCCGCATGCCCTCAACATGGGGGGTGGGTGATTTGGAGGTGGGGGGCCCCCTGCGGCCCCCCCACCCCAAAGCACCTTGTCCCCATGTTGATGAGCCTGGCCATTGGTTGTTGGGGTGTGCGGGTGGGGGGCTTATCGGAATCCGGGAGCCCCCTTTAATAAGGGGACCCCCAAATCCCGGCCCCCCACCCTATGTGAATGAGTATGGTGTACATGGTACCCCTACCCATTTACCTAGGGAAAAAGTGTCAATAAAAAAAAAACACACTGCACAGGTTTATAAAGTAATTTATTAGACAGCTCCGGGGGTCTTCTTCCGACTTCAGGGTCTTCTTCCGACTTCGGGGTCTTCTTCTGACTTCGGGGGTCTTTCCGGTTCTTTTCCGCTGTCTCTGGCCTTTTCTCCCGTTGTTTGACCTGTTCTCTGCGCTCTCCGGGTCTTCTGCCGGGCTCCTCCGCTATCTTCTGCTCTTTTGCTAGCGGGGGGGCCCGGACTTCTGTCTTCTGCCTTCTGCCTCTGACTGTGACGTTTTAGGGGGCGTGGTCACCAGGTGATTTTGACCACATCCCCTAAAACGTCACAGTCCCAGCATGCCCAGGGACTGTGACGGCATAAGGGGGCGGGGTCACCGCCTATATAAGCCATAGCAGAGCGCACAGAGAGCATTCCAGCTGGAGAGAGCGTTGTGTCAACATCAGAAGAAGAGAAGAGGGCAGAAGACAAGAAGGCAGATGGCAGAAGTCCGGGCCCCCCGCTAGCAAAAGAGCGGCAAAAGAGCAGAAGATAGCGGAGGAGCCCGGCAGGAGATCCGGAGAGCGCGGAGAACAGGTCGAACAACAGGAGAAAAGGCCGGAGACAGCGGAGAAGAACTGGAGAGACCCCCAAAATCGGAAGAAGACCCCCCGGAGCTGTCTAATAAATTACTTTAAAAACCTGTGCAGTGTGTTTTTTTTTATTGACACTTTTTCCCTAGGTGAATGGGTAGGGGTACCATGTACCCCATACTCATTCACATAGGGTGGGGGGCTGGGATCTGGGGGCCCCCTTATTAAAGGGGGCTCCCGGATTCCGATAAGCCCCCCACCCGCACACCCCAACAACCAACGGCCAGGGTTGTCGGGAAGATGCCCTTGTCTTTATCAACATGGGGACAAGGTGCTTTGGGGTGGGGGGGCCGCAGGTTGAGGGCATGCGGCCTGGTACGGTTCAGGAGGGGGGGGGGCGCTCGCTCGTCCCCACCCCCTTTTCTGACCGGCCGGGCTGCGTGCTCGGATCGGGGTCTGGTATGGATATTGGGGGGACCCCACGCCGTTTGTTTTTTTTGGCGTGGGGTTCCCCTTAATATCCATACCAGACCTGAAGGGCCTGGTATTGAATTTCAAGGGAACCCCACGCCAAAAAAATTTCTGAATTGTGTTTGTTTTCTTAATGCTGTTTTTATCAATGAACTTTTATGTGTTTTGCCAGACCAACATTTCATTAGAGCCGCACGAAGTGAACCAGGGTTAAAAAAAAAAAGTCTAGAGGTGCGCCTATTCAACCTATGCAAATGCTTTTACATTACCTGACATTTACTAATATTTTGACGGCGCACTGAACTAAAGTATTTGAACAAGCGCAAATGCCGTTTGAGCATGCGCAGTGCATAAATTCACCTCCTGCAGTTTAAATGTATTTGCCGGCGCTGCCGGCTTGTTCAGAGAAAGTCACTTTCTCATTCTATTTTGGCCATATTTGTGACTTGGGCAGTTAGTACTACACTTCCCCACATCACCCCACATCAACCCCATAATATTGGCACTTCCAGCTTGTTTAAATTTGAAGTTAAAGATGCCGTGCATCATGTCTATAGTGGCGTACAGATCACCTCTTCCCATGCGCCGGGAAGAGAATAGTAAATGGGGGATCGCGCTGTGTTACCGGTGCAAATGCTTTGTAAATACGAAAATGTCATTTGCGCATCGGCGTGCACCGCAAGTCATGGCGCAAATGCTTCGTAAATCAGCCCCTATGTGTTCTTCATGCTGTCTATTTATTGGGGTTGGGAGCTTAATTCCTTTTTTTTAAAGGGCGACAAACAACCCCCCCCAGATTTTTTATTTCTTCCATGTTTTCTTGGAAGGTCTCTCTCAACCTCTGAAAGGTTGCCTACCAATACTTTAGAGTTTAGTGCACTCGGACAGTATACTTATCATTGTACATCACGTGACCATTGTATGCTGGATATTTACTGAATGCTATCACCCAATTGATGTTTGTGAGTGTTATTTTAACTAATAAAGTGGCTGATTATTTAATTCTACTACATTATTGAATATCCTTGTCTGTGGTGTTGAGCTTCCATTCACAGAATTCTTTTTGGCGGCTTTGCGTCTGATTCTCCCAGTATAAGGGAAAAAAGAGCTCTAATGCCCCGTACACACGGTCGGATTTTCAGATGGAAAATGTCCGATCGGAGCGTGTTGTCGGAAATTCCGACCGTGTGTGGGCTCCATCGGACATTTTCCATCGGATTTTCCGACACACAAAGTTGGAGATCGCGTCAATTCCGACCGTGTGTGGCCTGTTCCGACGCACAAAGTGCCACGCATGCTCAGAAGAAATTCCGGCACGGAACAGCTCGTTCTGGTAAACTTAGCGTTCGCAGTGGATACAGCACTTTCGTCATGCTGCAATGTTAAAAAAAACATTTTTAATACAGCGCACTCTCTTCTTCTTTATAATGTGACACGAATTAAGTAGTTTTGCTGCTCATATTCATACACACTTCTCACAAAGTTTTATTTTTATTTTTTTTATTGGTATTCCCTGAATATATTGTTATTAGTTGTCACATCTGACATAATTTACTTTTTTTTATTTAATTTTTTTGGGGATTTTAAGCCTTTTTTTTTTTTATTTAATGTTTGTATTTTTTCAAAGGCTGATCTTTGTTCAATGTTATTTTTATTTTTACTCCAGAATATTTTTGTGTGTGTTTTGTGTGTCAAGTTACCCCAACACCATTGATATCTTTTATTATTTAATCTCAAGGAGATTGTTTGTTGTTGGTGTCCCTTGTTCATTTCACATTGTATATTTGAAATGTACCTGAATCCTCACAAACAATCTGTCCTTTTTGAAGTAAAACACATAGCAGAGTATAATTAAAAACAAAAATCCTTTATTAAGGGCTCAGAACCAAACAAAGAGGAAGGCAACACTGGATCAACATGAGAAATTAGCGAAGCCTGGGACCCTCACGGCAGACATCAATTCTTGAACATCAAAATTGGTGGCCTGAGGAGTCCATATGTAAGGGAGGGCAGTCTGGTCCAGAATTTGCAGAGATCCGGATAGCAGCAGATGACATGTGTGTCCCCAGGCTGTGGTACCACAAGAGGCTGCATCTTTTGGCCGACCAGACTGGATCCAGGGTCCTCACCTTCTGGTCTTCCTTCCACGCTTCCTTCCGGGCTGTGGCTGTGCTGTTGGAGATGTGGCAGGAGGAGGAGTAGGACCTGGAGGAGGAGGAGGACTGGGAGGACCTGGAGGAGAAGGAGGAGGAGGAGGAGGACCTGCAGGAGGAGGAGGAGGACCATCGCAAAAGTGTGTCTGAGCTGCAATTTGGCCCCTCATACCTTTCTTAAGAGCCTCCAGTATGAGCGCCTCACACATGACTTGTTGTCCTTCCTCCATCCTCTGCATTTTATATGCAATGACGGCAGCAATGTCCTCCTCCACGGTCTGTCGTGCTCCCAGGACCTCTGTAGCCCTCCAAAAGAGTCCTCTGCCAGCCTCCTCTAGGGCACTCCTCCTACTGCCACTTTCTCTTTTCAGGGGGGGTGGAGGGACCTGCAGATCAGCCAGCCGGCTCGGCCCGGCCACCTCCCTGGCTGAGACTTCCCTGTGTATGAAAAAGGGACATGGTTGTAATGTTTTGCATCATCAATCACAATCATAAATTAGTACTCCCAACTAAGATCTAGTTAACATCATTGATTGGACAAGCAGAAATATTTAGAGGAATGCTATACCTGGCTCAATCTGGGCTCCTCCACATGTGGCCTGGAAGGCCCAGGTTGGGCGTCAGAAGCCTCAGCCGGGGGGGAAGGAAGCGTGAAAGGAAGACTGGAGAGGGATGGCCTGGGTTCAGTCTGGCCTGCCACAAAATGCAGCCTGTCGTAGTACAACATCCTGGGGACATAGATGTCATCTGCTGCTCCGGATCTCTGTGAATCCAGGACCTTCTTGCGCTCCCTTAGATATGTACTCCTCAGGCCACCAATTAAGATCTTTAAATAGGTGATGTCTGCCGTGGGGATCACCTGCTTCACAATTTCACACAATTGCACCAGTGCTGCCTTCCTCTTTGCTTGGTTCTTGAAATGGGGGTGTTTAATCTCCCACAGACATGGCAGCTCCCTTAACATATCTACGAATACTGACATGAAGTCATTGTCTTTCAGTAGCATATCCATGTTCACTGCAAGACACAACACAAGACAAAGCCTAATGTCAGACAAAACTCTCCTAATCTTGTTACAATATAGGCCTCAATGTAGAAGCAGTATAGGCACAAGCTTGTCTCTTACCTTCGTTCTTACGATCGGCGCGTCCAATGCTCCTTCCTCCACTCACAGATCCTACGTAATACGCACGTGTGTTACGCTTTATATACACTGCGCATGCGTGTAACTCCACCCGCCCCTGACGTTCTTTCTATTCTATTCCCTGCCCCTTTTCGTTCGGCGCAGTGGGGGAAGAGCACATGGCGGAGTCACAGCAGGTGCGTGCTAATTACAGGAACGAGGAGGAGGAGGAAAGTCCGGATCCGGACACGTCCCGATCCAGAAGGAGACATTTTAAGGCCACAAATATGTCCTTTGGGGAGATGTTGGAGATGGTCGACATCATGAAGAAGTCCGACTATGACGGAAAGTATGGGCCTTACTCCAACCCCAATATCAGAAAGGTCAAGATCATGGCGAAAGTGGTCAAAAGTATTCACAAGAATTTCGGGGTACGAAGATCAAAAGATCAGCTCAGGAAGCGGTGGTCGGACCTGAAATTAAGAGAGCCAGAGCAGGACCGAAAGATCCGGAGAGTGCTGCAAAAAAGTAAGTAGTTGTGCTGTGTTCCTATTCTTTCTGTCTTTATTTCGTTCGTGCTGCTCCATATGCTTTTCTTAATTGTAACGTTTAAAAGGGCAACTTTAATGTTCATGGGCCCATTATTAGTTCGTATCAAACATTTTTCTTTCGGCCTCTAAAACACCATCGTTTAGGCCATATGCATTTTTCCACATTTTTTTGGGCCTACTTGGATGCCAAATATTTGTTTGTGTAGATGGCTTTGTTACTCAAATGAAATGCAAACTAGATTGTGTGTAAGGAGAGGACACTGAGCAGCTGTTTTCACATCTGGACACTGGAGCACTAGTGTGGGACACAAGAACACCATTTTTATTAGGGGGCCACACAGGTGCTCCAGTGTATACTATAGGGGGGTCTCCATCTGTGAAGCTTGTACCAAACAGGTAAAGTATCGCAGCTTGACAAGGGGGAATAAAAAAAATACATCTTGGAACTCGGCTAAAATAGACAATTGTACCCCACTTCCAAGCAATGTTTCCTATTTCTAGTTCTGCCATCAAATATCTGTGTGCTAATTATACCATTTTTGTTTTACATAGGGGAGAAAAGACTCGGAGGACACCTCTCATCCGAGGAGACCACAGACCCCCCACCTATGGAAGAAGGGGAAATACCACCAACCCAAGAAGAGCAGGAGGAAGAAGAAGATGTGGTGGAAATTGGCATCACAATAGGTGAGTGTCTGAGACCACAGGCTCAGGTAAGAGATGGATGGTGGCAGATTTTTGATACCTGTTTTTGTTTTGTTTCTCTCTTTTTAGGTGATCGTGATCCAGATCCTTTCACATCAGAAAGTGCCCAGATCCTGATCGGGGAGATCATGGGGTGTAATGTCGAATTGCAAAACATCCATAAAAAAATAAATGATGTGATTCAAAAAAATAATAACATCATTGATGTTTTGGGGCGAATTTAAAACCCCACAAAATCACTTTTTGGATTGTGGTCTAATCTTTTAAATCTTTTTGCAATGTTGTGAAAAGCCAAATTTGGAGGATGCACACAGTGTGCCAACATGTGCTATCTGCCATCACGGGAGATCAATGGACGCGTTTTGGGGGTGCAACTCCTTCCTCAATTATAAAGTAGCGGTGAGGAAGGGCTTGCTCCCCCAAAACACGTCCCTTGATCCCCCCGTGATGGCAGATAGCACATGTTGACATTCGTAAATTGGTGTGCATCTTCCAAATTTGGCTTTTCCAGGGGTGATTTCCCCCCATCTGAACGCTATATCAAACCCAGTTCCTAAATACTGATGTCTGATATAGCCTTCAGGTTTTACCTAATGTGAACTTTGTAAGTTCAAGTTTTTTGGCTTTCTTGTTGGTTTTACACAAGCCAGTTTTATCTTAAATGGACATTTCGATTTTTGATAATACTACTCCAAAAATTGTTATACAACGAACATGTTGGTTTGTTTTAAAAACCTTTGGTAAATGCACATGTGATTGTGCAGGTATAAAAAAGTTGGTTAATCAAGAATGTGTGGATTATTGTCTCAACACTACAACACTTTTGGGGTGATGTAATTGCTGATTTATGCGAAAATGGGGGTTATTTCCTAAGGGCAAATCCACTTTGCACTACAAGTGCAGGTTCAGTGCAGTTGCAAGTGCACTTGTAGTGAAATGTGTTTTTGCATTTAGTAAATAACAGCCAACAGTGCTTTGTATAATAAGGTTACACAATCACAACATTTTCTGGACTCAACACATTTCTGTCAGGGTCAGCTAAAACAAACACAAGCAGTAAATGTCCACAAAGAATTTGTTTTTTTTGTTTTATTATAAAAAGGCTTCACATATTTGCTGGCATATTGATGGCCCCCCTACCCGCAAAGAACACCAGGTATCGTAACCGGACATCACGGGCACTCAGGGAGGGCAAGCCAGAACGGCCACTTTCAAGCGCCGTCAGTGTGGTTTGATGTATCATTCCGGCCTCAAGCCCAACTGAGCCAGCATAGTTGGCCGAATGTTTCCTTAAAAAGTTATGGAGAACACAGCACGCAAGTATAATATGGTTCAGTTTATACTCCGCCATATGGATGGGTGTCATAAATAGGCGGAACCGGCTGGCCAGGATTCCAAATGTGTTCTCCACCACTCTTCGGGCTCTGGCCAGCCGGTAATTAAAAACCCTCTGTTCCGGGGTGAGGGTCCTCATTGGGAATGGCAGCATCAGGTGGTCCCCCAGCACAAATGCTTCATCAGCAACAAACACAAATGGGAGTCCTTCAACATTGTCCTCTGGAGCTGGCAAGTCCAAGCTGCCATTCTGGAGACGCTTGTAAAACTCAGTCTGGGCGATGACTCCACCATCGGACATCCGGCCATTCTTCCCCACGTCCACATACAGGAAGTCGTAATTAGCCGACACCACCGCCAACATCACTATACTATTGAACCCCTTGTAATTATAATAGTACGACCCTGAGTTGGGTGGTGGGACGATGTGTACGTGTTTCCCATCAATTGCCCCTCCGCAGTTAGGAAAGTCCCACCGCTCGGCAAAGTGGGAGGCCACAGTCTGCCATTCCTGTGGCATGGAAGAAAACTGTTGAGGAAAAAACAATAAACATTACTATTTTTCTCAGAAACATGGCAAGCAGATTAGACACAAACATTACGGGGCAACCTCCAGATAGCATTTATTAAGGGGAATTTAACAACGCCAAAGTATAAGGTACACCTATCATATTCCCCCTCCCCCCCTCTCATGGACCATTTCTAACATTATAGGGGGTGTGTGGAAATCTTGGACAGGTAACCCTCTTCCCTTCATTGAGAGATGAATGCCTAAATACAGGGTATTACTTGGAACAGCCCCTCCTTAGTTACACTATTGGCAGACCACTGGACAGGTAAGAAGTGTCATAATACAAAGATATAAATACACATTGTACACATTTGAGGACATTTGGACATTCTGCTATTACCTATCAAGATAATAATAGAATACAAAAACTTGAAACAGTACCATTTGAAAGTATACAGGCAGGCCCTTGCACTACATGCTTTGGGGAATTCATCCATAAATCTGAGCACTAAAGAGGTGGGTATAGTGTGTATGGGTTTGGCAAAGTCAGCAGATATATGATTGAGGATAGATAGAGAATTGGGATCAGCTGACTTAGCAGTTGGGGGGAGGGAGGGTTACTAAAAATTATTTGGGGACACCACGAAAAAAAATCCTCTGGCACTCTGCCTGAATTTAAAGCAAAAATAACATTTCCAAACATTTTAGGGGGTGTTTGGGGTAAAGCACTACTATGGAGCAGAAAAAATACATTGTTAAGTGACTACATGAGGTGAATATAGGGCCAGGAGACACCATGCTGGGGAGGTTATTGAAGGGCAAATATGTATGAAGGACCTAAAATAATAATTACATAAAAATCCAGCATGCATGAGAACAAAAGGGACATTCACAGCATATTACAATCATGGCAATTATTGAATGAGGAAAGAAATACAAGATATTAGCAAACATTCAATACAATAAAATGTGATATTAAAAGAAAAAAATCTTACCTTCATATACTCCTTCTGCAGGACCTGGATGATGGCAGAACAGGTCTCCGGGATAATGATACCCAGAGCCTGGGGGGAGATGCCTGTCGAGAACTTGAGGTCCTGCAGGCTTCTCCCTGTCGCCAAATACCGCAGGGTAGCGACCAGCCTCTGCTCCGGAGTGATGGCTTGCCTCATGCAGGTATCCTGCCTGCTAATATAGGGGGTCAGCAAAGCCAACAAACGGTGAAACACGGGGTCCGTCATCCTGAGAAAGTTCCTGAAATCATCAGGATTATTCTCATGGATCTCACGGAGCAAAGGCATATGAGAGAACTGGTCACGCTGAAGCAACCAATTCTTGGTCCATGAACTCCTCCCCACCCTGTTCATGGACTGGACTTGTGTCAAGGTCAGAACCCCAACACCAAGCCCCCGCACAGCACGAACTCTACGAGGAGTACGCATACGCAACATGGCTAGAAAATGGTCGGCTGCTCAGAACGAAGTAACAGAACGCACTGAAGAACAAGAATACAATGACTAAGTCACGCAGAACTTGCTTGCACGCACTGAAGAGCAGATACAAACCCACAAGCACAAACTGAACGTCAGAAAACTATCTGAAAGCCACGAGTCTGAAAAAGCGCGAATCGTCTCTCACCAAACTTTTACTAACACGAGATTAGCAAAAGGAGCCCAAAGGGTGCCGCGCTTGGTTCTGAACCGGCCTTTTCTAGTCTCTTCGTATGTGGTGTACGTGACCGCGTGGTTGGCGATCGGAAATTCCGACAACTTTGTGCGACCGTGTGTAGACAAAACAAGTTTGTCGGAAAAAATCCTAGGATTTTGTTGTCGGAATGTCCGAACAAAGTCCGACCGTGTGTACGCCCTATAACAGTTAGAGCTCTTTTTCCCCTTATACTGGGAGAATCAGACACAAAGCCCCAAAAACATTCCACGATCTCTTCCTTAGGGGTTCCGTGAATGGCAGCTCAACACCACAGACAAGGATATTCCATAATGTAAAGGTAGGTTTATTTTAACAGTGAGAGTGCATTTGTATTTTTGGTATTTCATTATGTTACATTACCTTTTAATTTAATTTCAAATGCATTCATTATGTTGAGCTCACATTTTAAAGAGTAATTCCACTTTTGTTGAGAAAAAACATTCCCCTCTGGGTGATCTATGTACATTACAAGGATTTTAACAAATGTTGTTGCAGATTCCTATCTTCTGTTATTCGGAAGAAATCCATGTGTGTTTGTCTGTGTCCATGGGCCCAGTGAATTTAATGGGAGTGGTTTCATAATTATCAATCAGTTGGGCTGTACAGGGCTCTACTGAGGACCAGGGTCTGCATCCCTTTAGATGCGATTTCCCATTGGAAGTATCTCACCAAAAATTAAATTTTTGTTGCAGGGATGCCTGATATCTGACTTGTAATTTAGTGTAGACTTCTGGGAAAATCAGTGAGCCAATCACACAAGCAGGAAATTATGCTTCTGGGGGGCTTTCTGTACACATTCTGTATACAGAACACCTCCAGGTAGCCATATTGCCTTGCATTTTACAGAAGATTACAGAGCTGCAGATTGAAAAGAAAAGATAATTTTTAATTATATGCAATTATAATATGACTTAAGTCACAATTGTACTGTATATGCTATATTATTTTTTTCCACCACGAAAGTGGAGTTACCCTTTAATATTTGGAATTGGAGGCAGCACAAAAATACAGGCAGTAAAAGATTGAAGTACATTTTTCTGTATCTCCTGTTTATCATTAGATAAGGGGTTGCAATAGTGGGGAAATAACTATAATTGTAGTTTACTTTAAAGCGGGGGTCCACCTAAACCGCCAAAAAAAAAAAAAATATTAAAAACCAGCAGCTACAAATACTGCAGCTGCTGACTTTTAATACATGGCCACTTACCTGTCCCAGGGTCCAGCAATGTCGGCAGGCGACGCAGAGAACCCGCTCGGTTCTCGGCAGCTACCGCCGCCATCCTAGGTGGGGGAATCAGGAAGTGAAGCGTTGCAGCTTCACTTCCCGGTTCCCTACTGCGCATGCGCGAGTCACGCTGCGCATCGTAACTGGTCCCCGCTATCTCCTGGGAGCTGTGTGTTTCCCAGGAGACAGCGCGGAGGGACAGGAAGAGGCATAGACTCCCATGGGAGTCTATGCCGGAAGTGGGTGCAAATACCTGTCTTAGACAGGTATCTGCACCCCCCTTCCCCCTGAAAGGTGCCAAATGTGATACCGGAGGAGGGGAGGGTTCCGAAAAGCGTAAGTTCCATTTTTGTGTGGAACTCCGCTTTAAGTAAAGGATTGGGATGATAGCCCTTAAGCTTATGCCTTCAAAACCCAGCAGTGGCAGCTCCCATATTTGTGTTAAATTGTTTGTTAACCCAAAAAAAAAAATGCAGATTCTGGTCTCTTAAAGCAGATTACACAGCACAGCGCTTGTGCTGTGTAATCTGCCCCCCTCTAAACTGTAAAAAAAAAACCTGAACTTGCCATTTTCTATATGGCTTCTCTAAACAGACCACGAAAATCAGGGCTGCTCCGCCCTGATCACCGTGGTCAAAGTGCCTCCCTCCATGAAAGGCTGCCCTGCTCTGCTCTCCTCTGTCCCCCCTCCTTCCTGCCTGTCATCCCCCTCTGTGTCTGTCTCCGGCCGGCCCCCGCCCCCCCCCCCCACGCCGCTATTCTTGTAAATTAGAATTAACATTTTTTCACTGCCAGCATCTCTATTAGAGGTTGACATAGCACACTATGTCATTCGTTTTCAAAAACGAGCAGTGTAAATACCTAATTTGAGCTCTCTTCAGGCCGGCCACGTGACTTGCGGCCGCTTTACAGCTTTGATACATGGCGGCTTCTGTGGAGGAGACGAGCAGCCATGTGATACCCCCGGCTGTCGTCAGAGGGAGATCACGGCCCCTCCCACAGAAGCAATCCATCAGAGTTGTAAAACAGCCATGAGTAATGTGACTGGCCTGAAGACAGCTCAAAATAGGTATTTACACTGCTTGTTTTTTAAAACTAATGACACAGTGTGCTATGCCAGCCTCTAATAGAGGGGCTGGCATAGTTTTATATGGATGGGGTAACAAACCCTTTAACCGCTTCAGCCCTGGAAGATTTTACCCCCTTCCCGACCAGAGCACATTTTGAGATTCGGCACTGCGTCCCTTTAACTGACAATTGCGCGGTCATGAGATGTTGCACCCAAACAAAATTGATGTCCTTTTTTCCCCACAAATAGAGCTTTAATTTGGTGATATTTGAACACCTCTGCGTTTTTTATTTTTTGCGCTATAAACAAAAAAAGAGCGACAATTTTGAAAAAAAAGCAATATTTTTTACTTTTTGCTATAATAAATATCCCCCAAAAATATATATATAAAAAAAACTAATTTTTTCCTCAGTTTAGGCCGATATGTATTCTTCTACATATTTTTGTTAAAAAAAAAACGCAATAAGCGTATATTGATTGGTTTGCACAAAAGTTATAGCGTCTACAAAATAGGGGATGGTTGTATGGCATTTTTTGTGACTGTGACATTATGGCGGACACATTGGACACTTTTCGGTTGGGACCATTGTCATTTATACAGTGATCAGTGCTATAAAAATGCACTAATTACTGTGTAAATGACACTGGCAGTGAAGGGGTTGAACACTGGGGGGCGATCAAGGGGTTAAGTGTGTCCTAGGGAGTGATTCTAACTGTGGGGAGATGGGCTTTCACTCACCTATGACAGGGAGCAGTGATCTCTGTCATGTTACAAGGCAGAACAGGGAAATGCCGTGTTTGCATAGGTACTTCCCCGTTCTGCGGCTCCGTGACACGATCGCCGGGAGACATCAAGTCCGCTGGTCCCGCGGGCATGGTCACGCTGTCCGCGCGGCTAGGCCTGCCAATTAAAGGGGATGTACAGGTAAGCCCATTTGCCCACCGCTGCCATTGGCGTGCAGTGGTCGGCAAGTGGTTAATCAATGTTATACTGTCCCTTATTTGGTCCACAATACAAAAAAATAGAAACTGTGGCGACTCTTAAAAGTTAGAGGTAGGGTCCTTTACCTACATGGGGCAAGATAAGAGCCTTAACCCTGCTTAGTGTCCTTGTGCAGCAGCAAAGTTATTCTGAGCAAAGGGCAAGCATCATAGGTGTCCTGAGTGTGGGTGCCACACAAACATACAGGCAACAGTATGTTCAGTTCTGGCACTCCAGCCACAGTCGTGTGGTGCTTCCCACGCTCACAAGCAGCAGGTATGGGCATAACCCAGCCCTACTTAAATTTTTTCTTATCTCAAGTGCACTTTATAGGGAGGCAGACACTCCCCAGCATCAGCAATCTTGGTTCCAGGTTATGCCCACTTCTGGTCCTGCCAAATACTAGGCTCTTTTTTATGATTCTTCTAAAGTTATTTAATATAGCAGAAAGGAATTTGTGTTTTTTTGTATTTCACTGTATCAAAACAGATTGGACACTTGTGTGTGTGCATGATTTACTGTATTGAGCAAATTACCGTATATACTCGAGTATAAGTCGTTCCGAGTATAAGTCGAGGCCCTAATTTACCACAAAAAAATGGGAAAAACGTATTGACCCGAGTATAAGACGAGGGTGAGAAATGCACAGCTACTGTAAGTGGAAAAGAGGGTCAACAATGCCCATTTGCAGCATCACTGTGCCCATTTGCAGCCATAGGTCCCCTGAACTTCAAACTCGGTAGTTAGGGGTTCCTAGATGCCCCCTAGCTGCAGCCAAAATTTGGGGTCTCTGAACCCAAAGGGTCCCAAAATGACATTGCTGCAGATAGACACAGTTTACCGAATTTGGGGCACCGTATCTCTGGGCCACTTAGTACTAAGAACCCCAAATTTGGTGTGCAAACCCAGTGGAACTAGCACCATAAAATTTCCAAAGCTGGGGTTTCTAGCACTAAGTGGCCCCGAGATACAGGGCCCCAAATATCAGTTCAGAAAATGTCAAGCACTTTTCTGCAGCAGAAAATGACATTTTCTGAACCAGTTTTGGGGCCCTGTATCTCAGGGCCACTTGGTGCTAGGAACCCCAGCTTTGGATATGTTATGGTACCATTTCCACTGGGTTTGCACACCAAATTTGGGGTTCCTAGCACCAAGTGGCCCTGAGATATGGGGCCCCAAAATCGGTTCAGAAAATGTCAAGCACTTTTCTGCACCAGAGAATGACATTTTCCGAACCGATTTTTGGGCCCCGTATCTCGGGGCCACTTAGTGCTAGGAACTTCCGCTTTGGATATGTTATAGTACTAGGTCCACTGGGTTTGCATACCAAATTTGGGGTTTCTAGCACCAAGTGGCCCTGAGATACAGGGCCCCAAAGTCGGTTCGGAAAATGAAATTTTTTTCTGCAGAAAAGTGCTTGACTCGAGTATAAGTCGAGGGGGGCACTTTCAGCACAAAAAAATGTGCTGAAAAATTCGACTTATACTCGAGTATATACGGTAACTAAAGCCCTCCTTCGAAACCCAATATAATCCCTAGTTTAATGCGTTTTAATGTCTGTCTTGCTTTTTTATGATAACATTTCAGTTGTTTTATCAAACAAAGAAGTTATGTCTGAAATTACAATGACTGCATCTGCATAAACATTGCATTAAAAGTTTGTATTTGCATACACTAGAAAATATATATATATAAATCCAAGTCATAACATGCTTTTAAAAACTCAATATAAACATATAAAACATGTTTAATGGACATACTATGAATTATCATCCAGTAGCTAAGTGCTATTTTTGCAGGCATCAGCACATTTCTTGCTGTAGGGAGAAGAATCTAATAGTTAAACTAATCTCAGTGTAGATTAAGAACAATCAATATGTCTAGAAAAATATTTTCCATGCTTATGGACAATAGCAGAAATGTTATTTTGCTACTTGCCTTGGAAATTGATCAGTCTGCACTGGCTCATTACTTACTTTGCCATCCCCCTTTCTAGTCATTTTACATAATGTATATGCACATATAAACTGCATTAGAACCAATAAAGTACTGCGTATAAACTGCTGCATTTCCCCTTTTTCTTTACAAACATTTAAAAAGAGCTTCTGTCTAATCAAAAAATAAAATGAAATGCTGTGGAGATAATTATACATCACCAAGTTTAACTACTTTCCTGGCAACCTAGCCAATTTACAGAACCATAAGATTCTCATAGACATTAGATGAGATTGCCTCCATGTCCAGAACAGTGGTGATCTAATGTCTTCGGCACAACTGCATATAGGACTTTTATAGCTTTAGAAAACCTTTGAGTCCAGTATGAATTTTAAGGGGAACCCCACGCCAAAATAAAAAAAATAAAAAACGGTGTGGGCCCCCCCCATAGTCTAGACCAAACTCTTATCCAAGCATGCAGCCCAGCAGGTCGGGAAAGGCTCGTCCCCCCTCCTGAACCATACCAGGCCACATGCCCTCAACATTGGAAGGGTGATTTGGGGCAGGGGGGCTCCCCACCAAAGCACCTTTTCCCCATGTTGACAACACACAACCACTACCCAGGATCTGTGGGTGGGGGGCTTATCGGAATCTGGAAGCCCCAAGATCCTGCCCCCCCATGTGAATGATTATGGGGTACATTGCACCCTTACTGATTCACCAAAAAAAGTGTAAAAAAAAAAACAAAAACACTGAGACAGTTTTTGACAAGTCCTTTATTAAAAAAAAGAAAAAAAGCAATGTCCCCTAAAGTAAATTTAGCATCAATCACTGACCTGAAAGAAGGAAAATGCTCTGCAGTCCTCGCTTGCCTCTTGGCATCTGACAGCTCCGGTTCCCACCAATGGTAAATAAACAAAGGGGAAGGGTCCCCCCAACGACAGGAGATCCTGCCCCCTTTTGTATTTACCATTGGTACTGGGAACCGGAGCTGTCAGTTGGCTGGTACCTACTTAAAATATATAGAATCATAAAAAATAGTCTTCAATATATACCATATAATGAACAATGTCTGCTATAACAAATGACAAAGCATAACAATAAAAGCTTATATAATGCTGTGATTCTTCAATATCGTGATGATTCCTTTAACCACTTGCCGTTTGCCTCACAACGATATACGTCGGCAGAATGCCACAGGCAGGCAGAGTAATGTACCCGTACGTTACTCCCCTCCCGCCGACGGGGAGCGCGATCGCGGTCGGCATAGTTGCAGGAGCAATCCGTCCTGAGGGGGAGGCCACTGATTCATGGCCACCCCCTCACAATCGCTCCTGACGAATGGGAAGCTTCCTCTCCCTCTGAAATGTAAACAGAAGCAGAGGAAGTGATGTCATCTCTCCTTGTGCAGGCTTTTCGTTCTGGTGCCCAAGGAGAGAAGACATTAATGTGAGTTTGCACCAAGGCTACACTAACACTGGTACACATAGGCACATAAAACACCCTCCGATCACCCCCTCTGCACCCCCTGTCATCCCCTGCCACAGTGACACCAATAGCAGTTTTTATTTTTTTACTGATCACTGCATTGGTGTAATTGTGTGACTGTTATAAGTGTTAGGGCTGTTAGTGGTAGGCCTCTTTAGGTCTAGGGTACCCCCCTAACCCCCCCTAATAAAGGTTTAACCCCTTGATCGCCCCCAGTTAACCCTTTCACCCCCTGTCACCAGTGTCACTAATCGATCATTTTTCTGATCGCCGTATAAGTGTCACTTGTGACAGTAGTTAGCCTGTTAGTTATTTAGGTTCACCGTCAGCTTTTTATAGTGTCAGGTACCCCCATATAGTACCTAATAAAGGTTTTAACCCCCTGATTGCCCCCTAGTTAACCCTTTCACCAGTGATCACCATATTAGTGTTACGGGTGACGGCGGTTAGTTAGTTTGTTTTTTATACCCGCCGTTTATTACCCAATAAAGGTTTAACCCCCTGATCACCCGGTGGGTGATATCAGTTTTAGGGTCAGATAGGGTCTGCGTCGGCCCAGGCAGCTTCAGATTGGTGCCAGTACCGCTAACACCCATGCACGCAGCATAGAAGACAAGAAGCCCAGAAGTCCGGACCTCTGCTGGCAAGAGAGCTACCTGAAGACAGCGGAGGAGCCAGCCGAAGAACTGGAACACCGGGAGAAGAGAGCGGAGAAGAACCAACCGGACGCCGGGAGAAGATGAACCGGAGGGACCCCCGAAGCCGGAAGAAGACCCCCGAAGCCGGAGGAAGATCCCCCCCCCCCCCGGAGATGTTTAATAAAATATTTTAAAAACCTGTGTAGTGTTTTATTACCGTATATACTCGAGTATAAGTCGTCCCGAGTATAAGTCGAGACCCCCAATTTACCACAAAAAACTGGGAAAAACTTATTGACCCGAGTATAAGTCGAGGGTGAGAAATGCAGAGGGTCAATAATGTCCATCTGCAGCTGCCTGCCTCCCTGTGTCCTGTGCAGCCTACCTGTACCCTGTACATGTGTGTCCTGTACATGTGTGTGTGTCCTGTACATGTGTGTCCTGTACATGTGTGTCCTGTACATGTGTGTCCTGTACATGTGTGTCCTGTGTGCATGTGTGTCCTGTGTGCATGTGTGTCCTGTGTGCATGTGTGTCCTGTGTGCATGTGTGTCCTGTGTGTATGTGTGTCATGTGTGTCCTGTGTGTATGTGTGTCATGTGTGTATGTGTGTCATGTGTGTATGTGTGTCATGTGTGTCCTGTGTGCATGGGTGCATGTGTGTCCTGTGTGCATGTGCAGCCTACCTGTGTCCTGTGTAGCCTTCCTGTGGCGATCTCCATCCTCAGACAGCGACCGTGTGATGATACTGTTCGGCGGCCATTCCACAGTTCAAAAGCCGCGCCTCCTTCTCGTCTGTGATAGGCTGACCGCTGACTGCCTATCACGGACATTCTCTCATTCTCATACCACGGACGAGGATGAGAGAATGTCCGTGATAGGCTGTACACTGACAGCTGTTCAGCCTATCACAGAAAAGCAGGAGGCGCGGCTTTTGAAAGCTGGAATAGCCTCCGTGCATTATCAGCACACGCTGGCCGCCGTCTGCCTGCATGACACGCTGATCATGCAGACAGACGGCGCGGACTCGAGTATAAGTCGAAGGGAAACTTTCAGCCCAAAAAAAAGGGCTGAAAAATTCGACTTATACTCGAGTATATACGGTATTTACACTTTTTCCCTAGGTGAATGGGTAGGGGTACCATGTACCCCATACTCATTCACATAGGGTGGGGGGGCCGGGATCTGGGGGCCCTCTTATAGGGGGCTCCCGGATTCCGATAAGCCCCCCGCCCACAGACCCCGACAACCAACGGCCAGGGTTGTCGGGAAGAGGCCCTTGTCCTCATCAACATGGGGACAAGGTGCTTTGGGGGAGAGGGGGGCCCCGCAGGGCCCCCCCCTCCCCCAAAGCACCCGCCCCCCATGTTGAGGGCATGCGGCCTGGTACGGTTCAGGAGGGGGGGGGGGTGCTCGCTCGTCCCCACCCCCTTTCCTGACCGGCCAGGCTGCGTGCTCGGATCGGGGTCTGGTATGGATTTTAGGGGGGACCCCACGCCGTTTTTTCGGCGTAGGGGGGTTCCCTTTATAATCCATGCCAGACCTAAGGGCCTGGTATGCCCCGCGCTCACCACAATAGGAAAATTTGTTTTTCCTATTGCAGCGAGCGCGAAATGCAATACCCTGCCCTCGCGTCGTATCTGGTCCGTTGGACCAGCATACACACGAGCGGGCTTTCCGTCAGACCAGCACACAGACGAGCGGACTTTCCACCCGAAACTGAGTCCGACGGAAAGATTTAAAACATGTTTCAAATCTAGGTCCGGCGGGCTTTTGGGAAAAAGTCCGCCCGAAAAGTCCGCCGGAGCCTACACACGGGCGAATTGTCTGGCACACTCTGGTCCGCCGGACCAAGTATGCCGGAAAGTCCGACCGTGTGTACGCGGCATTACAGTTTTTTTTTTTTCGTAGCGTTTGATACAGTTGCTGACAGCCTAGGAGCTTTTTTACCTGTGAGTCTTACTAGTGTACCAGTAAATTTATAGCCCAAAATGGCAAATCGAAGGTACAATAGTGAAGAGGCCTACACATTTCTGAGCATGACAGATAGTGAAGAGATAGTCACTCATCTGTCAGATTCAGGCTCAGAATATGATCCTGTATACAACAGCAGCTCCATAACAGATAGCTCTGACGACGGAGTTGTAGTCCCTGCCAAGGTCAGGCTTACCAGACCCCAATTTTCTTCTGCTGTTGTTGAGGTGCAAGAACCGCAGGGCTCTCGTATGGAGCAGAGAAGTACTAGTGCCGCTCATCCTTATGGTGGACTGGCAAGCACCAGCGGCCTAGTGCACCCTGGTCATAGTCAAACCAGCACTGCAGTAACAGGTGGTGACATGGTGAGTCCCATAAGTGCAGTTCAAGCTGGCGAGGTGGCAAGCACAAGTAGTGTCCCGCTGCCACCAAGAAGACAAAGACAGGCCTGTCGTGCCCATAGTGTCCTTCCTGCAGAATTTGCCGATCCTAATTGGGAGCCCACCACTTCTGCAGCACCCGTACTTCCCCCATTCACTGGCCAACCCAGAATTCAGGTGGAAACAGTTGATTTTACGTCACTTGATTTTTATTCGTTGTTTTTCACTGAAGATCTCTATAGATCTATTGTGGACCAAAGTAATTTGTATGCTGGTCAATTCATCGCCGCTAATCCCCAGTCCTCCCTTGCCAGAGATTGGAAACCAATTACAGTTTCCTAATTTAAGACCTTTCTGGGCCTATCCCTTGGCATGGGCATAGTTAAAATGAGTACATTGCGATCACATTGGTCCACTGACCCAATTTACCATATGCCGTGTTCTCTGCCTCCATGACCAGGGCATGATACGAGCCGATCTTGCGGTTCATGCATTTCAACAACAATGAACTCTGTTGTTCTCAAGGAGACCCTGGATATGATCAGCTCTACAAAATTCAGCCCCTTGTAAACCATTTCAACCAACATTTTGCAGACTTGTTTACTCCCCATCAAGTTGTCTGTGTTGATGAGTCCCTGATTAAGTTTTCTGGCTGCTTGTCTTTCAAACAGTATCTTCCCAGCAAGCGTGCCAGATACGGGGTCAAGATGTATAAGCTCTGTGACAGGGTCACAGGCTATACATGTAGTTTTATGGTTTACGAGGGAAGAGATAGTCACGTAGAGCCGCCAAACTGCCCAGATTACATAGGGAGCGCTGGCAAGATTGTGTGGGACTTGGTGTCGCCCTTATTCAGAAAAGGGTACCATTTGTATGTGGACAATTATTAGACGAGTGTGCCACTTTTTAGTCACTTGTTTGATCATCAGATTGGTGCAAGTGGCACTGTGCGATCTAATCGCTGGGGCTTTCCCCAGCGGCTTGTAGATTCCTGTCTTAGGCTGGGGGAGAGAGCCTGCTTGAAGTATTATAACTTGCTAGCTGTGAAGTGGAGGGATAATAAGAATGTTTTTGTTCTTTCCTCTCTTCATGCAGACGCGACGGTCCAAATTTCTATGGCGACTGGTGTTGTGGAGAAACCCCTCAGTGTCCACGAATATAAACAAAATATGGGAGGGGTGGACCTCAACGACCAGTTGTTGGCGCCGTACCTAGTTGCCCATAAGGCCAGAGGTGTCTGTATACATATTTCAATTGGCTTTGCTGAACGCTCATGTGCTATACAGAGCTTCAGGACGGACTGGATCCTTCCTTAAATTCCAGGAAGAGATAGTCAGAGCCCTTCTATTTCCATACGGTGCTCCACCTCACCTTCCTGATCCAAATGCAGTAAGCCGGCTGCATGAGAGGCATTTTCCTTATGTCCTCCCGAGTACCCAACGAGCCCCCCAAAGAAGATGTCGTGTCTGTAGCAAGCACGGATATAGGCGTGACATTATTGTCCCTCCTGTCCTGACAATCCTGGTCTTTGCATTGGTGAATGTTTTGAACGCTACCATACACTAATGGAGTTTTATCGTAGGGTACAGCACTGCACAGACTAGGACACACTTTCACAGGGTCTCCTAAGATGCCATCGCATTTTGAGAGACTCAAACCTGGAACTGTTACAGTTACAACTGTTACAGTTACAAAAAAAAGTGTAAAAAAAAAGTAAAAAAAAAAACAAAAAAAATATATAAAATTAAAAAAACAAAAATAGTTGTCGTTTTTTGTTGTCTCTCTCTCTCTCTATTCTCTCTCTATTGTTCTGCTCTTTTTTACTGTATTCTATTCTGCAATGTTTTATTGTTATTATGTTTTATCATGTTTGCTTTTCAGGTATGTAATTTTTTTTATACTTTTCTGTTTACTGTTTTTTATTGTTAACCATTTTTTTGTTTTCAGGTACACCATTCAGCTGCAGCGTGGATTTATTTATCTTGACAGCAACAGCGTTTGCTCCCATGATACATAAAAACCATGACTCCAGCGCTGTAGGAGGTGATTTCACCACCACAGTTAAAGAAAAGAGCATATATGCCGAAGCATGGGGGCAGCAGGGGTGGAGGAGCGATTTGCTCCTAACTTTTGGGGCGGATGCCCTCATGCTTCGGCATATATATATTTTAGGCACAGATTGCGTTAAAAATGTTTTATTTTTTACAATTTTTTTGTATTTGCTTTGCAGGTATGGTATGTCTTACTGTTATACTGTAATGTTAGTTTGTTTTATTGTTAACCATCATTTGCTTAGCAGGTACGCCATTCAGTTGCAGCGCGGATTTATTTATCTTGACAGCAACAGCGTTTGCTCCCACGATACATAAAGCCGTGACTCCAGCGCTGTAGGAGGTGATTTCACCACCACAGTTAAAAACAAAATGATGCATGTATGCCCATCATTAGAAGTGGGTGAATGAAGGGAGGTTTTCTAATGGTGGGCATAACCACCGATCAATCTCTTTTTTTAAAAATTACAATATATGCCCAACAAGGACCAGCAACGTACTGGTATGTTGCTGGACTTTGAGTGGTTATACCAGAATGATGTCTGCAAGTTTAGGTATCATCTTGGTATCATTCTTCTCAGACAGCAGTCAACTGGCTTTCATGTAAAAGCAATCCTAGTGGCTAATTATCCTCTAGATTGCTTTTACAAGCAGTGGGAGGGAATGTCCCCCCCCCCCACCGTCTTCTATGGTTTTCTCCGGCTCTCCTGTCCCAACAGGGAACCTGAGAATGCAGCCGGTGGTTCCGCCAGCTGACCATAGAGCCGATCAGAGACCAGAATGGGTCCAATCATCTCTATGGCCTAAGAAACCTGAAGCTACAAGCATATCATGACTTAGATTTTGCCGGATGTAAACAGCGCCATTGGGAAAGCATTTTATCACACTGATCTTGGTGTGGTCAGATGCTTTGAGGGCAGAGGAGAGATCTAGGGTCTAAAGACCCAATTTTTTTCAAAAAAGAGTATCAGTCACTACCTATTGCTATCATAGGGGATATTTACATTCCCTGAGATAACAATAAAAATGATAAAAAAAAAAAATGAAAGGAACAGTTTAAAAATAAAATAAAAAAGCAAAATAAATAATTAAAAAAAAAAGCACCCCTCCCCCCCTGTTCTCGCGCAAAGGCGAACGCAAGCGTCGGTCTGGCGTCATATGTAAACAGCAATTGCACCATGCATGTGCGGTATCACCGTGAAGGTCAGATCAAGAGCAGTAATTTTAGCAGTATACTTCCTCTGAAAATCTAAAGTGGTAACCTGTAAAGGCTTTTAAAAATGTATGTAGTTTGTCGCCGCTGCACATTTATGCGCAATTTTAAAGCATGTCGTGTTTGGTATTCATGTACTTGGCCTAAGATCATCTTTTTTATTTCATCAAACATTTGGGCAATATAGTGTTTTAGTGCATTAAAATTAAAAAAAGTCTGTTTTTTCCCAAAAAAATGTATTTGAAAAATTGCTGCACAAATACTGTGTGAAAAAAATTGAAACACCCACCATTTCAATCTGTAGGGCCTTTGCTTTAAAAATATATATATAATGTTTGGGGGTTCAAAGTAATTTTCTTGCAAAAAAAATATTTTTTCACGTAAACAAAAAGTGTCAGAAAGGGCTTTGTCTTCAAGTGGTTAGAAGAGTGGGTGATGTGTGAAATAAGTTTCTAAATGTTGTGCATAAAATGCCAGGACAGTTCAAAACCCCCCCAAATGACCCCATTTTGGAAAGTAGACACCCCAAGCTATTTGCTGAGAGGCATGTCGAGTCCATGGAATATTTTATATTTTGACACAAGTTGCGGGAAAAAGACAATTTTTTTTTCACAAAGTTGTCACTAAATGATCTATTGCTCAAACATGCCATGGGCATATGTGAAATTACACCCCAAAATACATTCTGCTGCTTCTCTTGAGTACCGGGATACCACATGTGTGAGACTTTTTGGGATCCTAGCCACATACGTGAGCCTGAAAACCAAGCACCGCCTTCAGGCAGTGCACTTGTAGTTCAAAGTGGATTTGCCTTTTGTAAATAACCCCCATAGACTTTTACAAGCTAACTGTGCTCAGAGGAGACCTGTGATGAAGATATCACCAAAATGATCCCCTGTTTGCCAAGCCTCTGGACTGGAGGTTGCTGGTTGCACAGGACTGGTGAGCGGCCACTGGCTGACTTACACGACTGCTGCTAGTAGAGCAGAATCCTCAAAGGGATGGTATTTTAAGTGATACAGCACAAAGTTTGGACCTATACACAATAGCTGTTAGAAGGTTGAGAGCAAGGAGTCAATCACTTATCGCAGTGGCGGCTGGTGAAGTTTTAGGATGGGGGGGCGCCAGACCCGCCCTTCCTTTTTGACTCCTCCCAGTTCTCATAAGCCCCACCCCTTATATAATCCACCCACTCCGTCCTCTGTATTGAACTTGCTTCCACGCATATTGTCAGGAGTATACAGCTCAGAATTACAGGACAGAGTATACAGAGCTCAGCATCACAGATACTGTACGGTATGTAGATCAGCATCGCAGATAATATACAGATCAGCACCTCAGATAGTATATAGCAGCAAACACTGCAGATAGTCTATAGCAGCCAACACCACCGATAGTATATAGCAGCCAGCACCACAGATAGTATATAGTAATGTTGCAAATGGGAATACAGCGCTGTCTGGAATGTAAAATATATATAAAAACCAACAGGTCCAGCTGCAGCTTACATGTGAGATACACACAATACATATAATTCAGAGGAAAAAGCCGCGCATCATGAAACCCTTTACAATATGACATCTACTCATATGTATTAAATATCCCTAATGGGTAAGGGACAAATAAACTTCCAATCCACATGTCAATTAGTAGATCTAATTCCAACAATACTAAACCACAGGTATCAGAATATTGTAAATAAATGCATATAAAATCATCTATATGGTATAATCAAAAAGAATGTGCCGGGGGCGCATGCGCGGCGCGATGCGGGATAGACGTGAGTGATCACAGCTCCGTCGGTCCCGGTTATCACAGGCCTAAAACACCAGGGCTATTTTGCTCATACCCAGGCGAAAGCGACTCCATCTGCTAGTGGACACAGCGGTCCATGCCTGGAAGAGAATCGGACATTTTAAACGCTCCAAACACCACTTAACTAACTTTCTGCTGGATGCAGCAAACAGAAAGCACAGGAGGATGTCTCAAGATGGTGCCGGAGCCAGCACACAAGCGGCCTCAGGAAAATCTGCATCCATCCCATCCAGTCTCTCATCTAACGCTGGGATCAGTGAGTACACATCTCCCCTCTCCAAAGCTGACTTAGATGCTAGCCTGACCACCATTTTTGAGAAATTAGTGGACAAGATTGAAAGTGAGGTTCATAAATCCACTACAGCCCTGTCACAAGAGATTGCTAGCATTGGCACTCGCACTGACATACTGGAAACAAAACATGATGAACTGTCGCTTGCCCATAATGACTTAAGGAAAGATTATGAATCATTAGCAGACAGCTTTGCATTTATGCAAGCCCAGGTTGAAGATCTTGATAACCGAAATAGACGCCATAACATCAGACTACGCGGCGTCCCAGAATCGGTCACAGACCTTATGCCTACTGTTTCTAAGATATTTCATAATCTTCTACCAGATAAACCTTTATCTGCATTTGTCTGCGATAGAATCCACAGGGCGCTATGTTACAAACCCACCCCTGACAAACCACCCAGAGATGTTATCATGTGCATGAAAGACTTCCTGGTTAAAGAGGACATCATGCGTGCTGCAAGAAACTCCCCTAACATCTCCCTGGATGGTAAATAGCTGCAGATATACCCATATATTTCCCCTGCTACACTAGATAGAAGACGCAGGATGAAGGATGTCACTAACATCTTACAAGCAGCAAGAATAAAATATAGATGGGGCTTTCCATTCAAACTCACTATCCCATACAACGGATCCACATACACAGTCTACAATATAATTGAAGGCAAAGAACTGCTAGTGAAACTGGACCTTTTGGAACCGGAACCACCTAACAGATTTCCCTCAACCCCTAGACCTTCCCCAATCTGGTCTACTCCTTCCTCCAGACAAAACGCAAACAACCAAAGAAGATGGCGTCAACCATTCCAAGAAGACCCCCCATGACCACATACAACACTTTTCCAACCCTTTGTTGTTTGGGAGTTTCTTTCCCCTTGTAAGGAAGACAGTGGGAAGAGACTTTTTTTTTTTTCTTTTATCTTTTTGAGGATGGACTTTTCGACCCACGCAACAGGATCCAATAGACTGACATTAAGTTTGTCTCGGACCAATTAGCATCATAAACAGTTCTTCTTCCAGAAATGGAAGCCCAGGACCCCCCCTCTTCCCTCAAGAATTTTTTCCTGACGAAGTTGAGAAGTCCCCTGCAACATATATCCCCCTTAAAAATTTGTTTTTTTTTTTGTTTTTTTTTCTCATTTTCCTTTTCTCTTTTTTTTTGAGGTTCTCATCTTTTGTCTAAACAGACTTCCACTTTATACCTCCTCCCTCATTTAGAGTTATAAGTTAATGGATGTCTCTTATCCACATCATCGAGACAGGAAGTGACAACATTCCCTTTCATCTCATACCCCACCCTCCTCCTCTCCCTCCCCCTCCCCCTTCCCCCCCCCCCCACTCTTCGCAATTTTCATCTCCCCCCTGGTTACTTTATATGGTTTTGTATTTGAAACTTTAAATTTTCTCAGAATTAAGGCCTGTGACATCCGCCACCGCTGGATTGTCCCCCATCCTGCTCGTGTTATTAGTTGCGACACCCCCGATTTTGTGTTGTCGCGCCTGGTGACACTTGCAGGACTAGGACTGTATTGTCCTCTTGAAGTTAATTCACTTGTTAGTGACAGGATGTTTCTTGTCCCTTTGTTACTATTTTACATTCTGGTTCTTTACATTTTTATCGCCCTTAAGGCAAAAGACATAATTCTTTTAACCACTTGAGCCCCGGACCATTATGCTGCCTAAGGACCAGAGGTCTTTTCCAATTTGGCACTGCGTCGCTTTAACTGCTAATTGCGCGGTCATGCAATGCTGTACCCAAACGAAATTTGCGTCCTTTTCTTCCCACAAATAGAGCTTTCTTTTGATGGTATTTGATCACCTCTGCGGTTTTTATTTTTTGCGCTATAAATGGAAAAAGACCGAAAATTTTGAAAAAAAATGATATTTTCTACTTTTTGTTATAAAAAAAATCCAATAAACTCAATTTTAGTCATACATTTAGGCCAAAATGTATTCGGCCACATGTTTTTGGTAAAAAAAATGTCAATAAGCGTATATTTATTGGTTTGCGCAAAAGTTATAGCGTCTACAAACTAGGGTACATTTTCTGGAATTTACACAGCTTTTAGTTTATGACTGCCTATGTCATTTCTTGAGGTGCTAAAATGGCAGGGCAGTACAAAACCCCCCCAAATGACCCCATTGTGGAAAGTAGACACCCCAAGGAAATTGCTGAGAGGCATGTTGAACCCATTGAATATTTATTTTTTTTGTCCCAAGTGATTGAATAATGACAAAAAAAAAAAAATATTTACAAAAAGTTGTCACTAAATGATATATTGCTCACACAGGCCATGGGCCTATGTGGAATTGCACCCCAAAATACATTCTGCTGCTTCTCCTGAATATGGGGATACCACATGTGTGGGACTTTTTGGGAGCCTAGCCGCGTACGGGGCCCCGAAATCCAATCACCGCCTTCAGGATTTCTAAGGGCGTAAATTTATGATTTCACTCTTTACTGCCTATCACAGTTTCGGAGGCCATGGAATGCCCAGGTGGCACAAAACCCCCCCAAATGACCCCATTTTGGAAAGTAGACACCCCAAGCTATTTCCAGAGAGGCATATTGAGTCCATGGAATATTTTATATTTTGACACAAGTTGCGGGAAAGTGACACATTTTTTTTTTTTTTTTTGCACAAAGTTGTCACTAAATGATATATTGCTCACACAGGCCATGGGCATATGTGGAATTGCACCCCAAAATACATTTAGCTACTTCTCCTGAGTACGGGGATACCACATGTGTGGGGCTTTTTGGGAGCCTAGCCGTGTACGGGACCCCGAAAACCAATCACCGCCTTCAGGATTTCTAAGGGTGAAAATTTTTGATTTCACTCTTCACTGCCTATCACAGTTTCGGAGGCCATGGAATGCCCAGGTGGCACAAAACCCCCCCAAATGACCCCATTTTGGAAAGTAGACACCCCAAGCTATTTGCTGAGAGGCATGGTGAGTATTTTGCAGCTCTCATTTGTTTTTGAAAATGAAGAAAGACAAGAAAAAACTTTTTTTTTTTTCTTTTTTCAATTTTCAAAACTTTGTGACAAAAAGTGAGGTCTGCAAAATACTCACTATACCTCTCATCAAATAGCTTGGGGTGTCTACTTTCCAAAATGGGGTCATTTGGGGGGGGGGTTTGTGCCACCTGGGCATTCCATGGTCTCCGAAACTGTGATAAGCAGTCAAGAGAGAAATCAAAAATTCACGCCCTTAGAAAGCCTGAAGGCGGTGCTTGGTTTTCGGGGTTCTGTACGCGGCTAGGCTCCCAAAAAGTCTCACACATGTGGTATCCCCGTACTCAGGAGAAGCAGCAGAATGTATTTTGGGGTATAATTTCACATATTCCCATGGCATGTTTGAGCAATATATCATTTAGTGACAATTTTGTGCAAAAAAAAAAAAAAATTGTCTCTTTCCCGCAACTTGTGTCGCAATATAAAATATTCCATTGACTCGACATGCCTCTCAGCAAATAGCTTGGGGTGTCTACTTTCCAAAATGGGGTCATTTGGGGGGGTTTTGAACTGTCCTGGCCTTTTATGCACAACATTTAGAAGCTTATGTCACACATCACCCACTCTTCTAACCACTTGAAGACAAAGCCCTTTCTGACACTTATTGTTTACATGAAAAAGTTTTTTTTTTTGCAAGAAAATTACTTTGAACCCCCAAACATTTTATATTTTTTTAAAGCAAATGCCCTACAGATTAAAATGGTGGGTGTTTCATTTTTTTTTTCACACAGTATTTGCGCAGCGATTTTTCAAACGCATTTTTTGGGGAAAAAACACACTTTTTTAAATTTTAATGCACTAAAACACACTATATTGCCCAAATGTTTGATGAAATAAAAAAGATGATCTTAGGCCGAGTACATGGATACCAAACATGACATGCTTTACAATTGCGCACAAACGTGCAGCGGCAACAAAATAAATACATTTTTAAAAGCCTTTAAAAGCCTTTACAGGTTACCACTTTAGATTTACAGAGGAGGTCTACTGCAAAAATTACTGCCCTCGATCTAACCTTCGCGGTGATACCTCACATGCATGGTGCAATTGCTGTTTACGTTTGACGACAGACCGCCGCTTGCGTTCGCCTTAGTGCGAGAGCAGGGGGCGACAGGGGTGCTTTTTTTTTTTTTTTTCTTTATTATTTTTTTGCTTTTTTATCTTATTTCTAAACTGTTCCTTTCATTTTTATTTTTTTTTAATCATTTTTATTGTTATCTTGGGGAATGTAAATATCCCCTATGATAGCAATAGGTAGTGACAGGTACTCTTTTTTGAAAAAATTGGGGTCTGTTAGACCCTAGATCTCTCCTCTGCCCTCAAAGCATCTGACCACACCAAGATCGGTGTGATAAAATGCTTCCCCAATTTCCCAATGGCGCTATTTACATCCAGCGAAATCTAAGTCATAAAATGCTCGTAGCTTCCGGTTTCTTAGGCCATAGAGATGTTTGGAGCCACTCTGGTCTCTGATCAGCTCTATGGTCAGCTGGCTGAATCACCGGCTGCATTTTCAGGTTCCCTGTTGAGACAGGAGAGCCAGAGAAAAACACGGAAGACGGTGGGGGGGGGGCATTCCCTCCCACGGCTTGTAAAAGCAGTCTAGAGGCTAATTAGCCGCTAGGATTGCTTTTACATGAAAGCCGACCGCTGGCTGAAAAGAATGATACCAAGATGATACCTAAACCTGCAGGCATCATTCTGGTATAACCACTCAAAGTTGTGAATGGCGTACCTGAAGACAAAAAAATGGTTAACAATAAAGCACAGTAAACGGTAAAGTATAAAAAATTGCATACCTGAAAAGCAAACATGATAAAACATAATAACAATAAAACATTGCAAAATAGAATACAGTAAAAAAGAGCAGAACAATAGAGAGAATAGAGAGAGAGAGAACAATAAAACGAGAACTATTTTTTTTTATTTTATATATATATATATATATATATTTTTTTTTTTTACACTTTTTTTGTAACTAACTTTTATAACTGTAACCGGTTCCAGGTTCGGGTCTCTCAAAATGCGATGGCATCTTGGGAGACCCTGTGAAAGTGTGCCTAGTCTGTGCAATGCTGTACCCTACGCTAATACTCAACTAGTGCATGGTAGCGTTCAAAACATTCACCAATGCAAAGACCAGGATTGTCAGGACAGGAGGGACAATAATAGCGGGTGTCACGCCTATTTCTGCGCTAGCTGCAGACACAATATCTTTTTTGGGGGCGTTCGCTGGGTAGGGGTACTCGGGAGGACATAAAGAAAATGCCTCTCATGCAGCCGACTGCATTTGGTTGGGGATGTGAATGGGGGAAGTACGGGCGCTGCAGAAGCGGTGGGTTCCCAATTAGGATTGGCGAATGCAGTAGGAAGGGCACTATGGGCACGACGGGCCTGTGTTTGTATTTTTGGTGGCAGCGGGACACTACTTGTGCTTGCCACCTCACCAGCTTGAACTGCACTTATGGGACTCGCCACGTCACCAAGTGTTACTGCAGTGCTGGTTTGACTACGACCGGGGTGTACTAGGCCGCTGGCGCTTGCCAGTTCACCAAAACGCTACCAAAAAATCTGTTGGCGATCGCAGGGATCAGGCCTGACTCTGCGAACGCTGCAGTTATGCGTTTTAGTCTTTTGTAAGTGACAGTGATCGATCGATACTGCACTTGGGTGGGCTGGGCTGGGCCGGGCGGAGGGGCAAAACGCAGGTGCTAGCAGGTATCTGGGCTGATCCCGCTAACACTGCGTTTGTGAGAACCCTAAACTGCTGGGGATGCTAGTATAGATCTGATCAGATATTGATCCGTTCAGATACTATACCACTAAGGATGGTGTACAGTGCGTGCGTGGGTGTTAGCGGTACTGGCGCTAACCTGACGCTGCCTGGGGCTGGTGCTTGCCAGTTCACCAAAATACTACCAAAAAAACTGTTAGCGATCGCAGGGATCAGGCCTGACTCTGTGAACGCTGCAGTTATGCATTTAGTGTTTTGTAAGTGTCAGTGATCGATCGATACTGCACTTGGGTGGGCTGGGCCGGGCGGAGGGGCAAAACGCAGGTGCTAGCAGGTATCTGGGCTGATCCCGCTAACACTGCGTTTTTGGGAACCCTAAACTGCTGGGGACACTAGTATAGATCTGATCGGATCAGATATTGATCCGTTCAGATACTATACCACTAAGGGAGGCGTATGCTGCGTGCGTGGGTGTTAGCGGTACTGGCGCTAACCTGACCCTGCCTGGGGCTGGTGCTTGCCAGTTCACCAAAATACTACCAAAAAAACTGTTAGCGATCGCAGGGATCAGGCCTGACTCTGCGAACGCTGCAGTTATGCGTTTAGTCTTTTGTAAGTGACAGTGATCGATCGATACTGCACTTGGGTGGGCTGGGCTGGGCCGGGCGGAGGGGCAAAACGCAGGTGCTAGCAGGTATCTGGGCTGATCCCGCTAACACTGCGTTTTTGGGAACCCTAAACTGCTGGGGACGCTAGTATAGATCTGATCGGATCAGATATTGATGCGTTCAGATACTATACCACTAAGGGAGGTGTATGCTGCGTGCGTGGGTGTTAGCGATACTGGCGCTAATCTGACGCTGCCTGGGGCGACGCATATCACCGCCGGGCAATCAGGGGGCTAAACCTTTATTCGGTAATAAACGGCGGGTGCCCTGACACTATAAAAAATAAACAAACTAACCAGCGTCAACTGTAACGGTTATACGGTGATCAGTGGTGAAAGGGTTAACTAGGGGGCAATCAAGGGGTTAAAACATTTATTCGGTAGTATATGGGGGTCCCTGACGCTATAAAACGCTGACGGCAAACCTAAATATTTATGTCCCTAACTAGCGTCACCAGCGACACTAATACAGCGATCAGAAGAATGATCGCTTAGTGACACTGGTGACAGGGGGTGATCAAGGGGTTAAAACTTTATTAGGGGGGGTTAGGGGGGTACCCTAGACCTAAAGGGGGGTAACAGTATCTGTCCCAACACTGTAACTGTCACAAACTGACACTATGCAGTAATCAGAAAAAAAAAAAAAAAAAAACTGCTGGTGTCAGTTTGTGACAGGGGGGGGGGGTGATTGGGGGGGGATCGGGGGGCGATCGGGGGGGGGGATCGGGGTGTTTTGTGTGCCTGGCATGTTCTACTGTGTGTGTGTGTGTTGGTGCACTCACATTGATGTCTTCTCTCCTCGGGCCGGAACGGAAATTACCGAGCCGAGGAGAGATGACATCATTTCCTTTGCTGCTGTTTAGCATACAGCAGCAAAGGAATGATTCGATTGGCCGGCGGCGATCGCGAGGGGGGGCCACGAACGGATGGTCTCCCCCTCACCACCGATCGCCGCTGGACAAACGACGACCGCCTCGGGCACCGGGGGGGGTCCGATCGGACCCCCCACCCGCGGAAGGCAAATCACGTACCCTGTACTTGATTTTGCCTGTCCGTGCCACTTTGCCGACGTACATCGGCGTGAGGCGGTCGTCAAGTGGTTAAAAAACGGAAGTTTTCATGACATCTTTCGACCACAAAGGTCTGAATATTGGTATAATTGCTTTTATTATGGCATATTACTCTTATGGTATGTTATACTATACATAGTGTTCCTTGTATACTTACATTACTTTTCTCCCCTCCCTTCTGGAAATATTAGCACCACACTTACCAAACACACACAAAAAATATTTTTATCTATAGCTCACCTCATATTCAAGATGGATTCTATTCATAAACTTATTACCTTACTCACATATAATGGTCCTTAGAATTATATCACATAGCGTTCAGGGTTTTAACTCACCTCAAAAACGGAAAAAAGCCTTCCAACACTATAAAAGATTGGGAGTAGATAGATGTTATCCTTATGCAGGAAACCCACTTTGCTTCCACTAACCATCCCAATTATTTTGACAAGACATACAATCAATTTTATTACACCACCTTCCATAACAAAACTCGTGGTGTAGCCATATTTATACGCAACACCATTATCCTAGACATACAAAACATATATAAAGATGTTGATAGTCGGTATATCATCATCAAGGGTCTTATTAATAATAAAGCAATAACATTAGCATCAGTCTATGCCCCAAACGAATCTCAATCTACCTTTTTCACAAACTTCTTTGATAAGCTTGACCAATACAGCTCACCTCATATAATTCTAGGTGGGGACTTTAATCTTACTGCACACCCAACCCTAGACAGAAGTAAAACCTCCCCCTCCTCTAAAGCATGGGCTAGCACAGACGGGATTATAATAAAGACAAACACTGTTATTTAAATTTAAACAAATTATTTATTAATTGGTATTTATAAGGCCACGGTGTTATCCATAGGGGTTACCTAAAAGTACTCAAATTTATTTTAAAGAATATAAAGCCATCCTGGCTAAAATTGAACAAATTAAACGGTGTCCATCCAACAATGCTGGACGACTACTCCCCCTCATGGACAACATCATGACAAAAAAAAAAAAAAAAAAGGGGGCGGGTGGGTGGGTGTCGCTTGTTCTGCTTCAAACGGTCAGTGAGCCGCTGCACTCAGCCCCTTATATAGGCTTCTTCAGCGCTGCTCAGCGCCCGCCAAATTCCTCCAATCCGACGCTGGCCCTTGCTACCAATCCTCTGGCTGTTGCTGCCCTGAGCAACAGTGGCAACCAATGGCAACCTAATAGATAAATAAAAGAGAGAGAGAAACTGCAGCCCCTTCTGAGCCATCCCATGTGGGCCCCAGCATAATGCTATGACCCTTCATGGGCTAGCACAGACGGGATTATAATAAAGACAAACACTGTTATTTAAATTTAAACAAATTATTTATTAATTGGTATTTATAAGGCCACGGTGTTATCCATAGGGGTTACCTAAAAGTACTCAAATTTATTTTAAAGAATATAAAGCCATCCTGGCTAAAATTGAACAAATTAAACGGTGTCCATCCAACAATGCTGGACGACTACTCCCCACCGGCTGAGGACAGCAGCAGTGCTGCCGGCCGAGGCCCCCCCCCAACACCGTGGCTGATTCAATTAGATTTTGTAAACCCATATTAAATATATCTAAGCCTATCACAGATAAATGGACCATATCTTCACGAAATAAACCATGCACAAAACCTTCTAATTCTACATGGCGAAAAGATATGCCACCGGAAGAACTTAGAAAACTATGGATTGTTCTATTGAGACGCCTTCTAATCTTATCCACATAAAATAAGTTGCCCGAAGGAGACCATATAAGATGAGGAATCATCTCTGAAAATGCCACTATAGCATTTGGGAATAAAAGTTGAATATAACAAAGATCCCTCTTAATTTCATATAGTAGATACCACGTCTTAACTTTACCTAAATCATTGGCCCCGGCATGAAGAACTAAGATCTGGGGTAAAGGCCAAATATTAGATAGGTGAAGTAAATGATTTCTCAGATTTTTCCACCTCAAACCCCTAATACCTGACCACAAAACTGTGAAAGACTTAGAGTCCAGACCTAAATTAGCAGAGTAGGTTCTAGTTTCAGCATGCTTGGCTGCCCAAAAAACGTAGGAATGACCTACAATCCAGACCGTAGCTTTGGACGATCCTGAAAAGAGATTACAAAATTAGTAGATCAGGGCGAACATAAATCTTATATATATCACTACCCCAACGGCCAATTTTTTTTAAAGTTTCTGCCGGAAAACCTAAAGAGTCAGCTGTGGTGGCTGCCCCAATGCGAAATGAATGTGAAGAAAAGCAAAAACCAGACAGGTTCAAGCGTTTCAGAGAAGCAGCCAACACAGCTGAAAATTGATACCTAGTTAAGGAGGACAGATCCTGATGGATAAAGAAGGAATCATCAGAACATGGTCTAATTGACATATATCTAGAAACCAATAGCACCGGGCATATTGTAGGATTGATAGAGCTAGCCAGAGAAATCCAATGACCTTGACCTGTTGGAAAGGATTTAGACCTACAAAGGAAAAGGCTAAGGGACCCATCATACACAATGACATGTGATTTGAGGAGAAAGGATGAGGACCTTTTATTTTCAGATGTAAATTCCCCAATTCTGAGGGCACCAAAAAAGGCAACTGAAAAAACGGCCCTGAACAAAATTAACTCAAATTCCGAGAAACATACCACTTCTAAAATCTTAAGGAGATCAACCAACAGAGCAGCCGAAATAGGGCGCCTATTATCTAACAAAGGTCTTGATCTCCTAAAACCTTTTAAAACTTGATTAACTTGAAAGAAAGAGGTTAGAGATGGCAAACCAGCAAATTTTAGAAAGAAGGAGACACCCGCTAAAATTTTGCTGATAGAAGCTGGGCTAAGATTAGCCTGAAGCAATGAGGACACAAAAGATAGGGAGACATAAGAAGTTACAACCAGAGAATCCAGACCAAAGTCCTGACAAAAGGCGCACCATCTGGACCAGGATAGGCGATAATCTGACCACGTTTTCTTCTACACTGAATTCTTGAAGTTACCAAGAATTAACTCCATATTAAGCCCCAGAGGAAATCCGGGCAAGGAGTTCCGCACTGATCTGCTGTTGGAGCCAACTCCCGAAACCTCGTAAACTGTGAACGAGATAAAGCATCAGCAATATTATTTTGTACGCCTGGAATGTGCTCTGCTTTCAACCAAATATTGAATCGCATGCATTGTAAAACAAGAAAACGTAGTAGCCTAATCACCGGCTCAGACTTAGAGGATAAAGTATTCACTGCATACAAAACACCTTTATTATCAGTATGCACCAGAACTCTGCGATTCGCAAAAACGTCTTTCCAAACTACTAAAGAGACTATCACAGGGAAAAGCTCCAAAAGGACCAAATTTTGAATGATGTCCTTTTGTAACCAGTCCTGATGCCACTCACCTGCGCACCAATGCCCATTCATAAATGCTCCAAAGCCTGAAGACCTAGCTGCATCCGTGAAAAAAATTAGGCTGATCGTTAGTAACAAAGTCCTGTTGCCATATAGTAGAACCATTAAAATTACACAGAAAAGCATCCCAAATTCTAAGGTCTTCCCAAACGCTCTTGGAGATCCAAATATGGGAATATGGGTTTGTAAAACCTCTGATTGCCAATGAAAACTTACGAGAAAAAACCCTAGCCATTGGAATGACTCTGGCTGCAAAAGCGAACAGACCCAGAAGAGATTGAGCCTCCTTCAATTGAACTTTCTTTCTTAAAAGAAAAATTGAGATCAGGGATCTCATTTTTTGTATTTTCTGAAGAGGCAATTTAAATTCCATTGCAGCTGAATCTATGGTAATCCCTAAAAATTCAATCGAAGTAGATGGAAACACTGTCTTTTCTGCTGCTAACGGGATCCCAAAGTGCTCACAAATATTAAAAAATATCTGAAGAGATTTGAGGCACGAGGGGGAATCAGATGGGCCAACAAATAAAAAATCATCTAGATAATGCAGAAAATCTCCACAGGGATAGAGATCTGACAAAATCCACTGAAGAAAGGTTGAAAAAGCTTCAAAATAAAAACAAGACAAAGAAAACCCCATGGGCATACATTTGTCAAAGAAATATTCACCCGCAAATTGAAAACCTAGCGAACTGAAGCCTTGCGGATGGACCGGGAGCAAACGAAATGCTGACTTAATATCTGGCCCCTTGCCCATGACTCCTTAGTATAACCAAAGCCTCATCGAACGATGAGTAACAAACTGGAGCTTCAACACCAGCTACATCATCATTCAAAGAGGAGTTCTCTGGATATGAAAGGTGATGTATCAAACGGTAAGAACCTTGTTCTTTTTTAGGAACTAACCCCAACGGGGAAAGCCTAAAATTTGCGAATGGCGGGGAAGCAAAAGGACCTGCCACCCTCCCTTCTTCCAGTTCTTTGTAAATTTTCTTTCTTACCACTGAAGTCATAATATAAACAGATTTTACATTTTTAACCATAGAACAGCCCGTGCCTTGAAAGGCCGGAACCAAAAAACCCTCCTTGAAACCTTCAGTTAGCAGAGCCGCCATCCTGCGATCTGGATAGCGCTCTAACCACGGGAGCATTCTTGGGAGGTTCACTGGAGTCACTGCCCTTCCCATGAGCGTGCCCGGGGAATGGCTGAAAGGCTGTCGCTGCAGATTTGCGAAAGCACCTGCTAGCCGGATGGTTCCCGCTACAATGGGAGCATTCATGTTTATATCTGCAATTTGAGAGAAACTTGCATTGACCTTCATTGAAAGAAAAGCAAAATCCTTTGCGAAACGCAGACTGTGCGTTAGATACCACTTTTGGAGTGAACTGAGGCTTAGGAGGCAACATGAGATTCAAACATAGTCCAACATCTTTGGATCCCCAATGTAATGAGGGGTGGACTGCCAATTTTTGTCGAAATTTTTCGTCATATGTGAACCATGCAGAGCCACCAAAATGACAAAAAGCCTCTGCAACAATATCTAAGTGTTGGAATAAACCTGAACACTTTGCAGGGAAACGTTCACCCATAACTGCTGCATAGATGCAGAAAGCCTGCAGCCAATTTTGGAAAGTCCTTGGTATAGCCCTCCTTCTGTCCTCCTCAGATCTATCTGCTGCCAGCCTGTCAGATTTCAACAAAAACTCTTTAGAAGCCGGCAAAAGTGACAATATGTCAATGAATTCTCCTCTCCAAATCTTTTCTTTAACAGTCTTGGCTAAATGGAACCCTAAAGGTGACAAAACACATGGTAAGGGTTCTTTAAAAGAAGCCTCCCCAACTGCCACTGCTGAAGGCCTGATAGGCAGGATGGGATTAAAAGACAATGGAGAGTTAACCACATTATCATGGCTTAACATGCCATGATCAATCATTTGTGACTCATTTAAATTTTGCCATACTGAACTAACTTCAGTCATATAATCGTTCACTGGTAATTTTTTAACAGCACCATAGTCATGTGCCCCTGTAATTATTTCTGTATCACCACCAACAGGTTCAGAAGCACCAGATATCTGTGCCCTCTGATCAACTTTACTGGCATGCATAATATGCCTAGCACCAATTTTTTCTTTTTGTGCCCCTAAAATTTGTGAATTAACATTAGGTTGCTTAACATTCAATGCACCAGTGACCTGTGCTCCTTTAAAACTATTATTAGCACCAGCAGTCTGTGCCCCTTTAAATTGCTGTAAAATATTTGACAATGAGTTAACTAGGAATGAAACATCTGCAATATTAGAAAACTGACACTGCTCACCATCATATGATATTGACGGATGCTCTCTGAGTGCAGCAGCCTGGGGAAGCTGGGTAGCGCTGCTCTCCCTCATAGCTCTCTCTGTGTTCTGGAAGTGCCAGCTCTCTCCTCCCTTGCCACCTGAGGCGAAGCCGCTGTCCTCAGTCGTTTCTTCTTTCTCCCCGGCTGTTGCCGAGTCCCGCCTCCAACTGGGGCCAAAACTTCTTCCATCTTCTGGTTTGTGAGGGATGTTTCTGCAGGCGGAGCCGAGTCGCGCTCCTCCCCTAGGCATTGAAGGAGCCATTCTTCACCGCCCTCTCCCTCCGCTCTCTCAATAAGGCGACACAGGAGTTCTTCCCGGCTATTTGACGAACGGCTCTTCATGCTGCAGGAGCTCTGTGACGTCGCTTGTTCTGCTTCAAACGGTCAGTGAGCCGCTGCACTCAGCCCCTTATATAGGCTTCTTCAGCGCTGCTCAGCGCCCGCCAAATTCCTCCAATCCGACGCTGGCCCTTGCTACCAATCCTCTGGCTGTTGCTGCCCTGAGCAACAGTGGCAACCAATGGCAACCTAATAGATAAATAAAAGAGAGAGAGAAACTGCAGCCCCTTCTGAGCCATCCCATGTGGGCCCCAGCATAATGCTATGACCCTTCATTCTCTAAATCTATAAACCGTTATTTAAATAATTTTCAACTTATAGACTCATGGGAATCCCACAATGTAGGGGTTAGGGCCTATACACATTATTCTTACCCCCACGACGTCTATGCTAGACTGGACTATATGTTTTGTACCCCCATAATGTTGGCTAATTCTTCTAACGCCCTTATCCATCCCTGCCCCTGGTCTGACCACGATATTACCTACTTTGAAACATCACACATAGGACTCTTTCCTTCCCCCTACAATTGGCGACTAAATGATTCAACCCACGAGCGCCAAGCTCGTATATTCCCAGCTGCTGGCCAAGGACCCTCCAACGTCTCTCACCTCCTGTTGCTCACCATCCGTCATATAGCGTATAAACAATGAAAAGCTGGCAGGTTTTTTTTTACAACACTTATCACCGGGACTATTATATATAATTATATTTATACATATTTTTTGTCTTCTTTTTATGCATTTGTTCTTCCATGCACTCAGTGTGTTGTTATTTTTCACTTGCACATTTCACATCATTGTAACTATCACCTTTGCTATTTTGTATTGGCTTGGTTGCCTTTCATATTCATGTGCACCATTCATTGGTATGCTATGTAATTTATTTTCTTTGTTGCTTTATGTTAGTATTTTCTTTATACACCATTTAGTAGTATTCTCATTGTGTTTATTATTTGCACATATCAGTTTTTTCTCCCTTATTCTCGATTTATTGATCTTTTATTGATGTTTTTTGGTCACCTGGCATGTCTGTCACATGCACTTTAGTGTAGTCCCCACCCCCTTCCCTTCATCCCCTTCCTATCACAGCGCAACTACCATCCCCCTATTATCTACCATTGTTTTGTCTGTTTGGAGCAGCCTTTTAGGTGTTGCAGCAGTGTCCCCTTGTTAGTATAGGAGTCCGCTAGCAGCGCAGGAGTTCTTTCTATTGTTTCAAGTTACAACATAACACCACCCAAGAAATCACAAAACAAATTCAAGATAAATGCAAAGCTCTAGATCATATATTATCAGCAAATACCGAAAAATCCCTGAGATTCTCAAAAGCCAAACTTTTTTTTTTTTACAAAAGTTGTTGTTTATTTACGAAGAGTGCACATTTACAGAGTAATGAATACATTGACATACGAGGGGATACATAGCAGTGTTGAACATATAGAAGATATCTATCACGAATTACGTGGTCATTGTTAATAACACATATGCAAGTATTTATCGGTGCTTAACAAACACATGTATGCCATTTGCTTTGAGAGGTAATTTTTTCCTATCACATCAGTACATATAGTAGGTGAATATTCTACTAGAGTCTATTCAGTAATTGTGTTGCATGTGGCTGCATTGTTTAACCATAGGTCCCATATTTTCCCATATTTAGATGGGCAGCCCCTGTGGGCATAGATTTCTTTCTTATATGGTAAGACAGCATTAATGGCAGCTATCCATTCCTGGAGTGTTGGCGGTTCCCTCCTCATCCATTTTCTAGCTATGAGTAGTCTAGCCACAAACAGTGCCTCCCTGAGAAAGATGATATGGAATTTGTCTGAATCTGGATCTGGGAAAATTCCCAGTATGCACTGCTTGGGGCACAGTTTAAGAGGAGACCCCATTTCATCGTGTATGAATCGCACTATGTGAGACCAGTAGTCATGTATAACCGGGCATACCCAGAGGAGGTGAAAAAAGGAGCTAGATGGGTTGTCACATCTAGGGCATAGGGGGTTGTGATTAGGTTTGAATCTAATCATTCTGGCCGGGGTCAAGTATGACCTATGTAAAATGTAAAGTTGGGTGAGGCGATCAGATAGTCTGGTGGACACAGTTTTGCAATTATCCAGCGCATCTTCCCATTCATCATCCTCCAACTCCCCCACCTCCCCAGCCCACCGATCCCGCAGACTGTAAGCAATTTTCACAGCCGTAGGCCGAAGCAGAGAGATATAAAATATCGAGATTAGTTTAGAGGAATCTTGTCCCTTGATGATATTAAGAATATCCAATTGTTCTACATTGGAAGGAGCATTGTGGAACTGGGCTTGTAGAGCATGGCGGAGCTGGAGGTATCTGAAATGCATGGAATTAGGGAGGCTAAATTCATCCTTGAGTTGTTGAAATGATTTCAATATGTTGTCTCTGTATACATCTGAGAGAATAGTCACCCCCCTATCGGCCCATATTCCATAGTCTGGCAGAGATCAAAAGCCAAACTTTTACTACACAGTAACTCCCCCTCAGCTATGTTTGCCAAAAAACTTAACCATGATCACAAACCCCCTCACACATATAAGCTTAGAGATCAAACTGGAAATATGATCACCCATCCGCATAGTGTGCTTAAAATCTTCTCCTCTTTCTATAAAGACCTACTTTGTAGTCCACAACTCCCTCTTGACCAACCCTCTAAATCATGGCTAGACGATATCCAACTACCTACTCTTAATGCTCTTCAAATAGAATCCCTTAACGCTCCTTGCACAGAAGCAGAAATAAGCAAAATTATTAAATCTCTCAAAACATCTACTGCCCCTGGCCCAGATGGCTTCTCATCTTCATACTATAAAAAATATTCCTCTCTCTTAGCCCCATATCTATCCAAACTCTTCAATCATATTCTTAATGGTAACCATTTCCCAGATGAAATGCTTCTAGCAAACCTTTCCCTTATCCCCAAACCACTTAAAGATCATTCTCTACCTCAAAACTACCGACCTATATCGGTCCTCAACAACGACCTTAAAATCATTGGTAGATTGCTCTTGGACAGACTAGCAGCAGTCATTACTAATTTAATACATATAGACCAAACTGGTTTTATCCCCGGTCGACAGATAGTTGATAATGTTAGACTAGTCACCAATATTATCCAAGATGCCAACCTAACCTCCCACCAATTATGCCTTCTCAGTTTAGATATTCATAAGGCATTTGACAGCGTTAGCTGGTCATATCTAAATTATCTATTACCCAAATATGGAATTTCAGAAAAATTTTTACAAGGTTTCAATGCACTTTACCACAACCCTCAAACCAGAATTAGACTCCCTGGACACAACACTGACTTTTTCCCCCTCAGTAGAGGCACCAGACAGGGCTGCCCCTTATCACCACTATTGTTTGCTTTGGCAATTGAACCCTTAGCCCACAAGATTAGGAAGAGTATCGACATAAAAGGTTACACTAGGGGTGATAGAGAATTCAAACTCAGCTTATACGCAGATGATGCTCTTCTATTCCTCACAGATCCCCTCACTTTTATTCCATCCCTCCTAAAAGAACTTAAATCTTTCAGGCCTCAAAATTAACACCAATAAATGTTCAGCTTTACCAATTAATTATACCCAAAATCTCCAATCCCTACTATCAAAAAATTTCCCATTTGATTGGTGTTCTAACTCATTCAAATACCTCGGTGTCACAATCTCCTCATAACACAACCTTCTGTATAAATCTAATTATATTCCACTGTTCTCACATATCACATCCCTCTTGAAATCATGGTCTTCCTTTCATATTTCCTTCCTTGGTAGAATATGCGCTATCAAAATGACGATTCTTCCTAAACTTCTATACTATTTCCGTGCCCTACCTATCAATGTTCCCAAAACTAAACTGACCTTCCTTCAAAGAGAAATCAACAAATTTATATGGGCAGATAAAAAACCGAGATGCAGCTATGCCCTAATGCATAGACCACAAGCTATGGGCGGCTTAGGCCTTCCAAATTTATGGCTTTATTACCTAGCCACAAGACTTACGCAACTTACCCAATGGTTCACTCCCTCAATAAACACCCCATGGAAATTGTTTGAATCCATCTCAATCCTCCCACTCCATTTACAGGGAATCCTATGGTCCAATTCTACCTCATATAGCAGGCTTATGAAACAAAACATTATAATAGCTCAATTTTATCAGTTATGGATTAAATATAAAGATATTTACAAACTCTCCTCAGACACACCTTTTTAGGAGATCCTAGATTCATATGTGCCTATAATAACAGACAATCTTTCTACACTTGGATTGACAAAAATTTAATTACACTGAGATCTCTTCAACAAAAGTGGGAATTTATCTCATTCCAGGCACTACAAGCCACACACAATTTACCTACATATGAGCTCCAACGTTACCAGCAAATCAAATCCTTCTACGCTAAATATTTTGCACTAAACACTCACCCTTCATACACAACCTTTGAACATATATGTATTTTATCCTCTAGAGACAGAGGCCTTATCTCCAGGTTGTATTGTTATATTAATAGTGTTGGAGTTCCAGATAAATCTACCCAAATGCTTAAATGGGAAGAGGATATGGATGTCTCGATCAGTGTTGAAGATTGGCACTCCATGTCAGAAAATCTACGCAAATGCAATAGAGCTATCACCTTTAGAGAGACTCCAATTAAGATTTTTTCTAGATGGTACCTTACCCCTTCAAAACTTCACACTTTCTACCCATCCATCTCTCAATTGTTTTAGGGGATGCTCGGATTCCGGTACCCTCTTACACATATTTTGGAGCTGCAGCCATATTAACCATATATGGCACAAAGCAACTGATTTAATAGAACAATCCTCTAGACAAAAAATTACCCTCTCCCCTCAGATATGCTTGCTATATGCTAATATACCGGGCATACCTGCCCCCTGTTTGAGACTGTTCCACTCCCTATGCAGTTCCATACACTGGATGACAGCCTATAATTGGAAATCCACTAATCTATCATGGCAACAAGTAATAAATAGAATGGAACACCTTAGACTTTCTGAGTGGATTTACCACACCCTTAATGATAATATCCACATTCACAAAAAGAAATGGGCCTATTGGAACCCAACCTAACTATCGTTAATATACTATTACCATCTTCTCTTACTACCTTATGATGATACTATGTTATGCTCTACTTTATTCATATATAAACCTACGTTCATTGTCTATGACCACTTCTGTTACACAATGTTAAATAACCTCTTTCTTTGTGTACAATCTATTGCATCAATGTTAAATATTAATGTCAAATTATACCTAATGTCTGTTCATCTAAACTTCCAAATAAAACTTTTGTAAACAAAAAGAATGTCCCTGAGCGAGTTCATATTAACAAGGAATCACTAAAATATATATTTTTTTAGTGAATCCTTGTTGATATGAACTCTCTCAGGGACATTCTTTTTGATCATATCATGTGATTGATCAAATTGACATGTGGATTGGAAGTTTATTTATCCCTTACCCATTAGGAATATTTAATACATATGAGTAGATGTCATATTGTAAAGGGTTTCATGATGCGCAGCTTTTTCCTCTGAAATAGATCGTATATAGCACCCAGCACCACAGATAATATATAGCACCCAGCACCACAGATATTATATAGCAGCCAGCACCACAGATAGTATATAGATCAGCACCACAGATAGTATACAATAGCCAGCACCACAGATAGTATATAAATCAGCACCACAGATAGTATACAGTAGCCAGCACCACAGATAGTATATAGATCAGCACCACAGATAGTATACAGTAGCCAGCACCACAGATAGTATATAGATCAGCACCACAGATAGTATACAGTAGCCAGCACCACAGATAGTATATAGCACCCAGCACCATAGATAGTATATAGATCAGCACCACATATAGTATATAGATCAGCACCACAGATAGTATATAGATCAGCACCACAGATAGTATATAGCAGCCAGCTTTTCAGAGGAGTGGCAGTCTTTTATAGTAAGTAGTAAGAGACTCAGAGCATCAGAGGAGAGGGACATATGCATTTGTCAAGTTATGACAGTGGACTCACCAATTTTGCAGTCTCTTAGGCGCCTTTCACATGGACGGCTATTCTGCCGGAGTTAAAAGCATGTTTTTTTTCTGTGAAATTCAAGACTCCAGGCACTGCGATCAGCTGCATTTGTACAATGCGATCACCTGCGCTTACGTGCGTTTGCACGCAGTTGCGTTTAGCTGCGGTAGTCAATGTTTTTGTTTGATCCTGAATCTACCCATGATGCATTTCGGTCCTCTGCAGTTCAAATCATGTATTTCCTGTCTCTTTGTGTACTGGCTGAGTGTGTGTTGGAGTTTTGCGGTGAGAAGAGTGTTCTGTCGATTGTGCTGAAATCTTTGAAGATGAATGCATGCATCGGTAGTTTGATGGCAATGCTCATATTGCTGTTGATGAGAATGAAGAGGAGAAGAGCGATCGAGCGCAGGAGATGTCCCCGTCATTACTGGGTGCACCCTTTAACCTCGCAGCGTCTTTCAATCGGCTACTTTGCCCTCATGTATGGCGAACTGGGAACTCATCAGGACAAGTTCTACAACTATACGAGGATGTCAGTGGCGAGTTTTGATGAATTGTTGGGACTTGTTCGAGGACGCCTTACCAGACACAGGACCAACATGAGAAGATGCATTAGTGAGGAAGAGCGGCTATTACTGACATTAAGGTAGGTTTTCCATATCTGCTTACATTCATGCACATACAGGTTTATATTATTGACAATAGTGTGTGCGTTACATCTATATATATTTCATACTTTTTTCTAGTTTCTGAATGCTTCTCAATTTTGTATTGCAGATACCTTGCCACTGGAGCGAGTTTTACCTCCCTTCATCACCAGTTCCTCATGGGAATTTCAACAGTGTCGACTGTTGTACATAACACCTGTACTGCCATTTGGGAGGAGCTTAAGAGTAGAGTAATGCCGGAACCAACAGCCAGTCTGTGGGAAGAGATTGCAGAGGAATTTTGGGAGAAGACAAACTTCCCAAATTGTATCGGGGCCTTAGACGGGAAGTATATCAGGCTCATCAAGCCACCAAACTCTGGTTCCCGCTATTTTAATTACAAGAAGTACTTTTCAATTGTCCTGCTGGGACTGAGTGATGCAAACATGCGCTTCATAGCGGTGGACGTTGGTGCTTATGGCAGCTCTGGAGATTCCAGAATTTTTCGAAATTCCATGATGGGCCAGCGGCTGCAGTACGGAGACTTTAATGTCCCACAGGCAAGGCCTCTACCTGGTACTGCTGGACCGGATCTGCTCCTAGTAGTCCTAGGAGATGAGGCATTTGCCCTATCCACCCACCTCCTAAGGCCCTATACCAGGCATGGTCTTACTGCCAAGAAGCGTATATTCAACTATCGTCTGAGCCGTGCGCGCAGGATGGTGGAGTGCGCATTCGGTATTTGTAGCGCAAAATGGCGTGTACTGCTGACTGCAATGCATTTAGAAGTGGATCATGCGGTCAATGTTGTTTTGGCATGCTGTGTTCTCCATAACTTTGTAAGGGAAAAGGAGATTGTGCCCAATGAATCGCTGTTACCTTTTGTAGAAGAACACAGAGGGCATGTTACTACCACTCGGCCAAGCAATCATGCGCTACAAGTTCGTGAACACTTCAGCGATTATTTTCTTAGTGATGATGGACAGCTACCGTGGCAGTATGATTTTGTGTAATATTTTATTTACCCATTTGCATCACCCTGCTTGTTTTGTTGAAATAAAGTAGTTGACAACTTTGTTCAATCAAATTGGATTTTTATCTTTGCTATGTAAATTAACAAAGGTTATAAAAAATAGTAAAACCTTAGAAAAACATAGATGCTTGCATCAGTAGTATTTTTTTTAATTATATTTTCATTCCTTTGGAATGTTGACATGTTTTTTTTATTTTCAAGTACAACAGGAATTGGTACAACAGAAAGTGACTCAGTAGAACAGATAACATCCCAAAAAATCCGTTATGTGAACCCTCAAGCAACCACAACTATAGAATATTCCATAGATATAGAGTAAGGTGTTGTAAACATTTTTTGTGTAAAACAGGGATCTTCAAACTATACCTTTATACCAGGGGTCATCAAACTACGGCCCTCCAGCTGCTGCGGAACTACACATCCCATGAGAGATTCACAGACATGGCTAGGCGTGATGGGAAATGTAGTTGTTGAACAGCTGGAGGGCCACAGTTTGATGACCCCTGGTGAAAAGGTGCTTCAGAGTGTGTCGAACATTCTCTTTAGAGATGGCCCCTCTGAAAAAGTGTCAGAAACCGAACCTTGGTCTCCTTACCAAAAAGGGGTTGTAAACATTACTTTTTGTAAAGCAGAGATCATCAAACTAGGGCCCTCCAGCTGTTGCGGAACTACACATCCCATGAGGCATTGTCAAACTGTGAGATTCACAGACATGGCTAGGCGTGATGGGAATTGTAGTTGTAGAACAGCTGGAGGGCCACAGTTTGATGGCCCCTGGTGAAAAGGTGCTTCAGAGTGCGTCCAACATTCTCCTTAGAGATGGCCCCTCTGAAAAAGTGTCAGAAACCGAACCTTGGTCTCCTTACCAAAAAGGGGTTGTAAACATTACTTTGTGTAAAGCAGAGATCATCAAACTACGGCCCTCCAGCTGTTGCGGAACTACACATCCCATGAGGCATTGTTAAACTGTGAGATTCACAGACATGGCTAGGCGTGATGGGAATTGTAGTTGTAGAACAGCTGGAGGGCCACAGTTTCATGACCCCTGGTGAAAAGGTGCTTCAGAGTGCGTCCAACATTCTCCTTTGAGATGGCCCCTCTGAAAAAGTGTCAGAAACCGAACCTTGGTCTCCTTACCAAAAAGGGGTTGTAAACATTACTTTTTGTAAAGCAGAGATCATCAAACTACGGCCCTCCAGCTGTTGCGGAACTACACATCCCATGAGGCATTGTCAAACTGTGAGATTCACAGACATGGCTAGGCGTGATGGGAATTGTAGTTGTAGAACAGCTGGAGGGCCACAGTTTGATGACCCCTGGTGAAAAGGTGCTTCAGAGTGCGTCCAACATTCTCCTTAGAGATGGCCCCTCTGAAAAAGTGTCAGAAACCGAACCTTGGTCTCCTTATCAAAAAGGGGTTGTAAACATTATTTTGTGTAAAGCAGAGATCATCAAACTACGGCCCTCCAGCTGTTGCGGAACTACACAACCCATGAGGCATTGTCAAACTGTGAGATTCACAGACATGGCTAGGCGTGATGGGAATTGTAGTTGTAGAACAGCTGGAGGGCCACAGTTTGATGACCCCTGGTGAAAAGGTGCTTCAGAGTGCGTCCAACATTCTCCTTAGAGATGGCCCCTCTGAAAAAGTGTCAGAAACCGAACCTTGGTCTCCTTACCAAAAAGGGGTTATAAACATTACTTTGTGTAAAGCAGAGATCATCAAACTACGGCCCTCCAGCTGTTGCAGAACTACACATCCCATGAGGCATTGTCAAACTGTGAGATTCCCAGACATGGCTAGGCGTGATGGGAATTGTAGTTGTAGAACAGCTGGAGGGCCATAGTTTGATGACCCCTGGTGAAAAGGTGCTTCAGAGTGCATCCAACATTCTCCTGAAAAGCATTAATAAAACCGTCATTAAAATAATAAACTAAAATAGTTAAACTACAAGTTTTCATACAATGGGTAAGTGGAACGCAGGGAAGAATGGCTTGGTTCACTGCCAACATCTATAGGGGATCCCGATTGGGAAGATGAGGGTGAACTGAGTGGGTGTGACTGCACATGCATTCTTTGAAAACCAAGATTAGATGGGAAAGGTGTATACGTTGGTGGCGGCCCTGCGTATGGGTTAATGGATGGTGTGGTCTCATGGTACTGATGACTTGGCGTTGGTTTATTAAAAGAGCCACCAGGTGTGTTAAAACCAAGACCCCATGGCTGAAATTTTGGATATGGGCGTTGCTCTTTGCAAGCAGAGACTATATACGTAAGATAGACATGTATATCACCCCTGACTTCAGTACGCCTATCAGGAGGAATCTCCCTGAATACACATAGTAACATTCTCAAAAAGATCACATCAGGGTCTGAGATGTTGAGGAATTCATCAACTTTTGTGGCAGGTTGTTGTGATTGGTTTCTCATTTCTTGAATTATACAATCGAAATATTCCTCAAAAGGTGGGTCTTGCTGAGTACGGGATGTTTGACGTGTTGGTGGAAGTAGAACAGATTCTCCTATTAGGATTTGCCTGAAAATAGATAGAATATATAGATCATGATTCTGATGTGGATGTCACACTTGGTGGACAACATACCGATAAACCTGATGCTTGCCCAAATATTGCAGTCGTGTCAGAGCTTGCAGCACCCATTGTGAATTGATCAGACACAGGCACCCCCCCCCCCCCCCAAAAAAAAAGATGGCACTATATTAGCAGCAAGACCTCCAAAGCCAGAAGTAGTGATTTGGTACTTTGCCCAAAAAAAAAAAACAAGAAACCATAGTGTCATGTGTACACTACAGAGTAGACCTCTAACTGGAGCTGGGGGGGGGGACATTTTTAAACAAAAAAAAGGGGTTTGAACAACATTTAAAATGGAGTGGTGTGCTGGCAAGACGTGAACAAAAATCATGCTAGCAGCAGAGTGGTGAAGGAGCAGTGTGTATCAATGTATCATTAAATCGATCAATGGGACAGTGCGGCTATACCGCCCACAATGTAAAATTAAGTGAAAATATATTTATATAGAGATATATGTGTATATATATATATACTTACGACCGCATCTCGGTGGTGCGCCTTAAAAATGACAAAGCCTCTGCATGGGGGTTAGGCCTATGACGAGTTGAGGGTGCTCCGCTACTATCCGCAGACCTCTCTTCGTTTAGTTCCTTCTTGTACCGGTCACGTAGGGACCTCCATCGTGTATAAACCTCCTTTCCTGCAATATATATTTTATTGTATAAATTTGTATATCAAACATAACGCATTAGGAACAAAAGTTGAGAGAGATCTGCTCTCACCCCCCACCAAAGAAACACTTCTAGGGGAGACACCAACCATACTGACCCCTCCCCAGGGCCGGACTGGGCTACCGGGATACCGGGAAATCCCCCGCTGGGCCGGCTGTCTGGCTGCCCCTGGTGCCGCTGTGAGGGCAGCGGCGCCTGAAAGAAACATGGCTGCGGGGCTGCCAGGCTGACATGCAACTGCGCATGCACTAGCGCTATTCTCTGAAGTGTGTACGGGCTTTCCTGAGCTAGCCGTGCTCGGGAAAGTCCGTACACACTCGGCAATTCTCAGAAATGCGGGTGCATGCGCAGTGACACGATGGCGCAGAGTGGCGCCATTTTTAAAAGTACCGCAGCGGCAGTGAGTACTCGTCTGGTGGCCTCTTCCTCCTACTCCCCCTGCAGCCTCTGACCTCCTGCCCCCCCTGCAGCCTCTGACCTCCTGCCCCCACTGCAGCCTCTGACCTCCTGCCCCCCCTGCAGCCTCTGACCTCCTGCCCCCCCTGCAGCCTCTGACCTCCTGCCCCCCCTGCAGCCTCTGACCTCCTGCCCCCCCTGTAGCCTCTGACCTCCTGCCCCCACTGCAGCCTCTGACCTCCTGCCCCCACTGCAGCCTCTGACCTCCTGCCCCCACTGCAGCCTCTGACCTCCTGCCCCCACTGCAGCCTCTGACCTCCTGCCCCCCTGCAGCCTCTGACCTCTTGCCCCCCCTGCAGCCTCTGACCTCCTGCCCCCCCCTGCAGCCTCTGACCTCCTGCCCCCCCCCTGCAGCCTCTGACCTCCTGCCCCCCCTGCAGCCTCTAACCTCCTGTCCCCCCCTGCAGCCTCTGACCTCCTGCCCCCCCTGCAGCCTCTGACCTCCTGCCCCCCCCTGCAGCCTCTGACCTCCTGCCCCCCCCCTGCAGCCTCTGACCTCTTGTCCCCCCCTGCAGCCTCTGACCTCCTGTCCCCCCCTGCAGCCTCTGACCTCCTGTCATCCCCCCACAGCCTTTGACCTCCTGTCATACCCCCCTGCAGCCTCTGACCTCCTGTCACCCCCCTGCAGCCTCTGACCTCCTGTCACCCCCCTGCAGCCTCTGACCTCCTATCCCTACTGCAGCCTCTGACCTCCTGTCATCCCCCCTCCGCAGCCTCTGACCTCCCCTGTACCATCGGCAGCCTCTGACCTCCCCTGTACCATCGGCAGCCTCTGACCTCCCCTGTACCATCGGCAGCCTCTGACCTCCCCTGTACCATCGGCAGCCTCTGACCTCCCCTGTACCATCGGCAGCCTCTGACCTCCCCTGTACCATCGGCAGCCTCTGACTCCCCCTGTACCAACGGCAGCCTCTGACCTCCCCTGTACCATCGGCAGCCTCTGACCTCCCCTGTACCATCTGCAGCCTCTGACCTCCCCTGTACCATCCGCAGCCTCTGACCTCTCCTGTACCATCCGCAGCCTCTGACCTCCCCTGTACCATCCGCAGCCTCTGACCTCCCCTGTACCATCCGCAGCCTCTGACCTCTCCTGTACCATCCGCAGCCTCTGACCTCTCCTGTACCATCCGCAGCCTCTGACCTCCCCTGTACCATCCGCAGCCTCTGACCTCCCCTGTACCATCCGCAGCCTCTGACCTCCCCTGTACCATCCGCAGCCTCTGACCTCCCCTGTACCATCCGCAGCCTCTGACCTCCCCTGCACCATCCGCAGCCTCTGACCTCCCCTGCACCATCCGCAGCCTCTGACCTCCCCTGTACCATCCGCAGCCTCTGACCTCTCCTGTACCATCCGCAGCCTCTGACCTCTCCTGTACCATCCGCAGCCTCTGACCTCCCCTGTACCATCCGCAGCCTCTGACCTCCCCTGTACCATCCGCAGCCTCTGACCTCCCCTGTACCATCCGCAGCCTCTGACCTCCCCTGCACCATCCGCAGCCTCTGACCTCCCCTGTACCATCCGCAGCCTCTGACCTCCCCTGTACCATCCGCAGCCTCTGACCTCCCCTGTACCATCCGCAGCCTCTGACCTCCCCTGTACCATCCGCAGCCTCTGACCTCCCCTGTACCATCCGCAGCCTCTGACCTCCCCTGTACCATCCGCAGCCTCTGACCTCTCCTGTACCATCCGCAGCCTCTGACCTCTCCTGTACCATCCGCAGCCTCTGACCTCTCCTGTACCATCCGCAGCCTCTGACCTCTCCTGTACCATCCGCAGCCTCTGACCTCTCCTGTACCATCCGCAGCCTCTGACCTCTCCTGTACCATCCGCAGCCTCTGAACTCCCCTGTACCATCCGCAGCCTCTGACCATTTCTTGTCTTTTATCACGTCTGCAGTCTGGAGTGGAGTCAAGAGTGGGAGTGCCTCAGGGATGGGGGTCATGGGAGAAGTCAGACATGTATGGACTGTGGAGAGGAAACTACAGGATAAAACCAGAGCCACCGAGCTGGAGCCGACTGACTGAGCCTGTAAGGTGCACCTGAGAGGAGGTCAGTGACAGTCTCGCCAGGCCTACCTGAGGGGGGGGAGTGGTCAATACAATTTTTTAAGGGGGCACTGATATATAGGTTTCCCCCTTATATCAGTACAACAATGGCGCCACTCTAAGTGCAGTATTAAAAACGAATTTAATATATCTTTAAAATCAAGTACTCACAAGGGTACATGTAAACAGGCGTGTAGAGAATAAGTTGATAATGCCAGGTGTCCCAGATAGGGTGTCCAGTCACATCGTACGGTGGCGTTCTGGTTCATATGACAGGCTGCGCTGCTGGTTGCTTGCTGTGTCCTGCCGCTGGAACGCACTGTTGTCGATCCGGGGAACAGAGCCACTTCCGGGTCCGTGCAGGGATAGACTGATAGGCGACGCGTTTGCGGAGCTACGCTCCTTCCTCAGGCCTAACGTGACCTGTGATTGGTCAAAACTAATGTAGTCTAAGGCGGGCTTTGATTGGAGGGGAAAAACATCTATCAAACTCAGGCATAGAGCTGTGTGCTGCAGCTACGTGCTGACATATCAAATAAGGAGGTAAATGAAATGGTGTAAATAAAATACCTGATATGCTTGGAAATGGAAAGAATGAGAAATGGGAAAAAAAGAAGAAAGGAAAAGAAAAGGTATATGAATGATGATAAACATGCAAATACAAATAAAAATATTAAGCTAAAAAATAAAAATGACAATATTATATTATTAGTAAAAAATAAAATAATAATGGGAGTGCTACTAATAATGATGATGGAAAAAATAAAATATTGTATGGTTAGGAAAATAAAAGTTAATATATTAGGTCGGTAGAAAAATTGAGTGATGAAAATTGTATCGAAAATATATATATATATATATATATATATATATATATATATATATATATATATATAGAAGATCATATGTGAATGGGGAATTGTTGGAAAAAATAAATAAAAATGAAAATAAGAATAAACAATAAAAATAAAAATAAGGGAGTGCGCATGCGCGGGACTTCCGGAGCGACAGGCTGACCGAGAGCTCCGCACCGCTCCGGCCCTCCAGAGCACAGCACGGACGCTATAATTAGCGGTTTTCGGCAGGAGGACCAGTTATCAGACCCTCTTACATCCGGGCACCAGCCTACATGTCCGGATCCCAACAGAAAAAAGACGTTAATAGGCAGCTGAACTTTGGCCTAGCTCCCCCGGGACCTTCCAAGATGGCGGCCGCAACTGCTCCATGCGGAGACACAGCAAGCACACAAGGCCCGGTGTATCCTCCAGCATTATCTACTCCAACTACAGCACATGTGAGTAACAATATGGGGGCACAAAGCTACTTAGCGTCTCCTGCGTCCACTGAATCGCTCCTCAGCAGAATGCAGAACGGCAATCCTTACTCCCCCCTTCTCAACTCCCCTGACACCATTGCAGACTCCCCACAGGCCTCCCCCATCACCAATAATCATCCCCCAGAAATGGCACAACTGCTTAACTGCTTTTCAGACATGCTAGCTAAAGGGCTGGCACAAAACGCCATGCAAATCACCACATCAATTAAAGCAGATCTCCAGAGCTTAGGGGCAAGAATAGACGCTATTGAACAAGCGGTCGATGAGTCCGCAGCACGCACCAACCAACATGCCACCTGTATTCACTCGCTACAGGATCAACTCGAGAATGCTCTGGCCAAAATCGAAGACCTGGAGAACAGAAGCAGACGATATAACTTTAGAGTGCGAGGTATTCCTGAAGCCAACATGGATATCCCTAACACAATCAAAGCCCTAATCAAAGAACTCATCCCTGACATTCCGGATGACAAGCTCGAATTGGATAGGGCCCACAGAGTGCTTCAACCCCCCCGCCAAGATGGACTCCCCAGGGACATAGTAGTCAAGACACACTTCTACGGGACAAAAGAAGAGGTAATGAAAAGATCCCGCTACAAAGATGACATCACCCTGTTTGGCAATAAAATTCAGATATTCGCAGATATCTCACCGACCACAATCCAAAAAAGAAGATCACTTAAACCACTCCTGGAAGTCCTCACACAGAAAATGATTAAGTATAGATGGACATTTCCTTTCCGACTACAATTCAACTACAAAGAGAAATCATACGGCTTTTCGAATTTCCAAATGGGTGAGCAACTGCTTCTTCGCCTTGGGCTAATCTCTCAAGATATTCCCCAGCACAATATGGAAAATCGACCAAACTCGTCCAAAAGACCACCTCCAAGCAGCCCCCTTACCCCACTATGGGTGAAACAGCAAACAAAGAAACAACGGGAATCCATGCCCCCCAGATGAACTCTGTTACCACCTTCGCACGTAGATCAAATCTCCATACAGGAAATGTGTAGAAGCTTCTCCTACACACCCACGGTCTTTTTCAAGACCCGACCCACTTTGGCTACCTTTCACCTTTTTTTTTGCCATTATCCTCCGAAGCAACAAAAGCAGACTTTTCCTTCACCTTAAAAGGACTTCCAAAGACTCACTAATTTTTATTCCTTCCCTCTAGGTCTCAGGTCTAAGCCATATCTGGGAACATCCCGATTCCCCCTAAATCTTTCCCCCCCCAATCCTCTTCCCCCTTCCCATCCCCCTTCCCTTCCCCCTCTCCCTTCCCTTCCCACCTCCTTCCCGACACACCTTGTACTGTTTTAATTTGCATAACAGATTTATCCAACATGATATGACGCAGGTCATTCTCTTGTTTATAGTATACACAGACTGCACTAGTTTTTCTCTATTCACTTTACAAGGGCGAGCTTACCCCTTTTATTTAGAGAAGGTACTTGAATAACACCCTAAGTCGCTCATGTTCAGTTACTATTAACTCTTGCTATAGGGAGAGTTCTCCTTTAGCTCTCTTAGTTATTTTTACTTGTTTTGTCTTCTCATTGTTTATAACAAATGCTCTGTGGCCGGAGCGGCTCTACATGCCACCCCACCTATTGTAACCTAGAGGAAATTTTACCCCTTGGTCACAATAGACTTACGACCCTATTTTGGGTTGTCCATATTTTACTGAGCCCCCTATCTTAGGGACTCAGTGCAGGTATCTGAACCTGCATTCAAAGGATCCACTGTTATATTCACACACTGGATTCCTTCTCTTTCAGTTGGTTCCATTTCTTTTTTCTGCTACTTTCTGTCCTGCTCTTTTCCCCACCCTTTCTCTCTCCCACCCAGGCACCTTCGAAGGGAGCTGAACAAGCAAAATACCCGAAAACCCACAACCAAGACTATGGTCCAGGGACAGATGAAACCCTAACCCTGGATTGGGTAAGAAACCGTTTTTTACTGTCGAATACCTCTCATAATGTCCATGGCTGACGAACGTATCCCACAGTCATCTCTTAACATCGCAACCCACAATGCTCAGGGACTAAACTCCCCAGTTAAAAGGCGCAAAGCCTTTCATAGCTACCATTCCAGAGGATTGGACGTTATACTTATCCAAGAGACTCACTTCCCTAAATCTTTCAATCCATTATTCCTACACCGTAACTATCCCACCTTTTATTTGGCTAACGCAGATGACAAAAAAAGAGGAGTAGCTGTACTTATCTCCAAACGCTCACAATTTTCTCTGACCAAAACCATTAAGGACGAAGAGGGGAGATATATACTTGTGAAAGGCCAGATAAACGGTGCAACTCTCTCCATAGTATCGTACTATGCTCCTAACAAGGGACAGGCTTCTTTCTTCTCTTCTATGCTCAATTCGCTCTCCCCACATTTGGAGGGCAAAGTGATCATGGGAGGGGACTCTAATATTGCTTTTGACCATATGCTGGACAAATCAACAAAAAGCAATTCGAGGCTCAAAAGACCCCCCAATCAGAGCCTTCGTATTGCTCAACTTCTACACTCTTTGGGTCTGATCGATGTATGGAGAGAGTTGAACCCTAGTGCTAAAGACTATACTCACTACTAGGGATGAGCCGAACACCCCCCGGTTCGGTTCGCACCAGAACCCGCGAACGGACCGCAAGTTCGCACGAACGTTAGAACCCCATTGACGTCTATGGGACTCGAACGTTCGAAATCAAAAGTGCTCATTTTAAAGGCTAATTTGCATGGTATTGTCCTAAAAAGGGTTTGGGGACCCGGGTCCTACCCCAGGGGACATGTATCAATGCAAAAAAAACTTTTAAAAACGGCCGTTTTTTCGGGAGCAGTGATTTTAATGATGCTTAAAGTAAAAAAAAAAAAGTGAAATATTCCTTTAAATATCGTACCTGGGGGGTGTCTATAGTATGCCTGTAAAGTGACGCGTGTTTCCCATGTTTAGAACAGTCCCTGCACCAAATGTCATTTTTAAAGGAAAAAATCTCATTTAAAACTGCTTGCGGGTTTAATGTCATGTCGGGTCCTGGCAATATGGATGAAAATCAGTGAGACAAACGGCATGGGTACCCCCCAGTCCATTACCAGGCCCTTTGGGTCTTGTATGGATATTAAGGGGAACCCCGCACCCAAATTAAAATAAGGAAAGGTCCCTATATACTCTGAACAGCAGTATACAGGCGGTGCAAACAAGACAGGGACTGTAGGTTTGTTGTTAAGTAGAATCTCTTTGTAATTTTGAACATTTTTAATGTGTTTAGCTCCAGCCAAAAAATCTTTTCTAAGCTTTTTGGAAAACATAGGGAAGGGTTATCACCCCTGTGACATTTGTTTTGCGTCTTTCCTCCTCTTCAGAAGATTTCACCTCACTTTTTTGTCCCAATGAAAAATGTTTTTTGAAAATTTGGGTTTTTTTGTGGAACAAGGATTGGAAAGCATCAGTGGAAAGGAGAAATTGTTTTCCCATATTAACTCTTACATGAGAGAATTTCCCTTCCTATGGGTAGATTTCATCTCACTTCCTGTTGTCTCCTTCCGTTTGCAAGTAGGAGTCGTTTGTAAGTTAGATGTTTGAAAGTAGGGTCCTGCCCTATATACTCAGCAGAAATTTGGGCCTTAGGTGTTGCTGTGGCCAAAACACTGTAAGCCCTCACAGGGCCCTGCTGTGAAATATTAGATCAAGAATTGTAATTACATGCCCCTGTTGAACAGGAGCTGAAAAATTAGGCCTTAGGCACTGGTGCTGGTGCCACAACACTGCAACCCCTCACAGACACTCTAGTTGGAACGCAGGAACGAGCACTGCTGCAAAGTATTGCATCAAAAATTGTAATTACACGCCCCTGTTAGACAGGGGCAGAAAAATTGGGCCTTAGGCACTGGTGCTGGTGCCACAACACTGCAACCCCTCACAGACACTCTAGTTGGAACGCAGGAACGAGCACTGCTGCAAAGTATTGCATCAAAAATTGTAATTACACGCCCCTGTTAGACAGGGGCAGAAAAATTGGGCCTTAGGCACTGGTGCTGGTGCCACAACACTGCAACCCCTCACAGACACTCTAGTTGGAACGCAGGAACGAGCACTGCTGCAAAGTATTGCATCAAAAATTGTAATTACACGCCCCTGTTAGACAGGGGCAGAAAAATTGGGCCTTAGGCACTGGTGCTGGTGCCACAACACTGCAACCCCTCACAGACACTCTAGTTGGAACGCAGGAACGAGCACTGCTGCAAAGTATTGCATCAAAAATTGTAATTACACGCCCCTGTTAGACAGGGGCAGAAAAATTGGGCCTTAGGCACTGGTGCTGGTGCCACAACACTGCAACCCCTCACAGACACTCTAGTTGGAACGCAGGAACGAGCACTGCTGCAAAGTATTGCATCAAAAATTGTAATTACACGCCCCTGTTAGACAGGGGCAGAAAAATTGGGCCTTAGGCACTGGTGCTGGTGCCACAACACTGCAACCCCTCACAGACACTCTAGTTGGAACGCAGGAACGAGCACTGCTGCAAAGTATTGCATCAAAAATTGTAATTACACGCCCCTGTTAGACAGGGGCAGAAAAATTGGGCCTTAGGCACTGGTGCTGGTGCCACAACACTGCAACCCCTCACAGACACTCTAGTTGGAATGCAGGAACGAGCCGTGCTGCAAAGTTTTACATCAAAAATTGTAATTACACGCCCCTGTTATACAGGGGCTGAAAAATTGTGCCTTAGGCACTGGTGGTGGCGCCCAGAACCAAAAATGTTCTTACAAGCTATCAGCGTGATGATTGAGGAGGAAGAGGATAATTACTCAGGGATAATCACTCAGCATCAGCATAGGCAGTCTTTGAAGGGATCTGAAAAAAATTATTCAGTTACATCAGCATCAGGTGCTTGGTAGCTGGTGGTGATCCAAGACTGATTCATTTTTATGAAGGTCAGCCGATCGACCGAGTCAGTGGACAGACGCACCCTGTGATCGGTTACCACGCCTCCAGCAGCACTGAATGTACGTTCCGAAAGAACGCTGGATGCAGGACAGGCCAGTAGCTCAATTGCATACTGTGCAAGCTCTGGCCAGTGATCCATCCTCAAGACCCAGTAACCCAGAGGATTTTCGGTGGGAAAGGTGTCCAAGTCTGATCTTGCCCCTAGGTATTCCTGCACCATGTAAAACAGACGCTGGCGATGGTTGCTGGAACCGATCATACCTTGGGGCTGCGGACCAAAAAATTGTCTGAACGCATCGGTCAGACGGCCACCTTCTCCACCGCTCCTTCTTTGACTGACCGAAGCCTCAGCAACACGTTGTCCAGAAACAGGAGTTTGTAACCTCCCAGTCTCTGGGAACGCGTTGCACAGACCTTTCTGCAAGGCCTCCCGAAGATGTTTCATCCTCTGCTCCCTCTGCGATGGCAAGATAAGGTCCGCAACCTTACCCTTGTAACGTGGATCAAGGAGGGTTGCCAGCCAGTATTGGTCCTTCTCCTTGATACCACGAATACGAGGATCCTTACGCAGGCTTTGCAGGATCAGGGAGGCCATGCAGCGTAGGTTTGCTGAGGCATTCGGTCCGGAGTCCTCTGGGTCACTAAGGACAACAACGTCCGCAGCCACCTCCTCCCAGCCACGTACAAGTCCATGTGTTCCTTGGGACTGATCCCTTAAAGACTGCTGATGCTGAGTGCCAGGCTCCACCTCCATACTGACACAATCTTCCTCCTCCTCCTCCTCCTCCTCCTCGTCCTCTTCCTGTGTGATCGGCGGGCACGCAGGAACACTGTCTGGATAAAGGGGGCCTTGAGAGCTAAGGAAGTCCTCCTCTTCCTGCCTCTGTTCTGCCTCAAGTGCCCTGTCCATTATTCCACGCAGCGTGTGCTCCAACAGGTGGACAAGGGGGACAGTGTCACTGATGCATGCACTGTCAGTGCTCACCATCCTCGTGGCCTCCTCGAATGGTGACAGGACAGTGCATGCATCCCTGATCATGGCCCACTGGCGTGGGGAAAAAAAACCAAGGTCCCCTGACCCTGTCCTGGTGCCATAGTCGCACAGGTACTCATTGATGGCCCTCTGCTGCATGTGCAGCCGCTGCAGCATGGCCAACGTCGAGTTCCACCTGGTGGGCATGTCACAGATTAGGCGGTTCTTGGGCAGGTTAAACTCCTTTTGGAGGTCCGTCAGCCGAGCACTGGCATTATATGACCGGCGGAAATGCACACAGACTTTCCTGGCCTGCCTCAGGACATCCTGTAAGCCCGGGTACCTGCCCAAGAACCGCTGCACCACCAAGTTAAGGACGTGAGCCAAACAGGGCACATGGGTCAGTTGTCCCTGTCGGAGGGCAGAGAGGAGGTTGGTGCCATTGTCGCAAACCACCATTCCTGCCTTAAGTTGGCGTGGCGTCAACCACCTCTGAACCTGCCCCTGCAGAGCTGACAGAACCTCTGCCCCAGTGTGGCTCCTGTCCCCCAAGCACACCAGCTCAAGCACCGCATGGCATCTTTTGGCCTGCGTACTTGCGTAGCCCCTTGAACGCCTACGGAGCACCGCTGGTTCCGAGGAAGAGGCCATGGAGGAAGAAGAAGAGGAGGGGGTGGAGGAGAGAGGTGTGTCACAATCAGCATTTTGGAGGCGTGGTGGCGGAACAACCTCCAACACTACTGCACCTTGTCCTGCATCCTTCCCAGCTGCCAGCAGAGTCACCCAATGCGCCGTGAAACTTAAGTAACGTCCCTGTCCATGCCTGCTGGACCATGAGTCAGCGGTAATATGCACCTTACCGCTGACCGCCCTGTCCAGCGAGGCATGGACATTGCCTTCCACATGCCGGTAGAGAGCCGGAATCGCCTTCCGTGAGAAAAAGTGGCGTTTGGGTACCTGCCACTGAGGAACCGCACATTCCACAAACTCACGGAAGGGGGCAGAGTCTACCAACTGAAAAGGCAGCAGTTGAAGTGCTAGCAATTTTGCCAAGCTAGCATTCAACCGCTGGGCATGTGGATGGCTGGGAGCAAACTTCTTTCGGCGGTGCAGCAGCTGGGGCAGGGAAATTTGCCTGGTACAATCTGACGTCGGTGTACCAAAAGCAGATTGCCCACAAGTACTTGGCTGTGACACACCTAATTCTACACCTTCATTCCTCTCACTGCAGGTCTCAGAGAGGACTGAAGGTCTAGTGGGGTTGGAAATCTCAGCTGATGAGGAGCAAGGAGAGATCCTCTTTGTTCTTTGGTGTGGGTCTTTCAGATACGCTTGCCAACGAACTGCATGGCAGGTCAACATATGTCTGGTCAAGCATGTGGTACCCAAGCGGGAGATGTTTTGGCCACGCGAGATACGCTTGAGACATATGTTTCAAATAGCAGCGGTGCGATCTGATGCACTCGTCTCAAAAAAGGCCCACACCAAAGAACTTTTTGAATAACGCGCAGAGACTGCAGCGCCCTGCACATGTGGAGCTTTGGGGTGTGATGCAGTCAATGTGCTGCCCTTAGGCTGGCCCCTGGAGGGCATCCTGCCTCGTTGGTGATGTGCCGCCTCCTCCTCCTCCTCCTCCTCCTCTCTCCTATCAGGCACCCACGTTGAGTCAGTGACCTCATCATCCCCTCCCTCCTCATCACTGGAGCAAACCTGGCAGTATGCTGCAGCAGGGGGAGCATGACTGCCAGATTGCTGTCCTTCTTGGGCACCCCCTCTGTCCGTGCTCATGTTACTGCCTTCATCGAGCTCAGTATCATCATCAGAGCCTTCCAAACGCTGGGCATCCTCCTGGAGCATGTACCCAACACTGTGGTCAAACAGTTCGAGGGAATCCTCATGAGGACATGGTGGAGCTAGGGAAGGAGTCACTGATGACATTGAGCTGAGGGAAGAGGCCGCTGCTTTGCCAGACAAAGCACCCTGGGCATGGGTGAGAGAGGATGAGGAGGATGAGGACGGCTTGGTCATCCACTCGACCAAGTCTTCCGCATGTTGCGGCTCAACACGGCCAGCTGCCGAAAAAAAGGCCAAGCGTGTCCCATGGCCACGTGCTGATGAGGATGCACCGTCTCCACGACCAGCACTAGACACAGAGCCTGCTTGCCCTCTCTTATTGGCTTGTGACTGTCTGCCTCTCCTTCTTGGCCTTCCAGACATACTAATGGCCTGTAGCTGCACTAAGCTGGGATAGAACACCTGTAATTTTCTTCAGGTAGCTTTATATACTGTAACCAGACAAGCCTGCCTGTCAGTAGGAAGATAACAGGAACGGATCTAGCTGAACACTGTGAGCAGGACACACTGTACTAAATGTAAATAGTCTAGCTGCCTGACCGTGGTACTAATAGGATCAAAAAGAACACCTGTAATTTTCTTCAGGTAGCTTTATATACTGTAACCAGACAAGCCTGCCTGTCAGTAGGAAGATAACAGGAACGGATCTAGCTGAACACTGTGAGCAGGACGCACTGCACTGAATGTAAATAGCAGGAACGGATCTAGCTGAACACTGTGAGCAGGACGCACTGCACTGAATGTAAATAGCAGGAACGGATCTAGCTGAACACTGTGAGCAGGACGCACTGCACTGAATGTAAATAGCAGGAACGGATCTAGCTGAACACTGTGAGCAGGACGCACTGCACTGAATGTAAATAGCAGGAACGGATCTAGCTGAACACTGTGAGCAGGACGCACTGCACTGAATGTAAATAGCAGGAACGGATCTAGCTGAACACTGTGAGCAGGACGCACTGCACTGAATGTAAATAGCAGGAACGGATCTAGCTGAACACTGTGAGCAGGACGCACTGCACTGAATGTAAATAGCAGGAACGGATCTAGCTGAACACTGTGAGCAGGACGCACTGCACTGAATGTAAATAGCAGGAACGGATCTAGCTGAACACTGTGAGCAGGACGCACTGCACTGAATGTAAATAGCAGGAACGGATCTAGCTGAACACTGTGAGCAGGACGCACTGCACTGAATGTAAATAGCAGGAACGGATCTAGCTGAACACTGTGAGCAGGACGCACTGCACTGAATGTAAATAGCAGGAACGGATCTAGCTGAACACTGTGAGCAGGACGCACTGCACTGAATGTAAATAGCAGGAACGGATCTAGCTGAACACTGTGAGCAGGACGCACTGCACTGAATGTAAATAGCAGGAACGGATCTAGCTGAACACTGTGAGCAGGACGCACTGCACTGAATGTAAATAGCAGGAACGGATCTAGCTGAACACTGTGAGCAGGACGCACTGCACTGAATGTAAATAGCAGGAACGGATCTAGCTGAACACTGTGAGCAGGACGCACTGCACTGAATGTAAATAGCAGGAACGGATCTAGCTGAACACTGTGAGCAGGACGCACTGCACTGAATGTAAATAGCAGGAACGGATCTAGCTGAACACTGTGAGCAGGACGCACTGCACTGAATGTAAATAGCAGGAACGGATCTAGCTGAACACTGTGAGCAGGACGCACTGCACTGAATGTAAATAGCAGGAACGGATCTAGCTGAACACTGTGAGCAGGACGCACTGCACTGAATGTAAATAGCAGGAACGGATCTAGCTGAACACTGTGAGCAGGACGCACTGCACTGAATGTAAATAGCAGGAACGGATCTAGCTGAACACTGTGAGCAGGACGCACTGCACTGAATGTAAATAGCAGGAACGGATCTAGCTGAACACTGTGAGCAGGACGCACTGCACTGAATGTAAATAGCAGGAACGGATCTAGCTGAACACTGTGAGCAGGACGCACTGCACTGAATGTAAATAGCAGGAACGGATCTAGCTGAACACTGTGAGCAGGACACACTGCACTAAATAGTCTAGATAGAAGATAACAGGAACGGATCTAGCTAAACTGAATACAGTGTATATATATATATATGCAACACCTGGGATGCATATATATACACAATACACTGTAAGTGCAGCTAACTGACTGACTGTTCTGCCTAATCTATCTAACTCAAATCAAATGACACTGTCTCTCTCTCTCTCTATCTCTCAGCACACCGGAACACACACTACACAGGGCCGCCGTGCAGGCGGCCTTATATAGTGTGGGGTGTGTACTAAATCCCCTGAGCCATAATTGGCCAAAGCCACCCTGGCTTTGGCCAATTACAGCTCTCTCTACTGACGGCGCTGTGATTGGCCAAGCATGCGGGTCATAGTGCATGCTTGGCCAATCATCAGCCAGCAATGCACTGCGATGCCGCAGTGAATTATGGGCCGTGACGCGCCACACGAATTTGGCGCGAACGGCCCATATCGTTCGCAATTCGACGGACGGTCGAACAGCCGATGTTCGAGTCGAACATGGGTTCGACTCGAACACGAAGCTCATCCCTACTCACTACTCAGCCCCTCACAGAACATACGCACGTATAGACCATATTTTCATACACACCACTGATATTCACCTAGCATCTCGGGCAGTAATTAGCGAAGTACCCTGGTCTGACCATTCATTGGTCTCCACCAAGCTAAACGGGTTCCTACACACAAGAAGCCCACCTCAATGGCGTCTCAATGAAGCCCTCCTATTCAACCCGGTACACTGCACCATGATAGAAAAAGACATTTTAGAATACTTCCGCCTTAATGACACACCGGAGATTTCCCCAGGAACCCTATGGGGAGCTCACAAAACAGTAATACGGGGTAACCTTATACAACTTGCAGCGAAACTAAAAAGAGAAAAACAAATTGACATTAAAAAATTGCAAAAAGAATTCCAAATCATATGTAAGCAGCACAAACAAAAACCCACACCCGAGTCCTTAGCCAAAATGGATTCCTCTAGGATTGCCTTAAACACTGCTCTAACATCCTCCGCAGAAAAACACCTCAATTGGGTTAGGGGAAGATTCTATCTTAATACTGATAAATTTGGCCCCCAATTAGCCTCAAAACTTTCCCCCAGACATAGATTCCAAGCTCTACCCAAAATTAAATCCAGTTCGGGTACATTAACACAAAACCCCAAGACAATACTGGAAACATTCCACTCGTTTTACTCCAAGCTATACTCCCATCCTAGTCAAGAGAAGGCCCAGAAACTCAACAAATTTTTTGATAGCATCCCCCTCCCCAAAATATCTAATTCTCACCGCTCCCTAATGGAAGCTCCTATTACCATAGAGGAGGTATTGGAAGTCATAAAGGAATCTAAAATGGGCTCAGCGCCTGGCCCTGACGGATTCTCGTCACTGTATTACAAAAAATTTGGAAATCCCTTAGCTCCTTATCTGGTCCGGTTCTTTAATTCCCTTAACAGAGACTCTCCCGTAGACCCAGCGACAAACCTAGCCTATATCTCAGTCATACCCAAACCGGGAAAAGATCAAAGCTTGGTAAGCAACTACAGACCTATATCCCTCATGAACAATGACCTAAAAATAATGACCAAAATCCTTTCCAACAGACTAGGCTCCTTTATAGGAGCATACGTTCATAAGGACCAAGTGGGGTTTATACCAGGGAGGCAGGGCCCGGACCAGATAAGGAGAGCTATAGACGTAATATCTATTCTTCAATCAAAATGGGATGGTAACCCACCCCAGGAAGGGTACCTCCTGTCTATAGACCTCCAAAAAGCCTTTGACTCTATTACATGGCCATACCTTTTTGGAACATTAGAGCGATGGGGTTTCGGCTCCCATTTCTTAAATCTCCTAGCAGCTCTCTATTCACACCCCAGAGCCCAAATCAAGATCCAAGGCCATTTATCAGAACCATTCCCCATAACCAAAGGGACTAGACAAGGTTGCCCTTTATCACCCTTACTCTTCGCCATTGGCATAGAAAATTTAGCTATTGCAATAAGGAACCACCCAGACATACATGGCGTTAAATGTGGCCAGTCAACACACAAATGCGCCCTATTCGCGGACGATGTCTTGCTCTTCATCACTTCCCCTCTAGTCTCTACCCCCAATATTCTCTCCCTTTTAAACAATTTTGGACGGATCTCGGGTTTACAAGTAAATATGTCCAAATCTATAGCACTTAACATACCCACTCCATCACACACAGTGGAAAGCTTAAAGGAACACTTCCCTTTTGCTTGGAGCTCAAATTCCATCACATACTTAGGTATTCAGCTAACCCCCCTAATAGAGCAATTATATAGCTTTAACTATCCCCCCATGTTCAAAAAACTTAACTCTGATCTTGTTCAATGGTCACTACACAAATTATCTTGGCTAGGAAGACTAAATGCAGTCAAAATGACACTACTACCGCAAATTTTATATTTGTTCCGCTCCCTCCCCATCCCTGTCCCCAAACTCCACATCTCAAAACTACAATCCTCGATCATCCAATTCATTTGGAATAAATCAAATCACAGGCTCCCTAAAAAAACTCTTTTTAGATCAAGGAAAAAAGGTGGTCTTGGACTCCCTAATCTCTGGTGGTACTACCAGGCAGCTCACCTTAGTCAGTTTTCAGCCATTTACTATAGAGGCCCCAAACCTGAATGGATAGAGATGGAAAGACAAGCTATACCCAAATTCACTATAGACTATCTTTTATGGCGCCCCCATAAAACTAGACCGCCGATCCTCTCCCCCTCCCTTTCACATTCATTCACATTATGTGACACCATGCACAAACTACACAATCTAATATCTGCATGGAAACCCTTAGCACATATTTTTAATAATCCCCTCTTCCCTCCTGGTACAAACACAAGAGCGTTCCAATGGTGGCTTGATAAGGGAATGTACAGAATAGGTCATTTCTGTAACTCTGGGGGCCCCCTCACGTCAACACAATGCACCTCGAAACTCAAGATGCCCCAATCCGAAAAATTTCGCTTACACCAACTGAGACATTTCCTACTCTCCACCCTATCCCAAGAACCGCTTCCACTTCAAACCACCCCCTATGAACAGTGGTGCTCCTCAGCCATGGACATGAAAGGGGGAATTTCGCTCATATACTCAGCTCTAGCAGAACCCCAAGAGAAAGCTGACTACATGATAAAATGGGAACGTGATGTCGGATTCGAATGGGATCTTGACACATGGCACTCCAATGTAGCGTCTGCTTTCAAGGGTATCATAAATGTCTCTCTTGTCGAAGCAGATCTCAAAATCATAACGCGATGGTACCTAGTCCCAACTAGGCTTGCTAAGTTCTATCCAAACTCCTCCCCTATATGTTTTAGGGAATGCGGACACTTAGGCACCCTCTTACATATTTTTTGGGAATGCCCACGTATCAGAGGATACTGGAACAAAATTTTCAACTTAATTCGCAAAGTCACTGACTTAGCGATCCCACAAACTCCAACTATAGCCCTATTAAACCAAAAAATTCCCAAAATATCAAAATATGACCGAATCCTAATCCACTACATTCTTATAGCAGCCAAAATTACAATAGCCCGGGCATGGAAACTTCCTAAAGTTTCATTTCATGCAGCCAAACAGAAAATCTCCTGGATCATGTACCAGGAGAAAATTTCTAACATCATTCTTGACAAGACTGAGAAATTCAAATGTATATGGGATCCATGGGCTCGCCATATGGGAGTGACTCTCTAATCCCTAAACCAGCTACTCATTCAGCCAACTAAGTTTCCCTACCCGGCTACCTGACAATCCAACACGGCTCTCCTCGAAGGATCTGGCAAACCCTCCTCACCCAATCCTCTCATACCTCTCTCTCCCTCTTTCTTAATATTTCTCTCTTTTCTCTCCTTTCCCTTTACTTTTTATTATTTTATTAAGTAAAATAAAACTTATCTTGAGGATCCCTCTCCCACTGAGTCAGAATGGTGGGAGGTGAAATTGAAGATACAGGATTATACATATGTTTATTATGATGTATTAGGTTATTACTTTAAAGATGTTATCTTTCATACAAGATTTTATAAGTTTGTCAAAAAAAAAAAAAAAAAAATATTTCAGAATAAGACACTAACGCTATGATCTCGATTCTTAAACTGTAATTTTATTTTCAAGAACTTAAATGTTTGGCATTGTATCATTTTTCATGAACCGTTGGGAAATTACCTTTTGACAGAGAACTGGAGCCCGGGGGACCTGGACACAGCATGATCCCGATTCGGGGTGTCTAGTCTCCGGGGCAGCTGGATTCTTGTTATGAATACTCAATTGGAACATGAAGAATCTTTTATTTTATTAGTTCTACATGGAAATTCCGGATGTCAAATATTACTGTGCAGAGACTTTCAAGTGAAATCCACTTATATATGTATCTATATGTTCAAAACCTTATATCTGCCCTTTTCCCCTGTGTGGGAAAAATATTGTTGATGTTTAACCTTTCGCCTCAATAAACAATTTTAAAACCAAAAAAAAAAAAATAAATAAAAATAAAAATAAAATTAGAAATAAAAATAAAAATAAAAATAAAAATAGAAATAAAAGTAAAAATAAGAATAATAGAATTGAAATAATGAAAATATATAAGAATAGATTTAGAAATGGGATAGGTAATAGGATAACATTTAGTATGCGCATAATCATGAGAAAATGAAAATTTAAACAGCTATATATATGTGTATAAAAATAGTAGCTATAAAAATCAGGACTTACCCTGAAAATGGCTAAATGAAATAGTACATAACTGATACATGATTTCCAGATCATATTTATAAAATAAGGGTTGTAGTGGGGGAAATATAAGCGTAATATATACATATATACACACACACATATATATATATATATATACATATATATACATATATATATGCCCGCCCAAATGCATGGACACACTTGTGTATTTCCTAATGAAAGTTGAATAATTAATAAGAAATGATAAAAAATGATGTACTAGCTGGCTTGGAGGTAGTGCTCGAGTGAAACATAATGACAGCATCACAATTGGAAAGAGCATGCAATGTGGTAATTCAAGGATGCCCAACACAAACCTAAAAAATTGGAAAGACGAGTATGTTGAAGGTGTCCAACAACCAACGAAAGGGACTAGGAGAGAAGTCAAATGAGGCTACTCGTCTCTATCTCCTCGTTGAGCCCTCCAGGGGCCAGAGAGTCAAGGATGTATATCCAGTACGTTTCCCTCTGGCAGAGACGTTTGAAACGCTCTGCCAGTGGGAACGTCCTGGGGATGGACTCAATGATCCAGACTCTAAGGCCCGATGAAGAATGATCATGTTTTTTAAGAAAATGGAGGGGAACACTGTGATGGTCATCTCCTGCCTCTACGAGGCGGCGGTGCTCACCAAACCTCTTTCTCAAAGTGCGTATGGTGCGGCCTACATAATATAACCCACATGGACAAGTCAAGCAATAAATAACAAATTCTGTGGAACAGTTGTAAAAGTTGCTGATCTGGTATGTCTGACCTTTGTTAGTGAATTCTTTTTGACCATGATGAACATGACTACAGGTGAGACACAATTTTTTGCGACACTGATACATTCCAATTAGGGGAATGAGACAGGGTGATATTATTTTGGAACTTTGTTGGCCTTTGTATTTACTGGGTGCTACCAGATTTTTGATGTTCCTTGTCTTCCGATACGTAAACTTTGGTTTGGAGGTGATTATGGATTTTAAATGTGGATCCTGACAAAGAATCTACCAATGTTTGGTGAAAATACGTTCCATGGCTTTATATCTGGAATGGAACTGAGTCACAAACCGAACAGGCTGTGCTTCTGGTTGAATAATATCACTGGTGGATGTAGATGGTTCTGACAGATAGAAATCAAAAGCTTCGTTTATGAGTTGAGGTGGAAAAGCTTTGTCCATAAACTTTTGTTTTAAAAGGGACCCTTCCGTGATGTAGTCCGATTGTCTAGTGCAATTTCTACGTAGGCGACAAAACTGGCTCTTAGGGATGTTTGCAATCCATCTGGGATGGTGGCAGCTCTGATGGTGCAAAAAAGAGTTGCAGCTGTCGGCTTAGTGTAGTTTTTGGCCAGTATTTTGCCTTCTTGGTGGAAAAGTAAAAGATCTAGAAATGCAAGTTGGGACCGATCATGTTCTGAGGTGAAAGTGAGGCCATACTCATTGTTGTTACAATGTGTAATGAAATCTGTGAAGAGGGGCTCTGGGCCATCCCAAATGACGATAATGTCGTCGATATACCTCCCATAGAAAACTATATGGGAGGTAAAGGGATTATTGAGCCAGATGTAATTGGCCTCCCAGTACCCCATGGTTAGATTAGCGTAGCTGGGTGCGAAGTTGGCACCCATAGCTGTGCCCTTTGTTTGGAGGTAAAAATCACCATCGAATTCAAAATAGTTATGGGTCAGGCAGAATTCAGTGGCCTCTAGGATGAACTCTGCCTGACCTGGATTAAGCATGGGATCGGAAGAAAGGAAGCTGGCAATAGCTCTGAGTCCTATGTGGTGTGGAATGGAGGTATACAACGAGCTAACATCCAAGGAGGCCCAGGAGTAGGTGGGCTCCCATGTGTAGTGGTCCAATTGTTGCATAAGATGGAATCCATCACGAATGTAAGAGGGGAGACTGGTTGCGAGTGGCTGTAGGAACTGATCTATATACTGTGACATACCAGATCAGCAACTTTTACAACTGTTCCACAGAATTTGTTATTTATTGCTTGACTTGTCCATGTGGGTTATATTATGTAGGCCGCACCATACGCACTTTGAGAAAGAGGTTTGGTGAGCACCGCCGCCTCGTAGAGGCAGGAGATGACCATCACAGTGTTCCCCTCCATTTTCTTAAAAAACATGATCATTCTTCATCGGGCCTTAGAGTCTGGATCATTGAGTCCATCCCCAGGACGTTCCCACTGGCAGAGCGTTTCAAACGTCTCTGCCAGAGGGAAACGTACTGGATATACATCCTTGACTCTCTGGCCCCTGGAGGGCTCAACGAGGAGATAGAGACGAGTAGCCTCATTTGACTTCTCTCCTAGTCCCTTTCGTTGGTTGTTGGACACCTTCAACATACTCGTCTTTCCAATTTTTTAGGTTTGTGTTGGGCATCCTTGAATTACCACATTGCATGCTCTTTCCAATTGTGATGCTGTCATTATGTTTCACTCGAGCACTACCTCCAAGCCAGCTAGTACATCATTTTTTATCATTTCTTATTAATTATTCAACTTTCATTAGGAAATACACAAGTGTGTCCATGCATTTGGGCGGGCATATATATATGTATATATATGTATATATATATATATATATATGTGTGTGTGTATATATGTATATATTACGCTTATATTTCCCCCACTACAACCCTTATTTTATAAATATGATCTGGAAATCATGTATCAGTTATGTACTATTTCATTTAGCCATTTTCAGGGTAAGTCCTGATTTTTATAGCTACTATTTTTATACACATATATATAGCTGTTTAAATTTTCATTTTCTCATGATTATGCGCATACTAAATGTTATCCTATTACCTATCCCATTTCTAAATCTATTCTTATATATTTTCATTATTTCAATTCTATTATTCTTATTTTTATTTTTATTTCTATTTTTATTTTTATTTTTATTTTTATTTTTATTTTTATTCTTATTTTCATTTTTATTTATTTTTTCCAACAATTCCCCATTCACATATGATCTTCTATATATACACTACCGTTCAAAAGTTTGGGGTCACATTGAAATGTCCTTATTTTTGAAGGAAAAGCACTGTACTTTTAAATGAAGCTAACTTTAAACTAGTCCTAACTTTAAACAAATATACTCTATACATTGATAATGTGGTAAATGACTATTCTAACTGCAAATGTCTAGTTTTTGGTGCAATATCTACATAGGTGTATAGAGGCCCATTTCCAGCAACTATCACTCCAGTGTTCTAATGGTACAATGTGTTTGCTCATTGGCTCAGAAGGCTAATTGATGATTAGCAAACCCTTGTGCAATCATGTTCACACATCTAAAAACAGTCTAGCTCCTTCCAGAAGCTACAAAACTGACCTTCCTGTGAGCAGATTGAGTTTCTGGAGCATCACATTTGTGAGGTCAATTAAACGCTCAAAATGGCCAGAAAAAGAGAACTTTCATCTGAAACTCGACAGTCTATTCTTGTTCTTAGAAATGAAGGCTATTCCATGCGAGAAATTGCAAAGAAATTGAAGATTTCCTACAACGGTGTGTACTACTCCCTTCAGAGGACAGCACAAACAGGCTCTAACCAGAGTAGAAAAAGAAGTGGGAGGCCGCGTTGCACAACTAAGCAAGAAGATAAGCACATTAGAGTCTCTAGTTTGAGAAACAGACGCCTCACAGGTCCCCAACTGGCATCTTCATTAAATAGTACCCGCAAAACACCAGTGTCAACTTCTACAGTGAAGAGGCGGCTGCGGGATTTTGGGCTTCAGGGCAGAGTGGCAAAGAAAAAGCCATATCTGAGACTGGCCAATAAAAGAAAAAGATTAAGATGGGCAAAAGAACACAGACATTGGACAGAGGAAGACTGGAAAAAAGTGTTGTGGACGGATGCCAAAGGTGTGCAATGCTGTAATTGCTGCAAAAGGAGGATTCTTTGATGAAAGCAAAGTTTGATGTAAAAACAATGTTATTTCAAATACAAATCATTATTTCTAACCTTGTCAATGTCTTGACTCTATTTTCTATTCATTTCACAACGTATGGTGGTGAATAAGTGTGACTTTTCATGGAAAACACAAAATTGTTTGGGTGACCCCAAACTTTTGAACGGTAGTGTATATATATATATATATTTTCGATACAATTTTCATCACTCAATTTTTCTACCGACCTAATATATTAACTTTTATTTTCCTAACCATACAATATTTTATTTTTTCCATCATCATTATTAGTAGCACTCCCATTATTATTTTATTTTTTACTAATAATATAATATTGTCATTTTTATTTTTTAGCTTTATATTTTTATTTGTATTTGCATGTTTATCATCATTCATATACCTTTCTTTTCCTTTCTTCTTTTTTTCCCATTTCTCATTCTTTCCATTTCCAAGCATATCAGGTATTTTATTTACACCATTTCATTTACCTCCTTATTTGATATGTCAGCACGTAGCTGCAGCACACAGCTCTATGCCTGAGTTTGATAGATATTTTTCCCCTCCAATCAAAGCCCGCCTTAGACTACATTAGTTTTGACCAATCACAGGTCACGTTAGGCCTGAGGAAGGAGCGTAGCTCCGCAAACGCGTCGCCTATCAGTCTATCCCTGCACGGACCCGGAAGTGGCTCTGTTCCCCGGATCGACAACAGTGCGTTCCAGCGGCAGGACACAGCAAGCAACCAGCAGCGCAGCCTGTCATATGAACCAGAACGCCACCGTACGATGTGACTGGACACCCTATCTGGGACACCTGGCATTATCAACTTATTTTCTACACGCCTGTTTACATGTACCCTTGTGAGTACTTGATTTTAAAGATATATTAAATTTGTTTTTAATACTGCACTTAGAGTGGCGCCATTGTTGTTCTTCTCCTTCAGCACCCAGAGGATTGCTTCATCCTAATCTACAGGGCTGCCTTCTACAGTTGCTTCTTATGGACTAAAATTTAGTTTTGTTTGGACTTTAGCAGCTCAGAGTCTGCTTGTGCTGATTAATTATCATATTATTACAGTTTCATTTTTTATCATTTTTTAAATCATATTTATGTAATTACCCTTCAGTTATTCATCCTTTCTCTATTAGAGCAATATATGTTTTTTGGGGGGTTCTAACTGTTTCAAATTGGTTGATTGTAGCGCTCACATGTACATGTTGCCCCTTATATCAGTAAACCCCCTTACTTTAGTGTTTTCTTTCTGCGGAAGGTACTCTCTGGTCACCAGAGTCCTCCCCACATTCCCAGAGTTCCCCTTTACATCATAGTCTGCAGGATTCCACCTTGCAGTGCAAGGGGGAACTCTGATGTAAAGAGGAATGCAGTGGACTCTGATATAAGTGGGGTCTCTGGTCACCAGTGCCCCCCTTTTATATCAGAGTTCCCGCTTAGATCATGATCTGCAATGTTCCCCTTTATGTCAGAGTTCCCTTGCACTGTAAAGGGGAATCCTCCTGATATATGGGGGAACTCTGTGTTGGGTTATATTAATCTGACTTTCATGTAAATGGAGAAATATGGTTTTTGACTTTTGTTTAACTTAACACATTGCTAATAGCAAATAGCTAATGGGTATGTGGGCAGGGGATTATAACGGTGCTAGGGTCAAAAGGTACAAAGAAGGACACGATAGAGAAGATTGTAAAAAAGAAAAATTACAAAATTTATTAATCATAATACATGGATAGAAAATTACGTTTAGAACAATTAACACTTAAAATAAGTACGTATACTGTATGTGACCCAGAATATGCTGAGGTAGGCCAGGTGGAGATGGCCGTCGAGAGGGGGGGCTCGTTTTCCTACATGTTTCGCCAAGACATTGGCTTCTTCAGGGAACAAGAGCTCAAAAAATACATATGTAAAAAGCTTCTGGGGGGTCGGCACCAAGGGAGGGGCCGCCGCACGGAGGCGTCACCGCGGGGGAGTAGGCAGGCCGCGCCGTATAATGTGCCTGCAGGGGGCATACAGTAGACGCTTTTCTTTAAAAACGACAGAGTAACGTGGGTACAAAGTGCCTGTGAGTAAACGCACACACACAGCAAGGCAGTCAGCAACGGCAACAAGATCGACAGTGAGTTGCGGAGGGGCTTAATAGAGTGGGCTGCCAAATGGTGGTCTCATATTGGTGCAGTCACATGCATAAAATGCTTGGCTTGGAAAGTTTTTTAATGGTTTTTTTTTTTAAAAAGGCAGCAATTGCAATACGTCCTGATTCGCCATATCATAGAATGTATTGCTCAAGAGAGATCGATGCTGACCAAAAGAATAAATGGCAAGTACCAGGGTGACTCCTTGTTGCTGTGTGTAGAGCGAATGCAGGCACGTCCCTCGTCCAACAAAAGCTAATAGCAGTTTATAGCTTAAATATTGATATTTGCACTGAAAACTGCCATTTACGGCACCTTTTTTTTGCAGTGTCAATAAAAAATGTGCCAGTAAATGGCATGATTTTTGCCTTGAAAAAAATTGCTGCTGTTTGTAAAAGCCATGTCTCTCTTATCTATATATAATACACTCTTCAAATGTGCTTTAAAATGCATGGTTTTCCCTTTTGTGAACAAGAAAATAAAGACGTTATGCGGTTGGGCTGGTATAAAAATACTATGGGGCTGGTATGAAATTATTTCCAGGGCTGGTTTTTATTCCCAGTCCAGCCCTGCCCCTCCCCAAAAAAGGGTGAAAAGTGTGCAATGTGTCTACCAAAATGTCGCTGTCCCTCCCGCAAATTTTTGTTTCACTAAACCATATACAGACAACCTTTACCAAAGACACTGTATTTGAAAAAAAAAAAAAAGAACAACAAATTTGGTTTGTAGCATTGCACAATTGTCAGCGACGCAGTGCTGTATCGCTACAAAATGGCCTGGTCATTTTTAGGGGGACAAATCTTCAGCTTCTGGTTAAGTTTGGTTGGAATGGGAAACAGCTATGATGCATGTGCACCCTGCTACATAAACACGACAAACGTTGCACTCACCTCGGTTATCCTGTTCTGTTGCAGACAGATCGTCCCAGTGCGGTGTGAGAAATCTGTATACTTCCTCCCACTTTGATCTCTTCAACACTCGGTCGGCATATGCTGGGCATTCTGAGTCCCATAACTCCGGTCGGGCATGCACCAGTGCTATGATGGCCTCATGGGAGATATTTCGTGCCGCCATGCTCTCTTCTCCTCTTTCCTCTTTCCCTCTGTACTTCCTGTGTCATTTCCCAGGTATATCTGCTGCTTCTATGATGTGCTTCCTGTTTTGTTTTTTTTCTCACGCTGCTGTCCGCAGTTGACACAGTGCACTGCGATTACCTGCAGTTATGTGCAGATAGCTGCGCTAAATCGCTCCTGGACGCAGGCAATTCTATTTTTTTCTATTCGCAGGGAACCGCATGTATCGAATTCGAAGCTAAACACAGTGTGTGAATGGGGCCATAAGAAAACATTGTGTGCTTTTAGCTGCGATAGAAAATTAGAAAATCCGCAGCTAAAAGCACCATTCTATCCGTCCGTGTGAAAGGGGCCTTACACACACACACCTAGCACCATGCTGTGTGTGTACATCAGAGGGTGGGGCTGCTATTGTGGGCACAGCAGGGATTGGTCACTACAAGGTGTCTTCAGCAGCCTGGGGGCCTGTGCTGTTCACTCTGAATCCTGCTGTATCCAAAATCTCAGTCACAGGACAGGAGTGAGATATTAAGAGACACTGCAGGATCAGCACAGGCAGCACAGTTCACTGTACACCCATCCAGCTTCCAGTCACGGCGTTCTGGCTGGGCTGTGGGTGGAACGTGGAGGCGGAGCCACTGAAATTCGGCAAAGGGCATTTCCATACACTCAGGGGGGGTTCAGGACAGGTGACACCCTACAGTCCAGCTGGAAGGCAAAAGTAGAACTGGTGCCCGCTCAGCCCGACTCCCAAGCCCAGCTGCCCCGCTGCTAATATAGTCCATTGTCTATGCAGTCTCTCACCTTACTGCAGCCCTGTTAAACGGAGCTGCCGACGTGACAACGTCACTTCTGGCTTTTGTCAGTTTCAGAAAACCCGGAAGTGACCTCGAGATTTTTAATAACAATGCTCCCGCCCATAGAATCACAGTGATTTTACGGGCGGAAGCTACTCGGCATTCTGCATTGCGCCACAAGGCGGGTTATAAGCCCGCAAATGAAGCACCATGTCTGCAATCTCGTGATTGCATTGACGTGGCGCTTCTCATAGTGCACTGCATCCGGCGCCACAGTGCACTATGTTAAAGGTTAAAGGAGTTATTTTTTTTATTTTTTTATTTCTTAAAGGGCCAGTTTTAAATAAAAAATTTTTTTTTCTTTTTTTTTTTCATTTTTTTTTTTTGTGACTACAGGAGGGGGGGGGGGGGGGCGGCGCCCGGGCGCCCCCTATGGATGGGCCGCCACTGACTTATCGATTGCTGTCACAGTGATCATTTACAGACCCTTTTTCCCTAGTTAGGGACACCCATTGCAGGTTAAAGACCAAAGTTCACATTTGGAACATTAATGGCTTGCTGTCAGATAGTCCAATTGCTTAGCTGTTGTCTGATCATCATCTGACACTGTTTTTTGCTTATTATTTATTTAATGTAATGCTGTGATATTCACTGTCAATTGCGAGTTAATATAGCTCAATGCTTTCTAACTGCTAATTTTAATAGAGTGATAGTTCTCTCACTCATTCATCCGTTGCAATATACTTTTACTTGCAGTTCAGTGATTTGGTATCAGTTTCTGGTGCATTTGCATTATTGTGTTTGGAATATATATATATATGTATATATATATATACACACACAGTGCCTTCAAAAAGTAGTGGAAGGAAAATGATAAATGGTTTTCAAAATCTTTTACAAATAAATATGTAAAAAGTGTGGTGTGCATTTGTATTCAGCCCCACTGAGTCTATACTTTGTAGAACCACCTTTCGCTGCAATTACAGCTGTAAGTCTTTTTGGGTATGTCTCTACCAGCTTTGCACATCTAGAGAGTGACATTTTTGCACATTCTTCTTTGCAAAAAAGCTCAAGCAATTTTCAAGTCTTGCCACAGATTCTCAATTGGATTTAGGCCTGGACTTTGACTGGGCCATTCTAACACATGAAGATACTTTGATCTAAACCATTCCATTGTAGACTCAACAGGTTTTCTTTTATGGTTGCCCTGTATTTGGCCCCATCCATCTTTCCATCAACTCTGACCAGCTTCCCTGTCCCTGATAAAGAAAATCATCCCTGCAACATGATGTGCCACCACCATGTTTCACAGTGGGGATGGTGTGTTCAGGGTGATGTGTAGTGTTAGTTTCCACCACACATAACGTTTTGCTTTTAGGCCAATAAGTTCAATTTTGGTCTCATCTGACCAGAGCACCTTCTTCCACATGTTTGCTGTGTCCCCCACATGGCTTCTTGCAAACTGCAAATGGGACTACTTATGGCTTTCTTTCAACAACAAATTTTTTCGTGCCACTCTTCCATAAAGGACAGATTTGTGGAGTGCATGTATAATAGTTGTCCTGTGGACAGATTCTCCCACCTGAGTTGTGGATCTCTACAGCTCCTCCAGAGTTAGCATGGGCCTCTTGGCTGCTTCTCTGATTAATGCTCTCTATGCCCCGCCTGTCAGTTTAGGTGGACAGTCATGTCTTGGTAGGTTTGCAGTTGTGCCATACTCTTTCCATTTTCGGATGATGGATTGAACAGTGCTCCGTGAGACGTTCAAAGCTTGGGATGTTTTTGTATAACCTAACCCTGCTTTAAACTTCTCCACAACTGTATCCCTGAGCTGTCTGGTGTGTTCCTTGGCATTCATGATGCTGTTTGTTCACTAAGGTTCTCTAACAAACCTCTGAGGGCTTCATAAAACAGCTGTAATTTTACTGAGGTTAAATTACACACAGGTGGACTCTATGTACTAATCAGGTGACTTCTGAAAGCAATTGGTTTCACTAGATTTTAGTTAGGGGTATTAAAGTAAAGGGGGCTGAATACAAATGAATACCACACTTTTCAGATATTTATTTGTAAAAAAAATGAAAACCATTTATCATTTTCCTGCCACTTCACAATTATGTGCCACTTTGTGTTGATCTTTCACATAAAATCCCAATAAAATACATTTACATTTGTGGTTGTAACATGACAAAATGTGGAAAATTTCAAGGGGTGCGAACACTTTTTCAAGGCACTGTATATATATATATATATATATATATATATATATATATATATATATACACACAGTATTTTACAAAAGTGAGTACACCCCTCACATTTTTGTAAATATTTTATTATATCTTTTCATGCTACAACACTGAAGAAATTACACTTTGCTACAATGTAAAGTAGTGAGTGTATAGCTTGTATAACAGTGTAAACTTGCTGTCCCCTCAAAATAACTCAACACACAGTCATAAAAGTCTAAACCGCTGGCAACAAAAACACCCCCTCTGTTTATGCACCTAATAAGCCTACAAAAGTGTACAGAGAAATATTCGTCTCTCCCCCTGCAGGGAATTTTTTAGTACTATCGAGATTTTTATAGCAGTTTTAATATGTTTTTAGTTTTTATAATAATAATAAAACCAACTTTTTATTTCACCCATTTTATTAATGTTTTTACACTTGTTTATTTTTACATACATTTATTTTTTAATGCCATTAACAACAGCATTCCACAATGAGCTCACTACATGGCAGCAGGTCTAACACTCGCTGCAGTGTTTACATACATTTATTTTTATAATGCCATTAACAACAGCATTCCACAATTAGCTCACTACATGGCAGCAGGTTTAACACTCGCTGCAGTGTTTGCTACTATAGAACTCGCCGCCCCTGAAATAGAAAAGAGTCTGGCGTTTTCTATTTGTTTTTCATCACCATAGATACACACAAGCACTCGGCCTCCTCCCTCTAAATACTTTGAGAATATCTGTCACCAACCAACAAAATGGCCGCGCACATCGAAAACCAAGCAATGGCCGGCGCGGCTACAAGAAAATGGCCGCCCATTGATGTCTATAGTAGAGACTATTTAAGACCTAAATTAGCCTATTTCCTACATCCCCTGAAGAAGTCACGTGGTCGTGACGTCACGCGTAGGGACGGAATAGGCTTGCTTTCTACCTCCCTTATCTCAGCTGAATGTCTTTGCGAGTCCGCGGCTCGTAGGATACAACGCTGGGAAAAAAAACTGCTTAATGTGAGTAATGTGAGTACCTTTGTGCTATTTATATGTGAATAAAGTGACCCTTACAAAAAAAACCTACTACACTATTGGGGTACTTTTGTCCTATATCTTTCATACATTGGAGATTTGGAGGAGAAGCTAGGAGTTGCAGTATCCCGGGACCCCAATCAGGACCGCAACCAGATAACACCCGGCCCCCAATAGGACCCTGCAGAGCCAACAGACCAGGACATAGAGACGCAGGAGAGACCCCGGACCCCGAGATCCTATATCCTTATGCGGTTGACCTAGCACCGCTAGGTAAGGGGCTATTACCCACACTAGTGCATGCTGCATGAAGAGGACACAGAGTGGTTTATTTACATAGCATCACCTCACTGTCATTGTTTCTGCTGAGTTTGAGCACTGTTTCCCTGTGCACCATTGACCCATTTTTTATATAGACTGCACGGACTTGTTTTGGATACCATAAGGACTTATTATTGTATTTAAAAAGACACCATCAACCTTAGGATTAATTATTTATTTATTCACGTGATCACTTTATACTACGTTTTTTGCACTGTTGCACTGGTCGCAACACCAGGATCAGGAGACCATGCGTTTCTTCTGAATTTATTCTGACACTTAGATTCCTGTGTGGTAATATCATATTATCTGTGCACCTCAGCATATTTATTAGCTCTGAATACTCCTATATTTTATAAGGCACAAGAGCACGAACACTTTATATTGTTTGCATTATAGGATTGTATTCATTTTTGCATACACTGAATTGGTTTATTTTCCACTTTTTGATTTATTTGCACGTATTGGTTATTATTTTGTATATTGACAATAATCACACTGATCACCAAGGATTATTTATATACCATAAGACCCTTCGGATAGCGCAGCACCACCCCCCCCTTTTCCTTCTCCATACATGGTCTGGGTTTATGTTTGAGCCCTATATTCGGTATTGCAGCTGGCCGGCCATATACGGGTCATACAGTTCTAACAATTAAGCTTAATTTTTGAATACGATATCTTTTTTCCCTATCTGGTAGCGCGGGAATAACCCCCGGTTTTAACAGTGTAAACTTGCTGTCCCCTCAAAATAACTCAACACACAGTCATAAAAGTCTAAACCGCTGGCAACAAAAGTGAGTACACCCCTAAGTGAAAATGTCCAATTAGCCATTTTCCCTCCCCTGTGTCATATGACTTGTTAGTGTTACAAGGTCTCAGGTGTGAATGGGAAGCAGATGTGGTAAATTTGGTGTTATCGCTCTCACACTCTCATACTGGCCACTGGAAGTTCAACATGGCACCTCATGGCAAAGAACTCTCTGGGGATATGAAAAAAAGAATTGTTGCTATACATAAAGATTGGCTAGCCTATACGAAGATTGCCAAGACCCTGAAACTGAGCTTCAGCACGGTGGCCAAGACCATACAGTGGTTTAACAGAACAGGTCTCACTCAGAACAGGCCTCACCATGGACAAACAAAGAAGTTGAGTGCACATGCTCAGCATCATATCCACAGGTTGTCTTTGGGAAATAGACGTATGAGTGCTACCAGCATTGCTGCAGAGGTAGAAGGGGAGGGGCGTCAGCCTGTCAGTGCACAGACCATACACCGCACACTGAATCAAATTCGTCTGAATGACTGTCGTCCCAGAAGAAAGACTCTTCTAAAGATGATGCACAAGAAAGTCCGCAAAAGGTTTGCTGAAGACAAGCAGACTAAAACCATGAATTACTGGAAACATGTCCTGTGATCTGATGAGACCAAGATAAACTTATTTGGTTCAGATGGTGTCAAGCGTGTGTGGGGGCAACCAGGTGAGGAGTACAGACAAGTTTGTCTTGTCTACAGTCAATCAAGGTAGTGGGAGTGTCATGGTCTGGGGCTGCATGAGTGTTGCCAGCACTGGGGAGCTACAGTTCATTGAGGGAACGATGAATGCCAACATGTACTGTGACATACTGAAGCAGAGCATGATCCCCTGCCTTCAGAGACTGGGCCGCAGGGCAGGATTCCAACATGATAACGACCCCAAACACACCTCCAAGATGACCACTGCCCTGCTAAAGAAGCTGAGGGCAAAGGTGATGGACTGGCCAAGCATGCCTCCAGACCTAAACCCTATTGATCATCTGTGGTGCATTCTGAAACAGAAGGTGGAGGAGCGCAAGGTCTCTAACATCCACCAGCTCCGTGACGTCGTTATGGAGGAGTGAAAGAGGACTCCAGTGACAACCTGTGAAGGTCTTGTGAACTCTATGCTCAAGAGGGTTAAGGCAGTGCTGGAAAATAATTGTGGCCACATAAAATATTGACACTTTGTGCCCAGTTTGGACATTTTCACTTAGGGGTGTACTCACTTTTTTGCCAACAGTTTAGACATTAATGGCTGTGTGTTGAGTTATATTTAGGGGACAGCAAATTTACACTGTTATACAAGCTGTAAACTCACTACTTTACATTGTAGCAAAGTGTTATTTCTTCAGTATTGTAATATGAAAATATATAATAAAATGTTTACAAAAATGTGAGGGGTGTACTCACTTTTGTGAGATACTGTATATATATATATATATATATATATATATATATATATATATATATATATATATATATAGTAAACATATATGGGTGTTTACAGCTGTATCTTGTCCAACCAGGTGTGTCAGAGCGTACTGAGCTGTTCACAGAGTTGTGGCACAAGAAGAGAGGACCAGATATATCAAGCTGCTCCTTCTAGGGTAAGCACTATACAAGCTTTCTTTCAGTTTTATGTTTAAGTGCCCTTTAGTTATCATTAGTGTTTTTTACCCTGGGAAGTAAGCCACTTAGGTTTTTTTTTGCCTTTCATACTTTCATATTTATTCACTGGAATACATTGTGATATAGGTTGATATAATCAATTCAAAATACTCTCTCTTTTTAGGGTAGTTAAAATGTCTGTTTTTTTACCACTATGTGACAATACAGTATGTAGACCTTTGTATTTGTGTAAGAAGATAAAGCTTTTCCACCTCATTAAATGAGTAAGTGTCACCACAGGTTCACTTATTAAATATGGCCAATCCTGTAAAACAAACTAGCCTATACTTACCTTTCCAGTTGCTGGTGCCTTAAAAAGCTGCTGCTTCCCCTGCCACCAGAGGTAGTTAACCCTACTTGATAGAGGGAATATTGGTTTCCTCTGCTGAACACAGTGTTTACTCCCCTGGACTCTTTTGGCCTTTACTGCCAATAGGAATCACCAGGTGTGGTGGGAGGAGCAACTTTTCAGACACCAGAAAATGTGGAATACCTGCAATGGCTGGGGAGCAGTGAAACCAGCAATACAAGACATAGGCTGTTAGAAGGATTAAGGCTGGGTTCACACTGCTGCGGTGGCAGACATCGTATGTGATTCGCAGCGCACAGCTGTTCACATCACATGCGATGTCTGTGCTGTGTGATATCAGCCATACAGATAGTATGGCTGATATCACACTGCATTCGGTCCAAACTCGCACAGGACCCTTTTTTTTGTTCGGACCAGAATCGGATCGCATGGGTGTTCACACCTATGCGATCCGATACATGTCCGAATTGTCAGTTCGCAGTGCGATATGCGGGCTGAACTGGGGGTGTCATTAACATTGTATGACACTCCCCAGCAGTTCGCATATGGCAGTGTGAACTGCCGTGCGAGTTGGTGCGATGCGGGAACCCGCAGTAAATTCGCTGCGTTCCCGCACCGCAGCAGTGTGAACCCAGCCTCAAATAGATTAGTTTCCATTACAGGGCTTGCCTACTTTTATAGGTGTCCCCATGGTGAAAGGGTAACTTTAATTACTTCAATACAGGGCACTTACACCCCCTTCCTGCCCAAGCCAATTTTCAGCTTTCAGCGCTGTCGCTGTTTAAGTGACAATTGCGCGGTCATGATACACTGTACCCAAACAGAATTTTTATCATTTTTTTCCATAAATAGAGCTTTCTTTTGGTGGTATTTGATCACCTCTGCGTTTTTTATTTTTTGCTAAATAAATAAAAAAAGACCTAAAATTTTGAAAAAAATAAGTTTTTCTTTTATTTCTGTTATAAAATTTTGTAAATAAGTAAGTTTTCTCCTTCACTGATGCACACTGATAAGGCGGCACTGATAATGCGGCACCGATGAGGCGGCACCATTGAGGTTGCACTAATGGGCACTGACGATGGGCACTGATAGGCGGCACTGATGGGCACTGGTAGGTGGCACAGATGGGTGGCACTGATGGGCACTCATGGGTGGCACTGGTGGGCACTGGTGGGCACTGATAGGCAACACTGATGGCCACTGAAAGGCTGTTCTGATGGGTACTTATGGGTGGCACTGATAGGCGGCACTGCTGGGCACTGATAGGCAACACTGATGGACACTGATGGGCACTTATACATGGCACTGATGGGCACTGATATGCGGCACTGATAGATGGCATTGTTAGGCATCACTGATGGCACTGGCAGGCATTGGGGATGGGCACTGATTGGCAGCGGCCTGGGCTCTGATTGGCATTTCCCTGGTGGTCTAGGGTGGCATACCTGGTGGTCCAGTGTGGTGGCCATCCCTGGTGGTCCTGGCGGCATTCTAGTGGTCCTGGATGGGCATCCGAGGGGGGGCTGTCCTGATAAACAATCAGCAAAGACCCTCCCTGTCAGGAGAGCAGCCGATCGGCTCTCCTTCACTGGCGTCTGTCAGACGCGAGTGAGGAAAAGCTGTGGCTCTTCCTGTTTACATCGTGATCAGCCGTGATTGGACACGGCTGATCACGTGGTAAAGAGCCTCCGTAATAGGCTCTTTACCGGGATCAGTGTAGCGGTGTGTCAGACTGACACACTGCCTTACCGATCGCCACAATGAGCGCCCCCACGGGCGCGTGAGAGCGGTTGTTCTGGAGGGCCATCATATGACGTCCACCCAGAACGAGAGCCGCGCCGCCCAGCCGACGGCCGGTGAGCGGGAAGTGGTTAAAGTGGTTGTAAAGTCAAAGAGGGAATACTGGCAGCCCCTTTGTTCTAACAAGCTATACAACACAGTGTAAATGTTTATATAAAATGATGCCGCTAAATACCTTGTTTCAGATTGTTTCTGTTTGGTCGTGTGACCTCTGGACGCTCTCCTCCCCCGATCGAAGGGCAACAGCAGGAGGGGCTGTTAACCCCTCTGATGTTAGTCGGGAGGTCACGTGACCGCTGTGATGTCTGCTCAGCCCCTCACACTGTAGCCCTTAGATTGTGGGAGAAGAGCAGCCGGAGGTCACGTGACTTAATAGAAATGATCAGAAATCAGGTATTTAGTGGCATAATTTTATACAAACATTTACACAGTGTAGTACAGCTTGATGAAACAGAGGGGCTGGGAGTAATCCTACTCTGTCTTTACTGCCAACTACTAATAGAGGCAGGAGGGGAGGGAAGAGGTCACTCACACACAGGAGCTGACAGGCAGGGAGGGAGGGGGAGAGGGAGGAGAAAGGTGAGCAGCAGGATGAGGGAAGCACATTAACTGACCACGGTATCATGGATCGGCAGGCATGATTACCTTGGTCAATTTCCATACAGCATAGAAAGGGACAAATTAGACAGCACAAGCACTATGCTGTTTAACCTGCTATAAAGGAACAGGATATATTTTTTTGGGGGTTTACAACCTCTTTAAGGGGTATGTTACATACACCAATAATTTATTTAGCAGTATGAGAATATAATATAGTTCCATACATAATGCTTTAGTACCATTATACTCTCCATTGATAGATTCCTCTTATGTACTTTTTATTTACCCTATCTCTTTGATCTGAAACATAGTTAGTAATAATAACAGACCAATTGTGTAAAGTCTCAAATGAAGCATATGTATTGGTATTCCGTTAGTTAGATACTTACTTACTGATTTAAATAAAATTACCAGTTATTTCTAGTTCACAACTAGAGTTAACAGAACAGAAAACCGAAAAATTCAATTTACAAATGATTTCATTTTCCATAAAGATAATGCTAATTACATTGCCACTGTTCTCACACTAGTAGTATCTTTGTCAGACATTCCTGCTGATTTGAATGTCTTTATCAACGTGAGGATTGTTCAGTACTCATTAAACAGATTCTGTCAAATCACAGACAGTTTAATAGAAACCCTTTGTTTTTCTGCAACATTTTCTGCTGAGTTGATGGACTTTCCTGGCTTCTGGGCACACTGCCACTTTTTAAACCCTGAGGCACTGAGGCGTTCTTGCAGTTACAGGGGACTCCATGGCAAGGGGCATCATCCAGGATGCTGCAGATATGAACCCCTGGGGGCTTTTGTATTATATAATTCCATATTCTAGTCTTAAAGGTCAGTGGTGAGGAGAAACATCAGTTCACATTGACTGAAAAGAGAACATAACCAGAATTAAGTGCAAACTTTCCACTTTGTAAACAGAGAATGAGTAACCCTTTGAGTGCTCAAAGCTTTAGCAATGCATTGCAATATTCTGCTAAACTATCAATGGCTGGCAAATAGAACAATGATGGGCCCTTTTTTTAAACCAGTGATATGGCCTAACAACTGTACAGTTATAATGTACAGCTGTCTGTTTTAAAAATATGAATTCCGCTTTGCTTGCTTTGGGACTCTGAAGCAAGGGAAGCCCCATTCATTCTAATGAATACTGGAAAAAGTGCTGGGAGGAGGAAACCTGTCTCACAACTTTGACATGTGACCTGACTTTAACGGGTCATCTGACAATGTTCTGCTCTTATATGGAGGAGTTCTCTCAAAGATTATACAGAGAATACATCAGGGGAAGACTGGAGGTTTCCCAGACCAGTAGAAATATTATATGTTGGGTTGATAGTCCTTTGCGGAGACGCTTCCCATTCTGATCTGGATCAAAGCGAGACTTGCAGTCAATGACAGCTGATGGGTGGTTTATATCTATCTGCTGCCCAGTCAGACCTGTCAGACACTGGAAGAGAAAATCTAATGCCCCGTACACATGGTCGGATTTTCCGATGGAAAATGTCCGATCGGAGCGTGTTGTCGGAAATTCCGACCGTGTGTGGGCTCCATCGGATATTTTCCATCAGATTTTCCGACACACAAAGTTGGAGAGCAGGAGATAAAATTTTCCGACAACAAAATCCGTTGTTGGAAATTCCGATCGTGTGTACACAAATCCGACGGACAAAGTGCCACGCATGCTCAGAATAAATAAAGAGATGAAAGCTATTGGCCACTGCCCCGTTTATAGTCCCGACGTACGTGTTTTACGTCACTGCGTTCAGAACGATCGGATTTTCCGACAACTTTGTGTGACTGTGTGTATGCAAGACAAGTTTGAGCCAACATCCTAGGATTTTCTTGTCGGAATGTCCGAACAAAGTCCGACCGTGTGTACGCCCTATTACAGTACCTACTTCCTTCGTGGCTCAGAGATCTAATGCGAAATGTGCAAAGGATGTCAGTGCTGGAAGAAGGCAACTGTGTTGAAGCTGAATGATAAAGATTATTAGTGATGATGACATGTTTTTTTTTTTTAAATATTTTTTTTGGGTGATCCATATATTTAGAACAGAGCAGCATTTGTTAATAAATCATCACTTAGTAACCTCATTGTGTGTGTTATGTTACAAGAAACCATGATCTTTAAGACAATACTCACGTTTCCTCTTGTCCACTAGTGATGAGCTGGGTTTGTTCTGAACTTGGTCTGAACCCAGCTGGGCAGAACTGTCATTGACCTAATATGGCCAATCACTGCAGTACCATAATGCACTGTGTGGTTCAGTATCCTTAGCCAACTAGAAACTGTCCTTACCATGGAAGGGCCAGTTGTTTATGTTGACCCCAGTGGCCAAATCTTCCCAGCCCTCCCCTGGGATACATGGCAGGACATCACTGGCTCTACACTATACTTAATACTTTAAAAGTAAAGTATAAAACAATGGTATGGGTAGAAAAACAAGAGTGATATTTCAAGGTTCGGTTTTTAACCACTTAAGGACTGGAAGGATTTGCCCCCTTAATGACCAGGCTATTTTCATGTGAAACGGCACTGCGTTGCTTTAACTGACAATTGAGCGGTCGTGCGATGTTGTACCCAAACAAAAATGACATCCTTTTTCCCCACAAATAGAGCTTTCTTTTGGTGTTATTTGATCACCTCTGCATTTTTTTTTTTTGCGCTATAAACAAAAAAAGAGCGACAATTTTGAAAAAAAACAAAACAATATTTTTTACTTTTTGCTAATAAATATCCCCAAAAAAATGGGAAAAAAACTGTGAAAAGTAGGTGTGGTTAAAAGGGTGTGTGGTTTAAAAATTATACCTGTGAGGGGACAATCTGGCACCCCCTGGGTTCCTTAACTGCTACCCCCTTTAGCCTGGAGGGGAGGTACACATGCTGAGACTGCGATGCTTTGCTTCCCAGCCACTGTATGAATTATACCCCTGTTGAACATAAATGAATGGCTCTGCTCTGCAAGCACTTCGCAACTGTGTGGCTGCGACATGCTAGTGCGGGGTTGAAGGGAATAAAGAAGGTGGTGAGGATACAACACCTCATTACCACCTGTCAAATGCTCAATGAAGAGCCATCTGAATGCTTATAGCTCTTCAGAGACCAACATTTGAGCACACCCATTTTTTTATTTGTTTGAATTATTATTAAATTATTATTATTACAGTTTTTTTAATTTTATTTATGTATTTATTTCATTTATTTTTATTTTTAACTGCTCTGTTGGGGGCTTTGGGGAAATATCAGGGGTCTAGACAGACATCTGAGACCTGTCTCAATTTTGAGGCAGAGAAATGGACTGAGGACAGAGATTCCTCTGTCCCTTTCCATGCAGCCGTAGCTGCACTGCACAATGAATGATTGAATGGGAAACCTTCTGTGCTGAGCAGCTTCCTTTATATTCACAAACTGAAGCATAGTAAACACAATATACTATGCTTCAGTTATGAATGAACACAGCAGCCATTGGTACCAAGCTCTCACTATGTTCCTTCTGGAAAGGAAGGAGCCAGTAAATATAACATATTTACTGGCCCCCTGGTCTCCAACCTGAACCCCTGTGCAGAAGCTGACAGCTGATGGGAGGAAGAGGGCCAGCAGTACTGCTGAGGTAGGGGGCACACAGGGAGATCAAAGTTGCGGGAGAGACGTACAGGGGGCAGAAATTAGAGCAGAGGGAGTGGGCCTCTGGGTGCAGACAATGTAGATTCCCCTGAAGGGCACGTGATGGGAGGGAGAGGAGGAGAAGCCAGCTGAACTGCAGCGGGATAGCAGCCAGAGCAGAGCAGAGGAATTAGTAAAGCCAGTGCCAGAACTTGTTTTGGTCCTGGGGTCTGGGATTTAATCTGGATCTGAAGGACGCCTGGATTTCAATTAAATCTTGGGACAGTCCCACCTATTCCAGGGCTGTTGGGAGGTATGATTACAAATCTTTGCAAGCAAATCCAGGCTTATTTACTAGCAGTAATGTGCATAGTGGAAAAAACCTGTCAAGCAATCAGAAATTCTCTTTTCTGATTTCACCCCAGTAGAGAAAGGCCCGAAATGCAGCATGGAATGCCTAAAATGGAGGGCTTACATGACAGTGGGAACAGTGGGGGGAAGGTATGTTTAAAATGGAGCCGAGGGGGAGGGACAGGAAGGGTGGGGTAGTATTTAAGAGGGTTAACCTGGGAGGGGTTAACAGAAGTCTGGAGGAAAGTTTGGAGGAAAGTTAGCATGGCAGAGGTAGAGCGCATAATGGCACAATTGCGAGCGGAGGCTGAGGTGAGGGGCACGGCATGGCTGCAGGCTGCGATCGGGGCAGCCATGGAGAGAACAGGACCACAGCTGACAGTAGGAGTGGGGAGCGGCGTCAGAGCTAGGAGGTCCCGTCCGCCCGAGCGTTTCTCTCCGGAGCGGGCGGTGAGCAGAAGAGCGGGTAGGAGCGGTGACGGGGAGCAGGGATGCCCTCCTGCGAAGAGGAAGCCAAGCAGAGGGAGCGGGAGAGCTGTCACATCCCCGGGGTCACATTGCGGGGAGAGAGAGCACGGCGGGACTGGCAGTAGGAGACGAGCGGGGAGCGCGAGCCCCGCCCCCCGGATAACGGCGGAGGGCTCCGATGCTGTGATGAGAGATGCTGCTGTCCCTGGGCTGTCTATCAGAGTATGAAGTAGCGTTGTTTAAGGCGGCATTTGTAATGGCCTTTTTTGGGGCATTCAGGATAAGCGAGCTGGTTAGTCCGGCAAAAAAGGTTCAGGGTGGTTTGGGATGGCAGGAGGTTCAGGTGGAGCGTGGAGGTTTGACGTTGGTGGTAAAAAGGTCCAAAACTGATCACGTAGGAAAAGGCAGGGTAGTGAGGGTTTACCCGATTCAGGGATCTTGCCTGTGCCCGGTAAGCACGGTAGGGCAGTACTTACAAGTCCGTCCAGGTGTACAAGGTCCTTTATTAATTCACCTGGACGGTAGTTTTTTATCTAAGTTTCAGTTCATCACAGTTTTTAGAAGATGCCTGAAAGGGGTGGGATTACAGGAAAAAGAATTTTCATCCCACTCATTTAGGATTGGGGCGGCTACTGAAGCAGCTAAACTTGGGTTGGATGTGGAGGCGGTAAAACGCATTGGAAGGTGGGAATCGCAAAGGTTCCGGTCTTACATTAGGCCTCATTTGGTGGTATAATTGGAAGGAAGCTAGGGGTATAGGATGGTAATTAAGTTTTAGTAATGGAAGTTGTTCTTGTATGATAGTGTTTTTAGTATAGTTTTCTTGTCTTCTTCTAATTACAGGTACGGCGCCAGGAATGGTCTGGATTATGGGCCATTCTTATGTGTGTTGGGGGGCAAGAAGAGGGGATGCTCGTAGGGATGGTAGGCAGTTAGGTTTTGACAACGGGAGGTTTATATTAAGTGGTTGGGGGTACCGGGGATGCTGTGGAGTAGATTGCTTCCTGAAGTTAAGAAACATGCCCTGCGGGAGGGACCACCGGATGTGTTAATTTTACACGTTGGAGGTAATGATTTAAGTATCAGATCCATGGTGGACATCACGCGCGATATAAAAGGAGATGTGTGGCGATTGATGGAATTATTCCCCAAAACTATATTTATATGGTCGGATATGGTGGCTAGGACATCTTGGAGAATGGCCAGGTCAGTGGAAGGTGTAAATCGGGCCAGAAAAAAGATAAATAGGGAAGTGAGCAAATTTATGGTACGCAATGGGTGTTTAGCAATCAGACATCCGGAACTAGAATTTGAAACGTGGAGGTATCTGAGAGCTGATGGGGTACATCTTAATGATGTGGGGATAGATTTGTGGACGTTAGGTTTGCAAGATGGAATACAGCGAGCCATAAGGGTGTGGAGGGGCATCCAAGAGTAAGGTATTACTCGTTGTATGCGGTGGCGGGCGTTGGTCTGTAAAAAGGAAGGAAGATGGAAAAAGTAAGTGGGTGGATCTAACGGTGTTATAGATCCGGAGGTCTTTTGGTTCCCGGTTAACGGAGGTTAACCGGGAAGTGATAATGGGGCACTGCGGGAATTGTTAGTCTCTGAGCCAGCTTGTCGGCTTGAGGCATAGTTGAGATAGTTTGATAAGTACCGCAGTGCTGAGTGGGTGATGAACATCAGAATGATTTTAAGGGATAGCGCAGACCAACGCTCTTTAGTTTAAAAAGTTTTCAGGGAAGAACAGATGTTTTATTGTCGATTGTTTTTTGATAAAAGGGTTTTTTATAAGAAAGTTAAAAAATATATATTGTTTTAATAAAGGAGGCTGCTACGGCCTTTTTTACTCCAAGTTGGTGTGTTTTGATTTATTGGGAGTAGAATGGTAAGAAGGGTATTAATATAACTGTACAACATATGTTATCCATCAGTCAAGAAAGGCCCGAAATGCAGCATGGAATGCCTAAAATGGAGGGCTTACATGACAGTGGGAACAGTGGGGGGAAGGTATGTTTAAAATGGAGCCGAGGGGGAGGGACAGGAAGGGTGGGGTAGTATTTAAGAGGGTTAACCTGGGAGGGGTTAACAGAAGTCTGGAGGAAAGTTTGGAGGAAAGTTAGCATGGCAGAGGTAGAGCGCATAATGGCACAATTGCGAGCGGAGGCTGAGGTGAGGGGCACGGCATGGCTGCAGGCTGCGATCGGGGCAGCCATGGAGAGAACAGGACCACAGCTGACAGTAGGAGTGGGGAGCGGCGTCAGAGCTAGGAGGTCCCGTCCGCCCGAGCGTTTCTCTCCGGAGCGGGCGGTGAGCAGAAGAGCGGGTAGGAGCGGTGACGTGGAGCAGGGATGCCCTCCTGCGAAGAGGAAGCCAAGCAGAGGGAGCGGGAGAGCTGTCACATCCCCGGGGTCACATTGCGGGGAGAGAGAGCACGGCGGGACTGGCAGTAGGAGACGAGCGGGGAGCGCGAGCCCCGCCCCCCGGATAACGGCGGAAGGCTCCGATGCTGTGATGAGAGATGCTGCTGTCCCTGGGCTGTCTAATCCGGCAGGGGACAGCATGAGTAATAAAAAAGACAGAGGCAGAGGAGGAAGAAGGGATGGAAGAGCGGAGGCATACAGGGCTGCGGTATCCTGCACCGGCCCTGCAAAGGCTGTCCACAAGGCATCAAGAGGACACGAAGATACCAGGAGAGAAAGGGTGGAGATGACGGCGGCAGCCACGGTTACCAGGACTGGCGGGCTTTCGGACATGGAAGAAGCAGAGAGAGAGCCGGGAGAACGGGAAGAAGGGTCGGAATCGGAAGAGGAGGCGCCCCCCCCTTCCAGGAGCACTGACGAGGAGGAGAGCAGACGGTCGGCTGATGGGGCAACACCTGTGCAGCCTGGTAAGTCACCACATCTGGGGTTAGAAGGGAGAAGCAGGGTAGGACAGGACACAACCAGGCCTGAGGGCAACACAAGGGGGGTGGTCCCACCGGCAGGGGGCTCAGGCTTATTGGGATTTTTGGAGGGCATTAAAGATTTAGTGCAAAGGTTTGAGGCTGGAGAGTGTATGGCGGGAGGCCCGGCAGCGGCGTGGGTCCCGCCAGTAGGGGGCAGCGGTAATGCGGCAGGGGTGGGGACGCCCGCAGCAACGGTTGCGGTTACCGCCCTAGAGTCCACGGGGAGTGAAGTTGCGCAGGGGAAGGAAAAAGCTTCTGAGACGGCAGAAAGGCAGGATATAACCAGGCTGGCGGATGCAGCGCGCTGCGAAGTGTATGTGTGTTACGAAGGGCCTTTGGGAGCGCACTTAAAACAGGAGGTACGGGAAAAATTATGGAAAGGTGAGTATGTGGAAATATTTTCACTATTACCTTTGGAAAAATTTAACTTGGATAGGGTCAAGCCAGACAGTTCCAAGAAGGACGATGAGGAGAAGAGGAGGTATCGGCTGATACCGAGGACGTTTGCAAACTGGTTGCAAGCGTTTGCAATTATGGCGAGCGTAATTGGGGAGAAGCATCCGGAGCACTGTTCAGCATTATTCTGCTATCAGGATGCCATAGGGGAGGCCTACAGAGTGTATGGCGGTACGGGCTGGCTGAGATACGACGAGCAGTTCAGGCAGCGGAGAGCGATACGGCCAGAGCTGCGTTGGGACCACAAGGACATTAGCTTGTGGATGCGCTTGATGACGACGACGCGGGCTCCGAACCAGTTTTTTCAGGGAGGAGCCGGTGGCCCATCTGCCCTGGGACACTCGGCTGGAAACAAAAAGGGGGTTTGTTGGCAATACAATTCCGGAGTCTGTAAATTTGGTGCGACATGTAAGTATAAGCACGAGTGCTCAGGCTGCGGGGGAACGCATCCAGCATCTAGATGCTTTAAGCAAGGAAAAGGCAGAATTGGGGACGTTGGGAACAAAAGGGAGGACTCCGGTGAGAGTGGAAAGGATGCGACCGTTTCTCGGTAAGTATCCGGATAGACAAGCTGCGAGGTTGTTGGACGAGGGTTTCACGGGGGGTTTTAGGATACCATGCAGGATGACGGTAGTTCCCCAAGTGCCAAATAATTTACGGTCCGCATTGCAACATCCGGAAGTGGTTTCTGAGAAGCTGGCAAAGGAGGTTGCAATGGGGAGAATGGGAGGTCCTTTTCGTTGGGCACCAATAGTTGACTTAGTGGTATCACCGCTAGGTGTGGTGCCCAAGAAGGAAAACAACAAATTCAGGCTCATTCACCACCTGTCTTTCCCAAAGGGTGGATCGGTGAATGATGCCATTGATCAGGAGGCATGCTCGGTGACTTATACGTCATTTGATGCCGCTGTGGGTTGGGTGCGACGTTATGGCAAAGGAGCGTTGATGGCCAAGGCCGATGTCGAATCGGCTTTTCGGTTATTGCCGGTACACCCGGATAGTTTTAGATTGCTGGGGTGTCATTGGAAAGGGGAATTTTATGTGGACAAATGCTTGCCAATGGGTTGTTCAATATCGTGTGCGATATTTGAACAATTCAGCTCTTTCTTGGAATGGGTGGTGCGGGAAGTATCGGGTGTGAATTCAATAATTCACTACCTGGATGATTTTTTATGCATAGGGCCGGCATCATCTAGAATCTGTACGGTTTTATTGGCGACACTGCAACATATCGCTGACAGATTCGGCATTCCATTGGCCAATGAAAAGACGGAGGGACCTTGCACGGTCATCACGTTCCTAGGCATTGTTCTTGATTCTGAGGCCATGGAATGTAGGTTGCCGGAAGACAAATTGGAAGACTTAAAGAAAGAGATTACTGGGTTACTTGGTTTAAAGAAAGTGCAGCTGAGGACACTGCAATCGGTTCTTGGTAAGCTAAATTTTGCCTGCCGCATACTGCCTATGGGGAGAGTGTTCAGCCGCCGGCTGGCGGCTAGCACAAGCGGGGTAAAATCACCAAGACATTTTGTGCGATTGGTAAAGTCGCACAGAGAAGATTTAAGGGTATGGCATACGTTTTTGGAATCTTTCAACGGAAGGGCGATGTGGATGGCGGGTCCGGTAAGTAATTTTGATATGGAATTATTCACCGATGCGGCAGGGTCCACGGGTTTTGGGGCGTTTTTTCAGGGCCGGTGGAGTGCAGGTCCTTGGCCTCAGTCATGGATAGAGGAGGGTTTTACCAAAAATTTGGTTCTATTGGAATTGTTTCCAGTAGTACTGGCAGTGGAGCTATGGGGCCCATCCTTCAGGGATCTGAAGGTGCGTTTCCACGGGGACAATTTGGGGGTGGTGCAGGTTATAAATAGGGTGACAGCATCGTCTCCGCCAGTAATCAAATTGTTGCAGCATTTAGTATTAAGATGTTTGCAATTGAACGTGTACATTCATGCCGTACATTTGCCGGGGGTGGAGAATGTGGTCGCTGATGCGTTATCTCGCTTCCAGTGGGACAGGTTCCGAGAGTTGGCGCCGGAAGCGGAGCAACAAGGGGTACCTTGTCCCGATTGGCTGTGGGAGATACCGTTGGCGTCATCGCGGGATGGATCAAACTTTCGGTAAGTGGGGCCACTTGGGCGGCGTACTCAAAAGTGTGGAAAGAGTGGATGGGATTTCTTCAGGCCATCGGGGAGGAGCCGTCAGGTAAAAATTTGCGTCTGTTATTGCTGTATTACGTGGCAAGGAAAATGGAGGAAGGGGCATCAGTGGCGGTGTTAAATACTCAGTTAGCGGGGTTAGCGTTCCTATTTAAGTTACAGGGTCAGCTGGATGTCACGAAGGATTTTTGGGTGCGTCAAGCGCTTAAGGGGTATAGAAAAAAGAGAATCGTGAAGGATGCGAGAAGACCAGTGACGTTTGATATTCTGGGGAGAATTGTGACAAAGTTGGGGGAGGTATGCTCTTCAGAGTATGAAGTAGCGTTGTTTAAGGCGGCATTTGTAATGGCCTTTTTTGGGGCATTCAGGATAAGCGAGCTGGTTAGTCCGGCAAAAAAGGTTCAGGGTGGTTTGGGATGGCAGGAGGTTCAGGTGGAGCGTGGAGGTTTGACGTTGGTGGTAAAAAGGTCCAAAACTGATCAAGTAGGAAAAGGCAGGGTAGTGAGGGTTTACCCGATTCAGGGATCTTGCCTGTGCCCGGTAAGCACGGTAGGGCAGTACTTACAAGTCCGTCCAGGTGTACAAGGTCCTTTATTAATTCACCTGGACGGTAGTTTTTTATCTAAGTTTCAGTTCATCACAGTTTTTAGAAGATGCCTGAAAGGGGTGGGATTACAGGAAAAAGAATTTTCATCCCACTCTTTTAGGATTGGGGCGGCTACTGAAGCAGCTAAACTTGGGTTGGATGTGGAGGCGGTAAAACGCATTGGAAGGTGGGAATCGCAAAGGTTCCGGTCTTACATTAGGCCTCATTTGGTGGTATAATTGGAAGGAAGCTAGGGGTATAGGATGGTAATTAAGTTTTAGTAATGGAAGTTGTTCTTGTATGATAGTGTTTTTAGTATAGTTTTCTTGTCTTCTTCTAATTACAGGTACGGCGCCAGGAATGGTCTGGATTATGGGCCATTCTTATGTGTGTTGGGGGGCAAGAAGAGGGGATGCTCGTAGGGATGGTAGGCAGTTAGGTTTTGACAACGGGAGGTTTATATTAAGTGGTTGGGGGTACCGGGGATGCTGTGGAGTAGATTGCTTCCTGAAGTTAAGAAACATGCCCTGCGGGAGGGACCACCGGATGTGTTAATTTTACACGTTGGAGGTAATGATTTAAGTATCAGATCCATGGTGGACATCACGCGCGATATAAAAGGAGATGTGTGGCGATTGATGGAATTATTCCCCAAAACTATATTTATATGGTCGGATATGGTGGCTAGGACATCTTGGAGAATGGCCAGGTCAGTGGAAGGTGTAAATCGGGCCAGAAAAAAGATAAATAGGGAAGTGAGCAAATTTATGGTACGCAATGGGTGTTTAGCAATCAGACATCCGGAACTAGAATTTGAAACGTGGAGGTATCTGAGAGCTGATGGGGTACATCTTAATGATGTGGGGATAGATTTGTGGACGTTAGGTTTGCAAGATGGAATACAGCGAGCCATAAGGGTGTGGAGGGGCATCCAAGAGTAAGGTATTACTCGTTGTATGCGGTGGCGGGCGTTGGTCTGTAAAAAGGAAGGAAGATGGAAAAAGTAAGTGGGTGGATCTAACGGTGTTATAGATCCGGAGGTCTTTTGGTTCCCGGTTAACGGAGGTTAACCGGGAAGTGATAATGGGGCACTGCGGGAATTGTTAGTCTCTGAGCCAGCTTGTCGGCTTGAGGCATAGTTGAGATAGTTTGATAAGTACCGCAGTGCTGAGTGGGTGATGAACATCAGAATGATTTTAAGGGATAGCGCAGACCAACGCTCTTTAGTTTAAAAAGTTTTCAGGGAAGAACAGATGTTTTATTGTCGATTGTTTTTTGATAAAAGAGTTTTTTATAAGAAAGTTAAAAAATATATATTGTTTTAATAAAGGAGGCTGCTACGGCCTTTTTTACTCCAAGTTGGTGTGTTTTGATTTATTGGGAGTAGAATGGTAAGAAGGGTATTAATATAACTGTACAACATATGTTATCCATCAGTCATGAAATCTGACTACTTGCAATAGATTACCAACTTCTGAAGATTGCGAGTCACACCAGATAAATGTGTATCTCTTCCTAACATAGTTATGTAATGATTTGGATTGTCGTCTTTGCTTTTTGTATTTTCTTATTGAGAAAACTAGTTTGTACTCAGTGTATAAAGGGTTGCATTCAAGAAATGACTGTACAGTCCTGGCAGAAGCAAGCTGAGCAGATACATTGTGCTGATAATTTCAATTTCTGCTGTCTGGAATCTCTCTTTCTGCCCTATTTCTCCTAATCTCTCTGCATCTTATACAAAAGCTTTATTTCCTAACAGCCCTATATTTTACATCCCAGTTTCTTTCCTCTGAGTCTTTGGTTTTCTTTCAGTCTCATCTTTGTTTTCTCTGCCTTTGTTTGTCTCCCTCAGTCCACACTATTTTTCAGAACCATGGTGGCAGCGCCACACATCGAATAATTCCTGTGTAGACAAAAATTTCTTCAATGGCGATGGTCGCCTCTTCGCAGGAGCTGTTGTGTCCATGGTAACGTCTGGAACACTGTTGAAGTCCCCGCATAGAATCACATGGCCTTTTTTTATCTGTTTGATTAACCTCTGTACTTTATGCATGAACTTCATCTGTTGGGTGTTTGGTGCATAGATGTTGGTTAAAGTGTAGAATATTTTGTTGATGGTGCACACTAAAATTAAGTAACGACCTTCGGGGTCGATTAGTAGATTGGATATGTGGAAGTCCACCGAGTCCTTGATTGCTATCATGACTCCCTTGGATTTGGTAGAGTGGCAAGCATGAAAAATGTGTGGGAACTGGCGGTTGTTGCATAATGATAAGTCTGAGTTTATCAGATGTGTCTCTTGGATACAGAGAATGTCGCTCTGGAGAGCTCTGGCGGTTTTCCATAAAGAGTGGCGTTTAGCCGGGTGGTTCAATCCTTTGGCATTAAGTAAGAGGACGTTTAGTGGCATTGTGGTGTGGGATGGAAGTAGATCTGAGTGAGAGTCACTTACAGTTAGTTGTCCTGGTCAAGGATATGAAGGATCCTGCGATCTGTGGCTGATGACAGAAGGAGTTCGGTTCCCTGGTAGGGAGACGGTTGGCTAGGGGAGCTGCGGATAGAGCAAAATGTTAATCACACTTTGTAATAGTAGCCCAATGGTCAAGCTGCCGATAAAGCAACAGTGCTTAGTTGAGGGGAGCAACGTAGAGGAGGTGTAAACACCGCTTCAGCCTCTATTTGGGGGTTAAACAGTTTGTAACGAAGGGAGCTGAACAAACAGTGGAAAGTTGCGTGGTCTCCAGGGGAGGAGTGAAGTAGTAGTTAGGCCTACTATGACAATATCAGTGGGGACCCTTCAGCTGGGGTGTTGATCCCTGCGGTTGCGGGCATGAGAGGGGCCACTGCGGGTTGGTGGGGTCTTGGGAGATTCTGTGATTATTCCCCAGTTGTGGAGGAGGTGCAGGCCTTTGTTTAGGTCATGTATGGTGTGAGACTGCCCATTCCTAGTGACCAGAATAGTCGCAGGGTGGCGCCATTTGTAAGGAATTTTGTTGTTTTGTAGCCCCTTTGTGATCGGGTTCAGGTTTCTTCTTAGCTGGAGCGTGTGTTTAGAGAGATCCGGAAAAAACTGTATTCCCGTGTACGGAGCTGGTAGTGGAGATTTGTTTTTGACCCCTAGCAGGAGTTTCTCCTTAATGTGAAAGAAGTGGACTCTCATTAAAACATCTCTGGGAACAGAAGCAGCGAGGTGGGATGGCTTGGCTATCCTGTGTATTCTGTCTATGATTATGTCCCTGGGAGATGCTTCTGGAACAATGACGTGCATTAGTTCTTTCGCGTATCTTGGTAGATCAGCAGGCAATATGGTTTCGGGGACTCCACGCAGTTTGACATTGTTCCTGCGTGATCTGTCCTCTAAATCGGCCAGCTTGGCGCGGATCCATGCTTGTTCCTCCCTCACATCTTCACACACATCTATGACTTCATTAACTGTGGCTGTGCAGTCACTCATATTTTTTTCAATGCATGTCACTCTCTCATCTATAGTGTGTATGTCTGACGAGATTTTAGCAAATAATGAGGAGAGATCTGTCATGAGGGAGGTCTGCAGGGACAGTAGCATGTCCTTTAAGGTGGTGTCCATCACAGGCTGCCCCGATGTGGGGAATGATGCCATAGATGAGTGCAGGGCCTGGTTGCTGAGAAGGGGGTTGAAAGCCTGGGCCTCAATTTGTGAGGAGGGCGGGCGCTGCGGCGGCGCATCGAGCCTCATCTTAGCTTTCGCTGGGCTATTTAGGAGGTGGTCGCCTTCCAGGGGGTGTGTGGGTAAGGCTGGGGGGTCAGATGAAGCGGATTCTACCGGGATTTCGTCCGGTAGATCCGTGTAAGATTCGTTCGGCGCGGCCTGGCCGGCGCCATCTTGGCTTTCACTGACCTGCTCCGCCGGCTTGTAAGAGAACTCTGTGAGTTTCTTGGGCTTGTATTCCGGGTTTCTCTTTCTGGATACGCTGGTCATGATCCCAAGTGTCTCAGGAGCAAGGATGGCGCTGGATTTAGTTGTCTGTGCGGCCTGAGTAGCTATAGTATCTCCCCTGTGAGACGAGCTGAGGATTCAGGCGTCCATCTTCAGCTCCGGTCGGCCACGCCCCTCAGTCCACACTATTTTTAAGAGCATGCCAGTTCACTTTTCATATATTTCACTGCAATTGTATTATAAATGGACTGCTGAAAAATCCATAGGCTAATATTTTCTTATTGACGTTTCTTAGTTTCCTAGATCCTCAAAATTAACCTGTGCAGAAATAAAAAGATTTCCTTCTGGAAATAAAAGTTGGTAAACTGACCCTCTGGCTTCAAAATGTTATATGTCACTGACCTAGAGTAAGGATGTAGCAAGTAAAGTCATGATTTGTGTGCTTCCTGTCCCATTGACAATGATCAATTTTGATCCAAAAAAGTTTTAATTACACAATTGATAGTTTTAATTTATAGTTATACACTATAAATTGACATTGGGAAGAATGTAGACAGTCAAATGCAGTGATGGAATCCATTTCCATGTGATGCCTGTGTGAACCTTATAACAAATACAAAATCTGATCAACATTAATGCCCTGTACACACGATCGCACATTCCGACCACAAAATCCATCTGATTTTTTCCGACGGTTGTTGGCTCAAACTTGTCTTGCATACACAAGGTCACACAAAGTTGGTCGGAAATTCCGAACGTCAAGAACGCGGTGACGTACAACGCGTTACGACGAGCCGAGAAAAATGAAGTTCAATAGCCAGTGCTACTCTTCTGCTTGATTCCCAGCATGCGTGGCACTTTGTGTGTCGGAATTGTCTACACACGATTGGAATTTACGTGAACGGATTTTGTTGTCGGAAAATTTTAGAGCCAACTCTCAAACTTTGTGTGAAAAAGTCAGATGGAGCCTACACACAGTCAGAATTTCCGACAACAAGCTCCGATCGCATATTTTCCGTCGGAAAGTCCGATCGTGTGTACAGGGCATTATACATATAGATTAACCTATAGATTAAATACATACATGCACGCATATACTGTACCCACACACACACACTTGGCATCTTCAGCTACCAGAATAATTAGTTGTCAGAGGAAGAAAGGATATTATGTACATTCAGGCATCCCTAGTATCTCTTGAAACCTTCTATTTGCAGAGCTCTATCTGGTCGGTGAAAGTGAGAAGCACAAATCAATACACACTAAACCAGCCTTTCTCAGCCAGGCTTCCATGGAGCCCTAGGGTTTCCCCTAGAAGTTGCTAGGGATCCCATGAGCAAAAAAAAAATTAACCTCTGCCTCCCAGATGAATAACCACTAACAACAATGATTTTTTTAGTGATCTGTAAGGGGGAATTCTTCCCAGTGACCACTGGCCATCACACTAATGTACTGTATGCTGTATATATAGTGATTATTAGCAGGGGATCCCTGAGCCCAAAATGTTGTTTTAAGGGTTCCTCCATGTTAAGGAGGTTGAGAAAGGCTGCATTAGACAACATGCTGACTTCCTAAGTGACGTCAAAATTTTCACCATGAGGGACAATCTGGATGAAAATTGCCCTGATCTGCTTACTCAACAAATGACTGCTGTAAAGGTACTGCTGAGACTGCTCAAGGACAAAAATGCATATACTTTATAGGAGAACTATTTCATGGTCCAAAGTAGAAATCAAGTTGAATCTATTTGAAACCTCAAACAATAAGGGAACATGTGTTATTCATCTTGGTACTAGTTGCAGTACAAGAGTACTACTCTATGTTTTAAAAAAAGTAGATTTCAGAATGACAAAAAGCATTTTAAAAGGTCCAATTTCCCTACGCTGTGGAACACAATTTATCATAGTTGACTTTAAGCCCAAATTCCCATGGAATGCGGCTTTGAAGGCGCACAACTTCAGCGTGATTTCAAAGCTGCCGGTCAGTGCAATTTCATGTGAGGCTTGCCGACATCTGTGCGATTTCATGCACAGATGTCAATGGAAGTCGAACATTAAATTTATGTCAGAAATCCTCTGGGTTACCACTTAAAATGGGTGAAAGGTGACTTAAATTAAAGCAGCTGCTCATATCTGTTGCATGTGTCCCCACATATACGAGTGAAAAGGGTGTACATAAATTTAACACTTTGCTTATAACATGTGTAAGTAAAAATAAATATAGAATTAAAATTAACTCATAAATAGTGTCAAGTCGTAATTAATTACTCCTATGTTTAAAAAAAAAGTTTATACATTTTTACATATTTTCCAAACAGCATCAATACATAAATAGTATCACCAATTCATATATGTACAATAATAAAGTGCAACCAAACATTAAAGTGTTCCCAGTGTCTGTGCAATAAAGTATAAATACCTCTTCAAACCGAAGTGATATAAACCCACAGGTTTATATAAAACCTGCTTTGCAAAAGTAAAAAGTGCTAAGATCCTGCACACTGTGATAATTTAATGATATGCCATATATACAGTGCACACAAGTTCATAGATCATTTTCCTTCCACTTCAAAATTAATCCCATGTGTCAACCGCTGTATCCAGAAAAAAATATCATCTACCATGTGTTTTAAACTACTGTGCAGAAGGCTGCTCACCGCCAAGTTTGATCTATATTCTCATATAGATTAAACGGCATGTTAGGACACTTCTCCTCGGTGCTAGGTCTCTCATACAATTCACATATATCTCCGCCCTTTTTTCCTCTTTCCAGATATTTCCCAAGGCGTGATCATATTTGAGTAAAAAAACTCTTCATAGTGTAAAACCGTCATTGAACAGTTTATTAAAATTAGGTAAAAATGTTACACCCACATTTAGCATAGATAGAAAAGCGCAGCAAGTACAGTGTATTCCACTATAGAACTTTCAGCCGTGACACGAAGCTGACATCACCAAGCTCCTCCCGATGTGTTGTGTCACAGCACATGTGACTTCATTAGATGGGGTCACGTGTGCTGTGACGCAACACATTTGGGAGCACTTTATTGTTTTGTTGCACTTTATTATCGTACATATATGAAGTCGCACAGGAAGTTGGCAAAAATTATGCAGTAACCTGTTTCAAATCGTTTTTCACTTTTATTTACCCTAACAGCACTATGCTGTAGGTTTTGTTTTTAGTGATTTATACCTCTGGCTTTTTGAAATAAGTTAGTTAATGTATTTACATAACGTTCATTTGAAGCACTGATTTATATACTGTGCTTTTTGTTGACAACATTCCCTTAGCCTCTGTTCATGCTGGTGCAACTTGTCATGTGCACATGTGACCCCATCTAATGAAGTCACATGTGCTGTGACGCAACACATCGGGAGGAGCCTGATGATGTCACTTTCGTGTCACGGCTGAAAGTTCTATAGTGGAATACACTGCACTTGCTGCGCTTTTCTATCAAAGTCGCACCAATTTGAACAGTTCAATAGGCACAAATGAGGTGCAACTTGTCATGCAATTTTGAACTGTCAAATCGTATGACAAGTTGCACCAGCATGAACAGAGGCTAAGGGAATGTTGTCAAAAAAAAGCACAGTATATAAATCAGTGCTTCAAATGAACGTTATGTAAATACATTAACTAACTTATTTAAAAAAGCCAGAGGTATAAATCACTAAAAACAAAACCAACAGCATAGTGCTGTTAGGGTAAATAAAAGTGAAAAATGATAAGACAAATGCATTAAATATATACAGTTTAATGACATGAATGAAAAAGAATTATTATTAATTATTAGAGCTGCTAAAAGGAAATCAAGTTGGAAAAAATACAAAATGAAATTTAGATTGCTAAAAAAAGGCAAGGCAAATCCTAAAAAAAATTTTTTATTAACAGCCAACACACTGATTATGTAGGCTAAGTATAAGTGAACCTACCCCTTGTTTTACTGTTTGCTATGGATTGGAATGTTTTGCTTGAGGTGAATGATTGCAGACGAACAATCCATGCAACCACTCTGTCCCTCTATAGTGTGTAGTAGACTCAATTCAAAGCGCAATTGTGATTTCTGTCCTCTCTCTTACCTCTGCTATCTGTAATAGTTATCCCGACACAACAGAATTTCGTGAGATGCCCCCCACCCCAGCACATAGCAGATGATTGACAGCCTCAGCTATGCATGTTTCCCTGTGAAACCTTGTGGGTCAGATTACACTAATTTCCCTGCTCTATGATGTGTGGTGTGTGACATCAGATCCCCACTCCCTGCCTGCTGGAGCTGAAAAATAGCCCTTGATCTGTGTGTTTTAGATGGCTGTAGAGTAGTGAATACTGCATATAAACATGTACAACTTACTGTATGTAAGAGTATTTGATTAATATCCATGTACCACCTGAGGCCATACCTCCCAACCATCCCGTATTTGCTGGGACCATCCCTGGATTTGATGTAAGTCCCGGAGTCCCAGCAAATCAAGGCTGAGTCCCGGAAGGGAGTACAGTGTGGGAACAAGTTCCAGCACTTGGCTCTAGTGACTTCTCTGGCGGGGGCACACTGTACTCCTGTCACTGCCCACCTGCGGGGCTCCTGTCACTGCTGGTGGCTGCAGGGCTCCTGTCACTGCCGGCGGCTTCCAGGCTGCTGTCACTGACTGCCTGCGGGGCTCCTGTCACTGCCGGAAGCTGCAGGGCTCCTGTCACTCCCGGTGGCTGCAGAGCTCCTGTCACTGCCCCCTGCGGGGCTCCTGTCACTGCCCCCTGAGATCTCCCATGCTGGTATTTCTGATCTAAGTTCTATGAAGTTGGGGGGTGAGTTGTGCACTACAACCCCCCAAGATTAGTCTGACCAGTACAATCCCCCAGGTCTGTCAGACTAACCTGGGGAAGAGGGGGATTGTAGGATTGTACTGGGCACAGACTGACCTGGGAAGGGGAGATTATACTGATTATACAGACAAACCTGGGGGGGGGGATTTGTCCTGGGCACAGACTAACCTAGGGGGTTTCACTGGGGAAAGACTAATGGGGTGTGGAATTTTACTGGCCGACAGACTTATCCCATGGGAGGATTGTACTGGGGACAGGCATGATAGCAGGGCATGGTTCAACAAAAGGCTGCCGTTGGGAAAGCGGTAAAGGGCCAGTTGTGGCACAGTGGTATAGTGGTTAGGGAGCTGGGTGACACAATGGTATAGAGGTAAGGGTTTGGGGTGGCCGGCAGGAGGGATTTCTCCATCCACCTAATTTGTGTGGATAGAGGAATCTTCTAGTTTTTTCTTGTTTAGCCCACTGGCTCACCAATCTAAGCATATTTTAAGGATACAAGAAGGCTTTTGTTTTATTTAACCACATCCCTTTGACAGTGACATGGAAGGAGGGTGGAGGGGGGCAAGTAACAAGGGTGTAAGAGTATATGTTCTGGGGTCGCGCTTCGAGAGGGGAGAGAACTTGTGCTGGAGGGGGGATTGGATTTGAAACACAAGTTCTCTCCCCTCCCAAAGCAACCCCCCTCAGTATGTATCTTAACCCTCCAGCACAATTCTGCACCTCCCCCAGTATGTATCTGACCCCCTAGCACAAGTCCACTCCCTTCCCGAAGTGCCCCCCCAAGCACATATTCTGCCCCCACCCCACATTCTAGCACAATTCATCTACCCTCCCAAAGCACCCCAGCGCAAGTCTGCTTCCCTCCCAAAGCACCCCCAATACATATCTGACCCCCCCAACCCAAGTCTGCTCCCCTCCCAAAGCGCCCCCCAGTACACATCTGACCCCCCAGCAAAGTCCTCTCCCCTCCTAAAGCACCCCCCATTATATATCTGCCCCCCACTCTACTCCACATTTTAGCACAAGTCCTCTAACTCTCAAAGCTACCCCCAGCACATGCCTGGAGCTTGGGTTTTGTTTAACCATGCCCCTTAAGCCCCTCCGACTGCAAAATTTGGCCACATACATTTTTTACTGCGGTGCACTTTGAGCGCTGCAAGCTTCTACCTCCCTCATGTGTCCTTCATTCGCAAGTTTGAAAGTTGGGATGTATGCACATACACATGTACAGAGTGGAGTAGTGTACAAAATAATATAGAGCACAGTTGATACGTACCTTGGAGGTGAGCCTGACGTGCAGAGGGAGACCTCTCGTACGGCTCTGGTTCCGGAATCACTGGAGTGGGAACAGTGACCCTCGGAGCACAGCGGAGTAGGAGAGCCTGCAGGGTCCGCTTGACTGAAGATGAAGTCAGCTTGGCAGAGACAGGAACAGGCTTGATTGCTGCGGATGCAGGAACGCTGAGAAGTAGCAGGCAGGTGCGCACAGATGCAGGACTGTGGGCAGATGCACACGGATGCAGGACTTGTAGGCAGATGCACACAGATGCAGGACTTGTAGGCAGATGCACACGGATGCAGGACTTGTAGGGAGATGCACACAGATGCAGGACTTGTAGGCAGATGCACACGGATGCAGGACTGGTTGGCAAGCGCGCACTGGTGCAGGACAGCAGACAGAAGCAGGGTCAGACAAGCCAGGTCATTGGCGCGCGTCAATTCACTGCTGAATGCCTATGGACTGGAACACACCCCAATGGACCCGTGCGCCCGCGGCCAGTTGCGGGACCATGCGCAGTACGTCCATGACAACAGTGCACAATGTGAAGTGGTTTGAGGTACATGTGCAGTATTTAGTGTGACATTGTAGAATATATATTGTACAGCACAGTGTAGAGCCTTGGTGCCCAAACTGCATCCCTTTTGAACTTGTCATGCTGCCCCCCAGACCCCAGCAGTGGTCTGTGGCAGTGGGAACATTGATATGTAAAGAAGTAATAGCAGAGATCTCTACTAGCCTTATTTAACATGTCGCCAGTCTTGCATTTTCTTTTGCAACATATCTTTATTATCCAACCACACATGTACTTGTAGAACACTCATCATTTTCTCTAGTAGTCCTGACAATCTTCCACCACTACATGCTGAACGTTATATGCAGCTCTTTGGTGATTTCAAGGGCTGCATTTGGGGGTCCCTTAAACCTACTACTTTGACAACCATCATAATATACAACGTAAAGTATGCTGTATATTTTACAGCATGAAGAGCAGAGCAGTATGAAAAATATAATGTACAGCATAATATACAAAGTGGAGAATGTTATGAGCAGGACAGTGAATAGAGTGAAGTGGTTTGCAATTCATCCTGTACAGTATTTGATGGAGCAATGTGGAATACATAATGTACAACACACTGTAGAGAATAAATTTAGCTCCCAACTCTCCCTGATTTGGAACAAAGTCCATCTGTGCCTCTTCCCTCCTCATTTGTCACTCATTTTAGTCTAATCTATATAGTTGTTTATAAAATGCACTCTTTATCTATCAAAAAGTGTTTTACAGAGATAAACCTTCCAGTTTCTAAATTGCTGCATCTGTAAAGGAATAGTAGTGATAAAAAAAGCACTTTTGGGTTTAACCAATCACTTTTTTGTATAATTCTCCTTTAAGGGGGCGTGGCAGGGGGTGTGTCCTATGCCTACATAGTTTTGCTAATAGGTGTCCCTCATTCCCATCTCAGAAAGTTGGGAGGTATGCCTGAAGCTAGTCACTGCACTGAGTATATGTAAGAGTTTACAACCACTGAAATGTTCCCTTTTCTCACAGAATAAGTGTCAGTGAGCAACCAAGTGATAACTTTCTATGTGCAGTGGTGGTCAGTGAAATGCATGGGCGCAGTAATGATTTGGCCGTGTGTTGTGTTTGATATAAAATATACGATTGAAGACTGTGATAGAATAGCAATCAGACTAGTTTGATTGCAGAGATCAGGTTTGTCTGAGGATGTTTCTCAAACGAATGCCTTGATAACAATGGGAACTGTTGACAGTTGGCAGTTTGGTTTTTAAGGTAAACTAGTTTGTAACCATTGTCAACAAACTGGTAAACAAAAGACCAAATAAAAGGAGCAGTAGAGACTGATAGTGGAGGGCCACTCATCATGGATTAACACCAGAGTAGGAGGAAGAAACTGTAATCAGCGAACAAGTAGGCACTTGATCTCCATAAGCCTTGTTGTCAATGGAGATCACAGACACAGAAACTGGAGTTAAAGTGGAGTTTCACCCCCCAAAAAAAAAAAAAATTAGTAATGTGCTTAAAAAAAAAAAAAAAAAAACATTTGGAGAAAATTTTTTTTTTACTCACCTCTAAATGGCTGTTGCTAGGGGGTCCCTCGTAGTCTGCCTCCTTCGGTGCCTGGGCTGGTGACATCACTTTCCTCGGTGCAGGAAGAGAGATCGCCTCTCCACCCTTCCTCTTGTCAATCATCTGGGACACGTGACCGGTCCCAGATGATTACGGGGCTAGTGACGGCGCGCAGCTCGCGCATGCGCAGTGGGTGCCTGGCTGTGTAGCCACAGCCGGGTGCCCACAGTTAAAATGTAGGCGCCGCCGAGCGGAGGGGGGGACGAGTGGGGCTTCGATCCCATGCATCGCTGGACCCTGGGACAGGTAAATGTCCAATTAAAAGTCAGCAGCTACAGTATTTGTAGCTGCTGATTTTTAATTTTTTTTTTTTTAAATGGGAACCCCACTTTAAGTAACTTTTAAGTGTATTTCTACTGTTACAGACAATAGGCTGTTTATTTGCTAGGCATTTTACTTGTTATAGATATCTGTCAGTCTTGTACTACATTCTTAATATTGTAATAGTTTTGTATGTACAGCATTTTTGTATAGTAAAAGCACATGTACACACTGCAGAGGTCTTAGCTTCCTTGCTTACACTGCAAAGTAACCTTGATTGATAGACGCAAGCAAAACAGCTGTAGTAGCAGTCAGGTGAGATGTGTGTGCATGCAGTGGTGGTCAGTAAAGTGTGTTTGTGCAATTGTGGTCAGCAAAGTGTATCTGTATGTCAGTGATTACTTACCTGCTGGGTCTTCCAAAAATTAAATCAGAGCTGTGTCTCCAAAAAGTGAATTACACCAGCAGGCAGTGACGGGCAGAGTATGTGGTATGGACTTATGCTGTCAAGGTCATCTGTGTCCTACTGCCAAGGACACATCATGTTCTTGACATTACCACAGCAGACCACAGCAGTTAATGGAAAAACGTAAACCCTGCATGTCCACATTGCAGACTTGTGGCTAGGATATATGGAAATGTCACCAGCATGCTGACATTGGTCAGACAGAGCTTTAGTAGCCATTCTGGAGCCATTTTACTAACTGTTACCTTAAAAGCGACGTAAGGGAATTTTTGGTCCGATGCTGCATCTGTCCCCCAGCGCCTCTGCACTGAGAACCGAGTAATCGAACAGTGCCGATCACTCGATTTTCATAGCTCCATGAGCAGGGAGCTGCAGACTGTCAGTCACAGCTCTCTGCTCATCTCCATGCTCGCTCATTGGATCGCTGGGCTGAGGAGGGGGGGGGGAGCGGCTCACTGGGGGGTTGAGCCGGGTGTCAGTCCAGACACCTGGCGGATCCAGACTCTGTTGTCTTCTAAACTATTCCCCAGACAATATAACAGGCCACAGATTATACTGTACATTTTTTTTGTCGTTCAACCATTGGGTTGAAAGAAAAAAACAATTGTGCCAATTCCCGCCATCCACACATTTGATTTGCCGCTGAGCTATTGCATTTGTTATCCATCATTGGAACACAATAATCAGTGTTGTCGGCTATAGCCGGCTGCATTGATGGTCCAGAAAATGAAAACAGACAGGGTGGTTGTACAGAAGTCAATTTATAGATCGACTTCTGTACAACCAGGATGCTCATACATAAAGATAAAGTACATTTAATAGCACACCCCAGTGCACTGACCTCCCTAGGTGCTTCTCTAGTGGGGTCTGCTGCAAAAGTGTTCTTTTATGCCCCCCGCTTCCCTTCCAGCTCCAGGGTCCTTCCGAGTGCAGATCATTTCTTGCCTTTGCCCAGACTGTGGAGGAAAAGTGTTTAACCTGGATGCTGAGTGTAGCATGTTTTTTTGTGATGCTATGGGCTTAATGGGCCTTCAAATTGAACCAATGGGACACCTGTCCACCCTCCAGTCTTGTCCTTCATCATTTTGTGAACTGCTGAACAAATATTGATTGGCTTGTTTATCTCTAGTGTGGGCTCTATAAAATCATGTTTGATGCTAAAGACAAGAAAAAGGCAAATTTAAAGAAAAAAAAAAAAACTGTAGAACTGTGTGTGTACCAGGTATATGAACAGATAAAACACTTATAATAATAATAATACACAAACTATTATAGTTTCCCTCTAACGCAAATTGCATTTTTTAAGGGCTTTTGATTTCTCTGGATCAGATAGGATTTATGAGATATGTTTGTGTTTTTATAGCAGTTTTACAGCCTGCTAGCCAAATCATCTCCAGTGAGCATGATGCTGATTTGATTTGGCATGTCCCTGGGAGCTTGGCACACACAGGGGGGTGTCACCAGCTGAGCCTATTTTTTTTTTTTTACTTTTTCCCATTTGACATTGATTCCTGCATGCCTCTTGAGTAAAATTGATAGTGTACAGTCAGAGCATTCACACAGATTGTTCAACACACAATCATACACAATCATAGAAAGCATTGTAAGCAAAACTACCTTTATGCAACTACAGCATTTGTAGTGTTAGCTCACTGTAAATAAATAAGAAACTGCTTCCAGGATTTGGTCTAGATTTATGAATTAAAGTAGCATTGCAGTGCAATTGATTATTGACTAAAATAATGAAAGAGTACAAAGATCAGCAGTGTCAGTAACAATTGGTGAGAAAACATATTTCACTGCATTCGACACTTCAGTTTCTGTAATGATGATTTTTTATAACTTTCCATGGGATGTTATTTTCATAGGAACTGCCTTATTAAAGGAGCAGATAATGGTTTTAGTCAATTTTACTTTACCTATTTTTTTCTTTTTTTTTTTAGGTTCATGTTTGTGAAACGATGCTTTATATTTATTTTAATCATATACACTACCGTTCAAAAGTTTGGGGTCACATTGAAATGTCCTTATTTTTGAAGGAAAAGCACTGTACTTTTAAATGAAGCTAACTTTAAACTAGTCCTAACTTTAAACAAATATACTCTATACATTGCTAATGTGGTAAATGACTATTCTAACTGCAAATGTCTAGTTTTTGGTGCAATATCTACATAGGTGTATAGAGGCCCATTTCCAGCAACTATCACTCCAGTGTTCTAATGGTACAATGTGTTTGCTCATTGGCTCAGAAGGCTAATTGATGATTAGAAAACCCTTGTGCAATCATGTTCACACATCTAAAAACAGTCTAGCTCCTTCCAGAAGCTACAAAACTGACCTTCCTGTGAGCAGATTGAGTTTCTGGAGCATCACATTTGTGGGGTCAATTAAACGCTCAAAATGGCCAGAAAAAGAGAACTTTCATCTGAAACTCGACAGTCTATTCTTGTTCTTAGAAATGAAGGCTATTCCATGCGAGAAATTGCAAAGAAATTGAAGATTTCCTACAACGGTGTGTACTACTCCCTTCAGAGGACAGCACAAACAGGCTCTAACCAGAGTAGAAAAAGAAGTGGGAGGCCGCGTTGCACAACTAAGCAAGAAGATAAGCACATTAGAGTCTCTAGTTTGAGAAACAGACGCCTCACAGGTCCCCAACTGGCATCTTCATTAAATAGTACCCGCAAAACACCAGTGTCAACATCTACAGTGAAGAGGCGGCTGCGGGATTTTGGGCTTCAGGGCAGAGTGGCAAAGAAAAAGCCATATCTGAGACTGGCCAATAAAAGAAAAAGATTAAGGTGGGCAAAAGAACACAGACATTGGACAGAGGAAGACTGGAAAAAAGTGTTGTGGACGGATGAATCCAAGTTTGAGGTGTTTGGATCACAAAGAAGAACGTTTGTGAGACGCAGAACAAATGAAAAGATGCTGGAAGAATGCCTGACGCCATCTGTTAAGCATGGTGGAGGTAATGTGATGGTCTGGGGTTGCTTTGGTGCTGGTAAGGTGGGAGCTTTGTACAGGGTAAAAGGGATTCTGAATAAGGAAGGCTATCACTCCATTTTGCAACGCCATGCCATACCCAGTGGACAGCGCTTGATTGGAGCCAATTTCATCCTACAACAGGACAATGACCCTAAACACACCTCCAAATTGTGCAAGAACTATTTACAGCAGAAGCAGGCAGCTGGTATTCTATCGGTAATGGAGTGGCCAGCACAGTCACCAGATCTGAACCCCATTGAGCTGTTGTGGGAGCAGCTTGACCGTATGGTACGCCAGAAGTGCCCATCCAACCAATCCAACTTGTGGGAGCTGCTTCTAGAAGCGTGGGGTGCAATTTCTCCAGCTTACCTCAATAAATTAACAGCTAGAATGCCAAAGGTGTGCAATGCTGTAATTGCTGCAAAAGGAGGATTCTTTGATGAAAGCAAAGTTTGATGTAAAAACAATGTTATTTCAAATACAAATCATTATTTCTAACCTTGTCAATGTCTTGACTCTATTTTCTATTCATTTCACAACGTATGGTGGTGAATAAGTGTGACTTTTCATGGAAAACACAAAATTGTTTGGGTGACCCCAAACTTTTGAACGGTAGTGTATATATATATATATATATATATATATATATATATATATATATATATATATATATATATATATATATATATATATATATATATATATATATATATGTATATATATATATATATATCAACAAGTTTTTATTTGGCTTTATCAAAAGAGTACAGTAAAAAGGAAGCAAAAAAAAAAAAACATGACGGGTAATTCTTAACATAGTATTACTAACTAGAGCAATTGCAAAATATGTTACATAATTAACATATATTTTTATTATCCTTTATATAGCGCCAACAATTTGTGCAGCACTTTCTTTACAACATGAATAATATATAAAATAGGAATTGACATAAACTGGGTGCATCTATGATACTTACATTGCAAAGTATATTGAGCTTTTTTAAAAATCTTTATTTACATAGTTACATAGTTGGTAAGGTTATAAAAAAGACTTCAGTCCATCTTGTTAAACCTGTGTGGGTGTGTATGTGTGTGTGTGTGTGTATAAGAGTTTTTGTAAACTATCGACACCTCCCACTGACTCCACTGATTGTGGGAGGGAGTTCCACATTCTTACCACTATAACAGTAAAGAACCCCCTATGCAGTTTAAGGTTGAACCGCTTCTCCTTCATTTTCAATGAGTGGCCATGTATCTTCTTAAGCTCCGTGAAACCAAATAGTTTTCTCCGTATGCTAGAATCACCATTGAGGTATTTGTATATTACTATTGTATCTCCTCTCAAGCGTCTCTTCTCCAGGGAGAATAAATTTAATGTTTGTAGTCGTTCCCCGTAACTGAGGTATTCCAGTCCCCTTATTAGCTTGGTCGTCCTTCTCTACACTCTGTCCAGTTCCAGCACATCCTTTCTGGGGACTCAGAACTTGACGGCAAATTCAAGATGTGAGTTTTATAGAATTTTAGAGGTAGAATTATAGTCTTATCTCTTGGGTAAATCCTCTTTCGAATGCTATTTTTCTGCTTGCTGCAGCTTGGCATTGCATGCCATTGATAAGCCTCTGATTACTAGGACCTCCAGATCTTTTTCCATCCTGGAATCCCCCAATGGTTCTCCTCCTAGCGAGTAACTTGCATTCATATTTTTGGCCCCTAAGTGCGTTACTTTACATTTTTTCAACAATAAACCTAATTTGCCATGTAGTTGCCCACCCCTTTATTTTACTAAGGTACTCCTGTAAGGTTTCAATATTCTGCTGTAAAGCTATTGCCCTTCTTAGCTTTGTATTATCAGCAAACACTGAGATTGAACTATTTATGCTATCCTTTATATCGTTAATGAATAAATTAAACAGAACTGGCCCCAGGACTGAGCCTTGGGGTACCCCATTCACCACTCCAGATCTATATAAGTACATTCTATTTATTACTATCCTTTGGACGTGCCACTGTAACCAGTTTTCTATCCAGGCATGTGCACTATGGTCTAAGCCAACAGGTCTCAGTTTCTAAATTAACCACTTCCTTACTGGGCTATAGCCGAAAGACAGCTATATTTTTTTTTACATACTGTCACCAGTCAGTGTCCCTGATCACCACCACACCAGTTATATGATGACACTGTACTTCACTGGTATTAGTATGTAAAAAAAATGTGAAAAAAAAACATTTTTTATGTAGCACCCTGCTCCTAATGAGCAGACGCTATTTTTAAAAAAAAATTAAATTAGTTGAAGCTACAAAACAAAAAATTCTGTAGAAAATGGGATTTTAAAGGTACCCCTGATATAGGAAGAAACATTATCTACTAAAAATATATCAAATATTTATTAAAGCAGTTTTACAAAAAGATACGATAAAATGTGAGAACAGTTTTACATTCACAGTCAAAGGTATACATCCTCAACCTAATATTGACAATGAAAAAAACTATGGTCAACAAGAGTTCAAAGCATAACCATGTCCACATCATTTCAACATGTTTCACCCAGAAGGCTTCATCAGGAAAATGGACGAGGCTTTTCAATTATTCAACAACAATATTCACGATAAAAATAACCTTGGATGTTCAAAAGAGAAAGAGAAGAAGGTAAATATACAGAAAAAAAATATACATAAAACATTCACATTTATGTAGCTTGAAAGCTCTTTAGCTTGTGCAACCATAACTCCACCAAAACCACCCTCCAAAAACAAAAACAAAAACAGAAACATAAACAATCCCGCCCCCCATCCCACTCCCCCCCCCACACACCTCCCCCCCCACAAAAACCCCCACCAACCCCCATCACACAGGCTCACACCCAACCCTCCCCTAGTACTCCCACCCAACACAACCACCGCGTCAACTCCATACTTCTATATAGAGTTCTGGGGAAGTCGCAGGATATGAGGCATCAACTGAGAGAAGAGGGGAGGAGGGGTGCCCCTAGGATTGACTCCCCCCTGTGTAGTCCAGATGGATGCCTGATCACCCGTAGGGAGGGATGTATATTCTTATGGATGAAGAACATCACAGACAAAAAGGATGATTATGGTATCTGGAACAGATATCATAGATAGTAAAATTTCACACATATTGCGGGTGAGGAGAGAGGTAGACCACAAGACAAACTAGACGGTGGACACCACTCACCAACCCCCCGAAGAGTAGAAGAATATTTGTATTGGGAGCTCATGAGGACTGAATGGCACAATATCAATTGTAAAAAAGCACCTGTGCAGGAGAAGACAAAGCTGCTCCACAGTTTCTGAAAAGTATATAAAATGCATGTAGCTATATTAGACTTTAATGCGACAAGGAACATATGTACGCTGCGGTTTTAAATCTTCAAGAGCACCTGCTCACCTTGAAAAGATATCACATCGTTATATAAGAAGCTACGTCACATTTCTATTGGCGCTGCTGAAAGGGCACCCTAAAGTAGTGGGCCACAAAAGATAATTACTTCCTATATTTAGAGAGAGAAAAAAAAAAAGTTTGTTTAAAAGGAAATAGAGCACCAAAAGTGGTGCTTTGGTTTACAATTAGACATATCACAGAGTGCTGGACCGATTAACGGTCAATGTTTAGTTTTACCTGGTGCCGGCGTCCATGTTTAGCATGAGCTCCCTGACTGCTAACAAGCATCTGAATGTGTGGGGTTTAAATATCCCTCCCCATGGCGCCAAAATGCTGTGCGTGTCATCACACTGCACCGGCGCCAAGCGGACGCAAAAGGGGAAGTTCCTGGTCCAAGGACTGATGACGCGGAACCGAAAACGACAGACCGGAAGTAAAACTACTTCGGGTGTGCCCAAAACAGCACTAATGCCGCGTACACATGGTCGGACTTTCCGGCATACTTGGTCCGGCGGACCAGAGTCTGCCGGACAATCCGCCCGTATGTGGGCGCCGGCGGACTTTTCCGGCGGACTTCTTCCCAAAAGCCCGCCGGACCTAGATTTGAAACATGTTTTAAATCTTTCCGTCGGACTCAGTTTCGGGCGGAAAGTCCGCTCGTCTGTGTGCTGGTCCGACGGAAAGCCCGCTCGTGTGTATGCTGGTCCGACGGACCAGATACAACACGAAGGCAGGGTATTGCATCTCGCGCTCGCTGCAATAGGAAAAACAAATTTTCCTATTGCGGCAAGCGTGGGGCATACCAGGCCCTTAGGTCTGGTATGGATTTTAAAGGGAAGCCTCTACGCCGGCCCCCCACCCTATGTGAATGAATATGGGGTACATGGTACCCCTACCCATTCACCTAGGGAAAAAGTGTAAGTAATAAAATACACTACACAGGTTTTTAAAATATTTTATTAAACAGCTCCAGGGGGGGTCTTCTTCCGGCTTCGGGGGTCCCTCCGCTTCATCTTCTCCCGGCGTCCGGTTGGTTCTTCTCCGCTCTCTTCTCCCGGTGTTCCAGTTCTTCGGCCGGCTCCTCTGCTGTCTTCAGGTAGCTCTCTTGCCAGCAGAGGTCCGGACTTCTGGGCTTCTGGTCTTCTGGGCTTCTTCTCTTCTCTTCTCTTCTCTTCTCTTCTCTTCTCTTCTCTTCTCTTCTCTTCTCTTCTCTTCTCTTCTCCAGATGTTGACACGACGCTCTCTCCGGCTGGACTGCTCTCCGAGGGCTGCGTTGTGACTTATATAGGCGGAGACCCCGCCCCCTTTTGATGTCACAGTCCCTGGGCATGCTGGGACTGTGACGTTTTAGGGGGCGTGGTCACTGGGTGATGTTGACCATGCCCCCTAAAACGTCACAGTCCCAGCATGCCCAGGGACTGTGACATCAAAAGGGGGCGGGGTCTCCGCCTATATAAGTCACAACGCAGCCCTCGGAGAGCAGTCCAGCCAGAGAGAGCGTCGTGTTAACATCTGGAGAAGAGAAGAGAAGAAGCCAAGAAGACCAGAAGCCCAGAAGCCCAGAAGTCCGGACCTCTGCTGGCAAGAGAGCTACCTGAAGACAGCAGAGGAGCCGGCCGAAGAACTGGAACACCGGGAGAAGAGAGCGGAGAAGAACCAACCGGACGCCGGGAGAAGATGAAGCGGAGGGCCCCCTGAAGCCGGAAGAAGACCCCCGAAGCCGGAGGAAGACCCCCCCCGGAGCTGTTTAATAAAATATTTTAAAAACCTGTGTAGTGTATTTTATTACTTACACTTTTTCCCTAGGTGAATGGGTAGGGGTACCATGTACCCCATACTCATTCACATAGGGTGGGGGGCCGGGATCTGGGGGCCCCCTTATTAAAGGGGGCTCCCAGATTCCGATAAGCCCCCCGCCCGCAGACCCCGACAACCAACGGCCAGGGTTGTCGGGAAGAGGCCCTTGTCCTCATCAACATGGGGACAAGGTGCTTTGAGGTGGGGGGGGCCCCGCAGGGCGCCCCCCTCCCCCAAAGCACCCACCCCCCATGTTGAGGGCATGCGGCCTGGTACGGTTCAGGAGGGGGGGGGCGCTCGCTCGTCCCCACCCCCTTTCCTGACCGGCCAGGCTGCGTGCTCGGATCGGGGTCTGGTATGGATTTTAGGGGGGACCCCACGCCGTTTTTTCGGCGTAGGGGGTTCCCTTTATAATCCATACCAGACCTAAGGGCCTGGTATGACCCGCGACGGGGCTCGCAAGGTGTCAATCTCGCCGATAAAAGCGGCAAGATTGACATCCTTTTCTAGTCCAGTCGCACCTGAGTCACGTTCAAAATGAACGGACTTGTCCGTGTGTGTGGGCAAGTCCGTTCATTCTGAAAGTCCGCCGTAACTCCGGCGAAAGTCCGTCGGAAAGACGGGCGGACCTAGCCTGCCGGAAAGTCCGGGCGTGTGTGGGCAAGTCCGTCCGTTTTAAAGTCCGGCGCACCTGGCGGACAAAGTCCATTGGAAACTGTGCCGGACAAAGTAGGATAGAAAGTCCGACCGTGTGTACGCGGCATAAGACTCCCTTTGGAAACAGTGCTGAGCCAAGAAGGAACCTTGGACAGTTGGAAAGATGGCTGTGGGATACGGTTATACCGGTATGCCAAGGACTATAAGGAGACCTCAAGGCGGGCGTATACCGGGTTGGCAACCCCCAGGAAAGGAAAGTCCAAGGGGGATGTATGTCCAACCTAGTATACACCCCTGGACGTCCATATGGGGATCAAATGGCACTGAACTGGGGGAGGGGGTAAAAACGAGGGAAAATGGAGCCTGGGGAGGGGTAAAAAAAAAAAAGGAGATTTCCCAAGGTTTGGGTGTGGTCATGATTGCACATTACAATAATTCATCTACAACATTGTACCACTAATTTACATCCACATATGGAAAGCTGTATCAATATGCACATCATTGCAACTGACTCAATATATGCTAGTATCCCTTTTCCAAAAGATGTATTGTTTCTAATAGAGGCAATTCTGGCCTAAACAACCAATCCAGAATTGGAGAGAAATCGTAAACGTCTGGTGATCCCCTGATATTCAAACGCAGTAAATGATAACAAAACAAAGGAAAAGGAAAGACACTCAATGGGGCACATGCTCCCAAGGAGACAGGAGTGACCAGATCAAAAAAGGGGGGGTGATGTTTATAGAAAAGGCTTATAGCTAATCCCCTCATTGAGGCCGGGGGACCGAGTAGCCTGTAAACAATAGACAATAGATTGGAGAAGTTTATTGTCTATATCACGTCCTCGTTAATGTTCTGGTATATGTTCAAGGCTGAAAAAGCCGATAACTTTTAAATCAAAATTGTGGTATAGCCCCACATGACGGCTAATAGGCGTTTGAATATCAGGGGATCACCAGACGTTTACGATTTCTCTCGCGACCAATTCTGGATTGGTTGTTTAGGCCAGAATTGCCTCTATTAGAAACAATACATCTTTTGGAAAAGGGATACTAGCATATATTGAGTCAGTTGCAATGATGTGCATATTGATACAGCTTTCCATATGTGGATGTAAATTAGTGGTACAATGTTGTAGATGAATTATTGTAATGTGCAATCATGACCACACCCAAACCTTGGGAAATCTCCTTTTTTTTTTTACCCCTCCTCAGGCTCCATTTTCCCTCGTTTTTACCCCCCCCCCCCTGTTCAGTGCCATTTGATCCCCGTATGGACGCCCAAGGGTGTATACTAGGTTGGACATACATCCCCCTTGGGCTTTTCTTTTCTGGGGGTTGCCAACCTGGTATACGCCCGCCTTGAGGTCTCCTTATAGTCCTTGGCATACCGGTATAACCGTATCCCACAGCCATCTTTCCAACTGTCCAAGGTTCCTTCTTGGCTCAGCACTGTCTCCAAAGGGAGTCTTAGTGCTGTTTTGGGCACACCCGAAGTAGTTTTACTTCCGGTCTGTCGTTTCCGGTTCCGGGTCATCAGTCCTTGGACCAGGAACTTCCCCTTTGCGTCCGCTTGGCGCCGGTGCAGTGTGATGACACGCACAGAATTTTGGCGCCATGGGGAGGGATATTTAAACCCCACACATTCAGATGCTTGTTAGCAGTCAGGGAGCTCATGCTAAACATGGACGCCGGCACCAGGTAAAACTAAACATTGACCGTTAATCGGTCCAGCACTCTGTGATATGTCTAATTGTAAACCAAAGCACCACTTTTGGTGCTCTATTTCCTTTTAAACAAACCTTTTTTTTTTTTCTCTCTCTAAATATAGGAAGTGATTATCTTTTGTGGCCCACTACTTTAGGGTGCTCTTTCGGCAGCGCCAATAGAAATGTGACGTAGCTTCTTATATAACGATGTGATATCTTTTCAAGGTGAGCAGGTGCTCTTGAAGATTTAAAACCGCAGCGTACATATGTTCCTTGTCGCATTAAAGTCTAATATAGCTACATGCATTTTATATACTTTTTCAGAAACTGTGGAGCAGCTTTGTCTTCTCCTGCACAGGTGCTTTTTTACAATTGATATTGTGCCATTCAGTCCTCATGAGCTCCCAATACAAATATTCTTCTACTCTTCGGGGGGTTGGTGAGTGGTGTCCACTGTCTAGTTTGTCTTGTGGTCTACCTCTCTCCTCACCCGCAATATGTGTGAAATTTTACTAAAGAGAACAGATAACAATTACAGTGTGGATTTGTGGAACCAAAAGCAATTGTTTGTTTTCAGGGGACATCCAAAAGGGTGTATAGAAAATAAATAAGGTAAGGATAGGAAAGCTTGGGTGTGTGGGGGAGTGAAATGCTCGATAACAACCTGTAGGGTGGCTAAGAAACAATCATGTATACACAACCATATTTCAAAGTGACATTACAGAAGGATGGATAAATAATAACATGAGGTATCTTAGTATGCTAAGTATACAGCTCCACGCAAAAATACTGTTCATTGGGGTTGGAACCAAAAGGGGGGGCGTGTAAGGTGGCTAAGAAGCAATCATGCATACACAACCGTATTTTAAAGTGACATTGCAGAAGGATAGATACATAATAATACAGGGTATCTTAATAAGCTAAGTATACAGTTCCACGCAAAAATACTGTTCATTGGGGTTAAAACCAAAAGGGGGGGCGTCAAAGTCCCTATAAAGGGATATGTATAAATGAATGAACAATATTAATTGGAGGACGGATGGAGTACTCCTAAATAAGTCCCACAAGTATCTGGACGTAAGCCGTCTTCCTATGGGATGATTACAGATCCTTAAGTGCGGGAAGGTTCTTGGCTCATGTGGATGGTCCCAACATCGAGAAAGAAAAGACAAAAAAATGCCCTTACCGGATCTGGTGGACTCACAGGCCGTTGGCGGTGAGTCAATCGGGCTTGTACCGTCAAGCGGTATGGAGTGGAGATCTGTGCGAAGACTGGTGCGGAGTCTCGTCAGACGTTCTCGGATGGTGTGCCAGGATGGGATCCAGGGCCCCCAGGATTTGGTTGCGGTCGCCGAATGACCGTTTCCTCAAAAGTCAGCCACGTGAGCCAATAGGCAAAGAAAGGAAAAAGAAAAAAGCTTCCACATAGTGTGAATCCTTACTGGTAAAAAGCGTTGCAGCACTTTATTAGGGAGTATACTTCCAAAAATTTACAAATGAGGGCGGTAAAAACTCGGCTCAGAGTAAAATTTGCATCAAACAGCATAAAAGTGGTATAAAATAGCGCAGTGGATAGTGGTGGGGTATAGTCATAGGAACCCGACGCGTTTCGCCTCCATAGGCTACTGCTGGGGTATGAATAAGCCCCCCACACAACTGGGCTTTATATATTGTGACAGAAATGAGGTGCAACAGCTGATTAGCGCTGTTGCACGAGATGACTTCCGGGTTCGGCAGCATCATCAGTGACACAACGTCACATGGTGTTTCTGTGGCCAATCGGAAAGACAGGAGGTGGTCAAAGATCCCTTTTGATGTCCTTATCCTTACACTGGGTTCCTATAATTACACCCTACCACTATCCACTGTGCTATTTTATACCATTTTTATGCTGTTTGATGCAAATTTTACTCTGAGCCGAGTTTTTACCGCTCTCATTTGTAAATTTTTGGAAGTATACTTCCTAAACAGAATATACACTCTCACGAATTATTTTTTGTGGAATTTATACGCAGATTGACACTAGTCCGAGTCCATACTGCTCTCTTTGATCTCATATAACACACTAGTATCCTTTTTATTGAACTGTACTCCTATTTTGAATATGGAGTACAATTTGTTCCTTTATATACACTACCCCTTTAGTTGCATTTTGATGCTTTTCTCCTAGACGTTTTCGCTTATGATGTTTGTCACCTGATCCACACTCAGATGCCACCATCACTAACGATTTCACGATTCACTTACATCACTTTACATTGGCCTCTGCTATATGACCCATCTGCACACTTTTAGGTATTTTGTCAAGTTTCTCCACCACTCTTCCTCTGTTCCTCTTTTATTCAGGTATTGCCACTACTAGATTGATATGTTGTATAGTCACTAGTCCTCATTACCTGTCCACATATGGAGAACTTTTCTGTTAATCCTCGCACAATATGCAGAACTGTTTATTGTTTGAAATCTTACTTTTTATTGTCTGATGATTGCCTATGAGGATAGTCTGTGAGGACTTCCGGGATCAAGCCCACATTATTAGACCACTCAATACATGTCTAAATGAGACAGTAATCACCATGGATCGCCGCTATGTTTGCGGTCCACGGCGCGATTTGACAAGTCCTCACTTCCTGCCTCCTTTGGTACGCAGGCAGAGAGCGTCCTATCGTCACTCCCTTGGAAAGCACGTCATGTGATCGGCACGTGACCGCGAGGACGAATGGGATAGCCGCTCTGCCGATTGGATACCAGGAGTGAGGCTTGGTCTTTGACCACCTCCTGTCTTTCCGATTGGCCACAGAAACACCATGTGACGTTGTGTCACTGATGATGCTGCCGAACCCGGAAGTCATCTCGTGCAACAGCGCTAATCAGCTGTTGCACCTCATTTCTGTCACAATATATAAAGCGCAGTTGTGTGGGGGGCTTATTCATACCCCAGCAGAAGCCTATGGAGGCGAAACGCGTCGGGTTCCTATGACTATACCCCACCACTATCCACTGCGCTATTTTATACCACTTTTATGCTGTTTGATGCAAATTTTACTCTGAGCCGAGTTTTTACCGCCCTCATTTGTAAATTTTTGGAAGTATACTCCCTAATAAAGTGCTGCAACGCTTTTTACCAGTAAGGATTCACACTATGTGGAAGCTTTTTTCTTTTTCCTTTCTTTGCCTATTGGCTCACGTGGCTGACTTTTGAGGAAACGGTCATTCGGCGACCGCAACCAAATCCTGGGGGCCCTGGATCCCATCCTGGCACACCATCCGAGAACGTCTGACGAGACTCCGCACCAGTCTTCGCACAGATCTCCACTCCATACCGCTTGACGGTACAAGCCCGATTGACTCACCGCCAACGGCCTGTGAGTCCACCAGATCCGGTAAGGGCATTTTTTTGTCTTTTCTTTCTCGATGTTGGGACCATCCACATGAGCCAAGAACCTTCCCGCACTTAAGGATCTGTAATCATCCCATAGGAAGACGGCTTACGTCCAGATACTTGTGGGACTTATTTAGGAGTACTCCATCCGTCCTCCAATTAATATTGTTCATTCATTTATACATATCCCTTTATAGGGACTTTGACGCCCCCCCTTTTGGTTTTAACCCCAATGAACAGTATTTTTGCGTGGAACTGTATACTTAGCTTATTAAGATACCCTGTATTATTATGTATCTATCCTTCTGCAATGTCACTTTAAAATACGGTTGTGTATGCATGATTGCTTCTTAGCCACCTTACACGCCCCCCCTTTTGGTTCCAACCCCAATGAACAGTATTTTTGCGTGGAGCTGTATACTTAGCATACTAAGATACCTCATGTTATTATTTATCCATCCTTCTGTAATGTCACTTTGAAATATGGTTGTGTATACATGATTGTTTCTTAGCCACCCTACAGGTTGTTATCGAGCATTTCACTCCCCCACACACCCAAGCTTTCCTATCCTTACCTTATTTATTTTCTATACACCCTTTTGGATGTCCCCTGAAAACAAACAATTGCTTTTGGTTCCACAAATCCACACTGTAATTGTTATCTGTTCTCTTTAATGATTACCATTACCTGACTAGTAATCTCTTTATCACCGTTCACTAGCGCCACACTTTTTTATTTTTTATTCCTACTTGCAACGGTCAAATTGCTGTGTTGGCTGCTTTACAGGAGTTGGCGCAATTTCTACACCTTTTTTCCACGTGAAATTTTACTATCTATGATATCTGTTCCAGATACCATAATCATCCTTTTTGTCTGTGATGGTCTTCATCCATAAGAATATACATCCCTCCCTACGGGTGATCAGGCATCCATCTGGACTACACAGGGGGAGTCAATCCTAGGGGCACCCCTCCTCCCCTCTTCTCTCAGTTGACGCCTCGTATCCTGCGACTTCCCCAGAACTCTATATAGAGGTATGGAGTTGACGCGGTGGTTGTGTTGGGTGGGAGTACTAGGGGAGGGTTGGGTGTGAGCCTGTGTGATGGGGGTTGGTGGGGGTTTTTGTGGGGGGGGTGTGGGGGGGGGGAGAGTGGGATGGGGGGCGGGATTGTTTATGTTTCTGTTTTTGTTTTTGTTTTTGGAGGGTGGTTTTGGTGGAGTTATGGTTGCACAAGCTAAAGAGCTTTCAAGCTACATAAATGTGAATGTTTTATGTATATTTTTTTTCTGTATATTTACCTTCTTCTCTTTCTCTTTTGAACATCCAAGGTTATTTTTATCATGAATATTGTTGTTGAATAATTGAAAAGCCTTGTCCATTTTCCTGATGAAGCCTTCTGGGCAAAACATGTTGAAATGATGTGGACGTGGTTATGCTTTGAACTCTTGGTGACCACAGTTTTTTTCATTGTCAATATTAGGTTGAGGATGTATACCTTTGACTGTGAATGTAAAACTGTTCTCACATTTTATCGTATCTTTTTGTAAAACTGCTTTAATAAATATTTTATATATTTTTAGTAGATAATGTTTCTTCCTATATCAGGGGTACCTTTAAAATCCCATTTTCTACAGATTTTTTGGTTTACTACTTTAGGGATGATGGTACATACATAAAAAATGTTTGTAAACACTAATCTCTACCCATATAGCCTAGTTGAAGCTACAGTTTAGGCTCAACTTATTATTGCCTAAATTTAATGGTTTCTGTGTCAGATTGGCTGGACTGTGCAGATTTCCATCCAACCATGGGTGGTGCTGTCATCATTGGTGGATCGGGAAATACAGTCTGGTCAAACATATTGACTACTCTTTGCTCAGAAGCTTTTCGGTGGGAGTGGTTCACACGCCGGACATTTCTGGGTAGGGGTATTTAAGGGACAGACGCCATATTTTAGGGAGTTCTGCTTCTTGCTAGTCCGCGCTTCCTGACCCCCCCCAGCCTTGGGGGGGGGTTGGCGCTCCCCACCTCATGGCCCTCCAGGCCTGGGAGACTACGATTCCTTAAAGTTCTGCCTTGAGGTTGGCAGACCTAAGGCCTAGCTACTAAAGGAAGGATCAGAGTCTTGGTGGCCTATGGGTCGGCATGATGGTCTCTTTGCTGTCAGGCCTGCGGGAAGAAGGGATTACAGTGACCAGGGGGGACTCTTCGGGAGAGGACCGAGCATAAGGCTGGTAACTTGAGAAGAGCCTGGGAACTCAGTCGGAGACGCATCTTGGATTAGGTACCACAGTCAATTCCTTAAAGACTGTATGGTCTGTGGCAGAGACCATTTGGATCACCACAATTTGTTCACCCAGGATCGTAGGGTCTGTGGCAGAGACCGTGTTCGAGCATCGGATCGGCTGCTAGGTCAGTGAGAGGGGCCTATCCGGTGGTTGCTGAATCCAGCTGTGGAAGTGTTATTCACTGAATATAGAAATGATCTCCAACTGCAACATCCAAGGTATCTGAATCCCTTTTCACCCTCTATCTTTCTATTGCGTATGTTGTTACTAAATATAACTTGGGAAGAAAAAAAGGACTTATGCCGCGTACACACGGTCGGACTTTCCGGCATACTTGGTCCGGCGGACCAGAGTGTGCCGGACAATCCGCCCGTGTGTGGGCAGCGGCGGACTTTTCCGGCGGACTTCTTCCCAAAAGCCCACCGGACCTAGATTTGAAAAAAGTTTTAAATCTTTCCGTCGGACTCAGTTTCGGGTGGAAAGTCCGCTCGTGTGTGTGCTGGTCCGACTGAAAGCCCGCTCGTGTGTAGGCTGGTCCGACGGACCAGATACGACACGAGGGCAGGGTATTGCATCTCGCGCTCGCTGCAATAGGAAAAACAAATCTTCCTATTGCGGCATACCAGGCCCTTAGGTCTGGTATGGATTATAAAGGGAACCCCGCTACGCCGAAAAAATGGCGTGGGGTCCCCCCTAAAATCCATACCAGACCCCGATCCGAGCACGCAGCCTGGCCGGTCAGGAAAGGGGGTGGGGACGAGCGAGCGCCCCCCCCCTCCTGAACCGTACCAGGCTGCATGCCCTCAACATGGGGGGTGGGTGCTTTGGGGGAGGGGGGCGCCCTGCGGGCCCCCCCCCACCCCAAAGCACCTTGTCCCCATGTTGATGAGGACAAGGGCCTCTTCCCGACAACCCTGGCCGTTGGTTGTCGGGGTCTGCAGGCGGGGGGCTTATCGGAATCTGGGAGCCCCTTTTAATAAGGGGGCCCCCAGATCCTGGCCCCCCACCCTATGTGAATGAGTATGGGGTACATGGTACCCCTACCCATTCACCTAGGGAAAAAGTGTAAGTAATAAAACACACTACACAGGTTTTTAAAATATTTTATTAAACAGCTCCGGGGGGGATCTTCCTCCGGCTTCGGGGGTCCCTCCGCTTCATCTTCTCCCGGCGTCCGGTTGGTTCTTCTCCGCTCTCTTCTCCCGGTGTTCCTGTTCTTCGGCCGGCTCCTCTGCTGTCTTCAGGTAGCTCTCTTGCCAGCAGAGGTCCAGATTTCTGGGCTTCTGGGCTTCTTGTCTTCTTGTCTTCTCTTCCCCAGATGTTGACACGACGCTCTCTCCTGCTGGACTGCTCTCCGAGGGCTGCGTTGTGACTTATATAGGCGGAGACCCCGCCCCCTTTTGATGTCACAGTCCCTGGGCATGCTGGGACTGTGACGTTTTAGGGGGCAAGGTCAACATCACCCAGTGACCACGCCCCCTAAAACGTCACAGTCCCAGCATGCCCAGGGACTGTGACATCAAAAGGGGGCGGGGTCTCCGCCTATATAAGTCACAACGCAGCCCTCGGAGAGCAGTCCAGCAGGAGAGAGCGTCGTGTCAACATCTGGGGAAGAGAAGACAAGAAGACAAGAAGCCCAGAAGCCCAGAAGTCCGGACCTCTGCTGGCAAGAGAGCTACCTGAAGACAGCAGAGGAGCCGGCCGAAGAACAGGAACACCGGGAGAAGAGAGCGGAGAAGAACCAACCGGACGCCGGGAGAAGATGAAGCGGAGGGACCCCCGAAGCCGGAAGAAGACCCCCGAAGCCGGAGGAAGATCCCCCCCCGGAGCTGTTTAATAAAATATTTTAAAAACCTGTGTAGTGTGTTTTATTACTTACACTTTTTCCCTAGATGAATGGGTAGGGGTACCATGTACCCCATACTCATTCACATAGGGTGGGGGGCCGGGATCTGGGGGCCCCCTTATTAAAAGGGGCTCCCAGATTCCGATAAGCCCCCCGCCCGCAGACCCCGACAACCAACGGCCAGGGTTGTCGGGAAGAGGCCCTTGTCCTCATCAACATGGGGACAAGGTGCTTTGGGGTGGGGGGGCCCCGCAGGGCGCCCCCCTCTCCCAAAGCACCCACCCCCCATGTTGAGGGCATGCGGCCTGGTACGGTTCAGGAGGGGGGGGGGCGCATCCAAATAGACAAAGAAGAAAGGTTGTCTCACAGGATGTCCCTGTGAGTATAGGTGGACTTTAAAGGCACAACATGAAACATATACACACATAAGTTCAATAAAATTAGTATTTATTTAGCAACTTGTACAAATCTATAAATAAAAAACAGGCTTGAAAACAAAGCCAGTTGTTTGGATGTACTCTGAACCTCAATCACAGACAATAGTAAATAAAAGTAGCACACAGTATCAACTACATAGATTGAAATACTCTTGTCCGATAAGTGGTCAACGCATTTCTCTTGGTAGCTTCTTTAGGACCATTCAATTGTGAGGATTTAAGCAGAATTATCCTAAAACAAACAAACATTTGTAAGACACTATACAAATATATTTTACACCTGTATGATCATGTTACAACAAATGCATATGGCTTACATGGTGGTGCTTTTCTAGTCCCTGGTTTAGAAGTCTGGGGGGCAGACACAGGGGTTATTTAGTTGGTCAAAACCCAAAGAGTCATTGCCTGGGGGCTAATGGGAGATTTTCTAAATCACAACAACAAATGCACATGGCTTACATGGTGGTGCTTTTCTAGTCCCTGGTTTAGAAGTCTGGGGGGCAGACACAGGGGTTATTTAGTTGGTCAAAACCCAAAGAGTCATTGCCTGGGGGCTAATGGGAGATTTTCTAAATCACAACAACAAATGCACATGGCTTACATGGTGGTGCTTTTCTAGTCCCTGGTTTAGAAGTCTGGGGGGCAGACACAGGGGTTATTTAGTTGGTCAAAACCCAAAGAGTCATTGCCTGGGGGCATATGGGAGATTTTCTAAATCACAGAGTATATCAGGTTAATATATGTATCCTCCAACCAAGAAACAAAGCTGTTTTAATCTACATTCAATTAGCAAACTTACTAAAAAAAGAGACTAAGGATCCACAAAGAATCATCCATATTAATACACTTACTCCAATTCATATTCTAACTAGGTATCAAGGTATCCACAGCAGATAACATTTAAGGGATTGCAGTTATTTATGGTAAATCTGAAAAAAGGGTAATATCCAGAGGCCAATGTTAATATACCGGTATGCCCTCATGTATATACAGTTGTGCTCATAAGTTTACATACCCTGGCAGAATTTATGATTTCTTGCCAATTTTTAAGAGAATATGAATGATAACACAAAAACTTTTCTTTCACTCATGGTTAGTGTTTGGCTGAAGCCATTTGTTATCAATCAACTGTGTTTACTCTTTTTAAATCATAATGACAACAGAAACTACCCAAATGACCCTGATCAAAAGTTTACATACCCTGGTGATTTTGGCCTGATAACATGCACACAAGTTAACACAAAGGGGTTTGAATGGCTATTAAAGGTAACCATCCTCACCTGTAATCTGTTTTCTTGCAATTAGTGTGTGTGTGTGTGTATAAAAGGTCAATGAGTCTCCTGACGGACCATTGCATCTTTCATCCAGTGCTGCACTGACGTTTCTGGATTCTAAGTCATGGGGAAAGCAAAATAATTGTCAAAGGATATGTGGGAAAAGATAGTTAAACTGTATAAAACAGGAAATGGATATAAAAAGATATCCAATGAACTGAGAATGCCAATCAGCAGTGTTCAAACTGTAATCAAGAAGTGGAAAATGAGCGGTTCTGTTGAAACCAAATCACAGTCAGGTAGACCAACTAAAATTTCAGCCACAACTGCCAGGTAAATTGTTCGGGATGCAAAGAAAAGCCCACAAATAACTTCGGATGAAATACAGAACTCTCTGAAAACATGTGGTGTGGCTGTTTCAAGATGCACAATAAGGAGGCATTTGAAGAAAGATGGGCTGCATGGTCGAGTCGCCAGAAGAAATCCATTACTACGCAAATGCCACAAAGTATCCCACTTACAATACGCCAAACACCACAGAGACAAGTTTAAAACTTCTGACACAAAGTCATTTGGAATGATGAGACCAAAATTGAGCTTTTTGGCCACAATCATAAACGCTACATTTGGAGAGGAGTCAACAAGGCCTATGATGAAAGGTACACCATTCCTACTGTGAAACACAGAGGTGGATCGCTGATATTTTGAGGATGTGTGAGCTACAAAATTGATGGCAAGATGAATGCAGTATGTTATCAAAAAATACTGGAGGAACATTTGCATTCATCAGCCAGGAAGCTGCGTATGGTATGTACTTGGACATTCCAACATGACAATGATTCACACAAGGCCAAGTCAACCTGTCATTGGCTACAGCAGAATAAAGCGAAGGTTCTGGAGTGGCCATCTCAGTCTCATGACCTGAATATCATTAAGCCACTCTGGGGAGATCTAAAACGTGCAGTTCATGCAAGACAGCCCAAGAAATTACAGGAACTGGAGGCTTTTTGCCAAGGGAAAATGGCAGCTTTACCATCTGAGAAGATAAAGAGCCTCATCCACAAATACCACAAAAGACTTCAAGCTGTCATTGATGTTAAAGGGGGCAATACACGGTATTAAGAACTGGGGTATGTAAACTTTTGATCAGGGTCATTTGGGTAGTTTCTGTTATCATGATTTAAAAAGAGTAATCACAGTTGATTGATAATAAATGGCTTCAGCCAAACACTAACCATGAGTGAAAGAAAAGTTTTTGTGTTATTCATATTCTCTGAAAAATGCCCAAGAAATCATAAATTCTGCCAGGGTATGTAAACTTATGAGCACAACTGTATATATACACACAATGCCACAGATGTCGCAAGTTTTGAGAGAGCGGGTAATTGGCATGCTGACTGCAGGAATGTCCACCAGAGCTGTTGCCCTTGAATTGAATGTTCATTTCCATAAGTTGTCTCCAAAGGTGTTTCAGAGAATTTGGCAGTACATCCAACTGGCCTCACAACTGCAGACCACGTGTAACCAGACCAGACCAGGACCTCCACATTCAGCATCTTCACCTCCAAGATCGTTCGAGACCAGCCATCCGGACAGCTGCCTGAACAATCGGTTTGCATAACCAAATAATTTCTGCACAAACTGTCAGAAACCCTCTCAGGGAAGCTCATCTGCATGCTCTTCATCCTCATCAGGGTCTCAACCTGACTGCAGTTCGTCGTCGTAACCGACTTGAGTGGGCAAATACTCACATTCGATGGCGTCTGGCATTTTGGAGAGGTTTGCGTTTATAATTTTGCTCAGTATATATATACATATATATATATATATATATATATATATATATATATATGCACACATATACATAAATATGCATATACACATATGTATAAATCCATATCTATATGTGTAATCAAACTAAGAGCCCCCCAGCATGCAGGGGACCCAGCTAAACTCACAGTAGTATAGATGTTTCTTGATATATACTCATACACATCAACACCCAACCCAGAAATCAAAGTGGAGCTGTTTTGCACAGAGCAGCCCAGATTCTCCTCTTCTTGGGTCCCTTGTCGGCTCTCTTGGCCCTTCAAACCTGTCGAATGCCCCCACAGCAGACAGGTTGCTATGTGGGCACCCGAGCTGAGCCGCAGCTCTGTGTGTCCATTCAGGCACACCCCTCTTCCTCTTCTACCCTCCCTGTACTATGATATACGGAGTACCCCTGGGCAGTTGCTAGCCAGTCGTGCGAGCTGTCAAACCAAGTTTCTGATACTCCCACCAAGTCAAAAACCTCCTTGTGTATTCAGCAGCTCCAGTTCTTCCATTTTATTTGCTAGACTTCAAGCATTTGTGAACATTCCTTTTAGTTTTGTACGAGCAAAATTTTGTTTCTGCTTATATGTTTTGAAGCTGCAATTGTGTTCTGCCAACCTACTCTCCTTTTGGTTTTGGTATTCTGGGTATACTACCACTGATGCCTCCAATAGCACCCTCTGGCATTTGCTCACTGCTGGCTTTCACATCTTGTGATCTCTCCCCCCTGCTGCCTATTTTAAAAGTCCCTATATCTTTTTGGCCATCTTCTCTCCTAACAGAGCTGTACCATCCCCATTTAGGTGCATTCCATCCCTGCTATAGAGCCAGTAACCGACCAAAATGTCAGTACAGTTCTCTCAGCCACTTGTTCAGCTCCCTAATTTCCTTCTGACTCTCTGGTATGGCTTGAGGTACAGGCAGCATTTCTGATAATACCACCTTGGAGGTCTTTTTCTTCAATATAGCTCCTAAGCCCCTGAAATCATTTTAGGATGCTCCACCTTCTCCTAACTTTGTCATCGGTACCAATATGTACCATGACAGCTGGGTCTTCCCCAGCCCCACCCACCAATTTGTCCACCCGATCCACAATGTGCCAAACCCGAGCACCAGGTAAACAACATAATATTTGACAGTCATGGTCTTTGTGGCAGATTGCCTGATCTGTCCTTCTAATAACTGAATCCCCTACCACCAGAATGTGTCTATCCTTACCCTTAGCCTTGCCCCATTCTCACTGGAGGAGTTGTTCCCCTGGCAGCTAGGGAAGTTACTCTGCTCCAGCATTTGACTGACCTCCCCAACATCACGCAACAGGGCATATTTATTGGGATGTGCCAGCTCGTGACTGGTCTCCCTAATGCTTTTCCTTTGATGCCATAGAACTGTCACCCAACTTCTCTGCTATTTTGCCTACACCTCCATATCTCCATCCGCCTCTGTGTTGTCTACTGCCAGGCCTGACAGGTACAGTCCAAAATCGCATTCAAGTTGGCGATTTAGGACTTAGCTTAAGCACAAACACAGGTATACAAATACATTTCCCAGGCATAGCTCAGAAATAAGCACAACATGCCAATGGACAAAAGAAAACTCTTTCACAGCAAAGTACTGTGACAAAAAAAAGTATGTGAACCTCTTGGAAATAACTGATTTTCTGCAGTAATTTCCCATTCAAATGTGATCTGATCCTTATCTAAGAGATAGCACTTCCTACAACAATAGGCAAACACATTGTGCTTAAGCTGATAACACACAAACAATTATAATTTCTTGTGCCTTTATTGAACAAACAACCATTAAACATTCACAGTACTGGAGAAAAAAGTAAGTGAACTTGGATTTGCTAGCTGGTCGAACCTCCTCTGGCAGCAATGACTTCAAGCAAGCGCTTTCAGTAAGTCTGGATCTGACCTGCACAATGTTCAGGAGGAATTTTTGACAATTCCTCTTTACAAAGAAGAATTCTGGCATGAATGGATTTCTTGAATTCCTTCCACAGCATCTCTATAGGGTTAAGGTCTGGGCTTTGACTGGGCCACTCCAAAAGGCGCATTTTCTTTTTCTGAAGCCAGTCTGTGGGGGATTTACTGTGGTGCTTAGGGTCATTGTCCTGCTGCATCATCCAACTTCTACTAAGCTTTAGCTGGCAGACAGCCCACCTGAAAGTATCCTGTAGGATGTTTTGATAAACTTGGGAATTCATTTTCCCTTCTGATGGCAAGTGGTCCAGTTCCTGAGGCAGCAAAGCAAGCCCAAATCATAATGTTACTTCCACAATATTTCACCATTGGGATGATGTTTTGATGTTGGTCAGCTGTGCCCTTTTTGCACCATACATAGTGCTGAGTATTCTTCCTGAACAATTCAATTTTTGTCATATTAGTACACAAAACATTTTCCTAGTAGCGTTGCGGTTTGCCAAGGTCCTCTCTGGCAAACTACAGGCACGCAGCAATGTTTTTTTTGGAGAGTGGCAGCTTCTTCCCTTGTGTTCTGCCATGGACACCCTGCCTGTTCAAAGACTTACATTTGGTAAACTCATGAACAGTAGGGATGAGCTTCGAGTTCGAGTCAAACTCATGTTCGACTCGAACATCGGCTGTTCGCAAGTTCGCCGAACAGCGAACAATTTGGGGTGTTTGCGGCAAATTCAAAAGCCACGGAACACCCTTTAAAAGTCTATGGGAGAAATCAAAAGTGCTAATTTTAAAGGCTTATATGCAAGTTGTTGTCATAAAAAGTGTTTGGGGATCTGGGTCTTGCCCCAGGGGACATGGATCAATGCAAAAAAAGTTTTAAAAACGGCCGTTTTTTCGGGAGCAGTGATTTTAATAATGCTTAAAGTCAAACAATAAAAATGTAATATCCCTCATCCCCCCCTCTTTTCCTGCGGCCTGCCAGGTTGCGTGCTCGGATAAGGGTCTGGTATGGATTTTTGGGGGGACCCCACGCCGTTTTTTTTTTTTTAATTTTGGCGCTGGGTTCCCCTTAAAATGCATACCAGACCTGAAGGGTCTGGTATGGAATTTAGGGGGACCCCCACGTCATTTTTATTTTAAATTTTGGCCGGGGTTCCCCTTAATATCCATACCAGACCTGAAGGGCCTGGTATGGAATTTAGGGGGACCCCCCACGTCATATATTTTTTTTAATTTTGGTTCGGGGTTCCCCTGTGGGGAATTCCCATGCCGTTTTTATCAATGAACTTCTATGTGTATTGTCGGACCTGCAATGCAATAGCCGCGAGTAGTTTTAAATGACTTTTTTCCTTTGAAATGTCATTTTGCAGTCAGACTGTTCTAAACACGGGAAACATGCGCCCCTTTACCGGCATACTATAGACACCCCCAGGTATGAAATTTAAAGGGATATTACACTTTTAATGTTTGACTTTAAGCATTATTAAAATCACTGCTCCCGAAAAAACGGCTGTTTTTAAAACTTTTTTTTGCATTGATACATGTCCCCTGGGGCAGGACCCAGGTCCCCAAACACTTTTTATGAAATTAGCACTTTTGATTATTCATGTTCGTGTCCCATAGACTTTAACGGTGTTCGCGTGTTCAAACAAACTTTTTTCCTGTTCGCATGCTCTGGTGCGAACCGAACAGGGGGGTGTTTGGCTCATCCCTAATGAACAGGGATGTTTGCCAGTCCCAGTAATGTCTTCAGGTCTTTAGCTGTTACTCATGGGTTTTTCTTTACCTCATTGAGGACTCTGTGTTATGCATTGAGAGTTATTCTGGCTGGGCACCCACTACTAGGAAGAGTAGCCACAATAATGAGAGGCATTTTCAACAAAGAATGGATGTCTGTGGATAGATCTTGTTGAGCAGCATTGGGACCCAGTACCATTGTCAATTTCCTCCAACAATGCAAATCAGTTTGAATATTAGCTAAGAAAGGTTGAAAGCATTGAAGAGGTTCTAACATTAAAACAAATATTGGAAGGTATAAAGGGCATTATTATTGAGTGCTATAAGAAAAGAAAAAATTGTGAGAATAGTTCTTATTCTTGCTAACTGCCACCTGTGAAGTAGAGTAAAGGGTGGATACCAAGGTCATCATGTAGGGAACCAGGGCTAGGTAAAAGTGGACTGCAGAAATTGCTAGTCCACGCCGTCAAAGGCCTTCTCTGCATTTGTTGATAGGAGCATCAGTGAAGAAGTTCCTGATTGGGTAGAATAGATCAGATCTATGGCCCTAGTAGTATTGCCATGAGCCTCTTTTGGGGTATGAACCCAACCTGGTCAGTGTGGACAATGTAAAGAATATGAGGAAGGAGTCTATTTGCTAACAATTTGGGAAAGAGTTTGAGATTTACATTCAAGAAGGTAATTTGCTTATAGCTGCATATGAGTCTGGTTTTTAACCTGTTTGGGATAATAGTGATATGAATTTTAAGTGTGTCAGCTGGCATTTGACACCCTTGAGTCGCAGTGGGACCCAAAGCAAACGTTCATGCAATAAGAAAAGACAGGGCAAACAATGCGTAGTTCTAGCTCATGTCTAACTAGCAGGGCAAAGCCTTGGTCTTGCAGAGATGCAGCAGTCCACTTAATCCCCGAAGAGGAATACATTGTACCTGGCCAGGTGCTCAGAGATAAACAAATGACATGTAGTTGCTTAGCCAAGTAGGCAGAGTTGGGAACCTGGATGGCTTCCACTTCAAGACAAAAAAAGTCCCTGCAATTGAGTCAGCATATGAAGCGTAAAGGTGCTGTCCACTTTGCAAACTTGTAGGTAGAAAGGGTTACCCTTACCTGTATGTTGCCCACCCTCTAAACGTATCAAGTCTTCCATCTGAGGAGTATGCCTTGTAAGATCTTTAAGGGTGTGGTTCTGTGCGCAATCTATCAAGAGCAATCTATCAAGAGAGAGGGTAAAAAAAGGGGGAGGGGTATGCCTGTATATCAAAAATGATGTCCAAGTGAATGTGAGAGATGGCATCACTAAGGGAGCAAGGGAGGAGGTGGAATCCTTATGGGTAGAGCGACAAAGAGAGGAAACAAAGGGGAAAGTAATACTGGGGGTATGCTATAGGCCCCTAACCAAAGGGAGGGGGCAGAGACGGACCTCCTATCACAATTTGGATTAGCGGTAAGAATGGGAAGTGTCATTATATTGGGGGATTTTAATTATCCAGATATAGACTGGGTGGAAGGAACCGCACATTCATCTAAGGCTCACCAGTTCCTAAATGTCTTGCAGGACAATTTCATGGGTCAGATGGTAAATGTACCAACTAGACCTACTGATTACCAACAATACAGACCTGATCATGGATGTAGAAATATGGGGCAATTTAGGAAACAGCGATCACAGGTCAATTAGTTTTAGTATAAATCACACAAATAGGAAACATAAGGGGAATACAAAGACACTGAATTTCAAAATAGCCAACTTCCCTAAACTACGATCCTTGCTAGAAGATAATAATTGGGATAAAATCTTAGGAACAAAGAACATGGAGGAAAAATGGGTATGCTTTAAGAGCATATTAAATAAGGACATTAGCCAGTGCATCCCAACGGGAAATAAATTTAAAAGAGCTAAAAAAAAGCCCTGGGTGGTTTAACTCCAACGTAAAAATACATATAAAAGCAAAGGAGAAGGCCTTCAAAAAATACAAGGCTGAGGGATAATCATCAGCATTCCAACGTTACAAAGAATGCAACAAGAAATGTAAGGGTGCAATCAGGGTGTCTAAGATAGAAAACAAAAGGCACATAGCAGAGGAGAGTAAAAAAAATCCCAAGAAATTCTTTAACCACTTCAGCCCCGGAAGAATTTATCCCCTTCCTGACGAGAGCACTTTTTGTGATTCGGCACCGCGTCGCTTTAACTGACAATTGCGTGGACGTGCGACGTGGCTCCCAAACAAAATTGACGTCCTTTTTTTCCCACAAATAGAGCTTTCTTTTGGTGGTATTTGATCACCCCTGCGGTTTTTATTTTTTGCGCTATAAACAAAATAGAGCGACAATTTTGAAAAGAACGCATTATTTTTTAATTTTTGCATTAATAAATATCCCCCAAAAATATATAAAAAAACAATTTTTTTCCTTAGTTTAGGCCGATATGTATTCTTCTACTTATTTTTGGTAAAAAAAATCACAATAAGCAATTATTGATCGGTTTGCGCAAAAGTTATAGCGTTTACAAAATAGGGGATAGTTTTATGGCATTTTTATTAATAATTTTTTTTTTTAAATGGCGGCGATCAGCGATTTTTATCATGACTGCGACATTATGGCGGACACATCGGACATTTTTTACACATTTCTGGGACCATTGTCATTTATACAGCGATCGCTGTATATAAAAAAAAATGCACCGATTACTGTGTAAATTACACTAGCAGTGAAGGGGTTAACCACTAGGGGGCGGGGAGGGGTTAAGTCTGTCCTAAGGAATGTTTCTAACTGTCAGGGGGATGGGCTGTGTGTGTGACATCACTGTTCTCTGCTCCGATGACAGGGAGCAGAGAACAGTGACACTGTCACTAGGCAGAATGGGGAGATGCTTGTTTACGTTAGCATCTCCCCCTTCTTCCTCCCCATGAGGCGATCGCTGGTATCCCCGTGGCGATCGAGTCCGCGGGACCCGCGACCCAACTCACGGAGGTTGCGCTGACCGCCTTTTAAAGGGGAACGTACAGGTAAGTGGTTTTGCCTGTACGTGTGTCAAATAAGGGTACTCACCGAGGCCGAGATGCTGAGAACGGTAACCTCTTGCGACTAAGCGCACTCCACTCCTGGAGATGGTACAGGGGGTGAAGGGCACAAAGAGGCACGAGTCACCAGCAGGCTGGGCAGGTCTTGCGTGAAGGTCATCGGCAGGGAGAGAGCTGTGCAGGACTGGAAAATGCTGAAGCTCAGGAAGGAGGATAAACAGCTGATCCAACAACAGGCCGGGGGTCAAACACCGTTGATTAGTTAGAGTCTCTAGATAGGCAAAACAGTCTAGTGCAAGGACTGTCAGCAGGTCTGTCAGCAGGCTGATGACTGGTACTGAAGATTGATAGCAAAAAGTCCATAGGCAGGCCGAGGGTCAAACACAGGTGACTGGAAGCAAAGTCTGTTAGCAAGCCAGGGGTCGAGCACTGAAGACAATAGCAAAGTCCAGGAGCAGGCTGAGGGTCAATCACTGGAGACAGGAAGCAATATCCGTAGACAGGCCGAGGGTCAAACACAGTAAGCAAGTGGAGAAGTCCGAGAGGCAAGCCGGGGATCAGATGCAGGTAGAGATCAGAGCAGGTCAAGGTCAATCCGGGTCACAACAGGTAATCAAGAATCAGGATACAAAGCAGGAACACACAGGGAGCTGAAAGACAAACCAGCAATCTGGCCATGGCACAGAGTGGCTTTTATAGGCCAATGGGAGGCTCATGTTGTGCGCGCTATTGCGTACGCGCGTTCGCCGTTACGCTGCATCGCGCACGCGCATTAGCCGTTTCGCTGAATTGCACACAAACATTAGCCGTTTAGACGAATTGCACACGTGCATTATCCGTTTCGCTGTATTGTGCCCAGGGATGCGCCGGAGTGCCGCTCTACCGCGCATGTGTGAAGGAAGGCAGCGATATTTGGCGAGACTGGTACTTGCCTCTTTCCTGACAACGTGCCCTTCTGCCGCAGTATATCTGCGTGAGGCGGTCGGCAAGCGGTTAAGTACATAAATAGTAAGAAAGGGAGGTAAGATCATATTGGTCCCTTGAAGAATGATGAAGGGAATCTAAGAATGGAGAGATGGCGAAGGTATTGAATTTATTCTTCTCCTCAGTCTTCACGAGGGAATCGGGGGGCTTCTGTAACCAAAACTGAAATGTTTATCCTCATGGCATGTCACAGGAAGCACTCTCATGGCTAACAGAGGACAGAATTAAAAATAGACTTGAAAAACTTAACATTAATAAGTCACCGGTACCAGATGGCTTGCACCCGAGGGTTCTTAAGGAACTCAGTCAAGTAATTACCAGACAAATTTTCCTAATTTTTACAAACAGTCTACTGACTGAAATGGTACCAGCTGATTGCAGAAAAGCCAATGTAGCAGCAATATTTAAAAAAGGGGCAAGATACTTTCCTGGGAATTACAGACCAGTTAGCCTAACATCAATTGTATGCAAGCTCTTGGAGGGAATGATAAGGGACTATATACAAGATTTTAGTAATGACAATGGTTACTGACATTAGCCGTAATCAGCATGGATTCATGAAAAATCGTTCTTGCCAAACAAATCTATTAACCTTCTATGAGGAGGTGAGCTGCCATGTAGATAAAGGAAGACCCATAGATGTGGTTTATCTGGATTTTGTGAAAGCATTTGATACAGTTCCCCATAAACGTTTTACTGTACAAAGTGAAGTCCATTGGCATGGACCATAGGGTGAGTACATGGATTGAAAACTGGCTACAGGGGCGAGTTCAGAACGTAGTGATAAATGGGGAGTACTCGGAATGGTCCGGGATGGAAAGTGGGGTGCCCCAGGGTTATGTCCTGGGACCAATCCTATTTAATTTATTCATAAACGACCTGGAGGATGGGATAAACAGCTCAATCTCTGTATTTGTGGACAATACTAAGCTAAGCAGGGCAATAACTTCTCCACAAGATGTGGAAACTTTGCAAGAAGATCTGAACAAATTAATGGGGTGGGCAACTACATGGCAAATGATGTTTAATGTAGAAAAATGTAAAATAACGCATTTGGGTGGCAAAAATATGAATGCAATCTACTTACTGGGGGAGAACCTCTGGGGGGATCTAGGATGGAAAAGGACCTGGGGGTCCTAGAAGATGACAGGCTCAGCAATGGCATACAATGCCAAGCTGCTGCAAGCAATGCAAACAGAATATTGGCATGCATTTTAAAGGGGATTAACTCAAGAGATAAAGCGATAATTCTCCCACTCTACAAGACTCTGGTCTGGCCGCATCTGGAGTATGCTGTCCAGTTCTGGGTACCAGACCTCAGGAAGGATGTGCTAGAACTGGAGAGAGTCCAGAGAAGGGCAACAACATGAATAAAGGGACTGGAGGACCTTAGTTATGAGGAAAGGTAACGAGCACTGAACTTATTCTCTCTGGAGAAAAGACGCTTGAGAGGGAATATGATTTCAATGTACAAATACTGTACTGGTGACCCCACAATAGGGATAAAGCTTTTCCGTGAAAGGAAATTTAATAAGACATGCGGCCGTTCACTAAAATTAGAAGAAAAGCGGTTTAACTTTAAACTGCATAGAGGGTTCTTTACTGTAAGAGCGGTTAAGATGTGGAATTCTCTTCCACAGGCAGTGGTTTCAGCGGGGAGCATCGATAAGTTCAAATAACTATTAGATAGGCACCTGAACGACCACAACATAAAGGGATATACGATGTAATACTGACATAAAATCACACACATAGGTTGGACTTGATGGACTTGTCTTTTTTCAACCTCGCCTACTATGTAAAAAACTATGTAAGAGCAAGTACATGTCCACCCAACTAAAATGTATGGTCTCATCCACAGTCAAGGCTGTGCGCACATCCGTTCATGTCCAAGCACTTGTGTGCATTAATGTGCACTTCTGGCACTGGCTTTTGCCACCCAGAGCCATATTTAAATTGCACAGCACAAATAAAAATCATTTTTGAGTGATTATCAGCTCTTGTGATTTGTGACCAGATCTGCATCCTGCTACCTTGTGTTTCACCCAGCTTGCCTTCTGACTTTGCTCTATCCAGATCTTCTGTTGCTGACCTAATTTTGTGTCTTGACTTCATCATCTGCCTGTTGTTTTGGTACTGTCGCTTGCCGGATATTGACTTTGGCCTGACTTCTGACCCTGCACTAGGGATGAGCTTCGAGTTTGAGTCGAACTCATGTTCGACTCGAACAGCGGCTGTTCGCCAGTTCGCCGAACAGCGAACAATTTGGGGTGTTTGCGGCAAATTCGAAAGCCGCGGAACACCCTTTAAAAGTCTATGGGAGAAATCAAAAGTGCTAATTTTAAAGGCTTATATGCATGGTATTGTCATAAAAAGTGTTTGGGGACCTGGGTCCTGCCCCAGGGGACATGTATCAATGCAAAAAAAAGTTTTAAAAACGGACGTTTTTTCGGGAGTAGTGATTTTAATAATGCTTAAAGTCAAACAATAAAAGTGTAATATTCCTTTAAATTTAGTACCTGGGGGGTGTCTATAGTATGCCTGTAAATGGGCGCATGTTTCCCGTGTTTAGAACAGTCTGACAGCAAAATGACATTTCAAAGGAAAAAAAGTCATTTAAAACTACTCGCGGCTATTAATGAATTGCCGGTCCGACAATACACATAAAAGTTCATTGATAAAAACTGCATGGGATTTCCCCACAGGGGAACCCCGAACCAAAATAAAAAAAAAAAAACTGGCGTGGGGGTCCCCCTAAATTCCATACCAGGCCCTTCAGGTCTGGTATGGATATTAAGGAGAACCCCGCGCCAAATTTTTTAAAAAAAATGACGTAGGGGTCCCCGTCAAAATTCATACCAGACCCTTCAGGTCTGGTATGGATTTTAAGGGGAACCCCGAACCAAATTTTTTTAAAAAATTGGCGTGGGGTCCCCCCAAAAATCCATACCAGACCCTTATCCGAGCATGCAACCTGGCAGGCCGCAGGAAAAGAGGGGGGACGAGAGAGCGCCCCCCCTCCTGAACCATACCAGGCCACATGCCCTCAACATTGGGAGGGTGCTTTGGGGTAGCCCCCCAAAACACCTTGTCCCCATGTTGATGAGGACAAGGTCCTCATCCCCACAACCCTTGGCCAATGGTTGTGGGGGTCTGCGGGCGGGGGGCTTATCAGAATCTGGAAGCCCCCTTTAACAAGGGGACCCCCAGATCCCAGCCCCCCCTGTGGGAAATGGTAAGGGGGTACCCCTACCATTTCACAAAAAAACTGTCAAAAATGTTAAAAATGACAAGAGACAGTTTTTGACAATTCCTTTATTTAAAGTCTTCTTTTTTCCATCTTCTATCTTCTTTCTTCTTTCTTCTATCTTCCTTTGGTTTCTTCCATCTTCTTCTTCCTCCGATCGTTCGGCATCTCCCTCCGCGGCACCTTCTTCTCTTCATCTTCTTCTCTTCGTCTTCTTATCTTCATCTTTTTCTCTTCATCTTCTTTTCGGGTCGCTCCGCATCCATGATTGAATTGGGGCCCCGATCACAGTGATCGGAGTGTCATTGGAGCTTCCGGCCCCGCCCCCTCTATACTGGCTGGTGAATACAGAGGTCCGGGGGCGGGGCCGGGAGCTCCAATGACACTCCCACTCCGATCACTGGCTCTCACTACAAGCGCTCTATTCCCAGTACACAGGCTGCACGTGGGCGGGGTCAGAGCGTCAGTGGAGCTCCCGGCCCCACCCCTCTCAGCTGGCTAGCGCCGAATACATCCTCCCATGTCCTCTGTGCGCTCTGCAAAGCTGTCATCGGGACAACCATTCACGGGTGATGTGGGCCCAGGGCCCACCCAACAAAGCATCAGTGGAGCTCCCAGCTGCTTTAGTGAGAGCAGAGAGTGGAAGCCCCGCCCACAGTCCTGAATGTATGTAGTAAGTTTGGCTGGCCAGGTATGTCCTTACAACCATAGAATGCCTGACTGTTTAAACCCTGAGCTGTGTTATTAAACTGTAAAGCTGTGCATTGCTGAAAGTTCTCTGACCATCCCCTGTATAATGTCTGCAGTCTCTGATTGTCTCCTGCAGTATGTCCGCAGTCTCTGATTGTCTCCTGCAGTATGTCCGCAGTCTCTGGTAATCTCCTGCAGTATGTCCGCAGTCTCTGTTAATCTCCTGCAATATGTCCGCAGTCTCTGATTGTCTCCTGCAGTATGTCCGCAGTCTCTGATTGTCTCCTGCAGTATGTCCGCAGTCTCTGATTGTCTCCTGCAGTATGTCCGCAGTCTCTGATTGTCTCCTGCAGTATGTCCGCAGTCTCTGATTGTCTCCTGCAGTATGTCCGCAGTCTCTGATTGTCTCCTGAAATATGTCCGCAGTCTCTGATTGTCTCCTGCAGTATTCCCGCAGTCTCTGATTGTCTCCTGCAGTATTCCCGCCGTCTCTGATTGTCTCCTGCAGTATGTCCGCAGTCTCTGATTGTCTCCTGCAGTATGTACACAGTCTCTGATTGTCTCCTGCAGTATGTCCACAGTCTCTGATTGTCTCCTGCAGTATGTCCGCAGTCTCTGATTGTCTCCTGCAGTATGTCCGCAGTCTCTGAGTGTCTCCTGCAGTATTTCCGCAGTCTCTGATTGTCTCCTGCAGTATGTACACAGTCTCTGATTGTCTTCTGCAGTATGTACACAGTCTCTGCTTGTCTCCTGCAGTATTTCTGCAGTCTCTGATTGTCTCCTGCAGTATGTACACAGTCTCTGATTGTCTCCTGCAGTATTTCCGCAGTCTCTGATTGTCTCCTGCAGTATGTCCGCAGTCTCTGAGTGTCTCCTGCAGTATTTCTGCAGTCTCTGATTGTCTCCTGCAGTATGTACACAGTCTCTGATTGTCTCCTGCAGTATTTCCGCAGTCTCTGATTGTCTCCTGCAGTATTTCCGCAGTCTCTGATTGTCTCCTGCAGTATGTACACAGTCTCTGATTGTCTCCTGCAGTATGTACACAGTCTCTGATTGTCTCCTGCAGTATGTACACAGTCTCTGAGTGTCTCCTGCAGTATTTCCGCAGTCTCTGATTGTCTCCTGCAGTATGTACACAGTCTCTGATTGTCTCCTGCAGTATGTACACAGTCTCTGATTGTCTCCTGCAGTATGTACACAGTCTCTGATTGTCTCCTGTAGTATGTCCGCAGCCTCTGAGTGTCTCCTGCAGTATGTCCGCAGCCTCTGAGTGTCTCCTGCAGTATGTCCGCAGCCTCTGAGTGTCTCCTGCAGTATGTCCGCAGCCTCTGAGTGTCTCCTGCAGTATGTCCGCAGCCTCTGAGTGTCTCCTGCAGTATGTCCGCAGCCTCTGGTAATCTCCTGCAGTATGTACACAGTCTCTGATTGTCTCCTGCAGTATGTCCGCAGTCTCTGATTGTCTCCTGCAGTATGTCCGCAGCCTCTGGTAATCTCCTGCACTATGTCCACAGTCTCTGAGTGTCTCCTGCAGTATTTCCGCAGTCTCTGATTGTCTCCTGCAGTATGTACACAGTCTCTGATTGTCTCCTGCAGTATGTACACAGTCTCTGATTGTCTCCTGCAGTATGTACACAGTCTCTGATTGTCTCCTGTAGTATGTCCGCAGCCTCTGAGTGTCTCCTGCAGTATGTCCGCAACCTCCGGTAATCTCCTGCAGTATGTACACAGTCTCTGATTGTCTCCTGCAGTATGTCCGCAGTCTCTGATTGTCTCCTGCAATATGTCTGCAGCCTCTGGTAATCTCCTGCAGTATGTCCGCAGTCTCTGAGTGTCTCCTGCAGTATTTCCGCAGTCTCTGATTGTCTCCTGCAGTATGTCCGCAGTCTCTGATTGTCTCCTGCAGTATGTCCGCAGTCACTGATTGTCTCCTGCAGTATGTCCGCAGTCTCTGATTGTCTCCTGCAGTATGTCCGCAGTCTCTGATTGTCTCCTGCAGTATGTCCCCAGTCTCTGATTGTCTCCTGCAGTATGTCCGCAGTCTCTGATTGTCTCCTGCAGTATGTCCGCAGTCTCTGATTGTCTCCTGCAGTATGTCCGCAGTCTCTGATTGTCTCCTGCAGTATGTCCGCAGTCTCTGATTGTCTCCTGCAGTATGTACACAGTCTCTGATTGTCTCCTGCAGTATGTCCGCAGTCTCTGATTGTCTCCTGCAGTATGTCCACAGTCTCTGATTGTCTCCTGCAGTATGTCCGCAGTCTCTGGTAATCTCCTGCAGTATGTCCACAGTCTCTGATTGTCTCCTGCAGTATGTCCACAGTCTCTGATTGTCTCCTGCAGTATGTCCACAGTCTCTGGTAATCTCCTGCAGTATGTCCGCAGTCTCTGATTGTCTCCTGCAGTATGTCCGCAGTCTCTGATTGTCTCCTGCAGTATGTCCGCAGTCTTTGATTGTCTCCTGCAGTATGTCCGCAGTCTCTGATTGTCTCCTGCAGTATGTACACAGTCTCTGATTGTCTCCTGCAGTATGTCCGCAGTCTCTGATTGTCTCCTGCAGTATGTCCACAGTCTCTGATTGTCTCCTGCAGTATGTCCGCAGTCTCTGGTAATCTCCTGCAGTATGTCCACAGTCTCTGATTGTCTCCTGCAGTATGTCCACAGTCACTGATTGTCTCCTGCAGTATGTCCACAGTCTCTGGTAATCTCCTGCAGTATGTCCGCAGTCTCTGATTGTCTCCTGCAGTATGTCTGCAGTCTCTGAACCTCTCCTGTAGTATGTGTATTAATGTGCCCCTTTACTTGCTCAATTATTTGGGATTGCTCCACTGCTCAGTGAGAGGTAATGATGTGCATAAACCTCTAGCAACCAATCAGCAAACAGTAGTGATCTGATTTAATCTCTAGCAACCAATCAGTAAGTGCTAATGATGTGCTGTAACCCCTAACAACCAATTAGTGAGCGCTAATAATGTACATTAACCTCTAGCAACCAATCGGCAAGCAGAAATTATGTGTTGTAACCTCTAGAAAGTAGCCATTGAGCAGAAATGATAGGCTGTAACCTCTGGCAAACAATTGCAATCGCTGTGTGATCTGCTGCAGTAAACTGATTTTGCGTCTACCTGCTATTTTTTGTATGTCTCAGAATAGAGGGGGGCCCCAAGAAAATGTTTGCCCAGGGCCCAATCAAAATTAAAGACGGCCCTGGGTCTGGTATGGAATTTAGGGGGACCCCCACGCCAGTTTTTTTTTAATTTTGGTTCGGGGTTCCCCTGTGGGGAAATCCCATTCAGTTTTTATCAATGAACTTTTATGTGTATTGTCGGGCCGGCAATTCATTAATAGCCGCGAGTAGGGATGAGCCGAACACCCCCCGGTTCGGTTCGCACCAGAACCTGCGAACGGACCGAAAATTCGCACGAACGTTAGAACCCCATTGACGTCTATGGGACTCGAACGTTCGAAATCAAAATTGCTAATTTTAAAGGCTAATTTGCATGGTATTGTCCTAAAAAGGGTTTGGGGACCTGGGTCCTACCCCAGGGGACATGTATCAATGCAAAAAAAACTTTTAAAAACGGACGTTTTTTCGGGAGCAGTGATTTTAATGATGCTTAAAGTAAAAAAAAAAAAGTGAAATATTCCTTTAAATATCGTACCTGGGGGTGTCTATAGTATGCCTGTAAAGTGGCGCGTGTTTCCCGTGTTTAGAACAGTCCCTGCACCAAATGTCATTTTTAAAGGAAAAAAATCTCATTTAAAACTGCTTGCGGGTTTAATGTCATGTCGGGTCCTGGCAATATGGATGAAAATCAGTGAGACAAACGGCATGGGTACCCCCCAGTCCATTACCAGGCCCTTTGGGTCTTGTATGGATATTAAGGGGAACCCCGCACCCAAATTAAAATAAGGAAAGGTGTGGGGCCACCAGGCCCTATATACTCTGAACAGCAGTATACAGGCGGTGCAAACAAGACAGGGACTGTAGGTTTGTTGTTAAGTAGAATCTGTTTGTAATTTTGAACGGGTACATTTTTAACGTGTTTAGCTCCAGCCAAAAAATCTTTTTTAAGCTTTTTGGAAAACATAGGGAAGGGTTATCACCCCTGTGACATTTGTTTTGCTGTCTTTCCTCCTCTTCAGAAGATTTCACCTCACTTTTTGTCCCAATGACAAATGTTTTTTGAAAATTTGGTTTTTTTTGTGGAACAAGGATTGGAAAGCATCAGTGGAAAGGAGAAATGTTTTTCCCATATTAACTCTTACAGGAGAGAATTTCCCTTCCTAGGGGTAGATTTCATCTCACTTCCTGTTGTCTCCTTCCGTTTGCAAGTAGGAGTCGTTTGTAAGTTAGATGTTTGAAAGTAGGGGCCTGCCCTATATACTCAGCAGAAATTTGGGCCTTAGGTGTTGTTGTGGCCACAACACTGTAAGCCCTCACAGGGCCCTGCTGTGAAATATTAGATCAGGAATTGTAATTACATGCCCCTGTTGAACAGGGGCAGAAAAACTGGGCCTTTGGTGGTGGTGGTGGGGGTGCTGGTGCCACAACACTGTAAGTCCTCACTCGCTCTTGGTGGGTGCAGAAATGGGCCCTGCTGTGAAATATTAGATCAAGAATTGTAATTACATGCCCCTGTTGAACAGGGGCAGAAAAATTGGGCCTTTGGTGGTGGTGGTGGTGGTGCTGGTGCCACAACACTGTAAGTCCTCACTCGCTCTTGGTGGGTGCAGAAATGGGCCCTGCTGTGAAATATTAGATAAAGAATTGTAATTACATGCCCCTGTTGAACAGGAGCTGTAAAATTAGGCCTTAGGCACTGGTGCTGGTGCCAAAACACTGCAACCCCTCACAGACACTCTAGTTGGAACGCAGGAACGAGCCCTGCTGCAAAGTATTGCATCAAAAATTGTAATTACACGCCCCTGTTAAACAAGGGCTGAAAAATTGGGCCTTAGGCACTGGTGCTGGTGCCACAACACTGCAACCCCTCACAGACACTCTAGTTGGAACGCAGGAACGAGCCCTGCTGCAAAGTATTGCATCAAAAATTGTAATTACACGCCCCTGTTAAACAGGGAGGAAAAATTGGGCCTTAGGCACTGGTGCTGGTGCCACAACACTGCAACCCCTCACAGACACTCTAGTTGGAACGCAGGAACGAGCCCTGCTGCAAAGTATTGCATCAAAAATTGTAATTACACGCCCCTGTTAAACAGGGGCTGAAAAATTGTGCCTTAGCCACTGGTGGTGGCGCCCAGAACCAAAAATGTTCTTACAAGCTATCAGCGTGATCATTGAGGAGGAAGAGGATAATTACTCAAGGATAGTCACTCAGCATCAGCATAGGCAGTCTTTGAAGGGATCTGAGATTTCAAAAAAAATTATTCGGTTACATCAGCATCAGGTGCTTGGTAGCTGGTGGTGATCCAAGACTGATTCATTTTTATGAAGGTCAGTCGATCGACCGAGTCAGTGGACAGACGCACCCTGTGATCGGTTACCACGCCTCTAGCAGCACTGAATGTGCGTTCCGAAAGAACGCTGGATGCAGGACAGACCAGTAGCTCAATTGCATACTGTGCAAGCTCTGGCCAGTGATCCATCCTCAAGACCCAGTAACCCAGAAGATTTTCGGTGGGAAAGGTGTCCAAATCTGATCTTGCCCCTAGGTATTCCTGCACCATGTAAAACAGACGCTGGCGATGGTTGCTGGAACCGATCATACCTTGGGGCTGCGGACCAAAAAATTGTCTGAACGTATCGGTCAGACGGCCACCTTCTCCACCGCTCCTTCTTTGACTGACCGAAGCCTCAGCAACACGTTGTCCAGAAACAGGAGTTTGTAACCTCCCAGTCTCTGGGAACGCGTTGCACAGCCCTTTCTGTAAGGCCTCCCGAAGATGTTTTATCCTCTGCTCCCTCTGCGATGGCAAGATAAGGTCCGCAACCTTACTCTTGTAACGTGGATCAAGGAGGGTTGCCAGCCAGTATTGGTCCTTCTCCTTGATACCACGAATACGAGGATCCTTACGCAGGCTTTGCAGGATCAGGGAGGCCATGCAGCGTAGGTTTGCTGAGGCATTCGGTCCGGAGTCCTCTGGGTCACTAAGGACGACATGGTCCGCAGCCACCTCCTCCCAGCCACGTACAAGTCCAGGTGTTTCTTGGGACTGATCCCTTAAAGACTGCTGCTGATGCTGAGTGCCAGGCTCCACCTCCATACTGCATGCATCCCTGATCATGGCCCACTGGCGTGGGGAAAAAAACCAAGCTTCCCTGACCCTGTCCTGATGCCATAGTCGCACAGGTACTCATTGATGGCCCTCTGCTGCGTGTGCAGCCGCTGCAGCATGGCCAACGTTGAGTTCCACCTGGTGGGCATGTCACAGATTAGGCGGTTCTTGGGCAGGTTAAACTCCTTTTGGAGGAGTTTCCTGGCCTGCCTCAGGACATCCTGTAAGCCTGGGTACCTGCCCAAGAACCGCTGCACCACCAAGTTAAGGATGTGAGCCAAACAGGGCACATGGGTCATTTGTCCCTGTCGGAGGGCAGAGAGGAGGTTGGTGCCATTGTCGCAAACTGCCATTCCTGCCTTAAGTTGGCGTGGCGTCAACCACCTCTGAACCTGCCCCTGCAGAGCTGACAGAACCTCTGCCCCAGTGTGGCTCCTGTCCCCCAAGCACACCAGCTCAAGCACCGCATGACATCTTTTAGCCTGCGTACTTGCGTAGCCCCTTGAACGACTACGGAGCACCGCTGGTTCCGAGGACAAAGCACAGGAAGAGGCCATGGAGGAAGAAGAAGAGGAGGGGGTGGAGGAGAGAGGTGGGTCACAATCATTAGCATTTTGGAGGCGTGGTGGCGGAACAACCTCCAACACTACTGCACCTTGTCCTGCATCCTTCCCAGCTGCCAGCAGAGTCACCCAATGCGCCGTGAAACTTAGGTAACATCCCTGTCCATGCCTGCTGGACCATGAGTCAGCGGTAATATGCACCTTACCGCTGACCGCCCTGTCCAGCGAGGCATGGACATTGCCTTCCACATGCCGGTAGAGAGGCGGAATCGCCTTCCAAGAGAAAAAGTGGCGTTTGGGTACCTGCCACTGAGGAACCGCACATTCCACAAACTCACAAGAGGGGGCAGAGTCTACCAACTGAAAAGGCAGCAGTTGAAGTGCTAGCAATTTTGCCAAGCTAGCATTCAACCGCTGGGCATGTGGATAGCTGGGAGCAAACTTCTTTCGGCGGTGCAGCAGCTGGGGCAGGGAAATTTGCCTGGTACAATCTGACGTCGGTGTACCAAAAGCAGATTGCCCACAAGTACTTGGCTGTGACACACTTAATTCTACACCTTCATTCCTCTCAGTGCAGGTCTCAGAGAGGACTGAAGGTCTAGTGGGGTTGGAAATCTCAGCTGATGAGGAGCAAGGAGAGGTCCTCTTTGTTCTTTGGTGTGGGTCTTTTAGATACGCTTGCCAACGAACTGCATGGCAGGTCAACATATGTCTGGTCAAGCATGTGGTACCCAAGCGGGAGATGTTTTGGCCACGCGAGATACACTTGAGACATATGTTGCAAATAGCAGCGGTGTGATCTGATGCACTCGTCTCAAAAAAGGCCCACACCAAAGAACTTTTTGAATAACGCGCAGAGACTGCAGCGCCCTGCACATGTGGAGCTTTGGGGTGTGATGCAGTCAATGTGCTGCCCTTAGGCTGGCCCCAGGAGGGCATCCTGCCTCATTGGTGATGTGCCGCCTCCTCCTCCTCCTCCTCCTCCTCCTCCTCCTCTCTCCTATCAGGCACCCACATTGAGTCAGTGACCTCATCATCCCCTCCCTCCTCATCACTGGAGCAAACCTGGCAGTATGCTGCAGCAGGGGGAGCATGACTGCCAGATTGCTGTCCTTCTTGGGCACCCCCTCTGTCCGTGCTCATGTTACTGCCTTCATCGAGCTCAGTATCATCATCAGAGCCTTCCAAACGCTGGGCATCCTCCTGGAGCATGTACCCAACACTGTGGTCAAACAGTTCGAGGGACTCCTCAGGAGGACATGGTGGGGCTAGGGAAGGAGTCACTGATGACATTGAGCCGAGGGAAGAGGCCGCTGCTTTGCCAGACAAAGTACCCTGGGCATGGGTGAGAGAGGATGAGGAGGATGAGGACGGCTTGGTCATCCACTCGACCAAGTCTTCCACATGTTGCGGCTCAACGCGGCCAGCTGCCGAAAAAAAGGCCAAGCGTGTCCCACGGCCATGTGCTTATGAGGATGCACCGTCTCCACGACCAGCACTAGACACAGAGCCTGCTTGCCCTCTCTTATTGGCTTGTGACTGTCTGCCTCTCCTTCTTGGCCTTCCAGACATACTAATGGCCTGTAGCTGCACTAAGCTGGGATATGTATATATATATATATATATATGTACTGATACTGCAGCTAACAAAATCAACTGCCTGCCTGTAGTATGAGAACACCACCAACCTTCTACAGGTAGCTTTAGCTGAACACTGTGAGGTGGACGCACCCCACTAACTTGTAGGTTTAGCTGAACACTGTGAGCAGGACGCACTGCACTAACTGTAAATAGTCTAGCTGCCTGACTGTGGTACTAATAGGATCAAAAGAACACCAGTAATTTTCTTCAGGTAGCTGTATATACTGTAACAAGACAAGCCTGCCTGTCAGTAAGAAGTTAACAGGAACGGATCTAGCTGAACACTGTGAGCAGGACGCACTGCACTAACTGTAAATAGTCTAGCTGCCTGACTGTGGTACTAATAGGATCAAAAGAACACCAGTAATTTTCTTCAGGTACCTGTATATACTGTAACAAGACAAGCCTGCCTGTCAGTAAGAAGTTAACAGGAACGGATCTAGCTGAACACTGTGAGCAGGACGCACTGCACTAACTGTAAATAGTCTAGATGCCTGACTGTGGTACTAATAGGATCAAAAGAACACCAGTAATTTTCTTCAGGTAGCTGTATATACTGTAACAAGACAAGCCTGCCTGTCAGTAAGAAGCTAACAGGAACAGATCTAGCTGAACACTGTGAGCAGGACGCACTGCACTAACTGTAAATAGTCTAGCTGCCTGACTGTGGTACTAATAGGATCAAAAGAACACCAGTAATTTTCTTCAGGTAGCTGTATATACTGTAACAAGACAAGCCTGCCTGTCAGTAAGAAGTTAACAGGAACGGATCTAGCTGAACACTGTGAGCAGGACGCACTGCACTAACTGTAAATAGTCTAGCTGCCTGACTGTGGTACTAATAGGATCAAAAGAACACCAGTAATTTTCTTCAGGTACCTGTATATACTGTAACAAGACAAGCCTGCCTGTCAGTAAGAAGTTAACAGGAACGGATCTAGCTGAACACTGTGAGCAGGACGCACTGCACTAACTGTAAATAGTCTAGATGCCTGACTGTGGTACTAATAGGATCAAAAGAACACCAGTAATTTTCTTCAGGTAGCTGTATATACTGTAACAAGACAAGCCTGCCTGTCAGTAAGAAGCTAACAGGAACAGATCTAGCTGAACACTGTGAGCAGGACGCACTGCACTAACTGTAAATAGTCTAGCTGCCTGACTGTGGTACTAATAGGATCAAAAGAACACCAGTAATTTTCTTCAGGTAGCTGTATATACTGTAACAAGACAAGCCTGCCTGTCAGTAAGAAGTTAACAGGAACGGATCTAGCTGAACACTGTGAGCAGGACGCACTCCCACTAACTGTAAATAGTCTAGCTGCCTGACTGTGGTACTAATAGGATCAAAAGAACACCAGTAATTTTCTTCAGGTAGCTGTATATACTGTAACAAAACAAGCCTGCCTGTCAGTAAGAAGTTAACAGGAGCGGATCTAGCTGAACACTGTGAGCAGGACGCACTGCACTAACTGTAAATAGTCTAGCTGCCTGACTGTGGTACTAATAGGATCAAAAGAACACCAGTAATTTTCTTCAGGTAGCTGTATATACTGTAACAAGACAAGCCTGCCTGTCAGTAGGAAGATAACAGGAATGGATCTAGCTAAACTGAATACAGTGTATATATATATATATATATATATATATGCAACACCTGGGATGCATATATATATATACACAATACACTGTAAGTGCAGCTAACTGACTGACTGTTCTGCCTAATCTATCTAACTCAAATCAAATGTCACTGTCTGTCTCTCTCTCTCTCTCAATGAACGCCGGAACACACACTACACAGGGCCGCCGTGCAGGCGGCCTTATATAGTGTGGGGCGTGTACTAAATCCCCTGAGCCATAATTGGCCAAAGCCTCCTTGGCTTTGGCCAATTACGGCTCTCTGTTCAGGCGGCGCTGTGATTGGCCAAGCATGCGGGTCATAGTGCATGCTTGGCCAATCATCAGCCAGCAATGCACTGCGATGCCGCAGTTAATTATGGGCCATGACGCGCCACACGAATTTGGCGCGAACGGCCCATATCGTTCGCAATTCGGAGAACGACCGAACAGCCGATGTTCGAGTTGAAAAAAAATGTCATTTTGCTGTCAAACTGTTCTAAACACGGGAAACATGCGCCCCTTTACAGGCATACTATAGACACCCCCCAGGTACGAAATTTAAAGGGATATTACACTTTTATTGTTTGACTTTAAGCATTATTAAAATCACTGCTCCCGAAAAAACGGCCGTTTTTAAAACTTTTTTTTGCATTGATACATGTGCCCTGGGGCAGGACCGGGGTCCCCAAACCCTTTTTAGGACAATACCATGCAAATTAGCCTTTAAAATTAGCACCTTTGATTTTGAACGTTCGAGTCCCATAGACTTCAATGGGGTTCTAAAGTTCGTGCAAAGTTTTGGTCTGTTCGCAAGTTCTGGTGCGAACCGAACCGGGTGGTGTTCGGCTCATCCCTACCCTGCACCTGTCTTCCATCTTAGAACATCTGCTCCCCGACTGTTGCTGACTCTGGCTCGTCTTGACTATGATTTTGCTTCTTGCTCCTGCAGATGGTATGTGAAGAGGAGCTTGATTGAGAGGAGGCTGTAGAGACACATTCACTGTGCTGTGCTGTGAAGTGTGGAGCAGTGCCATCTTGTCTGAGCTCAAAGCAGAGCATGGCTGAGCCAGCCGTCAGAAAGCAGTGAATGTCCACAGTACCTGGGGTGTGGCTGGTGTCCTGTGACTTCCACCCCTTGGGTATGAAAAGCAATGGGGAGAGGCGCATGCGCGGCGGCACCTAAAATGGACGCATAGTCCGGGAGCGATCGAAGCCTGGATTGCTTCCCCACAGCCACCGGAAGCCCCGGGGACATCCCCGATGTACGCCGGAGCGGTAAGGAGGAACCTGAAGCCCGCATTTGAAGCCGTCTTGCCGCAGGCTGAGACAACCAAGATGGTGGCCGCTCCTCACCACTCTTCACTAGGGATGAGCCGAACACCCCCCGGTTCGGTTCGCACCAGAACCCGCGAACGGACCGCAAGTTCGCACGAACGTTAGAACCCCATTGACGTCTATGGGACTCGAACGTTCGAAATCAAAAGTGCTCATTTTAAAGGCTAATTTGCATGGTATTGTCCTAAAAAGGGTTTGGGGACCCGGGTCCTACCCCAGGGGACATGTATCAATGCAAAAAAAACTTTTAAAAACGGCCGTTTTTTCGGGAGCAGTGATTTTAATGATGCTTAAAGTAAAAAAAAAAAAGTGAAATATTCCTTTAAATATCGTACCTGGGGGGTGTCTATAGTATGCCTGTAAAGTGACGCGTGTTTCCCATGTTTAGAACAGTCCCTGCACCAAATGTCATTTTTAAAGGAAAAAATCTCATTTAAAACTGCTTGCGGGTTTAATGTCATGTCGGGTCCTGGCAATATGGATGAAAATCAGTGAGACAAACGGCATGGGTACCCCCCAGTCCATTACCAGGCCCTTTGGGTCTTGTATGGATATTAAGGGGAACCCCGCACCCAAATTAAAATAAGGAAAGGTCCCTATATACTCTGAACAGCAGTATACAGGCGGTGCAAACAAGACAGGGACTGTAGGTTTGTTGTTAAGTAGAATCTCTTTGTAATTTTGAACATTTTTAATGTGTTTAGCTCCAGCCAAAAAATCTTTTCTAAGCTTTTTGGAAAACATAGGGAAGGGTTATCACCCCTGTGACATTTGTTTTGCGTCTTTCCTCCTCTTCAGAAGATTTCACCTCACTTTTTTGTCCCAATGAAAAATGTTTTTTGAAAATTTGGGTTTTTTTGTGGAACAAGGATTGGAAAGCATCAGTGGAAAGGAGAAATTGTTTTCCCATATTAACTCTTACATGAGAGAATTTCCCTTCCTATGGGTAGATTTCATCTCACTTCCTGTTGTCTCCTTCCGTTTGCAAGTAGGAGTCGTTTGTAAGTTAGATGTTTGAAAGTAGGGTCCTGCCCTATATACTCAGCAGAAATTTGGGCCTTAGGTGTTGCTGTGGCCAAAACACTGTAAGCCCTCACAGGGCCCTGCTGTGAAATATTAGATCAAGAATTGTAATTACATGCCCCTGTTGAACAGGAGCTGAAAAATTAGGCCTTAGGCACTGGTGCTGGTGCCACAACACTGCAACCCCTCACAGACACTCTAGTTGGAACGCAGGAACGAGCACTGCTGCAAAGTATTGCATCAAAAATTGTAATTACACGCCCCTGTTAGACAGGGGCAGAAAAATTGGGCCTTAGGCACTGGTGCTGGTGCCACAACACTGCAACCCCTCACAGACACTCTAGTTGGAACGCAGGAACGAGCACTGCTGCAAAGTATTGCATCAAAAATTGTAATTACACGCCCCTGTTAGACAGGGGCAGAAAAATTGGGCCTTAGGCACTGGTGCTGGTGCCACAACACTGCAACCCCTCACAGACACTCTAGTTGGAACGCAGGAACGAGCACTGCTGCAAAGTATTGCATCAAAAATTGTAATTACACGCCCCTGTTAGACAGGGGCAGAAAAATTGGGCCTTAGGCACTGGTGCTGGTGCCACAACACTGCAACCCCTCACAGACACTCTAGTTGGAACGCAGGAACGAGCACTGCTGCAAAGTATTGCATCAAAAATTGTAATTACACGCCCCTGTTAGACAGGGGCAGAAAAATTGGGCCTTAGGCACTGGTGCTGGTGCCACAACACTGCAACCCCTCACAGACACTCTAGTTGGAATGCAGGAACGAGCCGTGCTGCAAAGTATTACATCAAAAATTGTAATTACACGCCCCTGTTATACAGGGGCTGAAAAATTGTGCCTTAGGCACTGGTGGTGGCGCCCAGAACCAAAAATGTTCTTACAAGCTATCAGCGTGATGATTGAGGAGGAAGAGGATAATTACTCAGGGATAATCACTCAGCATCAACATAGGCAGTCTTTGAAGGGATCTGAAAAAAATTATTCAGTTACATCAGCATCAGGTGCTTGGTAGCTGGTGGTGATCCAAGACTGATTCATTTTTATGAAGGTCAGCCGATCGACCGAGTCAGTGGACAGACGCACCCTGTGATCGGTTACCACACCTCCAGCAGCACTGAATGTACGTTCCGAAAGAACGCTGGATGCAGGACAGGCCAGTAGCTCAATTGCATACTGTGCAAGCTCTGGCCAGTGATCCATCCTCAAGACCCAGTAACCCAGAGGATTTTCGGTGGGAAAGGTGTCCAAGTCTGATCTTGCCCCTAGGTATTCCTGCACCATGTAAAACAGACGCTGGCGATGGTTGCTGGAACCGATCATACCTTGGGGCTGCGGACCAAAAAATTGTCTGAACGCATCGGTCAGACGGCCACCTTCTCCACCGCTCCTTCTTTGACTGACCGAAGCCTCAGCAACACGTTGTCCAGAAACAGGAGTTTGTAACCTCCCAGTCTCTGGGAACGCGTTGCACAGACCTTTCTGCAAGGCCTCCCGAAGATGTTTCATCCTCTGCTCCCTCTGCGATGGCAAGATAAGGTCCGCAACCTTACCCTTGTAACGTGGATCAAGGAGGGTTGCCAGCCAGTATTGGTCCTTCTCCTTGATACCACGAATACGAGGATCCTTACGCAGGCTTTGCAGGATCAGGGAGGCCATGCAGCGTAGGTTTGCTGAGGCATTCGGTCCGGAGTCCTCTGGGTCACTAAGGACAACAACGTCCGCAGCCACCTCCTCCCAGCCACGTACAAGTCCATGTGTTCCTTGGGACTGATCCCTTAAAGACTGCTGATGCTGAGTGCCAGGCTCCACCTCCATACTGACACAATCTTCCTCCTCCTCCTCCTCCTCCTCCTCGTCCTCTTCCTGTGTGATCGGCGGGCACGCAGGAACACTGTCTGGATAAAGGGGGCCTTGAGAGCTAAGGAAGTCCTCCTCTTCCTGCCTCTGTTCTGCCTCAAGTGCCCTGTCCATTATTCCACGCAGCGTGTGCTCCAACAGGTGGACAAGGGGGACAGTGTCACTGATGCATGCACTGTCAGTGCTCACCATCCTCGTGGCCTCCTCGAATGGTGACAGGACAGTGCATGCATCCCTGATCATGGCCCACTGGCGTGGGGAAAAAAAACCAAGGTCCCCTGACCCTGTCCTGGTGCCATAGTCGCACAGGTACTCATTGATGGCCCTCTGCTGCGTGTGCAGCCGCTGCAGCATGGCCAACGTCGAGTTCCACCTGGTGGGCATGTCACAGATTAGGCGGTTCTTGGGCAGGTTAAACTCCTTTTGGAGGTCCGTCAGCCGAGCACTGGCATTATATGACCGGCGGAAATGCACACAGACTTTCCTGGCCTGCCTCAGGACATCCTGTAAGCCCGGGTACCTGCCCAAGAACCGCTGCACCACCAAGTTAAGGACGTGAGCCAAACAGGGCACATGGGTCAGTTGTCCCTGTCGGAGGGCAGAGAGGAGGTTGGTGCCATTGTCGCAAACCACCATTCCTGCCTTAAGTTGGCGTGGCGTCAACCACCTCTGAACCTGCCCCTGCAGAGCTGACAGAACCTCTGCCCCAGTGTGGCTCCTGTCCCCCAAGCACACCAGCTCAAGCACCGCATGGCATCTTTTGGCCTGCGTACTTGCGTAGCCCCTTGAACGCCTACGGAGCACCGCTGGTTCCGAGGAAGAGGCCATGGAGGAAGAAGAAGAGGAGGGGGTGGAGGAGAGAGGTGTGTCACAATCAGCATTTTGGAGGCGTGGTGGCGGAACAACCTCCAACACTACTGCACCTTGTCCTGCATCCTTCCCAGCTGCCAGCAGAGTCACCCAATGCGCCGTGAAACTTAAGTAACGTCCCTGTCCATGCCTGCTGGACCATGAGTCAGCGGTAATATGCACCTTACCGCTGACCGCCCTGTCCAGCGAGGCATGGACATTGCCTTCCACATGCCGGTAGAGAGCCGGAATCGCCTTCCGTGAGAAAAAGTGGCGTTTGGGTACCTGCCACTGAGGAACCGCACATTCCACAAACTCACGGAAGGGGGCAGAGTCTACCAACTGAAAAGGCAGCAGTTGAAGTGCTAGCAATTTTGCCAAGCTAGCATTCAACCGCTGGGCATGTGGATGGCTGGGAGCAAACTTCTTTCGGCGGTGCAGCAGCTGGGGCAGGGAAATTTGCCTGGTACAATCTGACGTCGGTGTACCAAAAGCAGATTGCCCACAAGTACTTGGCTGTGACACACCTAATTCTACACCTTCATTCCTCTCACTGCAGGTCTCAGAGAGGACTGAAGGTCTAGTGGGGTTGGAAATCTCAGCTGATGAGGAGCAAGGAGAGATCCTCTTTGTTCTTTGGTGTGGGTCTTTCAGATACGCTTGCCAACGAACTGCATGGCAGGTCAACATATGTCTGGTCAAGCATGTGGTACCCAAGCGGGAGATGTTTTGGCCACGCGAGATACGCTTGAGACATATGTTGCAAATAGCAGCGGTGCGATCTGATGCACTCGTCTCAAAAAAGGCCCACACCAAAGAACTTTTTGAATAACGCGCAGAGACTGCAGCGCCCTGCACATGTGGAGCTTTGGGGTGTGATGCAGTCAATGTGCTGCCCTTAGGCTGGCCCCTGGAGGGCATCCTGCCTCGTTGGTGATGTGCCGCCTCCTCCTCCTCCTCCTCCTCCTCTCTCCTATCAGGCACCCACGTTGAGTCAGTGACCTCATCATCCCCTCCCTCCTCATCACTGGAGCAAACCTGGCAGTATGCTGCAGCAGGGGGAGCATGACTGCCAGATTGCTGTCCTTCTTGGGCACCCCCTCTGTCCGTGCTCATGTTACTGCCTTCATCGAGCTCAGTATCATCATCAGAGCCTTCCAAACGCTGGGCATCCTCCTGGAGCATGTACCCAACACTGTGGTCAAACAGTTCGAGGGAATCCTCATGAGGACATGGTGGAGCTAGGGAAGGAGTCACTGATGACATTGAGCTGAGGGAAGAGGCCGCTGCTTTGCCAGACAAAGCACCCTGGGCATGGGTGAGAGAGGATGAGGAGGATGAGGACGGCTTGGTCATCCACTCGACCAAGTCTTCCGCATGTTGCGGCTCAACACGGCCAGCTGCCGAAAAAAAGGCCAAGCGTGTCCCATGGCCACGTGCTGATGAGGATGCACCGTCTCCACGACCAGCACTAGACACAGAGCCTGCTTGCCCTCTCTTATTGGCTTGTGACTGTCTGCCTCTCCTTCTTGGCCTTCCAGACATACTAATGGCCTGTAGCTGCACTAAGCTGGGATAGAACACCTGTAATTTTCTTCAGGTAGCTTTATATACTGTAACCAGACAAGCCTGCCTGTCAGTAGGAAGATAACAGGAACGGATCTAGCTGAACACTGTGAGCAGGACACACTGTACTAAATGTAAATAGTCTAGCTGCCTGACCGTGGTACTAATAGGATCAAAAAGAACACCTGTAATTTTCTTCAGGTAGCTTTATATACTGTAACCAGACAAGCCTGCCTGTCAGTAGGAAGATAACAGGAACGGATCTAGCTGAACACTGTGAGCAGGACGCACTGCACTGAATGTAAATAGCAGGAACGGATCTAGCTGAACACTGTGAGCAGGACGCACTGCACTGAATGTAAATAGCAGGAACGGATCTAGCTGAACACTGTGAGCAGGACGCACTGCACTGAATGTAAATAGCAGGAACGGATCTAGCTGAACACTGTGAGCAGGACGCACTGCACTGAATGTAAATAGCAGGAACGGATCTAGCTGAACACTGTGAGCAGGACGCACTGCACTGAATGTAAATAGCAGGAACGGATCTAGCTGAACACTGTGAGCAGGACGCACTGCACTGAATGTAAATAGCAGGAACGGATCTAGCTGAACACTGTGAGCAGGACGCACTGCACTGAATGTAAATAGCAGGAACGGATCTAGCTGAACACTGTGAGCAGGACGCACTGCACTGAATGTAAATAGCAGGAACGGATCTAGCTGAACACTGTGAGCAGGACGCACTGCACTGAATGTAAATAGCAGGAACGGATCTAGCTGAACACTGTGAGCAGGACGCACTGCACTGAATGTAAATAGCAGGAACGGATCTAGCTGAACACTGTGAGCAGGACGCACTGCACTGAATGTAAATAGCAGGAACGGATCTAGCTGAACACTGTGAGCAGGACGCACTGCACTGAATGTAAATAGCAGGAACGGATCTAGCTGAACACTGTGAGCAGGACGCACTGCACTGAATGTAAATAGCAGGAACGGATCTAGCTGAACACTGTGAGCAGGACGCACTGCACTGAATGTAAATAGCAGGAACGGATCTAGCTGAACACTGTGAGCAGGACGCACTGCACTGAATGTAAATAGCAGGAACGGATCTAGCTGAACACTGTGAGCAGGACGCACTGCACTGAATGTAAATAGCAGGAACGGATCTAGCTGAACACTGTGAGCAGGACGCACTGCACTGAATGTAAATAGCAGGAACGGATCTAGCTGAACACTGTGAGCAGGACGCACTGCACTGAATGTAAATAGCAGGAACGGATCTAGCTGAACACTGTGAGCAGGACGCACTGCACTGAATGTAAATAGCAGGAACGGATCTAGCTGAACACTGTGAGCAGGACGCACTGCACTGAATGTAAATAGCAGGAACGGATCTAGCTGAACACTGTGAGCAGGACACACTGCACTAAATAGTCTAGATAGAAGATAACAGGAACGGATCTAGCTAAACTGAATACAGTGTATATATATATATGCAACACCTGGGATGCATATATATACACAATACACTGTAAGTGCAGCTAACTGACTGACTGTTCTGCCTAATCTATCTAACTCAAATCAAATGACACTGTCTCTCTCTCTCTCTATCTCTCAGCACACCGGAACACACACTACACAGGGCCGCCGTGCAGGCGGCCTTATATAGTGTGGGGTGTGTACTAAATCCCCTGAGCCATAATTGGCCAAAGCCACCCTGGCTTTGGCCAATTACAGCTCTCTCTACTGACGGCGCTGTGATTGGCCAAGCATGCGGGTCATAGTGCATGCTTGGCCAATCATCAGCCAGCAATGCACTGCGATGCCGCAGTGAATTATGGGCCGTGACGCGCCACACGAATTTGGCGCGAACGGCCCATATCGTTCGCAATTCGACGGACGGTCGAACAGCCGATGTTCGAGTCGAACATGGGTTCGACTCGAACACGAAGCTCATCCCTACTCTTCACCTACAAACCATTCCGTTGCACAGCACGCAGCTTCCCCCTCCTTGCTACAGTTAGATTCCTCAGCAGGCAACCCGGCCTCTCCAGCATCCACTGTGTCCCTCTTAGACCACCCCCTGGCAGGCATGGAGCTCTCCCCAATGGATGCCGGCCCTCCCCAGACACACCAGCTAATACAGCCCGGGGATTCAGGCCTGCTCCAGCCGGTCTCTGTGGCAGAACTGTTCACCAAATTTGCGGAAATGCTTGACAGAGGCCTACACAATACAGCTCACAAAACAACCATTGATATTAAAGCGGACCTTCAGAATATAGGTTGCCGCATGGAAATAATTGAAACCAACTTGGAGTCCACCATTTTAAGAACAAACCAAAACACTGCATGCATACGGACCCTGCAGGAGCAACTAGAGACTGCCAATGCTAAAATTGTTTACCTCGAAAACAGAAATCGGAGGTACAACTTTAGAGTCAGGGGGCTCCCTGAATCCTACAAGGACATCCCTGAAACCATAAAATCCTTTATTAAGGATTTACTCCCAGACACACCACAGCACAGACTCGAGCTGGATCGGGCCCACAGAGCTCTCAGACCTCCTAGGGCAGACGGACTCCCCTGTGATATCGTGGCAAAACCACACTTCTTCTCTATCAAGGAGGAGGTGATGAGGAAATCAAGAGCCATGCCTAAAATAGTGTTCCAGGGTCATCTTCTGCAAATATTTGCTGACTAATCCCCTTCCACTATCCAGAAAAGGAGGGCCCTGAAGCCATTACTTCAAATCCTGATGGACAAGGAAATTAAGTACTGGTGGCTCTTTCCATTCCAACTTAAACTGCTCTACCAAGGAAAGACGTACACTTTTGGATCCCTGCAGGAAGGTGAAAGGCTTTTTCTGCAACTGGGCCTCATCAGCCAAGATCCGAATGCCCGTCAGTCAGGACTTCAGCCTAATTCAGCAAAGAGACATCTGCCTACTAGTCCCCTGAATCAGGTTTGGGAAAAAGCCAGATCCAAGAAATCCAAGGAAACCATTCCTCCCTGATTCTCATACCACAATTTTCTAGAGAACTCAATTCCTTTGCCCCTTTTTGCTTTCAGATGCCGGCTGAGAGGACTAATGCCCCGTACACACGGTCGGACTTTGTTCGGACATTCCGACAACAAAATCCTAGGATTTTTTCAGACGGATGTTGGCTCAAACTTGTCTTGCATACACACGGTCACACAAAGTTGTCGGAAAATCCGATCGTTCTGAACGCGGTGACGTAAAACGCGTACGTCGGGACTATAAACGGGGCAGTGGCCAATAGCTTTCATCTCTTTATTTATTCTGAGCATGCGTGGCACTTTGTCCGTCGGATTTGTGTACACATGATCGGAATTTCCGACAACGGATTTTGTTGTCGGAAAATTGTATATCCTGCTCTCAAACTTTGTGTGTCGGAAAATCCGATGGAAAATGTGTGATGGAGCCTACACACGGTCCTATCACACATTTTCCATCGGAAAATCCGACCGTGTGTACGGGGCATAAGCCTCCCCACTTGTGATCCCCGAGACGAGTATCACGTTTGGATACCCTCACGCCTCTGCCGAGGCGGTCTCAGGAAGCACAAAACCCGGGGGAGACACTAACCCAGGTTTCTCTCAGCCCGGGGGCTCGGGGCTGCTCCATTGTGACTTCTGGATGGGGCCGGTGGGGAGGTGGGGGAATTAACCCGCCACGCTTGACTAGCCATGGGGAATTATTATACTAACCATTCTGCCTTAGGGTATCAATCCCGACGTGAATCTTCCCCACTAGTCGGGTCTGGCTCCCCCAATTCCCCACATTTTGCCCTTAGTCCCTGTTCAACCTTATGGATCCAGGTTCTTACTTACCTTTCTGATAACTGGTTATATGCTGCATAAATATTCTGTTGACTGTTGCACTTTTACCCCCAAGCTTTACTTGACCTATAAGCATGTCATACAGGAGGGTACATTGTAAATGCCGGGCCCAGTGCCTTTATGCTGTTAATTAACAACCTTTTTAGGAGGCCACTCTGCTGGGGTGGTGTTCATGCACCCCTTCCTGTCTAGTTGAACAGGTGTTTTACCCTCCCCTGGACAGGACAATCCCTGCCTCCTGGAGGGATCTCAGTGTGACTCACACCTTTTGATGGAGGATTCTGTCCCCTCCAATCTATGGGAGACTCTCTTGTCCTCCGTCTTTCTTCTATGTCTTTCCTTTTCCCCTCTCCAGAAAAGTTTTAATGTATATCTCACCGTAGGAGTCGACTGGAGGGTGTACCCCAGACACCAACTGGAATCCTCGTTGCTCTTCACCAGTCATGTGGGATGCCTTGGAACCCGTGGACACCAGATGGTAAGTGCCGTAGGTTGCATAGCTTTGCTTCCGCCTCTGCTCGATGGCAAATGACCCACCAGTAAATGCACCCCTTAAATTAGTATCCCATAATGCCCAAGGATTGAACTCCCCGGCTAAAAGACGCAAAGTCTTCCAATACTTACATAACCAAAAGGTGGACGTAGTCCTCCTGCAGGAAACACACTTTCCCAGATGCTTCTGCCCTTCCTTTATCCACTCCAAATCTTCACATTGGCCAATGCTGAGGATAAAACAAAGGGAGTGGGTATTTTCATATCCAAAAGATGCAAATTTACCCTCAAATCTGAACTCAGAGACCCTGACGGGCGCTACATCCTCATAGTGGGAGAATTAGACAACCAACTATATTCTCTAATTTCGTACTATGCCCCTAACAGAGGCCAACTAGCCTTCTTTCAACTATTCCAAACTCTTACGCCTCTACTAGAGGGCACAGTGATCTTTGGGGGCGATTCTAATTCCGCTTTTGACCAGGGACTAGACAAGTCACGACCCCCTGGCAAACGCCTCACCAGACCCACCAAACAGAGCCTACGCATAGCCAAACTAATCTTCCAGCATGGACTTGTTGATATATGGATGGTGTTAAGTACCTGGTAGTTGAGCCCGACTGGTAGAAGGAGACCTCTCTTAAGCGCTGGTTCAGGAGCCACTGGAGTGGGGACAGTGGTCTCCTGAGCACAGTGGGTAGGAGTGCCTGATGCGATTCCTTGCGACGGCCAATGCAGGAGCTGAGAAGTCTTCCTCCGGGGTGACTGCATTGCGGATGCAGGCAAGCAGAAGCGGATCCGTAAGCAGGCAGGTGGAGGATATTGCAGCAGCAGAACCTGGATCTGGAAGAGCAGGTGGTGAGCAGCGTCACAGGACACAAGCAAAGCAGAGTCAGACAGTCCGTGTTGGCAGGAGATCAGGCAGGTATAAGGCAGAAGAAAACAAGGGAGGGGGGACCCTAGATTCATCCAAACTAGGTTTAGGGGTATATGGAGGGGGTTCAGTGACCGGCCTGAAAGTACCTACCTAGGTTGTTATACCCCTAATATCACAGGTGCCCTTTGTGAACTGACTCAACAATACTTGGTCAGCAATCAAACAAAGGTTGTTCAATGGACCATATAGCATATATGGGAGAGAGGAGAGGGGGAACAAGAGGGAACCCCCAGGAAAAGATGGTCCGCTCAAGAACAGGCTATTGTGAACCTAGATAACTTTTATTGTGTCAAAATAAATACAGTACAAAATACCACAAACCATGTATTAAAAATAGGGCAGAAGTCCTATTGTGTGCAGGTGGCCACCAGAGACATTCCACATACATCCATCACTCATGCACTCGCACCCATATGAATTGTATCAAAGAAGACCCGGGTCTATACAATTACCACAAAGTCCTGAACAGGATATACTGTGTGAATACTAGGCCTTCGGTATTTTCTTAATAAAGTGCAGGTGCTGGTGATTAATGAGAATCCATTCAGATGTAATTCCGATAACCAAAGGAAAGGACAAATGTCAAACCGACAACTTGAGGAACTAGAAAGTCCCAATTAGGTCAATTCAATAGCATCAAATGAGAGGGCTGTTTAGCATCTTATGCAAGGGAGGTAAACGGTGAACAGCCGTAGACAGGGTACCTCCCATGTGCTGGGGTACATTTTAGCTCACCGTTTGACGTCTTCAGTGAAGGGGTGATGAAGCCCAGGATGGTTGCCGATGGCCACACCAGTGTGGCATAGAGGAGCGGTCATGTAATGTGTTTGTCCGTCACCGGCGTAGGTTTTCGCTTCCGGATCTGCCACGAGGGGATGTACGGGGAGTCACAAGGTTCAGACGTTCAGGCGCTCCGCGCTTGATCTGTCAGGTGGTTAAGGGGAGCGCTCAGTCTCAGTATCCACCGCAGGACTCAACCCGATATCCGAGATCCAATCAGGATATTCACATACAATCAAGGGGTTTTCTCATTGATGCGTGGGGGTCTCTGTTCCACCTGTACATGGGTTAGACGCTTACGCGTTTCGCTTGTTTCCAAGCTTCTTCAGAGCTAAAGTGGTGCCAGTAGCTAGATGTTTAAATAGCATTGTATTCAATATCCTGTCATTATAGCCAGCACCTGGTCACCAAAGCCTAACCATAATAAGCATTCACCAAATTGTGCAATCACACTCGTGCATACATCTGAGTTACAAATTCAGACAGACCTTTAATGGTAGCAAGTACATAGAGAATCAATCTAAACAGCTTATATGTGTAATCAAGTTTAAATATTCCATTACTATTGCATTAATGAGGAATGGTAAAGTAGTTTTTTATGCAGTTGCTTTTGTTATCAAGACACCATAGTCAGAGAGTGCTGCGATTTCCATCTGATCGGCTAATGTATGGCCATATGATGGACTCAGGAAATAGAAAAGGGGAACGGACTATCATTTCATTTAGATTACATCTCGCACTTTGGATGCTGACATCTATGTGAAGGGCAGAAGTATTGCCTGCAGATCAAATTGCATACAGTCCATTGTCTACAGAAAATATCAATCACAGTCTGGAGAAGATGTGGGTCTTCAATCATAGATTTTTTATTATTATTTTTTATGTATTTTTGGATAAACGAAATTAAATTATTAGGGTGAAATTATTGTTCCAAGAAAGGAGACAAATTAAATTCATTGTTCAATCCGTAAGGTTGCATACTGTTTAAATAGAAGATCCACATCTTCTCCTTTTGGTACAGTATCCTATCGAAATCTCCACGTCTATGGGGCAAATTAAGTTTATATATGCCTTTAACCTTAAGGCCATCTGGTTTACCCTCGTGCTTTTCGAGGAAATGCAGGGATAGGGGTCGGTCATCGTCCTTATTTAGGATGCTCTGGATGTGCTCGCCAGTCCTGACTCTCAGTTCTCTTTTGGTCTTGCCCACGTAGATAAGACCGCACGGGCAGGTCAGCATATAAACCACCCGTGTGGTCGTACAGTTAATAAAACTGTTGATTATAAACTGTCTTTGATTGTCAGAGCTGGCGAACACATCCGTTCTGTCCACATATCTGCATACAGGACACCTACCACAGCGGTACATGCCTTTTAATGGTGGGAGGTCAGTGAGCCAATTACGTTTTTTGGGGCGGTTATACTCTGAATGTACCAAACGATCCCTCAGGTTTGTTGCTCTATGAGCAGTAAGCAGAGGTTTTTTGCTGACAAGATTTCCTAAAATGGGGGCCTCAGACAAAATGTGCCAATGACGGCCCAAGATCTCCTTAATTTGGTCCCACTGTGTACCAAACTTGGTAATGATTCTTAAAGGAGGGTGGTTTGAAGTTTTTCCTTTTTCTTTTTTAGTTTGATTCATCAATAGGGATGATCTATTTGTTTGCAATGCTCTTTTTTTTAGCACGTCTGATACATGTATGTGAGTAGCCTCTGTCACGAAACCTCCCATATAGGTCATGCATTTCCCTGTGGAAGTCACCTTTCTCCATGCAATTCCTTCTCGCACGGAGGAACTGACCCACCGGAATACCCTGTTTGAGGGGTGTAGGGTGGTGGCTGGATGCCAGCAATAATGAATTTGCTGCTGTGTCCTTTCTAAAGGTCTTTGTATGCAATTTGTCATCTTTTACAAATACCGTGAGGTCCAGGAATGACAGTTTATTAGCATCATACGTGTATGTTAATTTGATATTGCGGTCGTTGTCATTGAGCTCCTCAATAAATCGTGTCAGTTCAGCCGACGAACCGTCCCAAATCATGATCACGTCATCGATGTACCTCAGCCACAAACGACAGTGGCTGAGGTACATCGGCGAGGGGTACACGCATTCGGATTCCCAGAGGCCAAGGTGTAGGCAGGCATATGATGGGGCCCATGGGGCACCCATCGACGTGCCTCTGACTTGTTTATAATATATCCCAAGAAACTGGAAATAATTATTTGCTAACATAAATTGCAATAGATCAATGATGAATTCGTTTTGCCCTGCCAACAATGGGAATTTGCTGTCTAAGAAGGATTGTGTCGCTTTTAGCCCCCATCCATGCGGGATCGATGTATATAGCGACTCTTAGGTAGAGATATATTTTCCAGTCGCCTCAAAACATCCCGTGTATCCTGGACATATGATGGTAATTCATGTACAAGATCTTTAATCAATGAGTCCACATATTTACCGACCCTCTCAAGGGGACCCCTGACAGCCGATACTATCGGTCTTCCTGGAGGGTCGGTGATGGACTTATGTAATTTGGGGATGGTATATAGGGTGGGAGTGTTGAAGTCACTGACACTAAGATATTCACGTTCTTTTTTGATGATTAGGCCTGCTTCTTGGGCTAACGCAAGCTTAAAATTCAAATCTGACACCATTTGGAGGAAGGGATTCTGATGTAACCTTAGGTACGTGGACTCATCACGAAGGAGATGCATTGTTTGTTCCTCATACATGGTACGGGACATGAGGACCGTGTTGCCTCCCTTGTCACTTGCTTTAATAACTATGTCCTTTGCATCCTCTAATTCCCATAGGGCCCTTCTTTCTTCCCGGCTGAGATTGTCATGTCCCTTATGCTCCCAGTTAACCCCTGCAAGGTCCCTTTTGACCTGTTCTAGAAAGAATTGGATATGTCTATGTTTGGACAGGGGGGGCATTTTTTGGGATTTAATCGTCAGTTGGGATGGACGGGGGCAGTTTGGTGATGGCTGAGTGACTTGCCCCTCTAAATTCCATTCTTGGTTTTCGTCAAGGAGGGCAATCAGGGCCTCAAGAGAGTCCCGCTCTTGTTTATCTAGCTGGTCCATATCAGTACATTGGGTGTCCCTATTTGCATGCCAGTACCTAAATATTAATTTCCTCAGAAACAAATTGATGTCTTTGAAGACCTCAAATTCACTCATTGTTGTGGTGGGAGAGAAAGATAAGCCCTTTTGTAACAGGGAAATATGGTGATGGTTAAGGGGAAAATCTGATAGGTTTACAACCTTCAGATCTAGATGTGGTTTTTCTAGATGCTGACTAGGTAAATTCAGTTGGCTATCTAGAACTTGCGTGACCCTGATCTGAGTTCCCTTTGGCTTTCTCTTCCTTCTCTTCCTTTTCCCCGGTTTCCTCTGTTGGTTTGGGCCTGGGTTTTGGTCATAGATGTAGTTGGTTGGGTGCCTGTCCTGAGGACGGCGTCCCCTTCCTGATCTAAAAAAGCCACAGTTTTTTCAGGCTGTTCAGGGTCACTATCTGTAGACATATGTCTAGATCTAGATATACCTGATCGATTTCTCCTACCCTTACGCGATCTACTTCTCCCTCGGAGTACTGTGGGGTCAAAAATGTCTCCCTTCTCCCAATCAAGAAGATTCTGTTTGAATTTTTCTTGTTTGGTGGACTTAAGGATTTTCTGAGTTTTTTCAACCTCCTTTTTAAGCGAGTCATTGTATTTATTGAAGTCCTGATCATTTTTATATGGTTCTAGCAGTTGTGCACTGATGTCGATCTCTTTTTTGATTTCATCCAATTGTATTTGTTCCTCATTGATAATCATATGCAGAACTGCTAGTCCACGTTCAAGGCAGCTTTGTTTCCATATCTCCAGAAACCGTGGTGTATGCAGGTGAGCAGCAGGCACTACTTTTTCTCTTAGTCCTCTGGGTATGACTTTATGTTCAATGTGGGACTTTAATGAAGAAATGTCCCATTTTCTATTGAGATATTTTATTGTTAGTTTTTTATGGTTCTTAAATAGTTTTTTGAGGGTCTCATCATTTTCAGAAACGGCTGGGGATTCGCTAGAAAACGCAGATTGTATTTCCAAATCGATCTCATCTGCCAGTAAGTAGGCCATTTCCTCAGAGGGGGAAGGGGAGGGGAAGGGGAGGGAAGAAGGGGGGGAGGAGGGAGGGAAAGGTAGATCAACAGAGGGTTGGCTAGCAACTGCCTAACAAGCTGATACAGATGCACTCAAAAATAATTGTTAGGTCTGATTTGAAAGAATACACTTGAGTATGATATTAAAAACATGGAGTGGATAGTGTTACTGATCTGACAAGGAGACTAAGGGTCCAGAAAGGAAGTCAAATCCTATGGTATTGCATATAAGAAAACAAGGGGAGGGGGGACCCTAGATTCATCCAAACTAGGTTTAGGGGTATATGGAGGGGGTATAAGGCAGAAGGAACGATCGCAGAATAGTCAAGCAGGCAGGTATTCGGCAACAGGTAACAGGATATCAGCAAGGTCAGGCAGGCCGGGTCGGGTAGGAGATAGTAGAATAGTCAGACGGAGCCGGGTCAGTAGTAATAGTAACAACAGGCAGGATACAGGAACTCAGGTGCAGAGCTGCAGACGAACAGCACCTGATGGGAGTAACTGACACCTTTTTAAAGGGGCTTTGGCGCCAAACAGCGCTAGCGCGAACGGGCGCGCGCACCCGGGAACGCGCGAACGGGCGCGCGCGGGAGCGCGCCAGCGCCCCCCAGTGGGGAATTCAGCTGAACTGCTCTAGAAACACCTCTCGTGCACCTACGTGCACGCAAGTTAGCCCGATGACCACCGACATGTCCCTGACATTGCCCCCTCCCAACGGGCAGCCTCCGGATGCCCAGATAACTCCTCTTCTCAGGATGAGCAGCAAAATAGGCACGGATTAAACGTTTAGCGTGAATATTGCTATTAGGTTCCCATGAATTATTCTCCGGACCGTACCCTTTCCATTTGATCAAAAACTGTACCTGTCCCAATCTCTTTCTGCAATCGAGGATGGCCTCCACCTCGTATTCCTCGTTTCCGTCCACCAAGACAGGTTCGGGGACCCTGGTGCCCCTATTAGGGAAGGGGTCGGTTACAGCAGGCTTCAATAATGACACATGGAACACAGGATGGATTTTAAGTGAGTCAGGTAAACACAGTTCATAAGACACTTCGTTAATCTTCTTTTTTACCGGAAAAGGCAAAAAAAACTTAGGAGCAAGCTTTTTGGAAGGACAAGCTAGTTTAATATTATTGGTAGACAGCCATACCTTATCACCAATCTGCAGATTTAGATCTCCTCTTCTCTTTTGATCGAAGATCCTCTTACTGTCTGCTTGTGCCTTGGATACCGCTTCCTGTAGCATCCGGTTGTTGTGACTGAGGAACTGTACTGTGTCCTGGACCGCTGGAACTGGGGATTCTGGAAGAAAATCTGGTAAGAAAGATACATGAAAACCATAATTGGCAAAAAACGGGGATTGACCCGTGGCAGAATGGCTAGCATTATTATAAGCGAACTCCGCTAAAGGCAGTAAGGACACCCAATCGTCTTGCACAAATGAGGTAAAACACCTAATGTATTGCTCTAGCATTTGATTTGTCCGTTCAGTTTGCCCATTAGTTTGGGGGTGGTACGCTGAAGACAGGGCTAATTCAATTTTCAGTATTTCACATAGAGCTTTCCAGAAATGTGAAGTAAACTGCACCCCCCTATTGGATACTATATTTGCAGGAACTCCGTGCAGCCTGACGATCTCTTTTATGAACACACGGGCCGTCTCTACAGCAGAAGGTGTCCCCTTTAGGGGCAGGAAGTGGGCCATTTTAGACAGACGATCGACGACCACAAAGATCGCCGAACATCCTTCTGAGCATGGTAATTCCACAATAAAGTCCATTGCTATCATCCTCCAGGGCCTATCTGGTATGGGCAACGGCCTCAACAGTCCCCATGCTCGGTTCCTGGAGGTTTTATTTTGAATGCAAACTGAACAAGAGCTGACGTACTTCCTGCAAAATTCTTTCATGTTGGGCCACCAGAACGTGCGTTGCACGAGTTCAAGGGTCTTACGAACCCCAAAATGTCCTGCAAGTGGGTGATCATGCAACAAAGTCAGCACTTTGACTCGGATATCTTCTGGCACGAATATTTGACTTCCTTTCCATAATAACCCATCTCAGGATGTTAAAGCGAGTCCCTGAAGATTTGAGGGTTCTGGTGATGCTTCTCTGTCCGTCTGAAGGAGTAAAAAACTGTTTGCTGGCAGGATGGTGTCGGGTACAGAAGGTTCCTTGGAATGATCAAACATGCGCGATAGCGCGTCTGGTTTTACGTTCTTGGTTCCTGGCCAGTAAGTAATATGAAAACAGAAACGTGTGAAAAATAGGGCCCACCGGGCTTGTCGAGGTTTCAGTCTCTTAGCAGATCTTAAATATTCGAGGTTTTTGTGATCAGTATATATTAAAACCAGATGGACTGCACCTTCTAACAGATACCTCCACTCTTCTAGTGCTGCCTTGATGGCCAGTAATTCCCGGTCACCCACATCGTAATTACGCTCAGCCGGCGAGAGTTTCCTGGAGAAAAACCCCACAGGATGCATCAGATCCTTGTTACCCTGTCGCTGAGAGATGACTGCACCCACGGCCACTTCAGAAGCATCCACCTCCAGAATAAAAGGTAGGGATGGGTCAGGATGGCTAAGAATTGGAGCTGAAGTGAAACGCCTTTTCAATTCTTCAAAGGACTCCTGAGCCTCTGAGCTCCAGTGAAAGCGACAGTTCTGCTTGGTTAGCTGCGTGATGGGTGAAATAATGGCAGAGAATCCTTTAATAAATTTTCTATAGAAATTTGCGAATCCAATGAAACGCTGCACGCCCTTCTTGTCCAGAGGAGCTGGCCAATCTAGCACAGCGGACACTTTTTGAGGATCCATTTTAATGCCGGTAGGGGAGATCACTAGCCCCAAAAACTGAATGTCACTTTGTTCGAATTCGCATTTTTCTGCTTTGGCATACAGTCCGTGTAAACGAAGACGGCCCAAGACTTTGCGAACATGTTTCCGATGTTGGTTAAGGGAATTAGAAAAAATTAAAATGTCATCCAAGTAAACTATCACAAAGATGTCCAGGAAATCTCTGAATACATCATTGACCAGATGCTGAAATGTGGCAGGGGCATTGCATAGGCCAAAAGGCATGACTAAGTACTCATAATGCCCGAAACGGGTCCGGAAAGCCGTCTTCCATTCATCCCGGCCCGAATGCGGACCAGGTTGTAGGCCCCTCTTAGATCCAACTTAGTGAAAATAATGGCAGACCTCAACTTCTGAAATAGTTCAGGTATCAGGGGCAACGGGTAGCGTTTTTTAACTGTGACCTTATTTAAGTCCCGATAGTCCACACATGGACGAAGAGTTTGATCTTTTTTAGAAACAAAGAATATTCCGGCCCCAGCTGGGGAGGTGGAAGGTCGAATAAAGCCCTTTTCGAGGTTTTCATTAACATATAGTTTAACTGCCTCTTGTTCCTTTTCAGATAGTGGAAAGATGCGCCCGAAGGGAATCTCGGCCCCAGGGAGCAGCTCAATTGGGCAATCATAGGGCCGATGGGGTGGCAGGGAATCCGCTCCCTTCTTGCTGAATACATCTGCAAATTCATGGTAAACTTCTGGTATGGTTTGGAGCTGATCTGGATCCATATCCATGCAGAGTAAGGTGGCAGCTGGTTTGGGGGTTTAAGGTAAACAATGTCTCTGGCAATAGGGTGACAAAAACTTGACTTCACCGGTAGTCCAATTAACGTGAGGATTATGGGCCTGAAGCCAGGGCATGCCCAAAATGATCGGGAACAGAGGAGAGGAGATGACGTCCAGAATCAGGATCTCTTTATGCTGAGATGAACAGGTGGCAGACAATGGAAGGGTTTCTTGAGAGACTTGTCCTGATTTTATGTGGGATCCATCGGCCAGGAAAACTGAAAGTCTGTGTGTTTTATCTTTCAGAGGAAGATTTTGTTGAGCAGCAAAGGCAGAGTCAATAAAGCAGCTGCAAGCCCCAGAATCAATGATGGCGTTGATCCGGATTGTTCTTCCCTGGAGCTGTAACGAGAGAGGGAGAGCGAGTTAAGTGGCATTGGCGGTTAATGCGGAAAGACTGGCCGGAGTAAAGGAAATACACTTACGGGTCTTGACCGGACAGTTGTTCACATAGTGGCCTGACCCACCACAGTAGAGGCAGAAGTTTAGCTGGCATCTGCGTGCCCGCTCTTCTGGGGATAGAGTAGAAAGCAGTAATCCCAGCTGCATTGGTTCAGGAACATCAAGTGTAGAAGTGACCGGGTTAGAGCAGGTAGAAGGTAGGTATCGGGAGGTAGGCATCGCAACTTTTGCAGTCATCCACATGGGGCGCGTTTGCTGGGAGGATCGTTCAGACCGACGTTCACGAAGGCGCCGGTCGATCTGGATTGTTAAGGCAATGAGTTCTTCAAGGGTATCTGGCATTCCTACCCGTGCAAGCTCATCCTTGAGACTTTCTGACAACCCCATGCGAAATTGATGGCGTAATGCCGCATTGTTCCATTGTGTGTCCGCGCTCCAGCGTCGAAAGTCCATGACATAGTCCTCGGCCGGTCTGCGGCCTTGCTGGAGCGCGAACAAAGCTGACTCAGCGGTGGCAGTCCACTGAGGATCCTCATACAAATGAGCCATGGCTTCAAAGAAAGAGGGCAAGGACTGGATCTGCACTGAGTTCGTTTCAAGCAGGCAGTGAGCCCAGGTCTGCAGCTCTCCTTGCAGGAGGGATATCACAAATCCTACTTTAGTAGCCTCCAAAGAAAAAGTCAGTTTTAGCTGTAGAGCAAAGTATAACTGACAGGCACTGCGGAAAGCCAGGAATTTCGTGCGGTCCCCGGAGAACCTTTCCGGGACGGGGACCCTCGGTTCGGGTGGAAGCATAACCACAGAGGGAGGTACAGCAGCTTGTACTGGAGCTGCTGCTGAAGCAGGAGATGCGCCTCCTGGGCCACTAAGGTTCAGGACTTGACCTTCCAGTCTGGTATAACTATCTTGCAAAGTCTTTACGGCTTGTGTGAGTGCCGCTAAGTGCGTACAGATCTCCTTGATAGGAGAGGCCTCTCCTGCGGGCTCAGTCATGGCTGTTCGTACTGTTAAGTACCTGGTAGTTGAGCCCGACTGGTAGAAGGAGACCTCCATTAAGCGCTGGTTCAGGAGCCACTGGAGTGGGAACAGTGGTCTCCTGAGCACAGTGGGTAGGAGTGCCTGATGTGATTCCTTGCGACGGCCAATGCAGGAGCTGAGAAGACTTCCTCCGGGGTGACTGTATTGCGGATGCAGGCAAGCAGAAGCGGATCCGTAAGCAGGCAGGTGGAGGATATTGCAGCAGCAGAACCTGGATCTGGAAGAGCAGGTGGTGAGCAGCGTCACAGGACACAAGCAAAGCAGAGTCAGACAGTCCGTGTTGGCAGGAGATCAGGCAGGTATAAGGCAGAAGGAACGATCACAGAATAGTCAAGCAGGCAGGTATTCGGCAACAGGTAACAGGATATCAGCAAGGTCAGGCAGGCCGGGTCAGGTAGGAGATAGTAGAATATTCAGACGGAGCCGGGCCAGTAGTAATAGTAACAACAGGCAGGATACAGGAACTCAGGTGCAGAGCTGCAGACGAACAGCACCTGATGGGAGTAACTGACACCTTTTTAAAGGGGCTTTGGCGCCAAACAGCGCTAGCGCGAACGGGCGCGTGCACGGGCGCGCGCACCCGCGAACGCGCGAACGGGCGCGTGCGGGAGCGCGCCAGCGCCCCCCCAGTGGGGAATTCAGCTGAACTGCTCTAGAAACACCTCTCGTGCACCTACGTGCACGCAAGTTAGCCCGATGACCACCGACATGTCCCTGACAGAGGGAAGTAAACCCCACACTGCGAGACTTCACACGTTTTTCTAATCCACATGGATCCTTCGCGAGAATAGACCACATCCTCATCCCTTCAGCCACAATTCCACTAACGAACAAGGCATATATCAAAGATGTAGTCTGGTCGGACCACTCAATGGTATTCCTTTTAATTCAGCGCCCGAGAGGCCATAAACCCGACAGGCCTTGGAGGCTTAACGAGTCCATTCTGAGTGACCCGATCAGAACAAAAGAAAATGAAACTAGTATCTGCAACTATTTCCTCACTAACGATATACCTGAAACTAGCCCCTCTTGCCTCTGGGCGGCTCATAAGGCTGTAATAAGAGGTCATCTGATTCATATAGCTTCTCAAGTCAATAAAGCCAACAAAGCTGACATAGAGAAGTTAGATAAGGACTATACAGCCTTAATTAAAAAACCCAAAGCTGACCCAAGATCTGTCCCCACCACTAAGGTGGATGCAGCTCGCACGGCATTAAATCTAGCCCTGACTACAAAGGCTGAAAAATGGCTGCGGTGGAATAGATCCAGATTCTATTGCAATGGTGATAGAGTCGGCTCTATGCTTGCAGGCAGGTTATCTCCGAAATTTAGATCCCCAGCCCTTCCCAAAATCAGGATCCAAGGCGGTTCTATGTCCCAAAACCCTCAACGTATTATGGGGGGAATTCCTATCCTTTTATAAATCTCCATACAGTAGTGAGAATAAAAAAAATAAAAAAAGATACCAGCTCGGTTAGCAACTACAGACCAATATCTCTCATTAACAATGATCTGAAGATCCTAACTAAAATACTTGCAGACCGCCTAGCCTCTTTCATTACCCTATACATTCACAAAGACCAAGTGGGAATCATACCAGGGAGACAGGGCCCTGACCAAACTTGACGAGCAATTGATATAATATCCCTTCTCAATGCCAACTGGGATGGGGGCTCTTCCAGACAGGGATGTTTACTCTCTCTGGACCTCCAAAAAGCATTTGATGCTGTCCAATGGCCATACATCTTTAACACTCTTCAAAGATGGGGATTTGGGAATTCATTTCTCAATGTCATGCATGCCCTGTATTCAACTCCCTCGGCCCAGGTGCGTCTGCAGGGATTTTACTCGCAATCTTTTCCCATATCTAGAGGCACAAGACAGGGTTGCCCACTCTCCCCGTTGATTTTTGCCGTAGCGATCGAATCCTTGGCAAAAGCCATCAGAAACAATCCGAACATTCAAGGCATTCAATGTGGCTCCAGGTGTCATAAATGTGCATTATTTGTGGATGATATCTTATTATTTGTCTCTTCTCCACTGACATTACTTCCCAACGTGTGTCATCTCCTGGATGAATTTGGGATGGCCTCGGGCCTCAGGGTTAACTACGATAAATCTCAGGCACTTAATATTAACATCCCAGACTCTCTCCTTGCCAGGCTCAGGGACAACTTCCGGTTCTCCTGGAGTGACTCCCCCATTACATACTTGGGTATCAAACTGACGTCCAGGATTGAACTACTACATCAAGCTAATTACCCACTTCTTTATAAAAAACTGGAGGAGGACCTCTCCCGGTGGTCCCGGCTGTCCCTGTCCTGGCTAGGCAGAATCAACACGATTAAGATGACCCTACTCCCCGCATCCTCTACTATTTCAGAGCACTCCCGATACCTGTTGACAAAATTTGCCTAAAACAATTCCAAGCCAAAATAATCAAATACATTTGGGGCAAAGGGGGACACAGATTTCCCAAAGCAGTCCTCTTACAGATCTAGGGCTGAAGGGGGCCTGGGACTTCCAAATCTGCTTTGGTACCTTCAAGCTGCACACCTAGGTCAGATATCAGTGGTGTACTCACGTTGGGAACAACCTGACTGGACTCACATAGAGAGGCAGGCGGTCCCCCTTCATACTCTAGTCTACCTCCTCTGGAGCCCTAGGAAACTCAGACCCCCCATACTTTCTCCAACTCTCTCACACTCTTTCGCACTATGGGATAGATTAAGATGCAACAGCCAACTGACCTCCCCTATGGAACCGCTGCAACACTTATTTTACAATCCTGAATTCTCCCCAGGCCTCAACATGTCAGCATTTAAATGGTGGATCGATAAAGGGCTTTTTAGAATAGGACACTTCCTTAGACCTCTAGGTCCACTTTCTAAAGCATTCTGTGTTAGTAAACTGGATATGCCTGTCTCTGAATCCTTCAGGTTCTCTCAAATTTCAAGCTTCTTACGCAAAAAGTGTAAAACACTGCCGAACGGGCCCCAAATAACTCCCTATGAAATATGGTGTGGTCAGGCCAGTGAGCAGAGGGGGGCATCTCGGTGATCTATAAAGCTCTATCTTCCGCGCAGTCCAAGACACCTTACATGCAGGCTTGGGAAGAGGATCTGTCCCAACACTGGAAACTGGAAACATGGCACAGGAACTTTTTCCAATCTTACAAAGGCATTCTCAACTCCAGCCTCACGGAAGCTAGTTTAAAAGTTCTGACTAGATGGTATCTAGTCCGCTCAAAACTAGCTCGATTCTACCCATTGGCATCTCCCCTCTGTTTTCGGGGATGTGGCCTTAAGGGAGATATGCTCCATATATGGTGGACCTGCCCCAAAATTCGACAATTCTGGCACAAGATCTTTTCTTGGATAAGCAAGGTTGCCACAACACCTGTCCAAATGTCCCCCCTTGTAGCACTCCTCAACTTCCCAGTGAAAGAGGCATCCAGGATCACACAACGCCTCATTTTCTTTATTATCTTAGGAGCCAAGCTCACCCTGGCCAAGGCCTGGAAAAAAGCATCGGTTTCCACAATCCTAGCCAAAAGAAAGATCTCATGGATTATGAACCAGGAGAAGATGGCAGGTGTGGTCCTGGATCGCTCGGCCAAATTTGAACAAATTTGGGAACCATGGGCAACCTTTGTAGGGGTTAACCTTTGATTTTTTTCTCCTGGGTGTCACCCACCGGCTATCCCCTCCCCTTTCGACTCACACTCAGCTTCTCTAATTTTTGTCTCTTCCCTTCCTGACTCCCCCTCTCTCTTCTTTTCTTTCTTTCTTTTCTCTAACTCATTTCTTACGGTTAGTCTTGGGCTTCGGGCATTACTCAAATGAACACTGCCTAAATCAGGGTCGGGAGTCACCCTGATTCTGGTCTCGACTTTAGCCTAGAGTCTTGCAAACATCGGGGTGACCCAAGTTCCTGCTATGTGTTCCACTTGCTCTCACAAGTTTTTACTTGGATGACTCTATTAGACAGGTCTCGAAGTTGCTCCTTAGTTCAAGAGTCATTAGACCAGCTTATTCACCTATTATTTTGAGACTAGTTTTAATAACCTATAGTGTTCTCATTTCCTTTCTACATGACAAGTCAATACTTTTAATCTCTCTGATGAGGGGGTGTTGGGGGGCGGGAAGCCTCGCCACAGCATGTTCCCAACCAGGGTGGCAGGGCCTTCCCCCCTTATGCCCCTTTTTATATCTGTAGCCACCAAGTCAATAGTTGCCACCCGGCAACTCTGATCAAATCAGAGGTTGACAGGTCTTGTCTATTTTTTGATTACCTGTTTTGTACAACTCACCTTGATTACATTGTTCTCCATGAGACTGTGTTAGTCATCTCAAGACTACTGATTCCAGTTGTATCAATACCGTGTAATGTATTATTTGCATTCTTTTTTTTGAAAATAAAAATATATTGAAACGAAAAGCAATGGGTCTGCTTGTCTGTGGCTATGCTGAAAAGAGTCCATGATGGTGCAGAGCTTCAGTAACTACTCCATTCAATCTTCTGGCCACACATCTGCATACTAAACTTTTGAATAAGTATGAACTGCATTAAACAAAGGTACTGGTACTTTAAATCTACAATACACCACCTGCAATTTATGTTTGAAATAAAGTACCAAAAAAAAGGTCCTTATATTCAAAATAATAAAGTGATAAAAAGTCAGCAAAAGTGATAGGCAAACCAATCCAGCCAACACCCACCAGAAAAGATAGCCAAACTCCTTACCCTGTAATATGACCCCTATATTACAAGGAGGTCAAAAAGGGTTTGTTGTTGTACCACCATTTCACAGTCATTCCTGATCCAGACCCGCTCAGATGTCTTTCCCAGGACTTGCCAAATATGCTGCAGAAATCTCCCTCCACAAAGTCTGGCTGCATCCATTTTAACTGTGGGCAGCTGAAGCTGCTGCCTGTTCACTTCCTGGATTTACACAGACACACAGAGGCACACCTCCAGCTCTGCAGCTCTCATTGGCCCTCTTAGGACTCATCCCCATGCATTGCTATGGAGTTTTGCCCTGTTCTGTTTTTCCCTGTCTTTACCCCCCTCCCCCCCTCCCCATTCCGCACGCTCGCTTATTGTTTATTTTTCATGTAGATAATATGATGTTGTGCTCTTTTTTCCCTCCCTCATTGTACTCTGCTTTCCCCCCCTTTTTTTGTATACTTTTCACCATGTATATATCCCCTTTTTTTTCATCTTTTTCTTTATTTTCAATCCTTGCCAACAGTGTCTGTTTCACCATTCATGTTTAGCTTTACATGACACATTGTGATGGGTTTTTTTCTGTTCTACATGCTGGCTGTCCCCTTGACATCTATCCACTTGGTGACATGTTCGGACGCCTGTGGTCCCCGTGGTGCTGCTGGTGCACTGATACCCGGCGGGTGGGCTCCCCCTCTCGCGGCCGAGGGTGGTGACAGTTCCCCCTTCCCGTCCTGGATTGGCTGCGGATGGTGGAGAATCTACATGTCTTCGCCGTCGTCTCCATGACGACGGCGGAGCTTCCCCGCCGGTGGCACATTGACGCGTGACGCCATCGCGCCAGGCACGGGAGCGGCTGCGCCGCGCGCCCCTGTGCCTGGGGTACGCCCTTTGAGGAATGTCCCCGCCTGCCAGGCGTGACCACGCGGTGGCCGGGACGGCCCCTGGGTCTGCTTTTGATTGGCCACCTTTTTACACACCCCCAAATTTAATTTCCTCAGCTGAGTCTACACACAGCTGTGCTGTGTTTAGTAATCCCCTTTAGCTAAGTACTCCTCTATATATATGTTATTGTTCTGGCTCACTTCCGGATGTCTCATGCCAACACAGTGGCAGACACCAGTTTGTCAGCAGCAGATACTCCTGATTCAACTCCCTGACTTGACAGATACTAGACTGTCAGCAACAATTGTCCCTGATGTACCATCCTTACTCAGGTATGAACTATGTGCATTTTACCAAACTGACACTTCAAACGGTCAGCCCCTTTACTTTTAAGGATTCTCTATAATCATATGCTCTCCTTGGCCTCTCTCCATGTGCAGTTCTTTCCCCCTAACGCTGACATTGTTCGCTACAGGGTGGATTAGGCGTACCTTGTGAAGGTGCCCCTGCGGCTCTGCGTACTACCGCTGGCTTTCCCGCTGTCACCTGTGGACCCCTACAACCAGCATGTTGACATTTTCCTCTGCTTTTTCTTTTTCCATGACATGAATATATGTAAGTACTATGATTTTTCAATGACCTTTTGTGATGTAAAAGTGGCTATAAAATAGACCATCTATGTGGTTCTGTTTTCTTGCTATGTTACTCATTGATGTTTATATCTATGTTCCAGAGACAAGAAACAATTCTACTCATCTATATGTAAAACAATTCCCCTGAAGAAGGAATATACTAATGTGACTACGGTCTCCTCCGAAACATGTTGGGAATTTTGCAAATAGCCACCCACCCCTACTAGATCTACCTATTCAGGTGGACAGTTTGGGTTGCTGGCTTTGGGTGACACGATTTATTCATGCCTTATATGTTTTTGATTTATATATATTTTTTTCTTTTCCTATATATAGACACCCAATATTGATTGCATATGTTTGTCTTGTCTTCTAGACACTTTTACTCTATTTTTTGTATACTAATAAAGTTGGCACTGCTGTTGCCTTTTACGGTTAATACTCTCTCTACTCTATTATTCCACATCAGTATGGTTTCTCTCAATTTTATCTTCAAACTCTCACGAGAGTGAGAGAGAGAGAGAGCTGTGCATGGTTTCATAAGCGCATACTAATGACCAGACAAGAAAGAGGAAGTGGGCTGTATAAGGTATTTACTGGCAGAAAAAAATGTTTTACTATCCAAAGTTAAAACAACAAGGGCAGAACATTTAATAGATAGAAAGATGAAAAAATGACTAGAGGTCCACTTTAACCATTTGACCTCCGGAAGATTTACCCTTCCCCCCTCCCCCTTCATGACCAGGCTATTTTTTTTTGCGATACGTCACTGCGTTACTTTAACTGACAATTGGGCGGTCGTGCCGCACTGTACCCAAATACATTTTTTTAATAGAGCTTCCTTTTGGTGGTATTTGATCACATCTGCATTTTACATTTTTGCGCTATAAACAAATAAGGACCGGCAATTTAAAAAAAAATATATATTTTTTTTACTTTCTGCTATAAAACATACCCAATAAAAAAAAAGTTAAAAAAATCGAATTTCTTTATCAATTTAGGCCATCATGTATTCTACTACATATTTTTGGTTAAAAAATTCCAATAAGAATATATTGATTGGTTTGCGCAAAAGTTATAGCGTCTACAAACTATGGGATATTTTTATTTATTTTATTTTTTTACTAGTAATGGCGGCGATCAGCGACTTATAGCAGGACTGCAATATTGTGGTGGACAAATCTAACAAAAGTGACACTTTTTGGGGACCAGTGACACTAATACAGTGATCAGTGCTAAAAAATATGTACTGTCACTGTACTAATGACACTGGCTGGGAAGGGGTTAACATCAGGTGCAATCAAAGGGTTAGCTGTGTGCCTAACCTGTGCTTTCTCACTGTGTGGGAGGTGCGCATTTTACATTTTTGCGCTGTAAACAAATAAAGACCGACAATTTAAAAAAAAAAACAATATTTTTTACTTTCTGCTATAAAACATACCCAATAAAAAAAAGTAAAAAAAAATCGAGTTTCATCATCAATTTAGGCCATAATGTATTCTGCTACATATTTTTGGTTAAAAAAATCCCAATAAGCCTATATTGATTGGTTTGTGCAAAAGTTATAGCGTCTACAAACTATGGGATATTTTTATTTATTAAATTTTTTTACTTGTAATGGCGGTGACTTATAGCAGGACTGCAATATTGTGGCGGACAAATCGGACAAAAGTGACACTTTTTGGGGACCAGTGACACCAATACAGTGATCAGTGCTAAAAAATATGTACTGTCACTGTACTAATGACACTGGCTGGGAAGGGGTTAACATCAGGGGCGATCAAAGGGTTAGCTGTGTGCCTAGCCTGTGCTTTCTCGCTGTGTGGGAGGTGCTTTAACTAGGGGAAGGCATTAATCTATGTTCCTGCTTTGAAGGAACACAGGGTCAATACCTTCCCTTCTGACAGAACAGCAATCTACCTTGTTTACATAGGCAGATTGTCGTTCTGCCTGTGTACTGTCTAATCGGCAGGTGCTGGGAGACATCGAGTCCGCGGTACCCACCTCTGGGCTCCCACTGTGTGTGATCACAGTGGGCCATCGTTGTCGCACGCCCCAGACCTGGAAGTGTCAGTTTACGTACTTGGTACGTGATCTGACACAAAGCATCCATCCTGCCGCAGTATATGTACAATGGGCAGTCCGCAAGTGGTTAAAGGGATATTACCTATGTTTGATGTTTGTGAACACTGAGGATAGCGCTTTACATATATGGTTTTTAGATTATTAATAATATCTTTATGTGGGTATTTATGTTGGCAACTTTCCGTTTACATTTTATTTAATGCTGAGTTGTAAGTTGTTGTGATTTATAACTAATTTTCAAACATTATGGGTAGGTTTTGTGTTTATTAGCGCAGAGTTTTATTTTTTATTTTTAATGAACTGCATTGTCTGTATGATAGTGGGCAGCTTGTGTATAACTAAGACAGAAGGTCTCATCTCTACTATTAGGAGTGGGCAGTGGGGGTTAAGGTCTTTTTGCTACATACACAGTTGTGTGTTTAATTTGTTCTATCTTGCAGTCCATGTCATGGGCATCAAAAAGTGCTCCTGCTGTCTGGAAGAGATAAATACAGTATGCGCTGAACTTATTGAATAAATATGTGGAGCACACCGCGCAATACCTTTAAGTAAGATCTGTTTGAACATATCCCCTTATTATATGTACCCTTATTAAATGTATGCTATTAATCATTTTTGACTTCACTATCATCACTCTGAAATATAAACAAAAAATTGTAATTTACAAAAAAAAACAAAATAAGACAGTGTGTCTATATCCAGGGAAGATTACAAATGTTTGCAATACCTTATATCGCCAACAATAAAAGTGAAAGCATACATTCATAAGCACAGATGGCTGTTCATCCCTCATACAATAACAGAATAAAATTAGAATAGAAAAAGTTCAAGAGTAGCAATGAGCGAATCCATTGTGTGAGTCACAGCTTGCATCTAATCAGGCTAGTTAGCTTTGCAGCATGTTTTATGAGTGAACCACAATCCACCTATATTGTTCTAATTCAATCCAATTTGTGTTTGCTGTAAGATAAGGGGTTTTAAAAATTCCTCTCAAGCCTCCCCAGTGTAAAAGCCCGACTGCTTTCACACTGGGGCGGTGCGCTTGCAGGACAGGAAAAAAAGTCCTGCAAACAGCATCTTTGGGGCGGTTTGAAATGAATGGGCAGCACTGCCGAAGCGCCGCAAATTGCCCCGCTAGCAGCCGAGAAGCGCCGCTAAAACAATGGTAAAGTCAGACAGTTTATTGTAGAGAAATTAACATTCAATTCAAGGGCAACATCTCTGGTGGACATTCCTGCAGTCAGCATGCCAATTGCACGCTCCCTCAAAACTTGCAACATCTGTGGCATTGTGCTGAGTAGGGATGAGCCGAACACCCCCCTGTTCGGTTCGCACCAGAACATGCGAACAGGAAAAAAGTTTGTTCGAACACGTGAACGCCGTTAAAGTCTATGAGACACGAACATGAATAATCAAAAGTGCTCATTTTAAAGGCTTATATGCAAGTTATTGTCATAAAAAGTGTTTGGGGACCCGGGTCCTGCCCCAGGGGACATGGATCAATGCAAAAAAAAGTTTTTAAAAATGGCAGTTTTTTCAGGAGCAGTGATTTTAATAATGCTTAAAGTCAAACAATAAAAGTGTAATATCCCTTTAAATTTCGTAGCTGGGGGGTGTCTATAGTATGCCTGTAAAGGGGCGCATGTTTCCTGTGTTTAGAACACTCTGACAGCAAAATGACATTTTCGAAGGAAAAAAGTCATTTAAAACTACTCGCGGCTATTGCATTGCCGGTCCGACAATACACATAGAAGTTCATTGATAAAAACGGCCTGGGAATTCCCCACAGGGGAACACCGAACCAAAATTTTTTAAAAAAATGACGTGGGGGTCCCCCTAAATTCCATACCAGGCCCTACCGGTCTGGCATGGATATTAAGGGGAACCCCGGCCAAAATTTAAAAAAAAATGACGTGGGGGTCCCCCTAAATTCCATACCAGGCTCTTTATGTCCAAGGAGCTGCTATCTACTGTACATCCACAGTTATGCTCGATGGGAGCTTGTTGTCGGAAATTCCGTCCGTGCGTAGGCTCCATCGTATACTTTTTGTCAGAATTTACGACAACAAAAATTTGAGAGCTGGTTCTCAAATTTTCCGACAACAAAATCCGTTGTCGGAAATTCCGAGTGTGTGTAGACAATTACGACGCACCAAATTCCACGCATACTCTGAATCAAGTACGAGACAAAAGTACTCGGTCTGTAAAACTAGCGTTCGTAATGGAGATAGCACATTCGTCACGCTGCAAATTTAATAATCTTTTAATTCAGCGCATTCTCTTCTTTATAATGCTAGAATAATGAAGTTGTTTTGCTGCTGATATTCACACAGAGTTCTCACAAACTGATTTATTTATTATTTCTCGTGATCTCCTGAATATTTTTTATTTTTTTCGTCAGATCTCCATAATAATGTTTAGAATTTATTTTTCTAGTGATCGTTTTTTAATTATTTTTTTATCAAGATCTCCTTTTATTTATATTTTTTTCTAGTGATCTCCATAATATTTTTTGTCGTTTGTGTGTCAAGTTACAACATCACCATTATTATCTTGTATTTTTTAACCTGGTGTTGGTGTCCCTTGTTAATTTGACATTGTATTTTTGAAATGTACCTGCCTACTCACAAACAAACTGTCCTTTTTTAATTAAAACACATAGCCAATGATTTCTGTAAATAAATAGACATTTATTAAGGGGTCATAACAAAATAAAGAGGAAGGCAACGCTGAATAAACTGGCAAAATTAGCGAAGCCTTTGTACCCCAGGGCACACATCACCTATTTGACATGCAAAATTGGTAGCCTGCGGAGTCCATTTAATAGGGAGCACAATCCGGTCCAGGACTCCGAGAGATCAGGGACAGCAGCAGGTGACATATATGTCCCCAGGCTGTGGTCTTACAACAGCCTGCATCTTTTGCCAGACCAGACCGAACCCAGGCCATCACTCTCTTGTCTTCCTTCCACGCTTCCTTCCACGCTTCCTTCCATGCTTCCTTCCACGCTTGCTTCCAGGCTGTGGCTCTGGTATTGGAGTTGTGGCAGGAGGTGGAGGAGGAGGAGGATGGTCCAACTCACACAGGTGGGTTTTGCTTATGAGTTCGCCCCTCAACCCCTTATTTAGGGCCATATATATCACTTCCTCCATTTCCTGCATTTTGTTGGCAGCCATGCAGGCATAGGCCTCAAAAAGACTGGGGGGGGTTCGGAGGGCCGCAGAAGCCTGCTGAATTAACCCAAGTGCTGACTCCTCCACGCTCCTCCCCTTCCTGGGCCTTTTTTGTGAAGGGGGAGGGGAGGGACCTGGAATTCGGTCAGGCTACTGGGCGCGGCCACCTCCTGGCTGCCACTTTCCCCTGCCACCTCCTGGCTGCCACTTTCCCCTGCCACCTCCTGGCTGCCACTTTCCACAGCCTCCTCCTGGCTGAGGCTTTCCTATGTATTAAAAAGGGACATAGTTTTAGTTTATTGTTCATCAATCACACACAATTTTGAGAAATATGTTGAACAATGCTATACTTGACTCAAGCTGGGCTCCTTCACATCTTCTTCCTAGGTGGAAGGCCCAGGTTGGATGTCAGAAGCCTCAGCTGGGGTGGAAGGAAGAGTGGAAGGAAGGGTTGAGAGTGATGGCCTAATTTCAGTCTGGTCTGTCAGAAATCGTAGTCTGTCATTGTCAGGGAAATGGCCATGTTGTGGGCAATTCCGCCAGTTCAGCCGTCATGGTGGCAGGCGAGTCTAGTGAGCATGCCCTGATCTTGTGGGCACACCCCTCCGGCCTATTTAAACCTGCCACTGACACTTGCAGTTTGCTGGATTATCAAACAGCTCCTGTGTTCCTGTGCCTTGTATACTCTGAAGACCCCTGCTTGACCTCTGCCCGGCTTGACCTGTGTTCCTGTTTATCTCCTCGCTCTGACCCCGGCTTGGCTGACTACTCTCCGATCTTCTGCCCTCTGTGTATGACCCGGCTTGTTCCTGTACCTCTCTCGGACTGTCTTTTGGTATCTGACCCCTGGCCTGGCTGCGGACCCTGTTCCTGGTTTACCCTGCTGTTACCGTTCAAGACTTCTCTCTGCACGGCTGCCACAACGCACTCTAGCTACTTACAGCCAACCAGCCAGCTTGCAGTATCCCTGGCAACCCGTGCACCTCTGTGCATCGCATTCCCTGTACCCAAATCCAGGGACGCGCTGCACTCAGCCGCAAGGGGCGCCCTCTCAGCAACCCGGCCTCACACTACAGACTTGACAGTCATAGTACCACAGCCTGGGTACATAAATGTTATCTGCTGCAGCTCCTGATCTCTGGGAATCCTGGACCTTGCACTCCCTATTACAAGTGCTCCTCAGGCCACCAATTTTGCACTTTAAATATTTGATGTCTGCCGTAGGGATGTGCGGCTTCACAAATTCCAGCAATTCATCCAGTGCTGCTTTCCTCTTTTTTTTTTTTTTTTGAAAGAACATGTTTATTCGTGTTCATGGCATACATAGATATCTTATACAGCATACAGTTACAGACGTGAAATGTATTGCACAGCCAACAAAGATGTGTTCACATTATAGCTCAGATTTGTCGTTAACATATTGTATTCCATGCAATATCATAATATAAAAGCATCAATTACTTTTATTAATCCTGTTTCGATATCATAGTGTACATTGGAATATGAAAGTATTACAAACTATATAGTTTACCATACTTGCATTATACCCCTATAACTAGCCCACGTCAAGCTATTCCGTGCAAGTCTCGCTAGCCTCAAGCCATTTATCCCATATTCTATTGTATTTATTCGGGCATCCTCTATGCTTGTATAGCAGTTTTTTGTTGGGCAGTGATTTATTGATCTCAGCAAACCAATTTTGGATTGAGGGAGAGTGAAGCCGCATCCAGTATTTAGCGATCACTTTTCTGGCACAGAAAAGAGTTTCCTGTAAGAGTGTGGCTTGGTATTTCTCAATTGTGACATCTGGAAGCAGTCCCATAAGGCACAATCTGGGATCCACCTGCACTGGAGAACCCATTTGGTCATGTAGAAATTTGATGATTTGTGCCCAGTAACTCTGGATATGTGGACAGGACCAGAGCAGGTGGAAGAAAGAGCATGGATGGTCTTCACACCTTGGGCAGTCAGGACTCTGGTCTGGGCGAAATTTTGTTAGTCTGGCCGGGGTAAGGTAAGATCTATGGACAATGTACAGTTGGGTAGACGGTCAGAGAGTTTAGGAGACGCTTGTTTAACATTTTCCAGTATCTCATCCCAGTCCGAGTCGTCTATTGGGCCAATATCTACCTCCCATCTGAGCTTAGCTGTGTCAACAACCCTCGCTACCGTACGTGTGCTTATAATGGTGTATAGGGTGGAAATTAATTTCTCAGGGTCCTCTCCCATGATTACATCAACCATAGGTAGCATTTGTACGTTGGGAAATTCTGTCGCAAATTGGGTGTTTAGAGCGTGCCTTAGTTGGATATAATTAAATTTCATGTGTGTGGATAATTCAAACTCATCTTGTAGCGATTGAAAGCTTCTTACACCCAGAGGGGAGATCACCTGAAACAGGTATACTATACCCTTTGTCGCCCACATGGTCGCTCCCGTCAGTTGCTTCAATTCTGGTAGTTGTGGATTGTGCCATAATGGTGTATGTGAGTGGAAATAATCGGCCCGACAAGTTTAAGTGCACTTTCCCAGATACTCTTGTGTTGATGCAACAGGGGGTTCCGAACAGCCCAGCCCCTCCTGCCGCCTCTGCCTCTAAAAATCACCTGGAGGGGGGAGTGAGCAGCTGAGTTTGGTTTCTTGCAGGTCAAGGATTGGTATCTAGTGGTGTCAGTTTTGTGGAGATGGTATAAGTGTGAGAGTTGTGCCGATATATAATATGCATGTAGGTCTGGGAGAGCCGTGCCTCCTGAAGAGGTCGGGTTTTTCAAAGTGTGCCACGCCAACTTATGCCGGCTGGTTCCCCATATGAATGTGTTAAGAATATGATCTATTGCTTTAAAGGTTTTAAGAGGGATAAGAACTGGCGAGTTCCACATTATATACAAGAATTTTGGAAGAAGTACCATTTTGAATAGATTAATCCTACCCATAATTCCCAATGGGAGTCTTGCCCATGATTGTGTGCGCAGTTTTAAATATGCGAATAATGGCTCAATATTGTTGGGGAGAAATTCTAGGGGCTCTTTGGTGATCTGTATACCTAGGTATTTAAAAGAAGCCACTCTTTGTAGAGGGAGGGATGCGGAGAGGTGTGTAGGTGCAGTTGGGTCCAGTGGCATGATTTGTGATTTGGTCCAGTTTATACTCAACCCTGAGTGTTTACCAAAGTCTTTGATAGTCTGCCTGGAGAGACGGGCCGGTATCTTGCAGGTATAGCAGCATATCATCTGCATATAAGCTCACCGTCTCCACCAGGTTCCCCACCCTAAGACCCTGAATGTCCGGGTGCACCCTGAGGGATATAGCCAGAGGCTCGGCTGCCAAGGCGTAGAGGAGTGGGGAGAGTGGACACCCCGTCGCAGTGGAAAAGGTGTCGAGGCCCTCCCATTCACAAGTACAGTGGCCTCTGGTGAGAAGTATAATAGTTGTACCCACTTGACAAAGTTGGGACCGAACCCCCTAAGGCACTCCCACAGGTACTCCCACTCCACGGAGTCGAAAGCCTTGGCGGCGTCTAGCGCCACCACTGCTCTGTCCCCGACTGTGTCATGTGTTGCTTGTATGTTAATGTAGAGCCTACGCAGATTCATGGCTGTATTTTTCCCAGGCATGAATCCCGTTTGATCGGGATGGATTATGGATAGGATAATACGATTGAGGCGGAGAGCTAATATTTTGGCTAGAATCTTGATATCTGCCTGAAGGAGCGAGATTGGACGATAGGACTCTGGATATTGGGGGTCTTTGCCGGGTTTGGGAATCACTACGATTACTGCTTGTCTAAGGGATTGTGGAAGAGACCCAGTCTCAAAGATATGTTTGTATAATTTTAATAATTCAGGAACTAGGATTTCGGAATAGGTGGCGTAGAAATCTAGGGGAATACCATCTCGCCCAGGGGCTTTAGGTGGGGCCAACGAAGCTATCGCGGCCACTATCTCGTCAGTCGAGATTGGGGCCTCCATTTCTTGCATCTGGGACTCTGACAATTTAGGAAGGGGTATGTTCTGGAGAAAAGCCTGAGTCTCCTGCGCATCAGCCCCCACCTTAGAAGAATATAGGTCAGCGTAATATCCACGAAATATGTTTGTTACCGTTTCTGGGTCAGATGTTATTGTGCCCTAGGGGTCCTTCAAAGAGACCATCACCGGGGGGCTCGTGTCTTGTCTTGCTAGATATGCCAGGAGCTTGCCCGCTCGTTCCCCCTGCTCAAATACCCGTTGTTTAGAAAAGAGAAGTTTCTGGTTAGCTTTTTCAAAGAGGAGTTGGTCCAGCACTCTCGTTCGTAGTTTAAGAAGGGATGCATTGGCGGGTGTAGGGTCTAGGCTAAATTTTCTGGTGTCGGTGTCTAGTTGTTCGGTAGCCTGAGTCAATTTGAGTTTGGATGTGGTTTTCAGCCTATTTATACGATGGGAGATAATTGTACGGACATGCAGTTTAAATGATTCCCATATCATACCCATAGGGGCGGTGTCGCGATTTGGATTGAAATAGAATTGCCATTCTGAGCTAATGTCCTCCTGGTCCTCAAGTATTGAAAGCCAGAAGGAATGTAACCGCCAGGTGCGGGGCCCCGCGGGGGGAGCAATACGCAAGGTGGCCCAGCAAGGGGCATGGTCTGAAAGGGATCTAGTGTGGTACCCAGATTCTGTGAGGGATGGTATAAGTGTGTCTGAGATCAATATTAGGTCTATTCGGGACATAGAGGAATGTGTCGCCGAAAAACATGAGTAGGCTTGAGTATGTGGATGTCTGCAGCGCCACGTATCAGTTAAAGAAAAGTCACGCAGCAGACGCCCAAATCTAGTGGTGTCCGGGACCTGGCTGCCTTGTTGCATGCGTAGTCTATCTAAAGAGGGGTTCACTACTTCGTTAAAGTCACCCAACCAAATAGCAGGTGTTGCAGGGTACAGTGCCATGTATGTTAAACCTTCAGTAATAAGGCTAGAGTTATATGGTGGAGGAATATAGAAGGCCATGAGTAGGTATTGCGAGCCACAAATTGTACATTGCAGAAAAATGAACCTGCCCTGGGGGTCTGTCCGCACCGATAAAATTCCAAACGAAACTGATTTGGCCATGAGTATGGATACTCCTCTGGAGTAAGATGAGTGGGTGGTATGATACGCCCAGCCTATCCATGGGCGCTTCATTGCCAACTGAAGTTGGCCTGTGATGTGCGTTTCAACCAGTACTGTTATGTCCGCCCGATATGACTTGAGGCATCCGAAAATTGCGGTGCGCTTAACCCTGTCACGGATACCTCTGACGTTCCAAGTCAGAAACTTGATGTCAGTCATCCTCCAACAGACATGCAGTATGGTGGGATCGGCGCGAGACCATTTCCCAGGGCAAGTCCATATACATTTAATACAATAGATCTGAAGTTGTGGCATCGTATCAGTGTTAGGTGCATTCTATGTTCACGCTCCTTATGTTGCATTAGAATAAAATCCATGTTCTTTAAAAATAATAACAAAAACATAACCCCAACCCCCCTCCCAGTCCTCAGCCACCCCAACCTAGCTGGGACATCAAGCCCATAACTAGTGTCACTACCTTTGAACATATTGCAAACTGTATGAGCCAAGGTAGTGCACAACAACCCTAACATCCACAGTGAAGGCCTATTCGGCTACACTCACGGCGTAGGGTTAACCCTGTCAGTAAGGGCAAATATACACTGGGTTATAGCCGGGAATGAGAGACGTTCTCTCTTCCGGTTGTGGCATATAGAAATTGTAGTCAATCTGTAATATAACTTATGGGTTAAGAACTACTTATCCCCTGTATATCGTGTTGTATCTTCTGATCTTCTCCTTGTCTTTTTCATGGGTGATGGGTTGGCATAAGATCCTATGAAGTAGGGGAGAGGGCCGCGTGGTGGTAGTTCATCCCTATGTGTGTACATCCTCAAAGTGGAAAAGTCCAAAAGTTCAAGGCCCAGCAGACCTCTATATTAAGTCCCATGTTCTGTGTGATGGTTTCATCTGGCTATGGCTTGTACCTGTCTGAAACACGGATATGTTTTCAGGCGCTGGGGTGTGTAGTGAGCAGTTCCCTGAGCGTCAACATGCCTTGGGGCTCGGAAAGATATTTCAAGAGTGAGGTTACTGCGTCTGGCATTGCCAGGCCTCCACATATTGGAGAGATTTAGGCGAGTTGCATATGAATGCAATAAGTTGGAAACTTTCACAGAGTCTCATCTTTACATACCGTTGCTTGGAGATCAGTCTTGGGCCGGACGGTTCCGCTCAGCATCGCGATGGTCCAACCATTCCGATGCCTGCACCGGGTCCTCAAAGAAGTAGGCATGATCGTCTCAAGCCACGCGGAGTCGGGCGGGGAAGAGCATAGCGTATTTCAAATGGTGAGCCCTAAGGCGCCTTTTTACATCCATGAACCGGGCCCTCTGTTTCTGTACTTCGGCGGAGAAATCCGGGAAGGCCGACACATGGCCCGACTGGAATGGGATGTTACCCTTCAGCCTGGCAAGGCGCAGTACAGCATCTCGGTCTTTGAAGTTTAATAGCTTCGCTATAAACGTGCGCGGCGGGGCCCCTTCAGGTGGGCGGCGCGCCGGCATGCGGTGAGCCCTTTCAACTACGAAAGTCCCAGAGAAGGCCTCTCTGCCATATGTGGAGATTAGGAGCTTTTCAAGGAAAGTGGCTGGATCCGGTCCCTCTGAGCCCTCCGGGAGGCCAATGAAGCGTAGGTTGGATCTGCGGGCGCGATTTTCTAAGTCGTCGTGCTTCTGTGCCAGCAGCTGAATTTGGCGCTTTAAATCCTCTTGGGAGTCTTGCAGGGGATAGAGTGTGTCTTCCGCCCGGCTGATTCTGGTCTCTGTCTCAGTAACTCTTTCCCTGAGCTTGGTCATGTCCTGCCTAATTAGAGATATGTCCACTTTAACCTCTTCCAGCTTCGTTGTGAGGGTGGATTGGCAGAGGGATATCGCCTCGAGCACCTTGGCTGTATCGGCCGTCCCCTGGTCAGCTTGGGGAGCCGCGTGCTCTGATGAGGAGGCGCCATCTTGCCCCTTGTGGTCGCGTTCCGTTCTTCGGTACCTGTCTAGGGACGAGGAGGCGGCTGTGTTCCTCTTTGGCGGAGACATGTTCTAGACTGTATCCAGCTTCGTATTCGCGTGAGTGCGGGAGAATCGGCTGTTTCGGGGTCACAGGATATCGGGTAGAGGATCTGCCACAAGCAGAGCTCTGGTCACTCACGTCCTATCTCATTCCCGTCCAGGCCACGCCCCTCGCTGCTTTCCTCTTTAGTCGATTTGTTTAACCGGTTCCCGACCGGCGCACGCCGATGTACGTCGGCAGAATGGCACGGCTGGGCAAATGGGCGTACCTGTACATCCATTTGAATTCCCCTCCGTGCCATTGCGCGCGCGCCGCTGGTAGTTCCGTGAGTCGGGTCGCGGGTCCCGCCCCACGGAGAGTACAAACGGGGAGATGCTGATGTAAACAGCATCTCCCTGTTCTGCCTAGTGACAAGTGTCACTGATCACAGCTCCCTGTCATCGGGAGCTGTGATCAGAGTAATGACACTGCTAGCCCATACCTCTACAGTTAGTAATCACTCCCCTAGGACACACTTAACCACTCCCCGCCTCCTAGTGGTTAGCCCCTTCACTGCCAGTGTCATTTACACAGTAATTAGTGCATTTTTATTCGCACCGATCGCTGTATAAATGACAATGGTCCCAAAAATGTGTAAAAAATGTCCGACATATCCGCCATAACGTCGCAGTCACAATAAAAATCGCTGATCACCGCCATTACTAGTAAAAAAAAATATTAATAAAAATGCCATAAAACTATCCCCTATTTAGTAAACGCTATAACTTTTGTGCAAACCAATCAATAAACGCTTATTGCGGGGTTTTTTTTACCAAAAAATATGTAGAAGAATACGATCGGCCTAAACTGTGGAAAAAAATGTTTTTTTATATATTTTTGGGGGATATTTATTATAGCAAAATGTAAAAAATAATGCATTTTTTTCAAAATTGTCGATCAAATACTACCAAAAGAAAGCTCTATTTGTGGGGAAAAAAAGACATCAATTTTGTTTGGGAGCCACGTCGCACGACCGTGCAATTGTCAGTTAAAGCGATGCAGTGCCGAATCGCAAAAAACACTCTGGTCAGGAAGGGGGTAAAATCTTCCGGGGCTGAAGCGGTTAAAAGGGGTGTTTTGTCTGCCACAGACAGGGCAGCTTTCTGTACAAATCAATAAATTGGGGGAGGAAATCATGATCGTTGAATCGATCCATTTTATTTGCAAGACACAACACAAGACAAACCCTAATGTCAGGCTAAACTCTCCTAATCTTGTCCCAACATAGGCCTCAATCTATAAGCAGTATAGGCCACTGATACCCCAAGTTAAAATTGTACCTTCGTTAGAATGATCGGCGCTTCCGTTACTCCTTCCTCCGCTCACAGATCGTCCGTACGACGCACGCATGTTCCGCTTTATATACACTGAGCATGTGTTAAACTCCGCCCGCCTCTGACCTTCTTTCTAGTATTTTCCCCGCCCCTTCTCTTTCGGCGCAGTGGGAGAGCACATGGCAGAGAAAGAACAAGTGCATGCAGACAGCAGCAGCAGCAGCAGCAATGTTGAAACCCGGAGCCATGAACGTCCCGATCCCGGAGGAGATTTAAGGCCTAAAATATGTCCTTTGTAGAGATAGTGGAGATGGTGGACTTCTTGAAGCGGGCCGACTATGATGGGAAGCATGGAACTTACCCAAACCCAAATGTGAGAAAAGCCAAGATCATGACCAAAGTTGTGAAAAGTCTGCACAGGAATTTTGAGGTACGACGATCCAAGGATCAATTGAGGAAACACTGGTCAGACCTGAAATTGTGGGAGCAGGATCAGTACAGAAGGATCAAGAGAGTTCTTCAAAAAAGTAAGTATTTGTCGTGTGTTCCTATTATTATTATTATTATTTGCATGCTGCTCCATGTGCTCTTCTTTTCTGTTGTACAGTTTAAAATGGCAACTTTCAGGTTCGTGGGCACAGTAATCGTTCATAGTAAACATTGTTCGTTCGCCCACTAATAGGATGTTTTTGGCAGATGCAGGTTAACTACATTTGTTCAGGCCTATTTGTATTCAAAGAAGTTTAGTACATTGTTGTCTAGATGGGTTTGTAACTAGAATGAAATGCAAACTTGATTCAGTGTAAGGAGAGGACACTCAGCAGCTGTTTACACATCTGAATGCAGGAGCACTAGTGTGGGACACCAGAACAAACTTTTTAGGGTGTCCCACACAGGTGCTTCAGTGGATACTAGGGGTCTCTCCATGTGTGAAACTTGACCAAAAAAGGTAAGTATTGCAGGTTGAAGAAAGGGAAAAATCATGTCTTCATTTTGGAACTCTGCCAAAAGCAATGTTTCATATTGCTATTTCTGCCCTCAAATCACCAGGGACCCCCCACCTCCTAAAGAAGGGGAAATCCCCACACCACAACCAGAGGATGTGAAGGAAAGAGAGGTTTATGAATTGGGGGAAATAGTGACCGCAACATGTGAGTGTCTGAGACCACAGCTTCAGGTAATAGATGTATGCCTGCATATTTATAATACATGGTGTGTTTTTTTATTTTAGGTGATGTGGACGTTGTGGAAGAAGAAACACATTTCACAAGTGCAAGTGCACAGATCCTCATCGAGGAGATCATGGTGTGCAATAGGGATTTACAGAAGATCAAGGAAGACATCAATGATGTGGAAAAAAGACTCAAAAACAGTGCCCCTGGAAGACGTAATCTGTTTACGAAACGCCGCATAGGGCTGAACGACGTGTTCGCATCACCTCCCACCGATGTTGTGATACCAGCAGGACGAGCTGTCTGTGAGCATCCGGCCTGTGCTCCAGACTTCTTTCCACAGGCGCTCATTCTCCATTTTACATGTGAGTGCATACTTTATTTGTGTTTTTAATAAAGCCTTAAGATTTTACACTATTGGAGCCCCCCCTTCTTCTCCATACATGGTGTGGCAGTAGGACCCTGTGCTACCTGGAAGATTGCTGGTTTACGCCAGATTTTGGAGGGAGAGGCACGCTGATTGCACAGCTGTGTGCTGGGCTATTTAATTGTGACCTGATTATGGCTCAGGGTTCCACCCAACAGACAGGAAGTCTGTGCATGGGAGTCAGGTGGACTCCCATTCCTCTGAGAGGAGTCAGAGGCTGCAGGGGGCAGCCAGGGTATGCATGTCTGCAGGAGGCAGACGTACTTGGTGACAGAGCAGCAAGTAGTAAGCAGCAGGAGTAAGCTAGGAGAGAGCTTCACTCTAGGAAACTCTTTTGGGTCTGAGGAGCAGGTCTAAGACCTAGGCTAAAGGCCGGAATCAGCTGTATGGCAAGAATGTAAGCCAGGAGGCTAAAGTATTGAGTGTGCAAGATACAGTAATGGTGGAACCCCCTGCATGGGCTACTGATGTCTTTGTGAACTTTTCCGTGCTTTTAAATAAAAGTGGGCTACCAGGCCCTTAAAAATACAGTTTTGTACTGGAGTACTCACTGACAACGCACCTACCATTTGAGTCTGATACCCCAATCTTACAATGGTCACATCACTCTGCTGAGAACCTGACTTCCCGCTGATCCATCCATTCACACCGAGATCCCTGATGTTCCATCCTAGTGTCCAATCTCGGCTTGACGGTGGTCCGGAGCAATTAGATTTAACAGCTTACTCAGACCCTCTGTAACGGGGGGTCATGGGTTTCTGGTAAGTGGCCAGTCACTCTATACATGGTGGTGGATTCAAGCACTTTGTCCTTATCCAGCAGGATCTTCATTTCATTTAATTCAACACTCTGGTGTTCTAATCAAACAACAAAAAGCACTCACATGAGTGTAGACGGATAGGCCGCACACCCCATAAAGTGCATGAAAAAATACGAGAACCCCCTATCGGGGTTTTTAAGCAGCCAATAAAGTGCAATATAGGTAGTTGAAAATATTGAATTTTATTGATACAAAAAATATAAATAACATATTAAAAAATCACTAGAATGAATACTGACTGTTTGAGTCAGGACATGAACTGGATATGGCGTACAATTACAACGGACAAAGCCTACAATTAAAACCAATGCAAGACACAATGTATTCTAGGGCAACCAAAATTTCCCCAAATATTGAATCCTTGAAATTGGATGACAACAAACAATGCCTATAAATAAGAACAATATACAATACGGTGTATGTGGAACAACGAAGGTTGTATGTAAAATCTTACGCATTTCGACCCTTCCCGGGTCTTCTTCAGAGGATGGTTGTCCACTATCGCAGGATTTATGGCGTTACAAGGTCATTTCTAGCATTGCAAAGTGTTTGGGGTGATGCGATTCCTCCTCTGCTCCCCTGTCTCCCCCGTGTCGGACCAACTCCCCAGGGGGCGGGCGGTGGACCGAATTTATCTTACGAGGGATCACGTCTACCAGCCCCCCATACAGGAGAGGGAAGGAAAGTAAGGGACAAATAGGCAATCCAAACCGCACCCAGATAGGTTCGCGTTAGTGCTAAAAATAAAATAAAGAACGAGGGGTCAGTTGGTTCATCCACATGGTTGGGAAATTCCCCAACCATGGAATTCTATAAGGTTACTAGATTATGAGTCCATGGGTGTGCAGAAGGGCATTGCTAGAGAAAGGGAGAAGAGGGAAAGAAATGGAAGGGGGGGGGGAAGAAAGGGAGGAGAAGGGGAAGAGGAAAGCATGTGAGGAAAAGAGTGAAAAGAAAAGAAAGGAGTGAACCAAAAGTAAGTGAGTGAGACAGGAATAAACTGGAAAATAGCAAATGCCCTGCTGCCAATCAATCACCATGCGACATAAGGATATATAGAAGAAACAATGGGGTAAAAGTGCAGACAAACCACCAGTGGATAGCCAAGTGGAAAAAGGGGGGGGGGGGGGGGGAAGGAGACCAGACATGCTGGATGAGAAATGGTGAAAAGAAAGGGGGGGAGGAGGGAGGAAAGAAGGGGGGAGAAAGGGAGACGGGAGGGAAGGGAAGAGGGGGGGTAAAAGGGAAAAAGGGGGGAGGGAACAGGGGAGAGGGGAAAGAAGGGGGAGGAAGGTACAGGGGAAGAAAAACGAAGGGAAGAAAAAGAGGGGAAAGGATGGAAAGAGGGGGAGGGGGGAAGAAAGAGGGTGAGGGAAAAAGGGAGAAAAGGGGAAAAAGAGAATGGATAAGGAAATGGGGGAGAAGGGAGGGAAGGAAAAGAAAGCAGGGAACGAAGGGAGAAAAAAAAGGGTGCTGGGGGGGGGGTTTGGGTGGGTGGGTGGGTGGGATGTTGTTGTGTGGAAGGTGGTGGGGATGGGGTGTGTGTGTGTGTGTCGGGAGTGTTGGGGAATGGGACAAGGAGTGAGGGTGTGTGTAGGATGGACAATGAGTGTGTGTAGGAGGGAAGGGAAGAGGGGACTGTGAGTGAGAAAATAAAAACATGGAGCAACAGTGCACAATACACAAACAGCAAACCGTGAAAAAAACAACAACACAGTGTCAAAGTGCACGGGTGGTGGCGGAACTAATTACCCAATCAGGCAGAACTGAATAAAAGGATTGATATGTTCATAATTCTGAAAAATTAGAATGTAAATGGAAAGTCATGGCGAGATAAGAGATGATTTAAGGAAAAGAACCAAATTACTAGAAAACTAAATAAAAGCATTGCCGCCATTCCGGGTGTACTTACCAATCTGATAGATCAGTCAGTGCCTTGCCTAGCATCTCCAGGTTAGAGAGGATCCAATAAGGTTCCCCTGGGATTTATTATATTTATAGGGAGTGTCAATTGACTGACTCCCATCAGGTGCAGGTATGTGATTGCCTCCTTCCCTCCTCCCCCTCCATTGGGGGAAACGAGCAGCACAGCTGTGTGCTCTAACGTGATCCCCCCGGCATTCCAAGGAGGATAACACCTTTGGGCGTCCCCGTCGCTTCCGCCGCAACTGCGCAGGCACCGCTACGTCACGCGCACGCGCACTAGGGTGCGCACGCGTGAGCACGGCGTCCGGAAGAGATCCGGGACGCCGCTGGCAGGGCGAGAAGCACCCAACTCAAGGTGTAGCCACCTAGTGGGCGCATATAGGAGACGCAGGGCCCAAGCGTCTCCTCTCTCACCCTGCCAGGAAGACACAAGGTGCACCCCCGCCCCCAGAGGAGAAGCACAGGCACTAAAGGGGAGGCAGCAGGGAACACAGAGCCACACAGTCATAAATTTGATGCTGTGTGGACAAATGATAGTAAAATATGGTACTGACAGCCCACATCGCTTGTTCACAAGGTACTGCATATATGGTCCGTGTAATGTGGATTGACTGCAGGCTGACCATACTAAATACATCGTTCTTTGCATATCATTATTTGCTTAAACATGGTTACACAATTATGGTGGCATTGTCCTCTTACAACTACATAATTAAATGGCACATATACAAAAAAGAAAAAAAAAAATTACATAATACCAAATATTGTTTCATATGAAGAACTCTGAACTGTTTTTAGGCTAGATTTTTCTCAAAAATAGAGCATTTCGGAGTATATATATAAAATATTATATATTATATATGATATATATATTAAATATATTTAATTATGTAGTTGTAAGAGGACAATGCCACCATAATTGTGTAACCATGTTTAAGCAAATAATGATATGCAAAGAACGATGTATTTAGTATGGTCAGCCTGCAGTCAATCCACATTACACGGACCATATATGCAGTACCTTGTGAACAAGCGATGTGGACTGTCAGTACCATATTTTACTATCATTTGTCCACACAGCATCAAATTTATGACTGTGGCTCTGTGTTCCCTGCTGCCTCCCCTTTAGTGCCTTCTCCACTGGGGGCGGGGGTGCACCTTGTGTCTTCCTGGCAGGGTGAGAGAGGAGATGCTTGGGCCCTGCGTCTCCTATATGCGCCCACTAGGTGGCTACACCTTGAGTTGGGCGCTTCTCGCCCTGCCAGCGGTGTCCTGGATCTCTTCCGGACGCCGTGCTCACACGCGCGCACCCTAGTGCGCGTGCGCGTGATGTAGCGGCGCCTGCGCAGTTGCGGCGGAAGCGACGGGGGCACCCAAAGGTGTTATCCTCTCCGGAACGCCGGGGGGATCACGTTAGAGCGCACAGCTGTGCTGCTCATTTCCCCCAATGGAGGGGGAGGAGGGAAGGAGGCAATCACATACCTGCACCTGATGGGAGTCAGTCAATTGACACTCCCTATAAATATAATAAATCCCAGGGGAACCTTATTGGATCCTCTCTAACCTGGAGATGCTAGGCAAGGCACTGACTGATCTATCAGATTGGTAAGTACACCCGGAATGGCGGCAATGCTTTTATTTAGTTTTCTAGTAATTTGGTTCTTTTCCTTAAATCATCTCTTATCTCGCCATGACTTTCCATTTACATTCTAATTTTTCAGAATCATGAACATATCAATCCTTTTATTCAGTTCTGCCTGATTGGGTAATTAGTTCCGCCACCACCCGTGCACTTTGACACTGTGTTGTTGTTTTTTTCACGGTTTGCTGTTTGTGTGTTGTGCACTGTTGCTCCATGTTTTTATTTTCTCACTCACAGTCCCCTCTTCCCTTCCCTCCTACACACACTCATTGTCCATCCTACACACACCCTCACTCCTCGTCCCATTCCCCAACACTCCCGACACACACACACCCCCCATCCCCACCACCTTCCACACAACAACATCCCACCCACCCACCCACCCAAACCCCCCCCAGCACCCTTTTTTTTCTCCCTTCGTTCCCTGCTTTCTTTTCCTTCCCTCCCTTCTCCCCCATTTCCTTATCCATTCTCTTTTTCCCCTTTTCTCCCTTTTTCCCTCCCCCTCTTTCTTCTCCCCTCCCCCTCTTTCCATCCTTTCCCCTCTTTTTCTTCCCTTCGTTTTTCTTCCCCTGTACCTTCCTCCCCCTTCTTTCCCCTCTTCCCTGTTCCCTCCCCCCTTTCTCCCTTTTACCCCCCCTTCCCTCCCCCCTCCCTTTCTCCCCCCCTTCCCTCCCCCCTCCCTTTCTCCCCGCTTCTTTCCTCCCTCCTCCCCTCCCTTTCTTTTCACCATTTCTCATCCAGCATGTCTGGTCTCCTTCTTCCCCCCCCCTTTTTCCACTTGGCTATCCACTGGTGGTTTGTTGACACTTTTACCCCATTGTTTCTTCTATATATCCTTATGTCGCATGGTGATTGATTGGCAGCAGGGCATTTGCTATTTTCCAGTTTATTCCTGTCTCACTCACTTACTTTTGGTTCACTCCTTTCTTTTCTTTTCACTCTTTTCCTCACATGCTTTCCTCTTCCCCTTCTCCTCCCTTTCTTTCCCCTCCCCCTACCCCTCCTTCCCTTTCTTTCCCTCTTCTCCCTTTCTCTAGCAATGCCCTTCTGCACACCCATGGACTCATAATCTAGTAACCTTATAGAATTCCATGGTTGGGGAATTTCCCAACCATGTGGATGAACCAACTGACCCCTCGTTCTTTATTTTATTTTTAGCACTAACGCGAACCTATCTGGGTGCGGTTTGGATTGCCTATTTGTCCCTTCCTTTCCTTCCCTCTCCTGTATGGGGGGCTGGTAGACGTGATCCCTCGTAAGATACATTCGGTCCACCGCCCGCCCCCTGGGGAGTTGGTCCGCCACGGGGGAGACAGGGGAGCAGAGGAGGAATCGCATCACCCCAAACACTTTGCAATGCTAGAAATGACCTTGTAACGTCATAAATCCTGCGATAGTGGACAACCATCCTCTGAAGAAGACCCGGGAAGGGTCGAAACGCGTCAAGTTTTTTACATACTACCTTCGTTGTTCCACATACACCGTATTGTATATTGTCCTTATTTATAGGCATTGTTTGTTGTCATCCAATTTCCAGGATTCAATATTTGGGGAAATTTTGGTTGCCCTAGAATACATTGTGCCTTGCACTGGTTTTAATTGTAGGCTTTGTCCGTTGTAATTGTACGCCATATCCAGTTCATGTCCTGACTAGGGATGAGCCGAACACCCCCCGGTTCGGTTCGCACCAGAACCCGCGAACGGACCGCAAGTTCGCACGAACGTTAGAACCCCATTGACGTCTATGGGACTCGAACGTTCGAAATCAAAAGTGCTCATTTTAAAGGCTAATTTGCATGGTATTGTCCTAAAAAGGGTTTGGGGACCCGGGTCCTACCCCAGGGGACATGTATCAATGCAAAAAAAACTTTTAAAAACGGCCGTTTTTTCGGGAGCAGTGATTTTAATGATGCTTAAAGTAAAAAAAAAAAAGTGAAATATTCCTTTAAATATCGTACCTGGGGGGTGTCTATAGTATGCCTGTAAAGTGACGCGTGTTTCCCATGTTTAGAACAGTCCCTGCACCAAATGTCATTTTTAAAGGAAAAAATCTCATTTAAAACTGCTTGCGGGTTTAATGTCATGTCGGGTCCTGGCAATATGGATGAAAATCAGTGAGACAAACGGCATGGGTACCCCCCAGTCCATTACCAGGCCCTTTGGGTCTTGTATGGATATTAAGGGGAACCCCGCACCCAAATTAAAATAAGGAAAGGTCCCTATATACTCTGAACAGCAGTATACAGGCGGTGCAAACAAGACAGGGACTGTAGGTTTGTTGTTAAGTAGAATCTCTTTGTAATTTTGAACATTTTTAATGTGTTTAGCTCCAGCCAAAAAATCTTTTCTAAGCTTTTTGGAAAACATAGGGAAGGGTTATCACCCCTGTGACATTTGTTTTGCGTCTTTCCTCCTCTTCAGAAGATTTCACCTCACTTTTTTGTCCCAATGAAAAATGTTTTTTGAAAATTTGGGTTTTTTTGTGGAACAAGGATTGGAAAGCATCAGTGGAAAGGAGAAATTGTTTTCCCATATTAACTCTTACATGAGAGAATTTCCCTTCCTATGGGTAGATTTCATCTCACTTCCTGTTGTCTCCTTCCGTTTGCAAGTAGGAGTCGTTTGTAAGTTAGATGTTTGAAAGTAGGGTCCTGCCCTATATACTCAGCAGAAATTTGGGCCTTAGGTGTTGCTGTGGCCAAAACACTGTAAGCCCTCACAGGGCCCTGCTGTGAAATATTAGATCAAGAATTGTAATTACATGCCCCTGTTGAACAGGAGCTGAAAAATTAGGCCTTAGGCACTGGTGCTGGTGCCACAACACTGCAACCCCTCACAGACACTCTAGTTGGAACGCAGGAACGAGCACTGCTGCAAAGTATTGCATCAAAAATTGTAATTACACGCCCCTGTTAGACAGGGGCAGAAAAATTGGGCCTTAGGCACTGGTGCTGGTGCCACAACACTGCAACCCCTCACAGACACTCTAGTTGGAATGCAGGAACGAGCCGTGCTGCAAAGTATTACATCAAAAATTGTAATTACACGCCCCTGTTATACAGGGGCTGAAAAATTGTGCCTTAGGCACTGGTGGTGGCGCCCAGAACCAAAAATGTTCTTACAAGCTATCAGCGTGATGATTGAGGAGGAAGAGGATAATTACTCAGGGATAATCACTCAGCATCAACATAGGCAGTCTTTGAAGGGATCTGAAAAAAATTATTCAGTTACATCAGCATCAGGTGCTTGGTAGCTGGTGGTGATCCAAGACTGATTCATTTTTATGAAGGTCAGCCGATCGACCGAGTCAGTGGACAGACGCACCCTGTGATCGGTTACCACGCCTCCAGCAGCACTGAATGTACGTTCCGAAAGAACGCTGGATGCAGGACAGGCCAGTAGCTCAATTGCATACTGTGCAAGCTCTGGCCAGTGATCCATCCTCAAGACCCAGTAACCCAGAGGATTTTCGGTGGGAAAGGTGTCCAAGTCTGATCTTGCCCCTAGGTATTCCTGCACCATGTAAAACAGACGCTGGCGATGGTTGCTGGAACCGATCATACCTTGGGGCTGCGGACCAAAAAATTGTCTGAACGCATCGGTCAGACGGCCACCTTCTCCACCGCTCCTTCTTTGACTGACCGAAGCCTCAGCAACACGTTGTCCAGAAACAGGAGTTTGTAACCTCCCAGTCTCTGGGAACGCGTTGCACAGACCTTTCTGCAAGGCCTCCCGAAGATGTTTCATCCTCTGCTCCCTCTGCGATGGCAAGATAAGGTCCGCAACCTTACCCTTGTAACGTGGATCAAGGAGGGTTGCCAGCCAGTATTGGTCCTTCTCCTTGATACCACGAATACGAGGATCCTTACGCAGGCTTTGCAGGATCAGGGAGGCCATGCAGCGTAGGTTTGCTGAGGCATTCGGTCCGGAGTCCTCTGGGTCACTAAGGACAACAACGTCCGCAGCCACCTCCTCCCAGCCACGTACAAGTCCATGTGTTCCTTGGGACTGATCCCTTAAAGACTGCTGATGCTGAGTGCCAGGCTCCACCTCCATACTGACACAATCTTCCTCCTCCTCCTCCTCCTCCTCCTCGTCCTCTTCCTGTGTGATCGGCGGGCACGCAGGAACACTGTCTGGATAAAGGGGGCCTTGAGAGCTAAGGAAGTCCTCCTCTTCCTGCCTCTGTTCTGCCTCAAGTGCCCTGTCCATTATTCCACGCAGCGTGTGCTCCAACAGGTGGACAAGGGGGACAGTGTCACTGATGCATGCACTGTCAGTGCTCACCATCCTCGTGGCCTCCTCGAATGGTGACAGGACAGTGCATGCATCCCTGATCATGGCCCACTGGCGTGGGGAAAAAAAACCAAGGTCCCCTGACCCTGTCCTGGTGCCATAGTCGCACAGGTACTCATTGATGGCCCTCTGCTGCGTGTGCAGCCGCTGCAGCATGGCCAACGTCGAGTTCCACCTGGTGGGCATGTCACAGATTAGGCGGTTCTTGGGCAGGTTAAACTCCTTTTGGAGGTCCGTCAGCCGAGCACTGGCATTATATGACCGGCGGAAATGCACACAGACTTTCCTGGCCTGCCTCAGGACATCCTGTAAGCCCGGGTACCTGCCCAAGAACCGCTGCACCACCAAGTTAAGGACGTGAGCCAAACAGGGCACATGGGTCAGTTGTCCCTGTCGGAGGGCAGAGAGGAGGTTGGTGCCATTGTCGCAAACCACCATTCCTGCCTTAAGTTGGCGTGGCGTCAACCACCTCTGAACCTGCCCCTGCAGAGCTGACAGAACCTCTGCCCCAGTGTGGCTCCTGTCCCCCAAGCACACCAGCTCAAGCACCGCATGGCATCTTTTGGCCTGCGTACTTGCGTAGCCCCTTGAACGCCTACGGAGCACCGCTGGTTCCGAGGAAGAGGCCATGGAGGAAGAAGAAGAGGAGGGGGTGGAGGAGAGAGGTGTGTCACAATCAGCATTTTGGAGGCGTGGTGGCGGAACAACCTCCAACACTACTGCACCTTGTCCTGCATCCTTCCCAGCTGCCAGCAGAGTCACCCAATGCGCCGTGAAACTTAAGTAACGTCCCTGTCCATGCCTGCTGGACCATGAGTCAGCGGTAATATGCACCTTACCGCTGACCGCCCTGTCCAGCGAGGCATGGACATTGCCTTCCACATGCCGGTAGAGAGCCGGAATCGCCTTCCGTGAGAAAAAGTGGCGTTTGGGTACCTGCCACTGAGGAACCGCACATTCCACAAACTCACGGAAGGGGGCAGAGTCTACCAACTGAAAAGGCAGCAGTTGAAGTGCTAGCAATTTTGCCAAGCTAGCATTCAACCGCTGGGCATGTGGATGGCTGGGAGCAAACTTCTTTCGGCGGTGCAGCAGCTGGGGCAGGGAAATTTGCCTGGTACAATCTGACGTCGGTGTACCAAAAGCAGATTGCCCACAAGTACTTGGCTGTGACACACCTAATTCTACACCTTCATTCCTCTCACTGCAGGTCTCAGAGAGGACTGAAGGTCTAGTGGGGTTGGAAATCTCAGCTGATGAGGAGCAAGGAGAGATCCTCTTTGTTCTTTGGTGTGGGTCTTTCAGATACGCTTGCCAACGAACTGCATGGCAGGTCAACATATGTCTGGTCAAGCATGTGGTACCCAAGCGGGAGATGTTTTGGCCACGCGAGATACGCTTGAGACATATGTTGCAAATAGCAGCGGTGCGATCTGATGCACTCGTCTCAAAAAAGGCCCACACCAAAGAACTTTTTGAATAACGCGCAGAGACTGCAGCGCCCTGCACATGTGGAGCTTTGGGGTGTGATGCAGTCAATGTGCTGCCCTTAGGCTGGCCCCTGGAGGGCATCCTGCCTCGTTGGTGATGTGCCGCCTCCTCCTCCTCCTCCTCCTCCTCTCTCCTATCAGGCACCCACGTTGAGTCAGTGACCTCATCATCCCCTCCCTCCTCATCACTGGAGCAAACCTGGCAGTATGCTGCAGCAGGGGGAGCATGACTGCCAGATTGCTGTCCTTCTTGGGCACCCCCTCTGTCCGTGCTCATGTTACTGCCTTCATCGAGCTCAGTATCATCATCAGAGCCTTCCAAACGCTGGGCATCCTCCTGGAGCATGTACCCAACACTGTGGTCAAACAGTTCGAGGGAATCCTCATGAGGACATGGTGGAGCTAGGGAAGGAGTCACTGATGACATTGAGCTGAGGGAAGAGGCCGCTGCTTTGCCAGACAAAGCACCCTGGGCATGGGTGAGAGAGGATGAGGAGGATGAGGACGGCTTGGTCATCCACTCGACCAAGTCTTCCGCATGTTGCGGCTCAACACGGCCAGCTGCCGAAAAAAAGGCCAAGCGTGTCCCATGGCCACGTGCTGATGAGGATGCACCGTCTCCACGACCAGCACTAGACACAGAGCCTGCTTGCCCTCTCTTATTGGCTTGTGACTGTCTGCCTCTCCTTCTTGGCCTTCCAGACATACTAATGGCCTGTAGCTGCACTAAGCTGGGATAGAACACCTGTAATTTTCTTCAGGTAGCTTTATATACTGTAACCAGACAAGCCTGCCTGTCAGTAGGAAGATAACAGGAACGGATCTAGCTGAACACTGTGAGCAGGACACACTGTACTAAATGTAAATAGTCTAGCTGCCTGACCGTGGTACTAATAGGATCAAAAAGAACACCTGTAATTTTCTTCAGGTAGCTTTATATACTGTAACCAGACAAGCCTGCCTGTCAGTAGGAAGATAACAGGAACGGATCTAGCTGAACACTGTGAGCAGGACGCACTGCACTGAATGTAAATAGCAGGAACGGATCTAGCTGAACACTGTGAGCAGGACGCACTGCACTGAATGTAAATAGCAGGAACGGATCTAGCTGAACACTGTGAGCAGGACGCACTGCACTGAATGTAAATAGCAGGAACGGATCTAGCTGAACACTGTGAGCAGGACGCACTGCACTGAATGTAAATAGCAGGAACGGATCTAGCTGAACACTGTGAGCAGGACGCACTGCACTGAATGTAAATAGCAGGAACGGATCTAGCTGAACACTGTGAGCAGGACGCACTGCACTGAATGTAAATAGCAGGAACGGATCTAGCTGAACACTGTGAGCAGGACGCACTGCACTGAATGTAAATAGCAGGAACGGATCTAGCTGAACACTGTGAGCAGGACGCACTGCACTGAATGTAAATAGCAGGAACGGATCTAGCTGAACACTGTGAGCAGGACGCACTGCACTGAATGTAAATAGCAGGAACGGATCTAGCTGAACACTGTGAGCAGGACGCACTGCACTGAATGTAAATAGCAGGAACGGATCTAGCTGAACACTGTGAGCAGGACGCACTGCACTGAATGTAAATAGCAGGAACGGATCTAGCTGAACACTGTGAGCAGGACGCACTGCACTGAATGTAAATAGCAGGAACGGATCTAGCTGAACACTGTGAGCAGGACGCACTGCACTGAATGTAAATAGCAGGAACGGATCTAGCTGAACACTGTGAGCAGGACGCACTGCACTGAATGTAAATAGCAGGAACGGATCTAGCTGAACACTGTGAGCAGGACGCACTGCACTGAATGTAAATAGCAGGAACGGATCTAGCTGAACACTGTGAGCAGGACGCACTGCACTGAATGTAAATAGCAGGAACGGATCTAGCTGAACACTGTGAGCAGGACGCACTGCACTGAATGTAAATAGCAGGAACGGATCTAGCTGAACACTGTGAGCAGGACGCACTGCACTGAATGTAAATAGCAGGAACGGATCTAGCTGAACACTGTGAGCAGGACACACTGCACTAAATAGTCTAGATAGAAGATAACAGGAACGGATCTAGCTAAACTGAATACAGTGTATATATATATATGCAACACCTGGGATGCATATATATACACAATACACTGTAAGTGCAGCTAACTGACTGACTGTTCTGCCTAATCTATCTAACTCAAATCAAATGACACTGTCTCTCTCTCTCTCTATCTCTCAGCACACCGGAACACACACTACACAGGGCCGCCGTGCAGGCGGCCTTATATAGTGTGGGGTGTGTACTAAATCCCCTGAGCCATAATTGGCCAAAGCCACCCTGGCTTTGGCCAATTACAGCTCTCTCTACTGACGGCGCTGTGATTGGCCAAGCATGCGGGTCATAGTGCATGCTTGGCCAATCATCAGCCAGCAATGCACTGCGATGCCGCAGTGAATTATGGGCCGTGACGCGCCACACGAATTTGGCGCGAACGGCCCATATCGTTCGCAATTCGACGGACGGTCGAACAGCCGATGTTCGAGTCGAACATGGGTTCGACTCGAACACGAAGCTCATCCCTAGTCCTGACTCAAACAGTCAGTATTCATTCTAGTGATTTTTTAATATGTTATTTATATTTTTTGTATCAATAAAATTCAATATTTTCAACTACCTATATTGCACTTTATTGGCTGCTTAAAAGCCCCAATAGGGGGTTCTCGTATTTTTTCATGCACTCGGGTGTTCTATTGTTCACATTTGGACTCACATTAATTTTTTCCATTGTTGCACACAAAGACTGCACTTTTGATGTTAGACTTATTGATTATTTATACATGCCTATCTATATGATATATGATTATACACATTTACTCGGATTTATCTTAAAGGTAATTTAATTATCACTTATATACACATCTGTCTTTCAATAGCGCGATTCAATTCGTTTTACAATATTCATGTTTTGTGTTTGTGTCACATATAGGAATTTGCAGCTTTTATAATATTTTAAATATTTCATTTATTTGTTATTTCTACCTGATCCCCTTTTTTGACCACTTAATATCACTTACGCGCAGTTAATCCCCCCTTTTTTTTTTCAAAAACATCATTGATGTTTTTTAGGCAGAATCTAAAACACACCAACATTTTTAAAATTGTTTTTATTTTTCTAATTTTTCTCAAAAAACTTTGAAAGCCAAATTTTGAAGATGCACACAGTGTGTCAACATGTGCTATCTGCCATCACGGGATATCAATGTACGCGTTTTGTGCGTGCAACCCCTTCCTCGCAACTAAAGTAGATGAGAAGAAGGGGTTGCACCCCCGAAACATGTCCATGATGGGAGCTAGAACATGTTGACATTATGCATGGGATCAGGAGGGAATTCCCCCTTTTGACTCTCAATTTGTGTGCATCTTCAAAATTTGGCTTTCACAGGGGTGACATCACCCCATCTGATGAAGGCAGTATCAACACAGTTTTGACATACTAATGTCTGATATTACCTTCAATTTATCAAAGTTGAACTTTATAAGTTCCTGAGTTGTGTACATGCCTGTTTCGGGGGGGGGGGGGGGGGGCGTGTCTAGCAGTGAGCTGAGGAGGACGTGTGGCCACAGAGCTCCTCAAACCCAACTAAAATCCACTGCCATCCTGGTTGCCACTGTCCCGGACGAGCTACCAAATCTACCCTAGGGATCTCCGGGAGGTTCCTGCTTACGTCTCAGCCAGTATTGAACGACCCGGCCGGCTGATCGCGGCTTCCCCCGGACTGCTCCTCGTGACACAGGATCGCCGCCATCTTGAGGCCTACGAGCCCTGAGAAGCCTCCTGCGCTATCTCCCTGACTCACGGTCGATTCCTACTCTGGCTACAGCTTGAGGTGAGGTACCAGGTCAGTGGTTTGTCCTCCCGCCCGACCCGATTTTACTACCACGGAGCAGTTCAGCCATATTGCGACCCTCAAGTCCTATTCCATCCCCAGTCTAAAGTACCGCAGATGGCGGGGCTTCCTGGCGCCCCCGAGCTTGCGTCCGCGGAGGGAGCCCTCAGACTGTGAGCCCCGCCAGACTGCGAAACCGCGGAAGACCACCTGAGTGTTTCTGTTGGCCAATTATACAGGCCTGAGGCCTGTCGCCATTTTGCGGCCTATAGGCCTATAGGACTGTGGATCCTCCATCATCCCCCGGCCTAAATTACAGTGGGTTGCAACAGCCACCCGACCTTCTCCAGCAGCTCTCCCGAAGAAGCGGGATGAATTATTACAAATGTAGGCCTGCCTGAGGCCCCCTGACATCCAGCCCGCTACATCAACATCCCACAGCTGTCCTAAGGCCTCTTAAGTCTCATCATCCTCATCCAGGTACAGCATTACATAGGAACTTTCCCCATTTCTGGTGTAGAAATATCTGGCCATAAGAAGAAGAAATTTACTATTTTACTAATATACCAACCATAGTGGTTTGCTGTGTCTGCAGCTTACCTCCCATTATACCTTCAGCAGGCTCTTAAAGGGGCACCCCCCCATCCCCCCCTGCCAAGACTTTAGTTAACCAAACTAAGCACCTAAAGCTGGAAATAGGGGGGCGCAGGTGCAACTAGCACCAATGGAAGACATGTTATAGTCTCTCTCAAGCCCCCCGCTCCTTTTCTAAGGAATCCTGCACCGCTTCAAAAGCTTTCATAACCAAAGAATCATTATTAGCTGCCCCTGGACATCTCCGGGCACTACATGGGCAAAGTAGGATTTCAGAAGAACATATATCAAGGCTTTATACCACCAACGACATCAAGGTCTGCACAAAACATGGGGTGATTCCTTTACAGGTCGCAATCCCCGGCCTCAAATACACTCACAGAACCAACCGATGCCGCAGACCTATTAGCCTCGGCCCCAGGAATGTTTCATAGGGGAGATACCTCCCAGCAGATGAATCCCGCCGAAGCAGTCACAGTAGCAGTCTTGGACCTGAAACTGCAGACACTTCTACAAGATTTGACACGTAATATAGCTAAAGAGGTTGGGAAGATTGCTCAGGAGCTCAGGGGGGAGATTGATCAGCTTGGAGAACGCACTGCCACCTTGGAAACTAAATTTGACGAGACTGTACAATACATGCATGCATTGGAGGAAGAAAATGCATTTCTTAAACACACGGTTTCCCAAATACAACTTCAACAAGAAGATCTGGAGAATAGAGAACGTGCGGATCCGTGGAGTTCCTGAAACAGTCAATGATAATGAACTACAGGCTTATCTACTTAACCTTTTTGTCACGATGGCCCCGCATATACACAATATCGACTGGCGCCTAGATAGGGCCCATAGATCTCTGGCCCCCAAACCTCCCCCTGGATCCAATCCGAGGGACATAGTGCTTCGTTTTCACTACTATGACAGTAAGGAAGCTTTAACAGCAGCTACACGCAACAAAAATCGCATCGACTTCAGGGGCTCCAAAATCCAGATTTTCAGTGACCTCTCCCCCATTACCCTGGCAAAACGACGCAATCTTCGCCCAGTCACGGCTCATCTCCAACTGCATCAAGTCCCCTACAGATGGGGTTTTCCATTTCGGCTCTCAGCATCCAAAGATGGTACACAATATGCTTTATTCGAAATTTGGGTCTGCCACCTGTCCCAGATGAAGAGCTCCAACTTCCTCCACCTGCTCTGGCTTCCAAGCCCCTTTAGGCCCCCGCAGCAATCTGGACACCAGTACACCGGAGACAACAGAAGGCTTTCTCTACACCACAATGCTCCAATCTGCCTAGACCCCCCACCTGAAGCCCCAAGGTCTACCTGAATTGCACCTACATGTTTTTGATTCCCAGGTGCCTAGGATCTCGGCTGACATCTTCAGGTATCTGCGGGGAGAGTTCTCCCCTATTTCTATTCCTTTTCCCGACACGCTCAGTAAGCTCAACTTCTAACTTTTATGTCTATTTTTTTTTCTTCATATATGTGTCTTTTAATTTTTGAAGGCTTCTGTTCTTCTTTTTGCCCTCATTGCAGCTCCAATCTGTGGTGTTGTTTTGAACACCGTTAACTGTTAACTGTCCGAGTCTAGCTATTAAAGGAGCGGGCCGCAGTCTGCCAATCTAGCTGACCGTCATGTTCCTTTACATGTCCAAGGTCTCCCGCCTTGGTCCCTTGAAGGATTTATCCCCTTCGAGCTTTCAAAACACATGTTTCAATTTTTTTTGTTTTTTTTAATTTTTTCTTGCTTATGCTTTGCTCTTGCTAAACCTTTCAAATTTTTACCAGGTCCTTTTTTGACCTGTTTTTGTTGTTTTGTTTTGCTGCAGGTTATAACCTTACCACACATTGTCTTGATGTTCAAAAATGCTGATGTGTATGAAGTGCTTACCCCCCAAGGAGCGGCTGAATATTTGTTATATCCGTAATTCACGTTTACTACTCAACCCTCGCAGCCCATAGATTTAAAAGTCACAGTCCTTAGTGCTTTTTCTTAATGCTTTATTCATCAACATAAACTGGGATGGGAGAAGGACTTTCTTTGAGATACTCTTCTGTTACATTGTCATTTTTCCATGAATCATACAAGAGAATCTGAGTACAATTGCGGACAATCAAGAAATCATTTCTTAATGATTTCTTCAATCGGGGACGATGGAAGTAGATTTGATAGAGAATGAGTTGATAAAGAGTCACTCTGAATAACTTCTTCATCAGGATAACTTTAAAAGAACGATCCATATCTCTACATGTGTGCTTGCAGCTTTACCGCTACCTTTTTTACCACTACTTCCCACCGACATGGTACTTCCAGATTAGGCTAAAGGAGAGCAAATCTGAATAACTCCTCCCGCTTGACTGATTGGAATCCTGGGGCAATGCTGAACTCAAAGCCATAGGCCATAACTGCCCATCTCACTGACTTGTGCACCAACAACCCTCAGTCTCTGGCAGTACCTTTCCCTTGGGCTTTCACTCACGTGATCGATAGTCCATGTGCCACTCATAAACGATCAATCACCCAGTTTCCTTCCGCTTTGTTGCTACTTCATCCACAATGTTTCTCAGTTTCCTTTATCTCTTTGTGGCCCGTTCCCCTCCCTGCAGGGGTGGCCTACGACATCCATGACTACAAGCGGCAAGATGTCGTCTGTTCCTCCATGAGGACCGGATCTCCACCCTTCTCGCTAGGGTGAAGCTCCGTTGGCTCCCCGGAGGGGAAAACCTCCAACTTCCCGTCTGGGAACCAGGCTGGCTCTCTCGCTCCTCAGAGCTGGACTGGACTCGAACTACCGGACACCATGTGACCCCCCATTTTATATGAGAGTCCCGGGATTACCAAGCAAATTAATGATTGGCTGAGACCAACACATAAACACCTGTCACTCAAATATAAAAATCAAACAATACAGGCCAGCTGCAAATAGCATCAGCCTGTCTAAATTTACCTAATATAGAAAGCTAACAAGAAAGGTCACCTACCTAAAAGTAGGTGCCCGCTACATGTATAAGTATCTTATAGTCTTCCTTGGATTGGAATGTCTCTTACCCATATGTTTGTTAAAATATCGTTTGCTTATCACTCTATGAATGTAACATGGCTTTAAAGATAGTTTCTTGTAATGCCAAGGGCTTGAATTCCTTACAAAAACGCTGGTTGGCTTTGAAGGAATTCAAATCCTCGGGAGCTGATGTGGTAATGGTTCAGGAGACACATTTCTGCCCAGGGGGTTCCTTTAAATTTGCTTCCAAACTATTCCCCACAGTTTATATGGCCTCAGATCTGTCCGGGAAGGCTGGAGTGGCCATACTAATTAAACCTTCTTGCCCTATACGTGTCTTAGCCTCAACTTTGGACCCCCGGGGTCGGTATGTCCTCCTGAAGTGTGTCCATCTGAATACCTCCTTCACTTTAGCTAATATTTATGCAGCCAATACAAGACACGTTGGTTTTCTCGCCGGAGTTCTTGAATGGCTGCATTCCTTTTCTCAGCCTTTCGTGATCGTGGGCGGAGATTTCAATATGTGTATGTCTCCTAGTAGGCATAGATATGCCTTATCTCAACAAACTCCATCCCTCCAAGTTCTTAAATTGTCCACCTCCTTTCGCAAATTAATTCGTTCTCACAATCTTTTCGATGCATAGAGAGCAAAGCACCCTAACCAGCGTCAATATACCTTTTTCTCCCCTCCACATAAGCTATATTCTCAATTGGATCATTTTCTAATATCCGCCCCCTTGTTACCCAACATAGTCTCTTCGGAGATAGATCCTATTACGTGGTCTGATCACACCCCTATAACTCTGAGTATGGTGCTTAACACCGCATCACCCAGGACTTGCCATTGGAGACTCAATGAATCTCTTCTGTGACATGTTGCGACCAAAGATAGGCTTCTTAAGAAATTGGAGGAGTTTTTCCATTTAAATGTAGGCTCAGTCTCTGATACATCTATTGTGTGGGAAGCCCATAAGGCAGTTTTTAGGGATGAGTGCATTTAAGCCAGCTCACGCTTGAAGCGTGACTCTATTTAACTGAGATCGGAGCTTGTGGCCCAGCTGGGGACTGCGGAGGCGCAGCTACTCCACCTCTCTACGGTGGGTCGCTTGCGCACAGTGATTGCTATCCGCAACTGTATTAGGTCTGTAGATATGAATAAATTCTCAAAGTCAATGCTGTGGTCTAAGAAAAAGTTTTATGGGTATGCAGACAAACTGTTGGTTCATAGGCTTAAGCCCCGACCTTTTCTATCCATCCCTGATCATATAGTACAATTAGATGACACACCTACTCACTGTCCTCAGACCATGTCAGGAGTTTTTGGGGAGTATTATAGTAAACTCTACAACTGCTTGAGCACAGATTCGCAGGCTTAGTTTTCACAAGACAGACTGGACGCTTTCTTGTCCTCTGTACATCTTCCAAAACTGAAACCAGACCAACACTCCTCATTAAATCAATCTATTTCTGTGGAAGAATTAACTGAAGTAATCAAAAATTTTCCCTCACATAAAGCTCCAGGTCCAGACAGCCTTCCATATTCCTATTACAAGACGTTTTTACCAACCCTAACCCCGCATTTGTTATCCCTGTACTCCTCGTTACTCCAGGGCAAATTACCGCACTCCTCGTTCTTACACACTTTTGTAACCGTTATCCCTAAACCAGGTAAAGATTCATCCCTTCCCGATAACTACCGTCCCATCGCCCTATTAAACTCTATAAAATTTTCACCAAGATCTTAGCGAACAAACTCTTAGTTTAGATGCCCAAAAAGCGTTCGATCGTCTTAGTTGGCCATTCATGTTTGCGATACTAACTCGTTATGGATTCTCAGGCCCCTTTATTCAAGCTCTTAGGGCCTTATATTCGAAGCCCACATCACAAGTGCAACTCTCCTCCCACCTATCACGTCCATTTTCCCTCAGCAATGGCACGAGACAGGGATGCCCCCTATCGCCGCTGCTCTTTATTATTAGTTTAGAGCCTTTGACTGCGGCCATACGGGAATGCCCTGACATTAGAGGCGTTCGTCTTAGACACATGGAATATAAATTATCCTTATTCGCGGATGACGTTCTTCTTACTCTCACTCACCCACACACCTCCCTGCCACATCTACATAACATATTAACTGCCTTTGGTGATCTCTCAGGTTTTAAAATTAATGCTGCTAAAACGGAAGTGCTACCCATAAACATTCCCCTACCCTCCTGTCTTCCCTCCAAAGCAAATATAATTATCATTGGTGTGCTCAGTCACTTAAATATCTAGGGGTTCAAATCACTTTCTCTTATGACTCTCTATATCGAACCAACTTCCCTCCCCTGTTCTCGGAAATTGATCATCTGCTGAAACACTGGACCACCCTACCCCTATCCCTCCTGGGGTGTATCAACGTGCTTAAAATGTCCATTCTCCCTAAATTATTATATCTGTTTGAAACATTACCAGTGGCGGTCCCATTGATGCAGTTGAAATCCCTTCAAAGGAGAAGCCTCCGCTTTATTTGGACTAATGCCTCCCACAGGATGGCAGGGTCGGTGGTCTTGGCCCGGAGGAATAGGGGGTGATTGGGAGGCCCAGATTTCATCAAATACTACTATGCCTCACACCTGAGAGTTCTTGCCTCCTGGACTTCACGGATGGCCCCAAATAGGTGGGCGGAAATAGAAATGAGTGTCATGGCCCAGGTTCATTCTTGCTATATGCTCTGGCCTTCTTCTGCCCTCCATATGCCCCAAATACGGAAAATCTGTTTGGCTCCAATGTTGTTCACGTTGTCTATATGGAAAAAAAGCTCTGAGCGTTATTCCCTGTCCTCATCATGCCCACCACTCTTGAATATTTTATTCAATCCAGACATTCCAGATAGCCTTTCTTTTAAAACGTATGCTGCCATGGACCCAGGCAGGAATTTTCCAATTACGACATTTTGTTAACCCAGTGACACGACATTTATTGACCTTTCTTGATTTGCAAAGTTCACATCAGATTCCCCAAAAGCTACTACATTCATACTTGCAGATTAGACACTTTTTCTCCACTAGGTCCCCTTCTCTGACCTTGGAGAAGCCAACAGACTTTGAGGCCCTATGTGCTAAAGGTCCTTATGAGCCCCAAATGATTTCTACCATCTATAAAATGTTGCATGAGGCTGTTCCTATGACGGTTGACTGCCATCATTACATGAGAAAATGGTCTCAGATCTTACAGCATGATATCTCCTTGTTGGACTGGGGGAGCATCTGGGAGCACACTTCCAGAATCTCTCGATGTGTGACCCATAAGGAGACTGCATACAAAGTTCTGATGCACTGGTATAGGACCCCAGATATTTTGCACGCTCGCAATCACAAGACAATGTTGGAAATTTAATAATGCTGTGGGCTCTTTATGTATGGTTCTAAAGGTAATGAACCTAGTTAGTTAATCCCAGTTACATGCATATGTTTGTGTAATGGCACGCTAATTACTTATCTTTTTATATGGTGCTTTATATGGGGTTATCCAGTAGGTTTATATAATTCCTACAACTCCTACTCGGATAAGGTGCTCCCCCACTCAAGCTAACAGTTCAACCACATCGCTATTCCTTTATCTGTACAATTTATGTGTGCCTTGTAGTTCTCAAAGACAATGTATACCTGCATTACTTCAAAATGTTAATGTTTTACATGTATCTTCTTTTGTATGACTTGCAAAACCTTATAAATAAACAATTAAAAAAAAACATGCCTGTTTACCACAAAAAATGATATTTCTACTGTCCAAAAAAAAATTGAATTCCAAAAATATGTTGATTTGTTCAAAAACCCTTTTCTTTTTATTTATTTTTTTTTTTTTTCTTTTTTTTTATCCACTTCAGCGAAAGTTTTCCGAGAGACATTATTTCAACTTTATGTGTCAAACTTTATCTCTTCTCCTTTTTCACATCATTGTGGATTATTTCCGTCACATCTTTATTATTTTTCCCTTCTAGGATATTCTTAAATATTTTTAAAAACCGGCGACAAAACGCCTTCTATAATTATAAACCCTATTATTATCTTAGTCTCTCTCAGTCCCTCTTATTTCCCCCCGCCCCCCCTCCCCCTCGTCCCCCCCTCCCCCTCCCCTGTGTCTGGTCTGTTCCTTTATGTTATTTATTTATCCACTTGGCTCTGCACCTGTTCTTTCTTTTATCCTATCTAAATAAATATCCGAGACTTTGTAGTTTTTCCAACTTTCCCATCTACTATTATCCCCTTTCTCTCCTCCTTCCATTTTGTAGTGATAATCTATTTCCTTTAGCCAGTTTCTAATGTCTGGTTTTCCACTTTTTAGCCAATTCTTGGGAATTAAGGCCTTGGCCGCATTCAGGAGGTTAGGTATTATTGATTTTCTATATTGTTTCTTAGGTTTATTGTAGATATGGAAGAGGCAAGTCCAAATATTTTGTTCTATTTCTTCTCCAGTTATTTCCTTTATGTTGTTTAACACTTCCTTCCAGTACTCCATTATTATTGGGCATTCCCACCATATGTGTGTGATCGTTGCTATTTGGCCACATTTTCTCCAACACAAGGAGGTTCTATCTTGATGGAATCTGTGTATTCTTACTGGGGTCATATACCATCTTGATACTAGTTTATAATTCATTTCTATGGTCTTCATGTCCCAAGCCTTATTATATCCCATTTCTATCATTTTTTCCACTTTTTGGTTATCTATTTTTAAATTCATTTCTTTTTCCCATTGATTTATATATTCTGGTCTTTCTTGTGCTTCCAAATCTGTCAGTATACTATAAATTTTTGATGTTCCATTTTTTAATGGTGTTTCATTGCTACATAGCTTTTCCAGTGCAGTTAATTTTGTTTCATCTCTCAGTGGGTGTGGTATTGTGCTTACTAGGTGCCTTATTTGAGTATAATTCCATTCATTCATCTTCCATCCATTCCTTTCCTCTATTTCTACTCGTGTTCTTATTTTGCCATTTCTAGTGATATCTTTCAGTCGTGGGTTACCTATTCCTTGGATTTCAAATATTTCCCTCCCAGAGGTGAAGAGATTCGATCCTGTGAGTGCTAATAGTGGTGAATTATATTTCCATTCATTCTTTAAGTGAATGGTGTCCCAAATTTTAAATACATTTTTGTTATTTCGTGCGTGTCGGTGTCCAATATTCTATATTTCTGTGGAATCCAAATATTCTTATGTAGTGTGGCTCCACTTATTGTGTTTTCCATTTCCACCCATTTTTTTTTCATTTTTCTCATTTGTCCACTCTAACATTCGTGTTAAAACTATGGCTTTATAGTACCTACTTATATCTGGGACGGCAAGACCCCCATGCTCCTTTTTCCTTGTGATCAGCGTGTATTTAATTCTTGGTTTTTTATTAAGCCATATGTATTTTAGCAGGATTGTTTTAATTATTTTAAAAAAGCTCTGCGGGATTTTTACTGGTAACATCTGTAATCTGTAGTTTATTTTAGGTAATATCGTCATCTTAAACATATTTATTCTTCCAATCCATGAAAGTGGCTGTATTCTTAACTTTTTCATTTCTTCTTTGACCTCATTGATCAGTGGAATAAAGTTTGCCTGATAAATTTTTTCGACTCTAGGAGTTATTTTAATTCCAAGGTAATTTAGTTCTTTTACCCAAGTGAATGGGAATTCTTTTTGTAAAAACTGAACTTCCTTTTTCTCTAGACCTATGTTTAATATTTCCGTTTTTATTGGATTAATTTTGAAGTTTGACAGTTCTCCGTATTTTTTAATTTCTTTCAGTATGTTTGGGAGTGACACTCTTGGGTTGGATACGTACATCAAGATGTCGTCCGCGTAGGCAGCGATCTTATGCTCTTTTCCTCCTAGTTTCGCTCCTTCTACCTCTTTGTTATTGCGGAGTGTTGCTAATAGTGGTTCTAAGGCCAATACATATAATAGTGGAGACAGTGGACAGCCTTGCCGTGTTCCATTCTGCATCTTAATTTTTGGAGAGAGTCTACCGTTTACTTTTACGACTGCTGTCGGGCCATTATACAAATTTGTTATCCACTTCATCATTTTTGTCCCAATACCCAAGTGCCGCAATGTATCCATCATGAAACCCCAGTCTACCCTGTCAAATGCTTTTTCTGCATCCAATGACAGGAATAGAACTGGGGTCTCATTCTGCACCTTCTTGTGCAACATCAATAATGATTTTAGGCTGTTGTCCCGCCCCTCTCTCCCCGGGACAAAACCAGTTTGGTCCGGGTTGATCCACAGTGGGATTAGTTTTTTTATCCTAGTGGCCAGGATCTTGGAGTACAGCTTCGTATCAGCGTTCAATAGGGCTATTGGCCTGTAGCTTGAGCAGTTAACTTTGTCTTTCCCTTCTTTTGGTAGTATTGTAATATGAGCTAATAACGATTCACTTCTTATTTCTTCATCTTCCCCTAAGGAATTCATATATTCTAATAGTTTTGGAGTCAGCTGTTCTTCAAATTTTTTATAGTATTTGACCGTAAACCCGTCTGGTCCTGGGCTTTTTCCTACGGGAGTTTCCTTTAATGCCAGTTTTACCTCTTCATGCGTAATATTTTTTTCCAATTCTTCTAGTTGGTCTATTTTTAGTTTTGGTAAGTTTGCTTTTTTTAAATATTCTTGTATCTTCTTTGTTCTTGTATTCGCTTCTTTCCAACTTTCCTGTCCTTTTATTGCATAAAGGGAGCTGAAGTATTTTTGAAATGTTATCGCTATATCTGTAGTTTTATTTACCACTTCTCCTTTTTCATTTTTGATCTTCTCAATGTAATTCAAAGACTTCTTTTTTTTTACCAGATTTGCTAGGTATTTTCCTGGTTTATTACCCCATTTATATTTTTCTTGTACTACTCTGTTGTAGTCCTTCCTTTCTTCTTGTTCCATCCAGTCTTTTAATTGCTCTCTCTTTTGAGATAGTAGGCCGAAGATTTTGTTGTTTACTTGATTTTTGTGTTTTCGTTCCAATTCATAAATTTCTTTAATTATTTGTTGCATGTTTGTTTTCCTTTCCTGTTTTTTTCTTGCCCCTATAGCTATTAACTTGCCCCTAATAACAGATTTATGCGCCTCCCATATTGTTGCTTTCGATACCTCTGGTGTATCGTTTTCTTCAAAATATCTTTTAATTTCTTCTATGATGCTTTTTTCGGTCTCACTGTCTTCTAATAAAGTTTTGTTGATTCTCCATGGACCCCTTTCAAGGACTTCTCCTTTTATTTTCATTCTCAAGGTTACTGGGCTGTGATCTGAGGCGGTTATTATGCCTATTTTTGTTTCTTCTATTTCTTCCAAGTTTCTATGTTCGACCATGATGTAATCCAATCTGGAGTAAATTTTGTGTACTGTTGAGTAGAATGTGTAGTCCTTTGTGCTGGGGTGCTGAATTCTCCAAGGGTCTATTAGTTGCTGTTCATATAATGTTCTTTTTAATTTCTTTAGTTGATTTACCTCTTTGTCCCTTACTCTTGAGGTACTGTCCATTTTATTATCCATGCTGAAGTTGAAGTCTCCAGCTAGTATTAATTTTCCTTGCTTGAATTCCATTAGTATTTTAATTATATCTATCAAATATTTTTTAGGGTTCTTATTAGGACAGTAGACATTGGCCAATGTATATTTTACCCCGTGTATAGTTCCTGTAATAAAAAGATATCGACCCTCCGGGTCTATTTTCCTTTGATCTATTAGAAAACGTACATTTTTCCCTATACCGATGGCTACTCCTTTGGCCCTTCTTATTGGCGAGTCTCCTTGATACCATGTTGGTATGTTTCTTGAATAAATTTTGGCACTTGAGTTTTGGGTTATATGCGTCTCCTGTAGGAAAATTATTTCTGCTTTACTTTTTTCTAGTTCTCGGAGGATGATGTTTCTCTTCCCTGGGGAATTTAGTCCTCGGACATTGTAAGAGATTATTTTTATGCTGTTTACGTTTTCCATTCTTGTACCTTTTCTTCCCCGCCCGTCCTCCGGCCCTCCCCCCACGCGGTCCCCCTAGGAGACCGGATGGAGGGGACACCCAGCGGACGCACGGGGTCTCCTCATCTCTTGTCTCAGAATAGGTGTGCCTATGTAACCACTCATGTGACTCAGACCTCTCCCTCCCCCTCCCCTCCCTCCTCCCACCCTCCCCCTCCCTTTTTTCTGATATGGGTTTTTTACCCCCATATTCTCTAGAGCTGAGAGCGTTTTACTTTGTTGGTTCTGGATGAGAGGGAGGAGCCTGGTAATGGCTCTGTGCACGGCGTGAGGATCCTGAGAACCCTCTCCCTGCAGCTGAGAGGAATGATCGGCCTGATGAGAAGGTGTAGGTAGCTTCCCTCCCCGCCCCCCCTGCTCATCACTCACTGAGCTGTCTGGTGGTGTAAGCCAGAGGAAGTTTGTACCTGCGTCTGACTGCAACAAGCTGTAGTGAGCGTCCCTTTTTGTCCCAACTTCAACAACAACTAAAAGATAAGTACCGTATTTTTTTTTTTTTTTGGCTTTTTTTCTATTGCAATTGTCTTGAAGTGAAAAGGCAAAGGAAAAGTAATAGAACAAAAGAAAGGGAAAGGGAAAGAACATATTGAAATAAAACGAAATAAAATGGAATAAAAAGCGAAAGTAAATGAAAGTAAATGAAGGCGAAAGAGCTGAAAAAGTAGAATCAAGTGAGCTAAGAAAAACAATAAAAACAGGGGGGGGGGACAGGGGGGAAGGAGAAGGTGAATGAGAGACAAGCCTATGGAAGAGTTGTCTCCCAGCCCCCACCTGCTTGCTGCTGCTGCAGTAGCTCCCTTTCTTGTGATCTTTTTTTTTTGGTCTTTTTTTGTTTTTGTTTTTTGCAAATGGTATTAACTATAGGCTCGATAGTATAAACTATAGAATAAGAAGAAATTTCATAGTAACAAAATGTGGAACATATAAGCTCATACTGGAACTATACTGCTGAATATATAAATCATCTTGCTGAATACTTGAATTAGATTGCATTATACCGCTAAAACATTTGAATTATTTTTATGAGCACCTGGGCCCTCATGCACATGGGCTGTTGGGAGAACGTTGTGAAAACTCTAGTGTCTTTGCAGTGACTTATTTTTTTTTTACTTTTTTCAGCGTTTTTGCAATAGCGTCTTTGAGCGTTTTTGAGTGTTTTTTTTTTTTTTCCTCCTCTTTTGGCTCTTTTCTATTGCAATTGTCTCGAAGTGAACAAGCAGGGGAAAAGGCGAAAGAGCTGAAAAAGTAGAATCAAGTGAGCTAAGAAATACAATAAAAACAGGGGGGGGGGGACAGGGGAGAAGAGAAGGAGAAGGTGAAAGAAAGACAAGCCAACGGAAGAGTTGTCTCCCAGCCCCCACCTGCCTGCTGCTGCTGCTGCTGCAGTATCTCCCTTTCTTGTGAATTTTTTTTTTTTTTTTGCAAATGGTACTAATTATAGGCTTGATAGTACAAACTATAGAATAAGAAGAAATTTCATAGTAACAAAAATGTGGAACATATAAGCTTATACTGGAACTATACTGCTGAATATATAAATCATCTTGCTGAATACTTGAATTAGATTGCATTATATCGCTAAAACATTTGAATTATTTTGCTGAGCACCTGGGCCCCCATGCACACGGGCTGCTGGAAAAGCGCTGCGAAGACGCCGGTGTCTTTGCAGTGACTTTTTTTTTTTTTTTTTAACTTTTTCCAGCTTTTTTCAGCATTTTTGCAATAGCGTTTCTGAGCGCTTTTTTTTTTTTTTTTTCAGCTTAAGAACGCTTAAACAATTGAACAACACCAAGGAATGCTTAATGTACTTAAGGTAGTAACATAACTTCTGGAAAACGGGGACTACTCATATCTCATTAATTATTTCTATTATTGGATTGTGGGGAGGATGCCGGGTATGAGAACGGAATAAAAGAAATATTAGTAAAAATAAGTCAATTTAAAAAGGCTGGGAGATTTTTTCATCATTAAGAGACCCCAATCAAGGGGTATTCTGGAAGGCAGCTTTGAAGATCTTATAAATCCAGCCATAGAAACAAACATGAAGGGGAAAACAACAAGAAGTGCGGGAGCAATACCAAAATCACCTAGGACCAGCCTAGGCCCAAGTCCAGGCCCTATGAACAGGTATATACAGCAAGGAATCGGAGAAGGAGAGAAACAAGTGGGTTCAAAGGGCAGACAAATAGATACAAAAGAGAAGGACAACAAGGATAAAAAAGGCCAGTATAAAGTACAAACAGAAACCAGCCACCTCTCAGAACCCAGAATGGAGCCAGAAATGGGAGAGGAAGACAGAGGAAAGGAGGAAGGACAACAAGGGCCACAGTTGCCACAAAACAGGATATGGAAAAAATGTTCGCGGCACTAGAGAATTCCCTAAAAGCAGAGATGTCAACACTCCATAAAGATATGGGATATATGTTAAATAGAGTGGAAGAAGTAGAGATCAAAGTAGACCTACATCAAAAAAACATAAAGGAACTAGAAGACGAAATAAAGAAATTAAAACGGGAACAACAGGAACAATCATATAAAATAGAAGAGCAAGAAAATAGAGATAAAAAGAAAAACTTGAGAATACGTGGGTTACCGGAAACAGAACAAGCAGAAAATCTAATAGAAAAAATGAACAATCTCTTCAACCAAATCTTGGGAAAGGAAACAACTAACACAATAGGAATAGAAAGTGTCTTTCGAGTAAAAAAACCTCAAAGGTTCGCAAGGGAAACACCTAGAGATGTAATCGTACGCTTTGAAAAATGGGAAGAAAAAAAACAGATCTGGATAAACCTAAAGAGGAAAACACAAATAGAGTTTGCGGGAGGTAAATTACAAATATTTCAAGACTTATCTCAAGAAACATTGAAAAGACGACGGATACTAAAGCCATTATTAGAAATCCTCCGGGAGCAAGAAATTCAATACAACTGGGGTTTTCCAGCATGTCTAATAGCAAGGAAAAACGGAATAAGTGCGAGGCTAAGACATGTGGAGGAGATTCCAGACTTTTGCAACAAACTAGAAATCCCCTCCCCAGAACTGGAAAAATACGCAAATAGTCAGGAGCGAATAACGGCAAGAGATGACCTACAGTGGCAAGTAAATTCAAGGATCAGACATCAAGATGTGGACTCTCGAGGAAATTAATATCTGAGAAAATACCACACAACGGTGCAAGGTGCCTTAGAGTGGAAAGGGGGGGGGGGGCTGGGGTTGATGGGATGGGAAAAAAGGAAAGTGAAAGGATTGGTAAAACACAACAAAAACGCAGGGAGAGGGAGACAGGGACTCACGGAGTGGACAGTGGGTCGCCCTATTAGTGCTTAGGCAGGGGGGGAATAGGGTGTCTTACAGAGCTCCGCCTCACAATAAATAGAGCAGAGGGGGCAGAGCGTGCCCCTCAAAAACCCTTTTCTAAATGCACATGTGAATGTGCACAGAGTAAAAATTTTTCTACTCAACAATGTTTGGCTTCTTCTTTCAATGCTCAATAGCAGTTTTTTGCTTAAGTTGGTGTTTACAGTGACAGTGGGGGTTATTTACTAAAGGCAAATCCACTTTGCACTACGAGTGCAGTTTCAGTGCACTTTCAAGTGCACTTTTGCAGTAATGCAAAGTGGATTTTCCTTTAGTAAATAACACCCACAGCGCTTTATAATTTGCAACAATCAGGCCATTTTTGTCACTCCAAAAAAATTATTTTTTGCATGGTGCTGAAAATGATGAATGTTTTAAGCATTAATGCATTACATACATTAACATCAAAAACAAGGTTTGTGTGTGTAGCAGACCGACAACATAATAGTTAGCTGAAGAAGAGATTGTCACCTCATGTATCAAATAAATTACGTTTGCACTATTGAAGAAAATGGCCAAAAAGAAAAGCCCATTGGATAACCTAGGAGACAGCTAAAAGAAACACAAGCAGTAAATCAAAGGAAATTATTATTTCATTTTAAAATAAAAATTTATTTTAAAAATGTTTCTTAAACATTTTCTGGCATATCAATGGCCCCCTACCCGCAAAGTACTCCCTATATTTTAGATGTACCTCGCAGGCCCTTTGGGGGGGCAAGCCAGGACGGCCAGCTTCAAGCGCTGTCAGGGTTGGGTCTTGAAATCCGGCCTTAGGCCCAACTGAAGCCACATAGTTCAGAGCATTTCTCCTTAAAAAGTTGTGGAGAATGCAGCATTACAGGATTATATGGTTAAGTTTATATTCCGCCATGTTGATTGGCGTAAGGAATAGGCGGAACCGGCTGGCCATTATCCCAAAAGCATTCTCCACCACTCTTCTGGCCAGCCGGTAGTTAAAAACCCTCTGGTCCAGGGTGAGGGTCCTCATGGGGAACGGCCGCAACAGGTGATCACCCAGCCCAAACGCTTCATCAGCGACAAAGACGAATGGCAGACCAGCCACGCTTTCTTCCGGAGGTGGCAATCCCAAAGCACCACTCTGGAGCCATCCGTAGAACTTGGTCTGGGCGATGACTCCACCATCCGACATCCAGCCACTCTTCCCCGCGTCCACATAGAGAAACTCATATGTCACCGACACCACCGCCAACATCACAATACTATTAAACCCCTTATAGTTATAATAGTATGACCCCAAGTTGGGGGGTGGGATTATGTGGATGTGTTTCCCATCTATTGCCTCTCCGCAGTTGGGAAAGTCCCACCGCTGGGCAAACTGGGAGTGAAACAAGAAAAAAAAATAGTACTTTTGCACATAACTTTGCCAGCAGATTAGACACAAACATTCTTGGCCAACATCAGTATAACATTGATTTTAAGGAGTATTTAAAGAAAAAAATATAAGGTCCACTTATCAGATTCCTCACCTCCTCTGATGGCCCATTGTAAAACTTTTCAGGGTGGGGGAGATGTTTTGGACAGGTAACCCGCTCCACTTCATTGAGAGCTGAATGCATAATTAATGTGTGTTACTTTGGCCAGCCCCTCCTTACTTACACTATTGGAAGCACACTGGACAGGTAAGAAGTGTCATAATACAAAAATATAAATACACACTGTACAAATTGAAGCACATTTTTACATTCTGCAATTACCTATCAAGATAATAGGAGAACAAAACACTACCATTTGAAAGTATTTAGGCAGGCCCTTTCACTACATGCTTTGGTGAATTCATCCATAAATATGACCACAAAAGAGGTAGGTATAGTGTGTATGGGTTTGGCAAAGTCAGCAGATAGAGGATTGGTATCGGTTGACTTAGCGGTTGGGGGGAAGGAGGGTTCCAAATGATTTGGGGAAGCCAAAAAAAAGCCTCTGGCACTCTGCCTGAATTTAAGCATGCAAATAACATTTGTACACAATTTAGGGGGTGTTTAGGGTAAAGCACTACTATGGAGCTGACAAAATACATTGTTAAGTGACTAGGCTAGGTATGTATGGGCCCAGGATAGCATGCTGGGGGGGTTAGTGAAGGCAAATATGCATGCAGGACAAAAGAGGAACTTTAAAAACTTCCAGCATGCATGAGGATAAAGAGGACATTCACAGCATATTACAATCATGGTAATTAGGGAATGATTTGAGACTGAGGACTGATTTAATGCGAAAAATTCTTTGAGCTGCCGTTTAATATATGACCTGGTCGGACCATGTTGGAGGAGGCAAGAATTAGCTCTCCACACAAAAGTGTTTTTATGATTGGATAACCCCGCAAGTTCCAGCTCCACTGGGGCATGATCCGACCATGCAATACCATGAATTTTGGCAGATTTACATTTAAACAACAGTTGCTTATCTACCAAAAAGAGATCTATTCTGTTATAGGTTTTGTGACAGTGAGAAAAAAAAGAGTAGTCTTTCTCATTCGCATTTAAACACCTCCAGGCATCAAAAAGATCATACTTCCATATTAAAGGTAGTAAGGATGGTGGAGGTCTTTTAGGTTTTGCTGTAGAATCACAAGATGGATCAGGGGTAAGGTTAAAGTCACCGCACAGTAGCAAAGAGCCTCTTTGGATGGTGTGGATCTTCTTCATCAATTTGTGGAAAAATTTGGATTGTCTGACGTTGGGTGCGTACAGCTTCACTATTGTAAACGTGTTATCGTTGATGTCGCACACCAGAATGATGAAGCGTCCTTGAGGGTCAATGATGTTTTTGTGTAGTTGGAAAGCCACCGTGTCTCTGATAGCTATCATCACTCCTTTTGACTTTGTTTCCGCATTTGCGTAATAGGCAAACGGGAATTTTGGGTGTGAACATTTTGGTGGTGCTGTGGATTGAAAATGAGTCTCTTGGGTGCATAGTATATCGCAGTTCCTTTGTAGTGCCTCCCTCCACAAAGACCTGCGCTTGGCTGGGTGATTAAGTCCCTTAGAGTTAATGGTTAAAATTTTCATCGCCATGTGTTAAGGTAAGAAATAACAGATGGAGTCATGTGTAGATAAAGGCACGTACATTTGATGAGGATGTTGTAAATGGGTCTAATAGGGATGAACCCTCCAGAGGTTGCGGAAGTGTAATGCTGCGTACACACGGTCGGACTTTTCAGCTACAAAAGTCCAACGGACGCTGACGGACTAAAGCTGGCTGGAAATCTGATCATGTGTGGGCTTCTCCGGACTTTCAACTGACTTTTTCAGCCTCAAATCCGACGGACTTTAGATTTGAAACATGCTTCAAATCTTTCCGACGGACTCGAGTCCGGTCGAAAAATCCGCTCGTCTGTATGCTAGTCCGACGGACAAAAACCCACGCTAGGGCAGCTATTGGCTACTGGCTATGAACTTCCTTATTTTAGTCCGGTGTACGTCATCACGTAAGAATTCAACGGACTTTTGTGTGATCGTGTGTAGGCAAGTCTGTTCGTTAGAAAGTCTGCCGCAAGTCCGTCGAAAGTCCGCCAAAAGTCCGTCGAAAGTCTGTCGGACAGGCTGTCGGACTTTTGTAGCTGAAAAGTCCGACCGTGTGTACGCCCCATTAGTGTTGAGGCAAGCTTCTTTTCCAATTTCAGTGGAAGCGAGGAATTTGAACTGACTGAGGAAACAACAAAGCAAAAAAAAAAATTGTGTACAGACAAAAAGTCAACAAAACTTTGGCTGGTCGCCAATTAACATGAAATGAACATAAGTGTGACTGGTAGTCACTCATGTTGTAACACGGGGATAGGAAGTCTTTAGACTTTTACGGATCGGAGGTTGTTCCCTCCCCAGCAGGATAAGTAGTAATTTACATTCCCACCTTAGAGTCAGTTATGCGATCGGGTGTTTTTACGATCGACCATACGCCATTCCGACTCAGATCTTGCGAAGGAATTCCCCTGGTGAGGATGTGCTTGAGGGTCTGGGACTATCCCCCAGGTGTTTAGCAGTGCCATACCTTTTGCTACTGAGTCAATCACATATTCTTTGTCCTCCCTTGTAAGGATCAATTTAGTTGGGAACCCCCATTTATACCCGAGCTTGTTGTTCCGGAGGGTTTTTGTTATCGTATTTAAATTTCTGCGTTTCTGCAAGGTGTATTGGGATAAATCAGCGTAGAATTGGAGATTAGCGTAAATTACGGGGATTTGTTCCTTTTGTCTTGCTGCAGACATGAGTCTTTCTTTTGTGTGGAAGAAATTAAGTCTCAGGATGACATCACGTGGCACATTATCTGATAGAAAGGAAGGTTTTGGCTGCCTATGAATCCTGTCCACTGTGAAATCCAGTGCTGACAGATCTGGTAATATTTCAGATAGGAGCTGGGACACATAGTCCCTCAGATCCTGTTGCTTAACAGACTCAGGGATCCCCCTTATCTTCACGTTATTCCTCCTTGATCTGTCCTCTATGTCCGCCATTTTGACTTGCAGACTTTCTATGTCATCCTCTCTATCCTCATTGGCATCTACCAAATCATTGATTGTAGTGGCGAACTCCGCCATTTTTTGTTCCACGTGGGTTACCTTGTCTGATACCGATCGTATTTCAGTGCTAAACTTGTGCATGCATGAAATCATGTCGGCATGGAGTGAGCCCCTTAATGACACTAGCATCTCCTTTAGCATTGTATCTAAAACCGGTTGGCCGTTAGTGGGGAAAGCGTCTATGGAATCAGGCAGTTCCCTAGTATCATCCCCTGAATCTGTAAGGTAGCTCACCTCATGATTAGCATCCGCTGCATCCGCCTTGAATCTCGTCTTTTCAGGGCTTTCTGAGGATGGTGTAGATGGAGGAGATTGTGATCCCTTAGGTGGGCTGCCTCTTTTTTGTGTTCTGCCTTGTTGTAGTTTGCTAGTCTGAGCTGCAGCTGCTGGCGTGGATGAGGAGCCGGCGCCATTTTTCCGGGGCTCGAGGGGATAGAACTCCGTCATGCGCTTAGGCCTGTTGTTGTCTTTCTGGCATTTCTGATATCAGCTCCCCAGATGTTCTGTGTGGAGTAGGTTAGATGGACCTGGTGGGTTGATATCCGCCGCTGTTATCCCGCTGGTACCGGAGCTCCGCTATTACACGTCCATCTTGGTCTCCGGCTAGCTCCGCCCCCGTAATTAGGGAATGATGAAAGAAATACAATACATTAGCAAACATTAAACACATATAATGTGATGTTAAAGGAGAAATCTTACCTTAATGTAGTCCTTCTGCAGGACCTGAATGATGGCAGAACAGGTCTCTGGAATAATGATCCCCAGAGCCTGGGGGGAGATGCCTGTCGAGAACTTGGTGTCCTGCAGACTTCTCCCCATCGCCAAGTACCGTAACGTGGCGACTAGCCTCTGTTTAGGAGTGATGGCTTGCCACATGCAGGTGTCCTGCTTCGTAATATAAGGCCAAAGCCAACAAATGGTGAAAAACAGGGTCCGTCATCCGGAGATTTTTCCTGAAATCATCAGGATTATTCTCACGGATCTCCCACAACAAAGGCACATGATAGAATTGGTCACGCTGGAGCAACCAATTCTTTGTCCATGAACTCCTCCTCGCCCTGTTCATGGACTGGGCTTGGGTCAAAGTAAGAACCCCAACACCAAGCCCCTGCACAGCACGAACTCTACGATGAGTACGTACCCGCAACATGGCTTCAAAATGGTCAGGTGGTTAGAACGAACTAACAGAACGCACTAAAACTCAGAAAGGCCTGAGAAGAGCAAGCTGAAAATCAGAAATGAGCGGACAAGAACGCACTGAAAATCAAATACTTAATATAAAAATACGCACTGAAAACCAGGTACAAATTGACTACACACACTGAAAACCAGATACGAACCCACAAGCACAAAATGAAGAGCAGTAATGATCTGAAAAGCACGAGGTTGAAAAGTGCGAATCCTCTCTCACCAAACTTCTACTAACACAAGATAAACACGAGATTAGCAGAAGGAGCCCAAAGAGTGGCGCACTGGCTATTGAACTTTCTCTTTATAGTGCCATCGTACGTGTTGTACGTCAGCGCGTTCTTGATGATTGGGATTTCCGATAACATTTGTGCGACCGTGTGTATGCAAGATAAGTTTGAGCCAACATCCGTCGGAAATAAATCCCAGGATTTCGTTGTCGGAATGTTCGATCGTGTGTACGCGGCATTAGTCTTGCAGAAGCTGCATTTTTTTTAGAGGAAAGACGCCTTCATTTGGCTTGCAAACCTTGCTCGTTTGGTAAAAATATTTGTTTTTCCAAAATCTGTAATAAAAGTATCTTTTTGCCCAAAAAAGAGTCATGTTTTGCTGTCTTAAAAGCATGTTCCATTGTCAGAGTGATTAAGCTGTATATTTTAAGAAATATTGTTTTTTTAAGATATTTTCCCTCTCAGATTATTAAAACCCCTCCTTGTTTGTGCTATCATACTAGTACTACTTAGCTGCTCACTATAACACCAAGAAGGAGACATTTTGGAGATGTTTTGACCATGGACGCGGTGATGAGTAGAGATGAGCCCGATGTTCGAGCCGAACAGCGAACATTATGCGGAGTTCGCGGCAAATTTGAAAGCCACGGAAAACTGTTAAAGTAAAGTCTACGGCAGGGGTCTCAAACTGATGGTCCTGCAGCTGTTGCCGAACTACAAGTCCCATCCTGCCTCTGCCTATGGGTGTCATGCTTGTAACTGTCAGCCTTGCAATGCCTCATGGGAATTGTAGTTCTGCAACAGCTGGATGGCCACCAGTTTGAGACCTCTGGTCTACGGGACACTAACATGAAAACCAAAAGTGCTAATTTTAAAGGCTTATGTGCAAGTTATTGCCAAAAAAGTGTATGGGGACCATACAATGCAAAAAAAGTTTATAAAATGTCCGTTTTTTCAGGAGCAGTGATTTTAATAATGCTTAAAGTGAAACAATAAAAAAATGAAATATTCCTTTAAATATCGTGCCTGGGGGTGTCCTTAGTATGCCTGTAAAGTAGCGCATTATTCCCGTGTTTAGAACAATACCACAGCTAAATTACATTTCTAAAGGAAAAAAAGTAATTTAAAACTGCTTGCGGCTGTAATGAATTGTCGGATCCCAGCAATATAGATAAAAATCATTGAAAAAAACAGCATGGGTCCACCCCCCCAGTCCATTACTAGGCCCTTTGGGTCTGGTATGACTATTAAGGGGAACCCCGCACAAAAACTAAAAAAGAAATGCGTGGGGGTGCCCCCAAAATACATACCAGACCTTTCAGGTCTGGTATGGATACTAATTAAAGGAAACCCCCCTCCTGAACCGTACCAGGCCACATGCCCTTAACATGGGGAGGATGCTTTGGGGTCCCCCCAAATCACCTTGTCCCCATGTTGATGGGGACAAGGGCCTCATACCCACAACCCTTGCCCAGTGGTTGTGAGGGTCTGTGGGTGGGGAGATTATCAGAATCTAGAAGCCCCCTTTAACAAGATGACCCCCAGATCCCACCCACCCTATGTGAATGGGTATCGAGTACATTGTACACCTACAGATTCAGCAAAAAAAGTGTCAAAAAAGTAAAAATGACAGTAGACAATTTGGAACAAGTCCTTTATTTAAAAAAAAAAACTGTCCCTCAATGTCCATTCATGTTTGATCACAGCGTTCGACAACCCGAGAAAAAAAATGCAATAACTCTGCCTCCCGCTGACTGAAGCCTCTTCGCGATGACAGCTGTTATATAGCTGAGGGCGGAGCCACCTGGTGACGTAAACGGGAGACCCAGAGAAAAAGACAAGAGAAAAGCGTCTCTGAGTGCAGGTATTTATTGGTAACAAATGCAAATAATCCACACTTACAGGGAAGTAAGAGAGGAACAACTCCGAAAAGGGACAACTTATGTATCAGTCTGGGCGTCCATGGTGTGGATAAATAGTAGAGTACCTCCGAAGGGGTAGCTGCGGTCACCCGCGAGGAGAAACAGCCAGCTGGACTGGATGGGAATTCTGTGATCCGACAAGGTGCTCGTAGGCATGTGACGTCACCGGAGTGGAAAAGAACACAACGCCTTTCAGAGCATGCGCGAAGCTCACACTGGGCATGCATGCTCCTTTTTCAAGTGTAGAATGAACGGGGAAGGAAGGAGACTTAAATAGCTCCGCATAAAGAGACAAAACACGCTACAGCTGATAGAAAACAACAGATAAACTGGCCCACTAATGTGAAAACCATGGCTAATTATAAAAATCATAAAAATTCCATCAGAAAGCTACAGAATACATATTTAAAAACCATAAATGGTGATAGTGACCATGAATAAAGGACACAAATAAATAATAACAGTGCCTGAAAAGCTAGATTATTATATCATACTATATAAAAGAAACAACCATATTGACATAATAATGTATCATGTACCAACAGCATCTGCCTAGAAAATAAATAGTGAATAAATTAATTGAATGATAAGGGTAAAAAAATATTAAAATATGAGTAAGAATACATTACACCAAGAGGGAGATATAGCTGATAAAAAACACTACTGGTGACAATTGATAAAATTACACGCGTGCATACGTATGCATATATACATACATGCCCGTGCATACATGCATACAAAATAAAATCATATCCGCATGAGTTCATGTCTAGAAATGCATGGACACATGCAAAAAACGAGAAGGAGGGGGGAAAGGAGGGGGGAAAGGGGGGGGGGGGATTGGGAAGGATATAACAGAAGAGACCTAAAAGTAAAAAAAAAAGGGAAGTATAGTGAGATGCTACATTATAGTAGCATCTCTAGTAAAGTAGTGAGTGTACAGCTTGTATAACAGTGTAAATTTGCTATGCCCTCAAAATAACTCAACACACAGCCATTAATGTCTAAACCGCTGGCAACAAAAGTGAGTACACCCCTAAGTGAAAATGTCCAAATTGGGCCCAATTAGCCATTTTCCTCCCCGGTGTCATGTGACTCATTACAGGTCTCAGGTGTGAATGGGGAGCAGGTGTGTTCAATTTGGTGTTGTCGCTCTCACTCTCTCATACTAGTCATTGGAAGTTCAACATGGCACCTTATGGCAAAGAACTCTCTGAGGATCTGAAAAAAAGAATTGTTGCTCTACATAAAGATGGCCTAGGCTATAAGAAGATTGCCAAGACCCTGAAACTGAGCTGCAGCAAGGTGGCCAAGACCATACAGAGGTTTAACAGGACAGGTTCCACTCAGAACAGGCCTTGCCATGGTCGATCAAAGAAGTTTAGTGCACATGCTCAGCGTCATATCCAGAGGTTGTCTTTGGGAAATATACATATGATTGCTGCCAGCATTTCTGCAGAGGTTGAAGGGGTGGGGGGTCAGCCTGTCAGTGCTCAGACCATACGCTGCATACTGCATCAAATTGGCCTGCATGGCTGTCATCCCAGAAAGGAAGCCTCTTCTTAAGATGATGCATAAGAAAGCCCACAAATAGTTTTCTGAAGACAAACAGACTAAGGACATGGATTACTGTAACCATGTCCTGTGGTATGATGAGACCAAGATAAACTTATTTGGTTCAGATGGTGTCAAGCGTGTGTGGTGGCAACCAGGTGACAAGTGCTTCTTGCCTACAGTCAAGCATGATGGTTGGAGTGTCATGGTCTGGGGCTGCATGAGTACTGCCGGCACTGGGGAGCTACAATTCATTCAGGGAACCATGAATACCAACATGTACTGTGACATACTGAAGCAGAGCATGACCACCCCTTTGGAGACTGGCCCGCAGTGCAGTATTCCAACAACCCCAAACACACCTCCAAGATGACCACTGCAGTGCTAAAGAAGCTGAAAGTAAAGGTGATGGACTGGCCAAGCATGACTCCAGACCTAAACCCTATTGAGCATATTTAGGGCATCCACAAACAGAAGGTGGAGGAGTACAAGCTCTCTAACATCCACTAGCTCTGTGATGGCTTCATGGAGGAGTGGAAGAGGACTTTGGTAGCAACCTGTGAAGCTCTGGTGAACTCCATGTCTACAAGGGTTAAGGTAGTGCTGTAAAAAAAGGGTGGCCACACAAAATATTGACACTTTGGGTCCAATTTGGACATTTTCACTTAGGGGTGTACTCACTTTTGTTGCCAGCTTTTTAGACATTAATGGATGTGTGTTGAGTTATTTTGAGGGGACATCAAATTTACACTGTTATACAAGCTGTACACTCACTACTTTACATTATAGCAAAGTGTAATTTCTTCAGTGTTGTTACATGAAAAGATATAATAAAATATGTACAAAAATGTGAGGGGTGTACTCACTTTTGTGAGATACTGTATATTGCCGGGATCTGACAATTCATTACAGCCGCGAGCTGTTTTAAATTACTTTTTTCCTTTAGAAATGTCATTTTACTGTGGTATTGTTCTAAACATGGGAAAGATGCGCTATTTTACAGGCACACTAAGGACACCCCCAGGCACGATATTTAAAGGAGTATTTCATTTTTATTGTTTCACGTTACGCATTATTAAAATCACTGCTCCTGAAAAAACGTCCGTTTTTAAACTTTTTTTTGCATTGATACATGTCCCCTGGGGCAGGACCCAGGTCCCCATGCCATTTTTTCAATGATTTTTATCTATATTGTCGGGATCACTTAACCACTTCCAGACCGCCGCACGCCGTTTATGTCCAAACTTTGACGGTGGATATCGTGGTTATGGCAGCAGCTAGCTGCCATAACCTGGTATCCCCATTTTAGTGTGGCGGTCGGCTTTCTGATAAAAGTGGTCCCTGTGGCAGATTCGCCGCGAGATCCCTTTTATCGGTGGCGGGAGAGGGGCCCCCCTCCCGCCGCAATCCGGTGCCCTCCACCGCTTACCGGAGCCGTCGGTAGCGGCGGAGGTGATCGCGTCCTTCTCCGTGCTGTGCCTGGAGACGAGTCAGGCTAAGATGGCGCCCACTCGTCTCCATGACACTGCTGGGCGGAAGCGACGTCAAAACGTCACTTCCGCCCACGCCTCTTAAAGGCATATTTTTTTCAATGTCATTTTTTTAAATGACTTTTTTTTTAATTGCATTTTAGTGTAAATATGAGATCTGAGGTCTTTTTGACCCCAGATCTCATATTTAAGAGGTCCTGTCATGCTTTTTTCTATTACAAGGGATGTTTACATTAGGCATGTGCATTTCGTTTCGTTCCGAATCGAAATTCGGACGAATTTTTCATTATTCGGAAATTCTAATGCATCCGAATTTCCGAATTACAAAAGTAAAGAATTTAAACGAATCCGAAAAAAACGAACGAATTCGAAAACATATTCGAATCTAATTCGAAAACATATTCGAATCAAATTTGAAAAAATATTCAAATCGAATTTGAAGACAAATTTGAATCGAATTTGGAAACGAATTCGAATCGAATTAGAAAAAAATAGAAAACGTTTTTCTAAAAAAAACAATAAGATAGAATATAAAATAATAAAGCAATAGAATATATATATATGTATTTTTTTTATTATTCTCTTCTATTGTTTTTTTATGCTTTTCTTTTCTATTACTTTATATTCTATAATAGTCTTTTCAACTCAAATTCATTCCATACGAAATTCGAATTTCGGAATATGGCTTCTGAAGTTTAAATTTCATATAGAATGAATTTGAATTTGAATAGAAAAGATTAGAACAGAAAATAATAGAAAAGAATGAACTAGAAAAACAATAGAACAGAATAGAAGAAAATATAATATATATATTGTATTTTCTTCTATTCTGTTCTATTGTTTTTCTAGTCTATTCTTTTCTATTCTATTCTAATCTTTTATATTCAAATTTGATTTCGGTCTATATGAAATTCGAATTTTGGAAGATATATATATAATTTTTTTCTATTCTGTTTCATTGTTTTTCTATGCTATTCTTTTCTATTCTATTCTAAACTTTTCTATGTGAATTTGAATTCAATATATATATATATATATATATATATATATATATATATATATATATATATTCTAAATTCAAATTTCGGAAGATGGCTTCTGAAAGTGGAATTTCGTATAGAATGAATTTGAATTTGAATAGAAAAGATTAGAATAGAAAATAATAGACTAGACAAACAATAGAACAGAACAGAATAAAATATAATATATATATTTTATTCTATTCTGTTCTATTGTTTTTCTAGTCTTTTCTCTTCTACTCTATTCTAATCTTTTCTATTCAAATTCGAATTCATTTTATAAGAAATTCAAATTTCGGAAGATGGTTTTATATGTATTAGAATTAGATTAGATTGGAACAGAAAATAATATAAAAGAATAGCATAGAAAAACAATAGAACAGAATAGAAAAAAATATAAAATATTCTATTCTAATCTTTTCTATTCAAATTCATTCGGTACCAAAATTCCAATTTCGGAAGATGGTTTTATTTATATATATATATATAATATTTCTTTCTATTCTGTTCTACTGTTCTATTGTTTTTCTATTCTTTTCCTATATAACCATTTTCCGAAATTCGAATTTTGTATAGAATGAATTTGAATAGAAAAGATTAAAATAGAGTAAAAAGAATAGACTAGAAAAACAATAGAACAGAATAGAATAAGATATAATATATATATTATATTTTATTCTCTTCTGTTCTATTGTTTTTCTAGTCTATTCTTTTCTATTATTTTCTATTCAAATTCGAATTCATTGTATACGCAATGCGAATTTCAGAAGCCATCTCCTGAAATTCGAATTTCGTATAGAATGAATTCAAATTCGAATAGAAAAGTTTAGAATAGAATAAAAAAGAATAGCATAGAAAAACAATGAAACAGAATAGAAAAAAATATAATATATATATTATATTTTATTCTCTTCTGTTCTATTGTTTTTCTAGTCTATTCTATTTCTATTATTTTCTATTCTAATCTTTTCTATTGCAATTCGAATTTCAGAAGCCATCTCCTGAAATTCGAATTTCGTATAGAATGAATTCAAATACGAATAGAAAAGTTTAGAATAGAATAAAAAAGAATAGCATAGAAAAACAATGAAACAGAATAGAATAAGATATAATATATATATTATATTTTATTCTGTTCTGTTCTATTGTTTTTCTAGTCTATTCTTTTCTATTATTTTCTATTCAAATTTGAATTCATTCTATACGCATTTCGAATTTCAGAAGCCATTTTCCAAAATTCGAATTTCACATAGAATTAATTCAAATTCGAATAGAAAAGTTTAGAATAGAATAGAAAAGAATAGCATAGAAAAACAATGGAACAGAATAGAAAAAAAAAAAAATATATATATATATATATATATATATATAACCATCTTCCAAAATTGGAATTTGGTACAGAATGAATTTGAATAGAAAAGATTATATTTTTTTTTCTATTCTGTTCTATTGTTTATCTATGCTATTCTTTTATACTTTCTATTCTATCCTAATCTTTTCTATTGGAATTCGATTTCATTCTATATGAATTTCAAATTTCGCAAAATGGTTATATATAGTTTAATTTTTCAAATTCAGTTAATGTTTTTTTCGAATGCAGTAGAATTTTTTCAAATTTTATAGTTTTTTTCAAATGTGGTAGAATTTTTTCGAATTTGACAGTTTTTTTCAAATGTGGTAGAATTTTTTTGAATTTGACAGTTTTTTTTTCGAATGTGGTAGAATTTTTTCGAATTTGATAGTTTTTTTCGAATGTGGTAGAATGTTTTTGAATTTGACAGTTTTTTCGAATGTGGTAGATTTTTTTTGAATTTGATAGTTTTTTTCGAATACGGTCGAATTTTTCGAATTCGAATTCGAAACGAATTCCGAAAACGAATGTAACGAATGCAATGAATTTAACTAAACAAATTTAGTTAAATAACGAATCGAAACGAAACGTTTTTTCATCCTGCACATGTCTAGTTTACATCCCTTGTAATAGGAATAAAAGTGACACAATTTTTTTTTAAACAGTGTAAAAATAAATAAAATAATGTAAAATAAAAAATAAAAATATTTTTTTTTTTTTAGAAACCCCCCGTCCCGATGAGCTTGTGCGCAGAAGTGAACGCATACGCTAGCAGCGCCCGCATATGGTCAAACCACACATGTGAGGTATCGCCGCGACCGGTAGAGCAAGAGCAATAATTTTAGCCCTAGACCTCCTCTGTAACGCAAAACATGCAACCTGTAGAATTTTTTAAACGTTGCCTATGGAGATTTTTGAGGGTAAAAGTTTAACGCCATTCCACGAACGGGCGCAATTTTGAAGCGTGACATGTTGGGTATTAGTTTACTTGGCGTAACATTATATTTCACAATATAAAAAAATTGGGCTAACTTTACTGTTGTCTTATTTTTTTTATTCAAAAAAGGTGATTTTTTTTCCAAAAAAAGTGCGCTTATAAGAGCGCTGCGCAAATACATTGCAAAAAAAAGTATTGCAACAACCGCCATTTTATTCTATAGGGTGTTAGAAAAAAAAACATATATAATGTTTGGGGGTTCTAAGTAATTTTCTAGCAAAAAAAAAAACGTTTTAAACATGTAAACACCTAAAATCCAAAACGAGGCTGGTCCTTAAAGTGGGGTTCCCATTTAAAAAAAAAAAAAAAATTAAAAGTCAGCAGCTGCAAATACTGCAGCTGCTGACTCTTAATTGGACACTTACCTGTCCCAGGGTCCAGCGATGCGGGGGATCGAAGCCCCGCTCATCCTCCCCTCCGTTCGGCGGCGCCGGAATTGCAACTGTGGGCGCCGGGCTGCAGCTTCACAGCCGGGCACCCACTGCGCATGCGCGAGCGGCGCCACGTGCCGTGATTGGCCGCTCAGTCATCTGAGACCTGTAATGGGTCCCAGATGATTGACAAGAGGGAAGGAGCAGAGCTGAGCCCTTCCTGTGCCAAGGGGAAGTGATGTCACCAGCCCAGGCACTGAAAGAGGCAGACTACGAGGGACCCCCTAGCAACAGGCATTTAGAGGTGAGTAAAAAAAAAAATTCCAATTTTTTTTTAGGCACATTCATGTATTTTTTTTTTTTTTTGGGTGGAACACCACTTTAAGTGGTTAAAATCATTGCTCCTGAAAAAACTGCAGTTTTTATGGCAATAATTTGCATATAAGCCTTTAAAATGAGCACTTTATATTTTTATTGTTCTGTGTTCGCTTGTTCGTACAAATTTTTTGCCCATTTGCATGTTCTGATGCAAACCGAACCGGGGGGTGTTCGGCTCATCCCTAGTGGTGAGGAAGGTAGTGGCAGCTATAGTGGTAAGCATACCATCTAGAACACCTCAGCAGCGGTTCCTTCTGTTTTCACAGAAGCCATATCAGATTTTGAGTTCATGGTTCTGTTTACTTCATATTCACAAATCTGGAGGACAACATAACCTTGATATTGTGACATGAAGCTAAGGCAAGCTTCATGCATTTTTCTTGCATAGTGTTTTCTCTCTCTTTCTGTAGTCATGTTTCTTAGAAAAAATCTGCCACTACCTCAAACTTTTGTTCTGAAAAAGAAGAACATCTGCTTGAAATCACCCAAATTTTGGAAGGTGAAAGCTCCCCTGATATACATGTTCCAGAGGAGACAGTTAAATTGGAAAGTCAAGAACTGTACAAAGGGCAAGGGGAGACATTAGTTGTACATGGAACAAAGAAGATTTTTCCATCAGTATAGGAAGGGGTTATTTACATTTAAAGTGGATAAGCTGCGAAATGCTTTGAGGCTGTAATGGCAAAAACAATAATGATATATTTTATTTTAAAAAAAGATTGCATGGTTTTCTTTCAGTTAATAATATAGAGAGTTATGATCTCTAAAGGCTTAGAAAGCAATATTTTGATCCAGGGAATTGAGCGGACTGACCTTGAGGGTTCAGGAAGGATTTTTTCTCATGTGAGGAAAAATTGGAAACTGTTGCATGGGTCTTTTGTTTACCTTCCACTGGGTCTAAACTAGAAGAATTGTAAGAGGCTAAACTTAATAAACAGCAGGGTTTTTTTTTCAGCCTTATTGAATATATAACTATGTATAGAGATCCTGACAGAAGCGTAACCACCCCAACCACAGCCATGATAAACATTCTGTTTAACATTCTGCCAAATTGGAGTCTTAATTATTTATATGTTTATAATGTTATCAACTTGTTGTTGTAATATACATAAGATTTCTTATAGTCTAGCTAGGTTTCTGTACAACGCATCTGGAAATTATTCAGGGCACATCACTTTTTCCACATTTTGTTATGTTACAGCCTTATTCCAAAATGGATTACATTCATTTTTTTCTCAAAATACTACAAACAATACCCCATAATGACAACGTGAAAGAAGTTTGAAATCTTTGCAAATTATTAAAAACAAAAAAAATCACATGTACATAAGTATTTACAGCCTTTGCCATGACACTGACCTGTTTCCACTGATCATCCTTGAGATGTTTCTACAACTTGATTGGAGTCCACCTGTGGTAAATTCAGTTTATTGGACATGATTTGGAAAGGCACACACCTGTCTATATAAGGTCCCACAGTTAACAGTGCATGTCAGAGCACAAACCAAGCCATGAAGTACAAGGAATTGTCTATAGACCTCAGAGACAGGATTGTATTGAGGCACATATCTGGGGAAGGGTACAGAAAAAGTTCTACAGCATTGAAGGTCCTAATGAGCACAGTGGCCTCCATCATCTGTAAATGGAAGAAGTTTGGAACCACCAGGACTCTTTGTAGAGTGGGCCACCTGGCCAAACTGAGCAATCGGTGGAGAAGGGCATTAGTCAGGGAGGTGGCCAAGAACCTGATGGTCACTCTGACAGAGCTCCAGCATTTCTATGTGGAGAACCTTCCAGAAGAACAACCATCTCTGCAGCACTCCACCAATCAGGCCTGAATGGTAGAGTGGCCAGACAGAAGCCACCTCTTAGTAAAAGGCATATGACAGCCTGCCTGGAGTTTGCCAAAAGAGTCCTTCAGGTACCTTTTGGCAAACTCCAGGCAGGCTGTCATATGCCTTTTACTAAGAGGTGGCTTCCGTCTGGCCACTCTACCATACAGGCCTGATTGGTGGAGTGCTGCAGAGATGGTTGTTCTTTTGGAAGGTTCTCCACATAGAAATGACCATGAGACCATTTTGTTTCTCATGAGACCATGAGAAACAAAATTCTCTGGTCTGATGAAACAAATATTGAACTCTTTGGCCTGAATGGCAAGCGTCATGTCTGGAGGAAACCAGGCACCACTCATCACCTGGCCAATACCATCCCTACAGTGAAGCATGGTGGTGGCAGCATCATGCTGTGTTCATGTTTTTCAGCAGCAGGAACTGGGAGACTAGTTAGGATCGAGGGAAAGATGAATGCAACAATGTACAGAGACATCCTTGATGAAAACCTGCTTCAGAGCGCTCTGGACCTCAGACTGGGGCAAAGGTTCAGCTTCCAACAGGACAACGACCCTAAACACACAGCCAAGATAATAAAGGAGTGGCTACAGGACAACTCTGTGAATGTCCTTGAGTGGCCCAGCCAAAAACAGACTTGAACCCAATTGAACATCTATGGAGAGATCTGAAAATGGCTGTGCACTGACACTCCCCATCCAACCTAATGGAGCTTGAGAGGTCCTGCATAGAAGAATGGGAGAAACTGTCCAAAAACAGGCATGCCAAGCTTGTAGTATCATACTTAAAAAGACTTGAGGCTGTAATTGGTGCCAAAGGTGCTTAACAAAGTATTGAGCCAAGACTGTGAATACTTATGTACATTTGATTTTTTATTTTTAATAAATCTGAAAAGATTTCCAACAAACTTCTTTCACAACGTCATTATGGGGTATTGTTTGTAGAATCTTTAAAATAATGAATTTAATCCATTTTGGAATAATGCTGTAACATAACAAAATGTGGAAAAAGTGAAGCGCTGTGAATACTTTCCGGATGCACTGTACGTTTCTCTTTTATATTTTACAAACTTCTAAAGTAGATCCAGATCAGACATTTATTCTAGTGGGTGTACATTTTGTTTCTATTTTAGCGTCCAGTTACCAGCGTAAATTGAAAGGTAAAATCTCACAGCAATTATTTTTAAGAATTTCTAGAATTTCCATCACGTGTTTTGGATGGAGGCTGTTAGGAGTGGCAGATGTTTAAATATTATTTAAAAAAAGCTGTAGTATTTTTACTCTTTTTGGACATACCTTTGAAACAAAACAACTTGATTTAAAGAAAAAAAAAACTTTCTTTTTTTCCATGTACAGTCAGGTCCATAAATATTGGGACATCGACACAATTCTAATCTTTTTGGCTCTATACACCACCACAATGGATTTGAAATGAAACGAACAAGGTGTGCTTTAACTGCAGACTTTCAGCTTTAGAGCTTTGAGGGTATTTACATCCAAATCAGGTAAATGGTGTAGGAATTACAACAGTTTGTATATGTGCCTCCCACTTTTTAAGGGACAAAAAGTAATGGGACAGATTAACAGTCATCCATCAAACTTTCACTTTTTAATACTTGGTTGCAAATTTGCAGTCAATTACAGCCTGAAGTCTGGAACACATAGACATCACCAGACGCTGGGTTTTATCCCTGGTGATGCTCTGCCAGGCATCTACTGCAACTGTCTTCAGTTCCTGCTTGTTCTTGGGGCATTTTCCCTTCAGTTTTGTCTTCAGCAAGTGAAATGAACGCTCAATCGGATGCAGGTCAGGTGATTGACTTGGCCATTGCATGTCATTCCACTTCTTTCCCTTAAAAAACTCTTTGGTTGCTTTCGCAGTATGCTTCGGGTCATTGTCCATCTGCACTGTGAAGCGCCGTCCAATGAGTTCTGAAGCATTTTGCTGAATATGAGCAGATAATATTGCCCAAAACATTTCAGAATTCATCCTGCTGCTTTTGTCAGCAGTCACATAATCAATAAATACAAGAGAACCAGTTCCATTGGCAGCCATACATGCCCACGCCAAGACACTACCACCACCATGCTTCACTGATGAGGTGGTATGCTTTGGATCATGAGCAGTTCCTTTCCTTCTCCATACTCTTCTCTTCCCATCACTCTGGTACAAGTTGATCTTGGTCTCATCTGTCCATAGGATGTTGTTCCAGAACTGTGAAGGCTTTTTTAGATGTTGTTTGGCAAACTCTAATCTGGCCTTCCTGTTTTTGAGACTCACCAATGGTTTACATCTTGTGGTGAACCCTCTTTATTCACTCTGGTGAAGTCTTCTCTTGATTGTTGATTTTGACACACATGCACCTACCTCCTGGAGAGTGTTCTTGATCTGGCAAACTGTTGTGAAGGATATTTTCTTCACCAGGGAAAGAATTCTTCGGTCATCCAATACAGTTGTTTTCCGTGGTCTTCCGGGTCTTTTGGTGTTGCTGAGCTCACCGGTGCGTTCTTTCTTTTTAAGGATGTTCCAAACAGTTGATTTGGCCACACCTAATGTTTTTGCTATCTCTCTGATGGGTTTGTTTTGTTTTGTTTTTCAGCCTAATGATGACTTGCTTTACTGATAGTGACAGCTCTTTGGATCTCGTATTGAGAGTTGACAGCAACAGATTCCAAATGCAAATAGCACACTTGAAATTAACTCTGGACCTTTTATCTGCTCCTTGTAAATGGGATAATGAGGGAATAACACACACCTGGCCATGGAACAGCTGAGCAGCCAATTGTCCCATTACTTTTGGTCCCTTAAAAAAGTGGGAGGCACATAAACAAACTGTTGTAATTCCTACACCATTCACCTGATTTGTATGTAAATACCCTCAAATTAAAGCTGAAAGTCTGCAGTTAAAGCAGATCTTGTTTAATTTCAAATCCAAATCCATTGTGGTGGTGTATAGAGCCAAAAAGATTATAATTGTGTCGATTTCCCAATATTTATGGACCTGACTGTACATTATGCAAAATATTGTAATCATGTTTGGATTTGACGAAGCAACTACCATCAAAACTTTATATTGCTCAATCCCATGTTAAGGGATACCTAGCATCATTCAACCCACTTCCTGTGAGCTGTGATGGAAATGCCCACTGGGGGAGCATCTTCATGCAGGTTTGGGCTCATAATATTTCTGGACCACTTGGAGCCATGTTCACATGTCGTTACAGCGCAGTGAGGAGGGACCAGCACCACCACTACCACTATTACTAGGGAAGAAAAGGACCCTTGATGTTATTGGACCAGCCTGAAGAATGCAGGAATAAGGAGTTTTTTAAAAAATAGGAGGGGTTTTGGGGTCGGGGTGGTCAGGAAGCTGGAGATGTGAATATTCTATTGGGAAAGTAAACTCAAACCACAGATACTGTTTTTCTGAAATGCTTTAGGACAGCATACAAAATGGATGGCGGCACCTTCAGTATTTTTTTTAACTATTTATTTTGGTGGTTTATTTTTGGAGTTTAGTGTTTCCATAAAGCAGAAAGGCCAGTTCTTATCATCCATAATCTGAAGATATTATTGTTGAAAAATAAATTATTGTTCTGTAGAAGACATATCCGTTTTTTCTTGATGGAGTGCCATAAAAAGTAAAGGTATAAACTGAATCACAAAATGTAGTAAAAAATGATTACAGGAAGTCCCTGAGTTACAAACATCTGACTTACATATGACCCATACTTACAGAGGGAGACAACAGGAAGTGAGAGGAAATCTACCACTAGGAAGGAAATTCACTGCTGTTATGCCGCGTACACACGAGCGGACATTACGGCGGACTTTGCCCGGCGGACTGGATTTCGTCGGACAATTCGATGTGTGTGGGCTCCAGCGGACTTTGTTTTCTCAAAAGTTCGACGGAATTAGATTTGAAACTTGCTTTAAATTTATCCGACGGACTCTGCTTTCTAGCGGACAAACCGATCGTCTGTGTGCTAGTCCGACGAACTCAAACTGACGCATGCTCTGAAGCAATTACAAGACGGAAGCGCTCGGTCTGGTAAAACTAGCCTTCGTCTTGAAGCTAGCACATTCCTCTTCTGTCGTCTTTTAATACAGCCTTTTTTTAGGATTGATAATGCGAGAGGAATGAAGTTGTTTTTCTGCTTTATATTCACACAGAGTTCTCACAAACTTCTTTCTTCATGATTTATCCTCCTGCCATGACTAATATAATATTTTGTAACAGCCAGATCTCCATAACTTTTAAATTTTAAAATAGATATTTTTTTTTTTTTTTTTTATTTCCGCACTTTAGCTATTTTACAATGTGTGTTAAATGTTAACCACATTTTTGGTGTGTATTTTCAAGTTACCACAATTAACATTCATATTTTGTGTTGTTTTAAAGAACCTTAATGAGGTTGTTGTCCCTTGTTCATTAGACATAGGGGGGTGTATTTAACAAAGGCAAAATCATTTTTCACTCCAATTGCTAATTATACATATAATTCCACATAAAGAGCATTTTGAAGTGTGTTCGCTGTGGATCCGAGGGGCACATGCAAGGAAGCCCAAACCAAAACAATTAATTTTTATTTTACATGATTTTCGGCAAAAATCAGCAGAGCTTCCCCCGAGCTTGTTTTTGACAAAAGGCTTAAATCATTTAAGAATATCAAGTGAAACGTTCACTTGGGAAATTGCACACCAAGTGCACTTGTTGGAAGTGCAGTCGCTGAAAAACTGAGGGGAAGAGCTTAAATTCGGGGAAGCTCTGCTGATTTATTCCTAAAATCATGTAAAATCAAAATAAATTCTTTTTATTTGACAAAAACACACATAGGGGTTGATTTCATAAAGGTAAAAAGCCTGTGCGTTTTGGAAATTGCATTTGCCCTCTGCAAGAGCAGTTGCTCCCAAGCTTTATTAAATGTGAAGCAGCTCTGCTGACTTCCATCATCCAATCATGTGCAAGCAAAAATGTTTTTTTTTTTCTTTTACTTGCACAGGATTGGGTACTCTTTGCAAAGTCAAGCTTTTAAATAATTTCTGATGCTCTGGAGCAATTGCACTTGCAGAGGGCAACTGCCCTCTGCAAAGTGCACAGACTATTTGCTTTTCTCAAATCAACCCCATAGTCTTTTCGACCTGTACCTGCCGACTCCCAAACAAAATGGCGTTTTTGAATCAAAAGACATAGGCAAGAATGTAAGGTAAACCAAAAAGTATTTATTTGATAAACAAAAAAATTAGGAAGGCAACACTGGACACACTTTTAGAATCTGGGAAGCCTTTCGTCCCCCAGGACACACATCAAGTTTGAGGACAAGAAAATAGGTATCTTGCGACTATAGGGAGCACAGGGAGCACAGTCAGAACAGACAGAAACCAGGCAATCACTTTCGACTCTTCCGTGTAGCCTTCCCTCCACGCTTCTCTGCAGCCTTCCTCGGAGGTTGTGCCTCTGGTGGTGTACTTGGGGCAGGAGGAGGAGGAGGAGGAGGAGGAGGAGTAGGAGTGCCTTCATCTGCTATATATGTGTTAGCAGTAAGCTCCCCTCTCAAGCCCTTCTGGTAAGCCTGGAAAAATAGACCCTCACAGAGGAGGCGTTGGCCCTTTTCCAACTCCTGTAATCTGCTGGCTATATAGGTGCCATACGCCTCCTCTGCATTGGGAGGTTTACTCAGGATCAGGCTTGCTTCCCGTATGAGGTCTAGGGATTCCTGCTCTGTTGCAGTCATCCTCCTGGGCCTTTTCTGTATAATGCGGAGGGGAGGCACCTGGCACTCCGTGCGGCTTCTACTTGGCCCAGCCACAGCTTCCTCCTCTCTCCCACTGGGCAAGGCCTCCTCCTCTCTCTCACTGGGCAAGGCCTCCTCCTGGCTGAGGTCATCCTGGGTAAAAAAAAGGGACATAGTTGTAATTTTCTGTTATGCAATCACACACAATTTTCAGCTCATAACTTTCAAAGATAATTACACAAAATAGTAAAGGCTATCTATTTGACCACACCATTATTTCAGATGATCAACAAGATCTGAAGTTACGTATATATTTGGCCACTACTGTCTAGTGATATGTCTACATATTACTCTTTGTGCAGAAGTGATTTTTGATGAAGCACTTTCAAAATGAACACCTTAACATCATTAATAACATTTACACAATCCCAAAATCTTCAAAAAAAAGTATACCTGGCTGAAGCTGGGCGCATCCACTTCATCAATGGTGAAAAGGCCCAGTTCATCCTGGGACTCCTCAGCTGGGGTGGAGGTGGATGGAAGGCTGGAGGGAAGAGTGGATGGAAGGCTGGAGGGAAGGCTGGAGGGAAGGGTGGGGGGAAGGGTGGGGGGAAGGGTGGAAAGGGATTGCCTGGCTTCGGTCTGCTGATCCAGGAATCGCAGTTTGTGGTAATACCACAACTTGGGTACATAAACTTGGTCAGCTGCTGCCCCGGATCTCAGCGACTCCTGGATTTTTCTGTGTTCCCGCTTGTACATATTACGCAAGATACCTATTTTCCTGTCCACAAACTTGAGGTCTGCCTGGGGGAGTCGAGTCTTCACAAACTCTAAAAGTGTGCCCAGTGTTGCCTTCCTAACATCACGATTATAATATTGGGGGTGTTTGACCTCCCAGAGGTTTTTCTTCTGCTCATATAGATCAATGAAATGGATCAAAAACTCTTCCTCTTTAAAGGGATTCATTATTTCTGCAAGACAAGACACAAGATCAAAACTTAAATGTCAGTCCCAAATCTCAGGATTAGTTTGTGTTGTAATCTAGGGGACACACACAAACACACACACACACACACACACACACACACACACACACACACACACTCTTTAATCTTACCTTCGTTTGTGCCGCTCGCTACTTCCGCACGGACATACGTTGGCCATCGTACTAGCTTTATATACACTGCGCATGTGTCATGCTCCGCCTGCGTCGCCCGCCCCTGACGTTCGTGAGTACGATTTGGCCCCGCCCCTTCACTCTTCGTTGCGCAGTGGGAGTAGATAGCAAAAGATGGCGGAGCGATTAAGTGGAAGTAGCGCGGAGGAAAGCCCGGAGCCCCAAACATCCACATCCCGGAGGAGATATAAGGCCACCAACATGGCTTTTGAAGAGATGGTGGAGATGGTGTCCATATTAAGAAGGGAGGACTACGATGGCAAAAAAGGACCGTACACACGACCCAATATGAGGAAGGACAAAATAATGTCGTCAGTTGTCACCGCTCTGGAAGATAAATTTGGTACAAAACGTTCGAAAGAACAATTGCGGAAGCGGTGGTCTGACATAAAAAGTCGGGAGCCAGAACAATATTGGCGAATCAAGAAGCTGCTGAAAAAAAGTAAGTACTTGTGTTTTACTATTGAGATACAGAACTTGCATGCTGATCCTTATTTTTGGCGGTTTTTCTGCATCGTTCGTAAATACCGTTCTTTGGAATAGATCGGATACTTTAGAAAGTGACGTTATTTTTTCGCCAAATACGATGGGACAGGGTTGGACATACATTTATGGCTTGATAATTTGGCGAATTCCCACAATGAGTTGATGTGGTGTAGATGTGTTTGAAAATATAATGCTTCATCAAAAATGATTCAGTGTAATGTAGGGACAGGACACAGCAGCTGTTTCCACATCTGGACTCACGAGCACTATAGTTTAGCAGTCCCACTATTGTTCTTCGATTTTATTTTTTGAAATATTTAATTGGAATATTATTCCGTACGTTTTTTGGCTCTGCGTAACTTCTGCATACTTTCAGCTATTAAAACCATTCAACTATTAAAATGTTCGTCTCTTTGAGCTGATGTGTGGTCATTTTCAACTTTTTTAATACCATGTATACTTTATTAACTAATCAGTTTTTTTTCTCATTTTTAAACATTGAATTCAATGGGAGCATGCTTGAAATCCTCCAATTCTTCTTCCGCTCCCAAAAGTTTCAGCTCCTTCATACTTTCACCTAGAGACACCAAACAAACTTTACAATGTTCACTAAATATTCATCTATCTGGCTATATCTTTTCAGTTTGATATTTTACAATTTTTTGGAGAAAAAGCTTTTTGTTTAGAGGTCATTTCGTGTAATTTTAGACATTAATCAGAGTGTACTGTGTTTGTTTTGTTGCCATGGTTACCAAAGCTTCTGTTATACACAGGGGGGGAGGTGGCCGGAGCATCTCAGCTCTGATTACAGAGCCCGGGGGAGGGGACAGACACACCATGTACTGATTTATAATAGAGGAATATGATGGGGCATTCCCCCGCATTTTGCTAAGGAAATGCATTTTCTAGTGTACTATGTGACCATAAATAAATTTTTGAGGGGTAATACACATAGGAGATCATTGAGGTGTCAGCATCTGTGAAACTTTCCCAAAAATATGCATTCTTTCTAATTGTTGTTCAGAGGTAATGTTCATCCTGTCTTCAACATTTATTATGATGCAAAATTTGCAAAAAAATCATAACCAACATTTTACTTTCTTTATTAAAAAATAAAAGATCAGTGTGTTTTAACTTGACCTTTTTTTATAATCTCATAGGGGAGAAAAGACTCAGACAACAGTCCAAGGATCTCAGGACCCCCCCAAGTCACCAGCCTGAGGCCCAAGATACCCCAAGCCCCAGCCCAAGACCACGCCCACCCGACGACCTTGAGGAAGGAGAGGTGGAGGAAGTGTGCGAGGTTTCAAGCCCACCAAGTGAGTGACTGACACCCCAGCTTGAGTTACTGTATTTTGGCGTGCATATTGTAAACATTGTTTTTATTCACTCGTTTTAGGTGAGTTTCTGGTTGTGGAAGGCCAAGCGGCAGAGCACTTCACCACAGACAGTGCGCAAAGACTAATAGGCCAGATAATGCTGTGGAATGGCCACATAGATCAAATGCGTGAACAAATTCACAGCATGAAACTTCGCCTGGACTCCATGCAACAGGAAATGAAGAACATGATTGATGTTTTGGGCAGAATATAAGCACGTTTGGGCTAAAAACATCAATCATGTTCTTCATTTCCTTGTGAAGTTATTTTGTTTTTAAAAACAATTTTGCAAGTTTTGGGGTATACCCAAATTTACATTGTGTGATGCACACGGTGTGTCATCATGTGCTATCTTCCATCATGGGTTAGCAATGTACTTGTTTTGTGTTTGCAAACCCTTCATCCTGAAAATTCTTGGGTGGTGAGAGCAACCAAAAATGGGATTGCACACACAAAACATGTACATTGCTCTCCCATGATAGGAGATAGCACATGTTGACTTGACCCTTTAGTAAAGCTCAATTTTGAGCATCTTATAAATGACCAATTTCTGCAAGGGTGACATTACATGCACCGTTCTCGAAATATTGAACTTTGTAAGTTAATGTATTGTAAGTTTTGTTTATAAAAACACTGTTGTGTATGTAAATGTTTTGAGATAAAGGTCTATATATTTTTGAAAAAATGGCTTGAATAATTTTGTAAAAGATAATTTTTTTACACAACGTAAAATATTTTTTGACAAAATAAAAAAAAAAAAAAACACAAAAATATGATAAAAAATGCACCTTTCAATGTGCACCAAGTAAAATGTTTTACCCTATACAATGTGTGTGGCTGTTTCTTGAAGTCAACATTTGGGGTTTGTTTTTGTGGGCCTGATTAACTAAAGCTAAATGCACTTGACACTACTACAAGTGCACTAGGAGACAGACATAACTTAAAGGTAAACAACAATAAAAACAAGATATTTAGATAAACAAATTTTCTTTTTTATTTTTGTAAAAAAATTAGAGATGTTGCTGAATAGCAATGGCCCCCCGACCATTAAAATAATTCACATAACGGTCACGCACTTGACGTGCGGGTCGGGGGGCCAAGCCAATACGGCCAATTTCTAGGCCTGTCAAAGTGCTACTAGCCTCTTCCAGTCTGGGCTCAGGCCCAACAGAGGATAGATATGTCACTGAATGTCTCCTTAAAAAGTTATGCAAGATGCAGCAAGCAAGGATGACGTGGTTGATTTTATAGTCCGCCAAATTAATAGCCGTAAGGAAGATACGGAACCGGCTGGCCAGAATACCAAAGGCATTCTCCACAACCCTTCTTGCTCTGGCCAGCCGGTAATTAAATACCCTCCTCTCAGGGGTGAGTGTCCTTTGGGGGAACGGCCTCATCAAGTTCTCACAGAGAGCAAATGCTTCATCAGCAATAAAAACTGAGGGGAGTCCATCCACATTATCGTCATCAGGTGGCAATTCCAGGCCACCGGTCTGGAGACGATAGCACAGCTCGGTCTGTGCAAAGACTCCTCCATCAGACATCCGGCCGTTCTTCCCCACATCCACAAACATAAACTCCAAATGTGCCGAGACCACCGCCATCAAAACTACACTATGGAACCCCTTGTAGTTAAAGAAATATGACCCCGAATGCGGTGGTGGCACAATCCGGACGTGCTTCCCGTCAATCGCCCCTACACAGTTGGGAAAGTCCCAACGGTCAGCGAACTGGGAGGCCACAGTCTGCCATTCCTGTGGACTTGTAGGAAACTGTGGAGTGCAAAAAAAATAAGATAAGGACTTTAATAACAAAAATTGTATATCAGATTACACCAAAACATTAGTAAACAACAGCAGTCAAATATTATGAATATGTGTGTTTGTAATTGAAATTTATTAAAACATAAGGCACACTTATAAGATTACTCACCCCCTATGATGGCCCATTGATACATTTGAATGTGGGGGGAGGGGCTCTAATTAGGTTAACAAACACACATGACTGGCTGAAACATTTGTGGGGTGGGGGAGGGGTTCTAATTAGGTTAACAAACACACATGACTGGCTGAAACATTTGTGGGGTGGGGGAGGGGTTCTAATTAGGTTAACAAACACACATGACTGGCTGAAACATTTGTGGGGTGGGGGAGGGGTTCTAATTAGGTTAACAAACACACATGACTGGCTGAAACATTTGTGGGGTCGGGGAGGGGTTCTAATTAGGTTAACAAACACACATGATTGGCTGAAACATTTGTGGGGTGGGGGAGGGGTTCTAATTAGGTTAACAAACACACATGACTGGCTGAAACATTTGTGGGGTGGGGGAGGGGTTCTAATTAGGTTAACAAACACACATGACTGGCTGAAACATTTGTGGGGTGGGGGAGGGGTTCTAATTAGGTTAACAAACACACATGACTGGCTGAAACATTTGTGGGGTGGGGGAGGGGTTCTAATTAGGTTAACAAACACACATGACTGGCTGAAACATTTGTGGGGTGGGGGAGGGGTTCTAATTAGGTTAACAAACACACATGACTGGCTGAAACATTTGTGGGGTGGGGGAGGGGTTCTAATTAAGTTAACAAACACACATGACTGGCTGAAACATTTGTGGGGTGGGGGAGGGGTTCTAATTAGGTTAACAAACACACATGACTGGCTGAAACATTTGTGGGGTGGGGGAGGGACAAACAAGACAATGGAGCAGACAATATACATTGTTCAATGGACTATAGGCTAGAGATAAAAATGGACCCAGCATTGCATGGTGGGGAGGTTAATGAAAGAAATTATGCATGTATAGGGCAATAACTGATTAAAATAGGCATGCACAAAGATAAAGGGGACATTCACAGCAGATTGAAAGCATGGCAATTAGGTAAAGAGGACAGTTCTACAATACATCAAAAAACAGTTAATACATATCATGTAATGTTAAAGGATAAAACTTACCTTCATATATTCCTTCTGCAGGACCTGAATAATAGCAGAACAGGTCTCTGGGATTATGATCCCCAGAGCCTGGGGGGAGATGCCTGTCGAGAACTTTAAGTCCTGAAGACTTCTCCCTGTCGCCAAGTAACGTAAAGTGGCAACTAGCCTCTGCTCCGCACTAATGGCTTGCCTCATGCAGGTATCCTGCCTGCTGATATAGGGGGTCAGCATAGCCAAAAGACGCTCAAAGATGGGGTCCGTCATCCTGAGAAAATTCCTGAAATCCTCAGGATTATTCTCACGGAGCTCACGGAGCAAAGGCATATGACAGAACTGGTCACGCTGGCGCAACCAATTCTTGGTCCATGAACTCCTCCTCGCCCTGTTCATGGACTGGACTCGGGTCAAAGTATTAACCCCAACACCAAGTCCCCACACAGCACGAACTCGAGAACGAGTACGTCCACTCGACATGGCTTCAAAACGGTCGGCTGCTCAAACTAACAAACTTATAACAAACGCAATGAAGAACAGCAAGGCCTATGAAGAACGACCTGAAAATCAGGAACGAGCGGAGCAGAACGGCCTGCAAGGCAGGTTACGAACTGACCAACACGCACTGAAAAGCAGATACAAACCTCACAAGCACAAACTGAACCGCAGAAAACGAACGAAATAAGCTGAAGTGTGAAAAGCGCGAATCGTCTCTAACCAAACTTCTACTAACACGAGATAAACACGAGATTAGCAGAAGGAGCCCAAAGGGTGCCGGAGTGGGGCTTGGACTTCCTTTTTCTAGTCCCGTCGTACGTGCTATATGTCACCGCGTTCAAAACCAGCGGACTTTTGCAGTGACCGTGTGTGGCCAAGTCCGTCCGTTTTTAAGTCCGGCGCAAGGAGCAAACAAAGTCCGACGAAAAGTCCGCCGGGCAAAGTCCGCCGTAATGTCCGCTCGTGTGTACGTGGCATAAGAGTCATTATGGGAAAAAGGTGTCTCCACTGATGCTTTATCAGCAATCCTTGTTTCCAGAACAACCCAAAATTTTCAAAATCCAATTGGCACAGGGACAGAAAGTGAGGTGAAATCTTCTGAACAGGGGCACAGACAGCAAAACAAACCATACAGGGGTGTTAACCCTTCCCTATGCTATCCAAAAAGCATAAAAAAATATTTTTTTGGGCTGGAGTTACACTTTAACCACTTGCCTACCAGGCACTTACACCCCCTTCCTGCCCAAGCCATTTTTCAGCTTTCAGCGCTGTCGTACTTTGAATGACAATTGCACGGTCGTACTACACTTTACCCAAACAAATTTTTTATCATTTTCTTCACACAAATAGAGCTTTCTTTTGGTGGTATTTAATCACTGCTGGGTTTTTTATTTTTACAAAAAAAAAGACCAAAAATTTTGAAAAAAAAATGTTTTTATTTTTTTTTCTGTCAGTGAATTTTGTAACTAAGTAATTTTTCGCCTTCACTGATGTGCGCTGATTAGGGATGGGCTTTATGTTCGGGTCGAACATGAGCTGTTCGCCCGTTCACCGTCTGACCCCCTCTGACAACCCGGGGAAAGCCACAGGGAAGTCCCCGTGCGTCAGAGGAGGGCGGGGGAGTAACTGGGTGGCCCTGCCCTCCGTTATATAAGAAGTGTCAGACGAACCAAAGCGTCACACGGCGGAAGACTCCCACTGGGGCGGATCGTGCGGACGGAGCGAAGAAGAAGCCTGAGGAAGATGCGGGACGAGAAGAGCGGAGGAAGAAGAAGATGGAGAAGGAAGAAGAACACTGAAGGAAGACCAGAAGAAAGAAGATGGAAGAAAAAGAGATTAATAAAAGACTTGTCAAAAACCGTCTCTTTTGTTTTTTAAACTTTTTTTGACACTTTTTTTGTGAAATGGTAGGGGTACACTTTTACCCCATTACCAATTCACACAGGGGGGTCGGGATCTGGGGGTCCCCTTGTTAAAGGGGGCTTCCAGATTCCGATAAGCCCCCCACCCGCAGATCCCCACAACCACCGGGCAAGGGTTGTGGGGATGAGGCCCTTCACCCCATCAACATGGGGACAAGGTGCTTTTGGGGCTACCCCAAAGCATCCTCCCAATGTTGAGGGCATGTGGCCTGGTACGGTTCAGGAGGGGGGGTGCTCTCTCATCCCCCCTCTTTTCCTGCAGCCTGCCAGGTTGCATGCTCGGATAAGGGTCTGGTATGGATTTTTGGGGGGAACCCATGCCATTTTTTTTTATTTTTGCGTGGGATTCCCCTTAAAATCCATACCAGACCTGAAGGGTCTGGTATGGATTTTGAAGGGGACCCCCACGCCATTTGTTTTTAAATTTTGGTGCGGGGTTCCCCTTAATATCCATACCAGACCTGAAGGGCTTGGTATGGAATTTAGGGGGACCCCCATGCGTTTTTTTTTACATTTTGGTTCGGGGTTCCCCTGTGGGGAAATCCCATGCCGTTTTTATCAATGAACTTTTATGTGTATTGCCGGACCGACAATTTATTGTAGCCGGCGCTAGCGATAGTAGTTTTACAGTAGTTAGTAGCTGTCAGACTGTTCTAAACACGGGAAACATGCGCCCCTTTACAGGCATACTATAGACACCCCCGGTACGAAATTTAAAGGAATATTACACTTTAATTGTTTCACTTTAAGCATTATTAAAATCACTGCTCTCGAAAAAACGGCCATTTTTGAAACTTCTTTTTGCATTGATACATGTTCCCTGGGGCAGGACCCGGGTCCCCAAACAATTTTTATGACAATAACTTGCATATAAGCCTTTAAAATGAGCACTTTTGATTATGCATGTTCGTGTCCCATACACTTTAACGGTGTTCGCGTGTTCGAACAAATTTTTTGCCTGTTTGCATGTTCTGGATGCAAACCAAACCGTGGGGGTGTTTGGCTCATCCCTAGTACTGATGAGGCGGCACTTATATGCACTGATAGGCCTAACTGGTGGGCATTGATGAGGTGGCACTTATGGGCACTGATGAGGAGGCACTTATGGGCACTGATGAGGTGGCACTAATATGCCGCACTTATGGGCACTGATAGGTGGCACTGATATGTGGCACTGATGAGCACTGATAGGCGGCACTGATAGGCACTGTTGGGTGGCACTGATGGGCACTGATAGGCAGCACTGGTGGGCACTGATAGGCAGCACTGGTGGGCATGGATAGGCAGCACGGATAGGTGGTACAGATGGGCACTGATGGGCATTGATGGGTATCACTGGGCATTGATCGACAGCAGTGATGGGCATTGATAGGCAGCACTGATAGACGGCACTGATTGCCAGCACTGACTGGCATCGCTAATGGGCATTGATTGATGGCACTTGTGGGCAGTGGTGGGCACTGATTGCTGCCACTGGTGGGCACTATATGCTGGCATTGGTGGGCACTGTTTGTGACACTGTATTTATTTATTGTAATCAGGGCACTGATGATCAGTGCCCTGATTACATCCCTAGATGTCCCCCTGTGAGGAGATGCCACTGATCGGCTCTCCTCTCCTCACACTCTGTCAGTGTGAGGCGAGGAGAGCCGATTACCGGCATCTCTTTGTTTACATGTGACCGGCTGTGTCCAATCACAGCCAATCACATGGTTAAAGAGCCGCAGGCGCAGCGCAGTTGCCGCACAGCGCGCCCCCGCGGGTACGCGAGAGCGGCTGTTCTGGGACGCCGTCATACAGTAAAATCATATGAACATCAATCCAGGGGTGTTGCTAGTACCTGGCACACAAGGCCCTTGGTCTTCCACTGAGTGTCTCTTTTTCAGTAACGGTTGTGGTCACTCCAGGAATGGTCCTCTAGACAAACATACTAATCTTTGCTGAATTTGGTTTTACACCTTCAATTATGCTACATTTAATAACATGTTTACTTTCAGTCAGTGAAATTACAGCTAAGTCTGTTTCAGTCCAATTCACTTTTCAATGAAATAGATTGTAGATCCAGATATTATCCAAAGAAAATTAAAAGACATTCTGAGTACCAGCCCACTGGATTAAGTGGGGCACAATAAAATGTGTGTTTGAAGCAGGACAACTGCAAAGAACGATTGGCAGAGAAGTACAGCAGTAATGGGAAAATAAAAAAACTTCTCCCACATTTCTCATTGGTATGAAACATCTACCATAATATTTCAATTTAAGTACCTTAATGCATCAATACATAATACAGTTTCTGTACCATAGAAAACACAGCAAAGAAAACATACCAGTAAAATCACGTACAAAAGTTAATGCCATGTAAAATTGATTTAAGATGCAGATTAAATAAATAAACAATACAGCTTAAAACACCCACTAAGCATTGTATAAAATATACAGTACTTCAATTGGAAAATTACAGGTATAACAGGAATATGATGTCAACCAAATTACACAGAGCAATGTCAGAAATGAAAGACAACAGAACATTAAATCATCAAACCACATGGCACAGCAAAGCAGTAATTACTCTAAAACTGAAATACAAATATTACACAATCTTGAAATAAATCGCAATCAACATACTATCAAATGAACCACCGGCATAACTCTGTGGCCAAAGCTGTCCACTGACTCATTTCCAACGATACCTCCAGTATTTCCCAGGAGCTCACTTCAGATGATTACTGCTTTATTCTCATTTTGGACTCATGACATTATGTCATCTCTTTTCTATGGGCAATGTCATCTTTTTTGTTGAGAAGGAAATGTCATCTTCTTTCCTCTAATACATGTATTTGTCAAATAAAGATTTGTTTCCAAGGTGTGATAAGGTTATTTCATGAGCAAGATGGCTCATTTCCTATTACAGTTATTTCACATATCATGCCAAGCTGTCCGTGTAAAAAGTAAGAAAGGCAATCTGATGTAGGATGAAGAGTAGATGAATATTAAAGCGATACGGATGTTGTCCCCGCACTGGGGTGAATCTGTCCAGGTATGAACTGAAAGTTGCTCTCCAGAGGCAAAGAGCCCCAGGTGCTGGCTAATGCTAGTAGAAGCTGTATGCAATAGGGAAAATCCGGACAGCCGCACTCCAGGAGATTATAATCCAAACTTCTTTATTTTAAAATCAGGAACATGTCATACAGTACATCATAGACAGAGTGTACAGGCAGTCAGCTTACGCACTATGCCCAGTGCTTACTCATAGCTCCTGAGAGGGGGAACTTGATGGTGGTAGTTAATGTTTCACAACAAGTTCAGGTATTAGTCCACGTAAGGATAAAATGATGCTGAATAAATGGAAGGCAGCCAGTCTATAAAAGCTAGAAGAAGCTCTGGAACAATAAAAAAGAAAGAAGGACAGCACCCTCTAAGTGCAGCATGTATGTTAAAAATATTTATTACAATAGATAAAAACACTCACATTTGAGTTGCTAAAAACCAGCATGTAAAGTAGTTTCATCCGCGTGCTCTCGGGAGATGTGGATGTCACGGGCCAGTGGGGGGGTTCCTGGGATGTGAGTCCTGTGACCTGGTAGCTGTTCCGGTGGTGCAGAGGGTCCTCAGAGCCTCCGGGCAGCCAGGATATCGGTCATGGATCCTCCGTGGAGCGCCGTGCTGACCTGTGTCTTCACTTCCGGGAGCGGGGTGAGGCGGGTGGTGCTTCGCGCTCGGAGCATGCGTGCTCCTTCATCAGGCTATGCTGGTGGCCATATTCAGTGTGGGAATTTATACCATAGGCAATGGGAGGGGTGGAGAGGTAATTGAGAGGAGGGCGGGACTATGTATAATGATTGGGCACGTAGGTAACCATGGAGATGGGGTGTACACAATGTGGAAGAGGAGTGAAGGGAGACGGGGAGTGGGTGGGGCGGGGAGTGAGAAGAGGGGGAAAAAAAGGAGATATGCAAATGAGTGTGTTGTGGTAAGAACATATATGTGTGTATATGGATTGTGGGGTAAGGAGAAGGTGGTCTATAGGAAGAGGAATGTTGTATTGATCATAGTGGACGGGAACAAAACATATATATATATATATATATATATATATATATATATACAGTGGCTTGCGAAAGTATTCGGCCCCCTTGAACTTTTCAACCTTTTGCCACATTTCAGGCTTCAAACATAAAGATATAAAATTTAAATTTTTTGTGAAGAATCACCAACAAGTGGGACACAATTGTGAAGTGGAACGAAATCTATTGGATATTTTAAACTTTTTTAGCAATTAAAAAACTGAAAAGTGGTGCGTGCAAAATTATTCGGCCCCCTTGCGTTAATACTTTGTAGAGCCACCTTTTGCTGCGATTACAGCTACAAGTCGCTTGGGGTATGTCTCTATCAGTTTTGCACATCGAGAGACTGAAATTCTTGCCCATTCTTCCTTGCAAAACAGCTCGAGCTCAGTGAGGTTGGATGGAGAGTGTTTGTGAACAGCAGTTTTCAGCTCTTTCCACAGATTCTCGATTGGATTCAGGTCTGGACTTCTAACACCTGGATACGTTTATTTGTGAACCATTCCTTTGTAGATTTTGCTGTATGTTTGGGATCATTGTCATCTCTGTTCTGGTGAACTCGTCTAGCCTTTTTCAGTCACTTCCCGTCTTTATGCACTTACTTTAGCATTAGCCTCTTACGATTTCTCTAGACCAGCATACTGATAGTTATCAGTAATATTTTTAACTTATTCCTTCTCAATATGCACCATAAAATAAGCTTGCCAGCACTCCAATGTTTCATGTCATCAAAATGATAAATATTGTATGTTGTAATGAGTACCATGGGTGTAACATAAGGGGTTGTAGGGGTCACAATCGCAACCCCGCCCCTGCAGCCTCCCTGTCATATTATCATATCCTCCACAAAATCCAGCTCCGATCTGCCCTAGGGCCCCACAGCCACGCTCCAGTACTGGGCTTCTACTTTGCCTTCCACAGTCCACACCCCTCTGTTCCCATTGGCTGGGGAGAAGCTGTGAGCCATTTCCTGAATGGAGAGGAGAACGAGGTGAGAACTGCCCAGGATGGGGAAGTGTCTGTGCTGTGTGCTGGCAACATGGAATGGTAACCGAGCTCAGCGAGGCAAGAGGAGGGGAGTGCTGTCCTGTAGCCCCGATGGGACCAATGTCACTGGTGAGGTATGACACTGCTCAGTGTCTCCTAGTCACCAGCTGGGATTCTCTGTACCCTCCCACCCAGGGATGTCTACTTACCCCACTTCCCTGACAACTAGGGAAATGACACACACCTCCGGGAGGTGACCTTCCCCAACACTTGCCAACAGTGACAGAGAAACCTTTAGAAATTACTAAAACAAATCCCTTAACACCTCCTCGGGGGTCCCCTGAAGGGCTGCAGGCTCCAGATTTTGGGGCACATGGCTTTGCCCTCCCAGATCTAAGTTGCCCCACCCCCTTCAAAGCCCACTGACCACCCCCTCCACCCTGCATGCTGTGTCCGGCTACTGAGCATCTTTCCTATTACAGCACTCTATACTGTTCTTCCTCCGCAGGGCTGAAATCACATTACTTTACAACACAGCCAGTTATCCATGATCTCTATAGGGTGTATCCGCCTATTGCAACTACACTGCTGTTCCGACCAGAGAATTTACAGGTCAGAAGGGAAACATAAAAGCCAAATACACCCTGTGAAGACTGACAAAGTGTGTGTAAAGGAATGTGATTTCAGCCCTGTGTAGTGTGGTGGTGGGGGAGCTGTATACAGTGCTGGGATGGGAAAGGAGCTCTGCCAAGTGACCTGCCAGGGGTCCCTGTCCTCTGACTCTCCAGCGGTAATCCCTGTCCTCTGATGTAAAGAGGAACTCAGGGAACTCAAAACTCTTAAGCCACTTTTAGTATCTTGGCGTGCGGTGGATGTATCTGCATGCACATTGGAAGTAGTGGGGGTGGGCCCAGGTCAACTTTTGCATTGAGGCCCACAAGCTTCAAGCTACGCCTCTGATGAGTACAGTATGTCTACTGGCCTGAAGATGGCGCTGTGCTATTCCTTCAGCCCTGCAAGAGACTTTAGATGACTGTTCTCTCCCCTTTATTAGCTCCATGCAGCCAACTTGGAGAGGTCAGCATCCTCTATTGGATGCCAAAATCTTGCAAGATTTAGGCAGCAGCCTTGATTCAGAACTGCTTAAATAACAATTTTTTTTTGTTATTTAACATGTCTACAGTATAGGAGTAAGTTAGGGACAGAGCCCACACGAGTTGGAGAGAAAGTAGGAGTAGCATCAGAAAGAGGTGCCTGTTGAGGAGGGAAAGAATAGGTTTCCCATTACAGGGTGTCTCCTCGGTCAGCTTCTTAGGACAGTCTCCCACCAGCAGTTGGATATCTGCAGAGATTTTTGGAGATCTCGGTGTTACTCAGTAACACCACCACCCATCATATGGAATGTTTCCTCTGGCATTCTGTGATCTGTAAATGTATTTCATAAGATTGCTGCAAAACTGCCTTGCTGATAAACATTACTTTCTCTTTCTGAAGCAACATATGTAGTGCCGTTCCGTTAACTGCCTTGTTTAGTGTTTATTCAATCTCTACAATATAAACAACATTCAAAATGCGTGTAGTGATCCCTTCCATTCTTTGGATACACTGGTTAAGCCCCGCCTACAGGAGCAATATGACTAGGCAAAATATAAAGTATTCACCTCAAGTCTGGAGTTCTTAGTACTTACAAAACTCTTTTTTTCATAAGGAAAAATCTTGACGTTTGCATTTCCTTTTTTCACACACACTCAAATCATTTTTTTCAAAAATAAGAAGTACTTGGATAGAAAACTTTTTGGAAAAAAGTCAGAAATATATCTGCCTATTATAATGCAAAAAATATTTACTATCACATTTTATAATGCATAGAAGGCAAAATGGGACGAGATAATCACCAGAGCTTTAGCACACACAATTCACAACCATATGATTCCTCAACAGATCTAGGCTGTAGCTCTGGCTATTTATGAATATTCCACTATTGGCTCCCTTAAACATAATGCTCAGAGTGAGCCAGATCAGTGCTGGGGAAACTGGATAGGTGTACATGGCTTGGATAATATGACACACCACTGAGATTTCCACTATTAAGCCTGCTTGAGACTTGGACAAGGGAGCCCTTTGAAACTGTGAGCTTAATGACTTGCTTTGTACACATGGATATAAAGTATGTGGGTCAGCTTTGACTGGGTGCCCTACATTTATAAACATTGTTTGAACCATCTTGAATGTTTTTACAAATAAGTGGCTCCATTGGTGACTGTATCATAAGGAATACAGTACCATTTTGATCAACCTGAAAGTTTTTTATTATGAAAAAAGAATACAGTAAAATAAAGTGCAGAGAAATGTCATACAACTTGTGCCAACAAACAAACATCCAAACAATTAAAACAACGTCTATTGCCGCGTACACACGAGCGGACTTTACGGCAGACTTTGCCCGGCGGACTTTTCGACGTACTTTACGACGGACTTTCTGAATGAACGGACTTGCCTACACACAATCCACCAAAGTCCGTAAAATTTGTACGTGATGACGTACGACCGGACTAAAACAAGGAAGTTCATAGCCAGTAGCCAATAGCTGCCCTAGCGTGGCTTTTTGTCCGTCGAACTAGCATACAGATGGCGGACTTTTCGACCGGACTCGATTTCGACAGATTCATTTAAAACATGTTTCAAATCTAAGTCCGTCCAACTTTTGAGAAAACAAAGTCCGCTGGAGCCCACACACATCGAATTGTCCGACGAAATCCCGTCCGCCAGGCAAAGTCTGCCGTAAAGTCCGCTCGTGTGTACGCGGCATTAGTGTTCACTACGGTTAAACAAACAGCTTTAGGTCCAAAACACGTACATCTTTTGTGTGTTTTCTGTGTGTGTACATTGGTTCTTCCAGAACTCATCAACACACTCTTGGTGCTCAAATATGTTGCACTTTTAATGGACAAACTATGACCTTCTTAGGTGGATCTATTATAATATGTAAGGTCATGCAAAAATGTTACCCACAAAGGTGTAAACAAACATCAGAGATCCAGATCTATTTGTGACTTAAAGAAGAACATAAAAAAACATCCCATAGTGCTTTTTTTATTTATCTTTTATTTAAAATGGTTAAAACACTCATATTTATCAGTGCACTGCAATTGTGCACACAGACAGTGTTTATTACAGGAGATTCCAGGTTCATACATAGACGCTGCTGCTGCTCAAACTCCAATTGCATACCCAATCTCTGCCCACTGTGTACTACACCTTAATTATGCCTTACACTTTATGTGTATTGACTCTGAAGTCAAGCAAAGAGTGCTGTATTGTGTGTCACTTTTTGACACTGTTCAACCTGTGTCAGGAACTCTGTGTGCTCCTGGTTAACTACACACTGCCATGCTGTCACGGAGCCCTGATTATTACAAAGGGAGAGCCACGTTCTATTCTCCCTGTGTAATCTTCAGGACTGAGCTGTCAGTTTAACAGCTCTGGTCTGTTCAGCATTCATTTATAAATGAAAGCTACTGTTGTTTACTACTGTTTCTTTAGGGGGTTATGGAGTCTGCCTCTTCCAAGATGATCACACGTCTGTGATGTAACATCACTTTTGGGAGGTGAGGCAAGAAGGTTGTATCTTTTTATGGTGTCCCTCCTTACTTAAAGTTGAAGGTTGAAAAAAAAATTGGGAAACAGGCAGGATTTTTAATGCAGAGGAGACATAGTGGATGAGATTTATTAAAACTTAAGTGTACAAAATCTGGTGCAGCTCTGCATAGAAACCAATAAGCTTCCAGGTTTTATTATCATAGCTCAATTTAACAAGCTGAAGTTAGAAACAGATTGTCTACCATGCACTAGATTCTGAGTGCATACGTTTTTGTAAATCTCCCCCACTATGTCTCTTCTGCACTACATTTTCCTACATGCCTATACGCCCTTATACTGAGATGCACATGCATGGCTTGGCCTGTTACCTCAACCCAGCCAATGAAAATGAAGCCCACCAGATGCCAGTAGCAGGCGGGAAGCTCCAGTACACCACAGCTCTGGAGAGAAGGTGACTATAGTTCCGCTTTAAGGCATGATTCTGGTTGTTACAGGAATGGCTGGAAATGCCTGCTCCACAGTAACAGGTTTAAGTGAGAGTGGCCAGGTGTCCTGAAGGGTGCCCCCAACAGGTAAATGATTGGCCATATGCAGAGTATGGAAGAGCGGGGCTTACAATTTGTGGCCTCATTTAACCCCAAGTGTCACTCTGTAATTGCTGCACAGTTGTGAGACACTTCTCTATTGCTCTGTTTCTGGGTTCATTGTTTCCTTGTGTTACTTTGCCCAAGGTATGTCTCATATCTTGCTAGATTTTGAATATGTTTTGAAGTACTGAGTCTCACTAGTTTACAATTGCCTGTATTTACCTGCATTTCTTGTTATGGATAACAATGCCATAGCCAACCCCAGATTCAATAGACATGGGCCTGCAAGTATGTGTACATACTAGCAAAATAGGAAATTTGTGGCTCATGGTAGTTTTTTTCTCCCTACAGCCTACATAATAATGCCCCAAACTATCCAGTTGCTCCACATGCAGAAAAATATATTTGACATCAAGGAAACACCACAGTAGTTAATGTTGCCGTCTCTACAATCATTCCTTTTCACATGGGCATCACCCTCAAGAAGGCCAATATGGGGCATGTGGACAACTGTTGCTGCCATAGAAATGGATTTGTCAAGTGGAAGTATCCTGTGACTGTAACCAGAACTTGGCAGAAGTAGTCACCCTGATTAGGCATATTGTCCAGGAGTCTAATCAGGGTCTGCCCACCACTTAAGTTTCTGCTATATCAGAACCCAATCCAGGTCCCTCCTCTCAGTCTTCCATCCCTCTAGCCCAAAGACAAATACATGAGTTTCCTCAGAGGGACAGTCAGAACAGTTAAAAAAAATGATATAGAAAGAAAGTGTAGCGCTAATTTTGGGGTATATTAAACAACAACTAATGTGACTACTGGTGCAATGTAGTACCCCACATATAAAGGAACTCAGTGATATATCAAAATACTGTACGGCAAGATAATATGATTAAATCACCGGTATGGTGACTTCAAATATTGATCAAAATATATATAATGAGATGAAAAGAAACCCCATACAATCATATAGATCAAAATGTACTATCAAATGGTTGAAACTGATAACTATATGGTAAAACAAAATAAGTAAAGCAAAAAATGTGTGCATTCATAGAAAATCATCAAAGTCCATATATGACGACATGGTGACTTGAAAAAAACTTGGTGCAGACAATTTGTCAGTAGATATTCCACCACCGATATATATAAGGCTTACCAGAAAGTTTAACTCAAATAGGCGTATGACCAATGAGTCAGTAAGGCTTGTTGTGTAATACACCCAGCAGGATCTTTCGGCAAAAACTATATCCAATGGAAGGGAGAGACTTCTATGGTCCTTCACAACACTTTTCAAATGGAAATAATGGCCAGAGGATACATCAAAGAATTTTCCTCCCGGGTATATATTTATAAGAAGAAGGAGGAATAGGCCACATAGTGTAATTCCATTATGGATAAAGCATTTATTTGTATATAAAAAAGGGAATGCTCACATTTTATGAGGATAAAAAGCGCTTTGCAATATTTGATGAAAGGTGATGCAGTGGCATCAGCAGAGCCCATCCCGACTCATTTTGTCTAATAAGACATCATCATCCACCCCCAGAAGTTTTGAAGTCACCATACCAGCGATTTAATCCTATTATCTTGCCGTACAGTATTTTGATATCACTGAGTTCCTTTATATGTGGAGTACTGCATTGCACCAGTAGTCACATTAATTGTTGTTTAATACACCCCAAATTAGCGCTACACTTTCTTTCTATATAGTTTTTTTCACTTTTGCAAACCAATCTTTTGCTGTGTCAGCTGCTTACACATACTTAAAGAGACAGCATGGTTTATTTGTTCACATATTTACAGTCAGAACAGTTGCCTGCAGCAGGATTCGGCTTTGCCCTTGTTTGTAGTTCATATTGTGATTAGAATGAGGTTGTTGGTTGGTGCTTAAACGTATAGGTTAATTGGTCCTGTGGGGTATGAGCTTTTGCATCATTATGCTGCCATGTGAGTGTACAATTTTCCATTTTTTCTTTACATCCTCAAGGGTATTCACAACAACCCTCAAAATGAGTTAGCAGACAAGAGTAAATAAAAGATGAGCTTTGTGTACCTAATTTCCTGAAATATTGACTGCTAAGACATGATGTCATTGGGGATAGGGAGGTCAAGTAATTATGATTGATTTACTAAAGTAGTAAAGACTTTTAACTTTGCAAAATTCCTTTAAAATAGGGGAAGGTCACTTGTTGACTGATGTAAACATAGCTTTAACTTATTTAACCACTTTAGCCCCGGACCATTTAGCTGCCTAAGGACCAGAGGACTTTTTCCAATTTGGCACTGCGTCGCTTTAACTGCTAATTGCGCGGTCATGCAATGCTGTACCCAAACGAAATTTGCGTCCTTTTCTTCCCACAAATAGAGCTTTCTTTTGATGGTATTTGATCACCTCTGCGGTTTTTATTTTTTGCGCTATAAATGGAAAAAGACCAAATTTTTTTTTAAAAATGATATTTTCTACTTTTTGTTATAAAAAAAATCCAATAAACTCAATTTTAGTCATACATTTAGGCCAAAATGTATTCGGCCACATGTCTTTGGTAAAAAAAATGTCAATAAGCGTATATTATTATATATATTGGTTTGCGCAAAAGTTATAGCGTCTACAAACTTTTAGTTTATGATTGCCTATGTCATTTCTTGAGGTGCTAAAATGGCAGGGCAGTACAAAACCCCCCCAAATGACCCCATTTTGGAAAGTAGACACCCCAAGGAAATTGCTGAGAGGCATGTTGAACCCATTGAATATTTTTTTTTTGTCCCAAGTGATTGAATAATGACAAAAAAAAAATATTTACAAAAAGTTGTCACTAAATGATATATTGCTCACACAGGCCATGGACCTATGTGGAATTGCACCCCAAAATACATTCAGCTGCTTCTCCTGAGTACGAGGATACCACATGTGTGGGACTTTTTGGGAGCCTAACTGCGTACAGGGCCCCGAAAACCAATCACCACCTTCACGATTTCTAAGGGCGTAAATTTTTGATTTCATTCCTCACTACCTATCACAGTTTTGAAGGACATAAAATGCCCAGATGGCACAAAACCCCACCAAATGACCCCATTTTGGAAAGTAGACACCCCAAGCTATTTGCTAAGAGGCATGGTGCATATTTTGCAGCTCTCATTTGTTTTTGAAAATGAAGAAAGACAAGAAAAATTTTTTTTTTCTTTTTTCAATTTTCAAAACTTTGTGACAAAAAGTAAGGTCTGCAAAAGCAGTGCTTGGTTTTCGGGGTCCCGTACGCGGCTAGGCTCCCAAAAAGTCTCACACATGTGGTATCCCCGTACTCAGGAGAAGCAGCAGAATGTATTTTGGGTGTAATTTTACATATCCCCATGGCATGTTTGAGCAATATATCATTTAGTGACAACTTTGTGCAAATAAAAAAAAAATTGTCTCTTTCCCGCAACTTGTGTCACAATATAAAATATTCCATGGACTCGACATGACTCTCAGTAAATAGCTTGGGGTGTCTACTTTCCAAAATGGGGTCATTTGGGGGGGGGTTTGAACTGTCCTGGCATTTTATGCACAACATTTAGAAGCTTATGTCACACATCACCCACTCTTCTAACCACTTGAAGACAAGGCCCTTTCTGACACTTTTTGTTTACATGAAAAAATTATTTTTTTTTTGCAAGAAAATTACTTTGAACCCCCAAACATTATATATTTTTTTAAAGCAAATGCCCTACAGATTAAAATGGTGGGTGTTTCATTTTTTTTCACACAGTATTTGCGCAGCGTTTTTTCAAACGCATTTTTTTGGGAAAAAACACACTTTTTTAAATTTTAATGCACTAAAACACACTATATTGCCTAAATGTTTGATGAAATAAAAAAGAGGATCTTGGGCCGAGTACATGGATACCAAACATGACATGCTTTACAATTGCGCACAAACGTGCAGTGGCAACAAAATAAATAAATTTTTAAAAGCCTTTAAAAGCCTTTACAGGTTACCACTTTAGATTTACAGAGGAGTTCTACTGCTAAAATTACTGCCCTTGATCTGACCTTCGCGGTGATACCTCACATGCATGGTGCAATTGCTGTTTAAGTTTGACGACAGACCGCCGATTGCGTTCGCCTTAGCACGAGAGCAGGGGGCGACAGGGGTGCTTTTTTTTTTTTTTCCTTTATTATTTTTTTGCTTTTTTATCTTATTTTTAAACTGTTCCTTTCATTTTTTTTTAATCATTTTTATTGTTATCTCAGGGAATGTAAATATCCCCTATGATAGCAATAGGTAGTGACAGGTACTCTTTTTTGAAAAAATTGGGGTCTATTACACTCTAGATCTTTCCTCTGCCCTCAAAGCATCTGACCACACCAAGATCGGTGTGATAAAATGCTTTCCCAATTTCCCAATGGCGCTATTTACATCCGGCGAAATCCAAGTCATGAAATGCTCGTAGCTTCCGGTTTCTTAGGCCATAGAGATGTTTGGAGCCACTCTGGTCTCTGATCAGCTCTATGGTCAGCTGGCTGAATCACCGGTTGCATTCTCAGGTTCCCTGTTGAGACAGGAGAGCCAGAGAAAAACACGGAAGACGGTGGGGGGGGCATTCCCTCCCACGGCTTGTAAAAGCAGTCTAGAGGCTAATTAGCTGCTAGGATTGCTTTTACATGAAAGCCGACCGCTGGCTGAAAAGAATGATACCAAGATGATACATAAACCTGCAGGCATCATTCTGGTATAACCACTCAAAGTCGTGAATGGCGTACCTTAAGACAAAAAAATGGTTAACAATAAAACACAGTAAACGGTAAAGTTTAAAAAATTGCATACCTGAAAAGCAAACATGATAAAACATAATAACAATAAAACATTGCAGAATATAATACAGTAAAAAAGAGCAGAACAATAGAGAGAGCATAGAGAGAGAGAAAACAATAAAACGACAACTATTTTTTTTTATTTTATATATATATATTTTTTTTTTTACACTTTTTTTGTAACTAACTTTTATAACTGTAACCGGTTCCAGGTTCGGGTCTCTCAAAATGTGATGGCATCTTGGGAGACCCTGTGAAAGTGTGCCTAGTCTGTGCAATGCTGTACCCTACGCTAATACTCAACTAGTGAATGGTAGCGTTCAAAACATTCACCAATGCAAAGACCAGGATTGTCAGGACAGGAGGGACAATAATAGCGGGTGTCACGCCTATATCCGCGCTTGCTGCAGACACAACATCTTTTTTGGGGGGGTTCGTTGGGTAGGGGTACTCGGGAGGACATAAAGAAAATGCCTCTCATGCAGCCGACTGCATTTGGTTGGGGATGTAAATGGGGGAAGTACGGGCGCTGCAGAAGTGGTGGGTTCCCAATTAGGATTGGCGAATGCAGCAGGAAGGGCACTATGGGCACGACGGGCCTGTTTGTCTTCTTCTTGGTGGCAGCGGCACACTACTTGTGCTTGCCACCTCACCAGCTTGAACTGCACTTATGGGACTCGCCACGTCACCAAGTGTTACTGCAGTGCTGGTTTGACTACGACCGGGGTGTACTAGGCCGCTGGCGCTTGCCAGTTCACCAAAACGCTACCAAAAAAACTGTTAGCGATCGCAGGGATCAGGCCTGACTCTGCGAACGCTGCAGTTATGCATTTAGTGTTTTGTAAGTGACAGTGATCGATCGATACTGCACTTGGGTGGGCTGGGCCGGGCGGAGGGGCAAAATGTAGGTGCTAGCAGGTATCTGGGCTGATCCCGCTAACACTGCGTTTTTGGGAACCCTAAACTGCTGGGGACGCTAGTATAGATCTGATCGGATCAGATATTGATCCGTTCAGATACTATACCACTAAGGGAGGTGTACAGTGCGTGCGTGGGTGTTAGCGGTACTGGCGCTAACCTGACGCTGCCTGGGACTGGTGCTTGCTAGTTCACCAAAACGCTACCAAAAAAACTGTTAGCGATCGCAGGGATCAGGCCTGACTCTGCGAATGCTGCAGTTATGCGTTTAGTGTTTTGTAAGTGACAATGATCGATCGATACTGCACTTGGATGGGCTGGGCTGGGCCGGGCGGAGGGGCAAAAGGCAGGTGCTAGCAGGTATCTGGGCTGATCCCGCTAACACTGCGTTTTTTGGAACCCTAAACTGCTGGGGACGCTAGTATAGATCTGATCCGATCAGATATTGATCCGTTCAGATACTATACCACTAAGGGAGATGTATGCTGCGTGCGTGGGTGTTAGCGGTACTGCGCTAATCTGACGCTGCCTGGGGCGACGCATATCACCGCCGGGCGATCAGGGGGCTAAACCTTTATTCGGTAATAAATTAGGTAGTATATGGGGGTCCCTGTCGCTATAAAACGCTGACGGCGAACCTAAAAAAATCACAGATCGCCGCCATTACTTGTAAAAAAAAAAAAATAATAATAAAAATGCTATAAATCTATCCTCTATTTTGTAGATGCTATAACTTTTGCGCAAACCAATCAATATACACTTATTGCGATTTTTTTTTTAACCAACAATATGTAGAAGAATACATATTGGCCTAAACTAAGGAAAAAATGTGTTTTTTTTTTTTAAAAAAATGGATATTTATTATAGCAAAAAATAAAAAATATTGCGTTTTTTTCAAACTTGTCACTCTTCTTTTGTTTATAGAGCAAAAAAAAAAAAAAAAACGCAGAGGTGATCAAATACCACCAAAAGAAAGCTCTATTTGTGGGGAAAAACTGATAACAATTTCATCTGGGTACAGTGTTGCATGACCGCGCAATTGTTATTCAAAATGTGACAGCGCTGAAAGCTAAAAAATGGCTTGGGCAGGAAGGGGGTGAAAATGCATTGTATTGAAGTGGTTAATAAGTTTATTAGTAGAAAAAAAATTAATGTCATAAATTGTTAATTTATTTTTCAAAACTAGAGAGAAAGAGAAACTAGAGAGAGAAAAAGCAAATTGGGCATGAAAATCTCTGGCTTACTAATGAAAAAGATTAAATCATCTGCATATGCTTATTTCTGTTGAGTGCCTGCAGACTAAATACTGAATAAATAAGTTTTTAAAAGTCAATAGTCACTCTTCCATAATCTTTATGATTGGGAGAGTGACTTTCATGTTATTCTATCAGTGTTTTTTGCAGTATGGCTAGCTGTTTGATATTGCGGGGAGCCATGATAGCTGGTCACCCCGGATAGGAACTATGGCCATTCTTAATGTTCATATACTGTTAGTTTTGCATGAAAGTAATCACCAAAACTTTCGATGTCTGCTTTTTTTGTCATTTTTTTTGTCATATTTTCTTCAGAGACACTACCACCAGAGGCAGTTAGACCTTGGTAGGTGGTTGTCTCCATTGAGGCCTTAGTTCTCCATTCCTGATGTTTTTCCGGCTGGTTGGATTGGCCTTTAACCACTTGAGCCCCGGACCATTATGCTGCCTAAAGACCAGAGGTCTTTTTCCAATTTGGCACTGCGTCGCTTTAACTGCTAATTGCGCGGTCATGCAATGCTGTACCCAAACGAAATTTGCGTCCTTTTCTTCCCACAAATAGAGCTTTCTTTTGATGGTATTTGATCACCTCTGCGGTTTTTATTTTTTGCGCTATAAATGGAAAAAGACCGAAAATTTTGAAAAAAAATGATATTTTCTACTTTTTGTTATAAAAAAAATCCAATAAACTCAATTTTAGTCATACATTTAGGCCAAAATGTATTCGGCCACATGTTTTTGGTAAAAAAAATGTCAATAAGCGTATATTTATTGGTTTGCGCAAAAGTTATAGCGTCTACAAACTAGGGTACATTTTCTGTAATTTACACAGCTTTTAGTTTATGACTGCCTATGTCATTTCTTGAGGTGCTAAAATGGCAGGGCAGTACAAACCCCCCCCCAAATGACCCCATTTTGGAAAGTAGACACCCCAAGGAAATTGCTGAGAGGCATGTTGAACCCATTGAATATTTATTTTTTTTGTCCCAAGTGATTGAATAATGACAAAAAAAAAAAAAATATTTACAAAAAGTTGTCACTAAATGATATATTGCTCACACAGGCCATGGGCCTATGTGGAATTGCACCCCAAAATACATTCTGCTGCTTCTCCTGAATATGGGGATACCACATGTGTGGGACTTTTTGGGAGCCTAGCCGCGTACGGGGCCCCGAAATCCAATCACCGCCTTCAGGATTTCTAAGGGCGTAAATTTATGATTTCACTCTTTACTGCCTATCACAGTTTCGGAGGCCATGGAATGCCCAGGTGGCACAAAACCCCCCCAAATGACCCCATTTTGGAAAGTAGACACCCCAAGCTATTTCCAGAGAGGCATATTGAGTCCATGGAATATTTTATATTTTGACACAAGTTGCGGGAAAGTGACACATTTTTTTTTTTTTTTGCACAAAGTTGTCACTAAATGATATATTGCTCACACAGGCCATGGGCATATGTGGAATTGCACCCCAAAATACATTTAGCTACTTCTCCTGAGTACGGGGATACCACATGTGTGGGACTTTTTGGGAGCCTAGCCGTGCACGGGACCCCGAAAACCAATCACCGCCTTCAGGATTTCTAAGGGTGAAAATTTTTGATTTCACTCTTCACTGCCTATCACAGTTTCGGAGGCCATGGAATGCCCAGGTGGCACAAAACCCCCCCAAATGACCCCATTTTGGAAAGTAGACACCCCAAGCTATTTGCTGAGAGGCATCGTGAGTATTTTGCAGCTCTCATTTGTTTTTGAAAATGAAGAAAGACAAGAAAAAACTTTTTTTTTTTTTCTTTTTTCAAATTTCAAAACTTTGTGACAAAAAGTGAGGTCTGCAAAATACTCACTATACCTCTCATCAAATAGCTTGGGGTGTCTACTTTCCAAAATGGGGTCATTTGGGGGGGTTTTGTGCCACCTGGGCATTCCATGGTCTCCGAAACTGTGATAAGCAGTCAAGAGAGAAATCAAAAATTCACGCCCTTAGAAAGCCTGAAGGCGGTGCTTGGTTTTCGGGGTTCCGTACGCGGCTAGGCTCCCAAAAAGTCTCACACATGTGGTATCCCCGTACTCAGGAGAAGCAGCAGAATGTATTTTGGGGTGTAATTTCACATATTCCCATGGCATGTTTGAGCAATATATCATTTAGTGACAATTTTGTGCAAAAAAAAAAAAATTGTCTCTTTCCAGCAACTTGTGTCGCAATATAAAATATTCCATGGACTCGACATGCCTCTCAGCAAATATCTTGGGGTGTCTACTTTCCAAAATGGGGTCATTTGGGGGGGGTTTTGAACTGTCCTGGCATTTTATGCACAACATTTAGAAGCTTATGTCACACATCACCCACTCTTCTAACCACTTGAAGACAAAGCCCTTTCTGACACTTATTGTTTACATGAAAAAGTTTTTTTTTTTTGCAAGAAAATTACTTTGAACCCCCAAACATTATATATTTTTTTAAAGCAAATGCCCTACAGATTAAAATGGTGGGTGTTTCATTTTTTTTTTCACACAGTATTTGCGCAGCGATTTTTCAAACGCATTTTTTGGGGAAAAAACACACTTTTTTAAATTTTAATGCACTAAAACACACTATATTGCCCAAATGTTTGATGAAATAAAAAAGATGATCTTAGGCCGAGTACATGGATACCAAACATGACATGCTTTACAATTGCGCACAAACGTGCAGTGGCAACAAAATAAATACATTTTTAAAAGCCTTTAAAAGCCTTTACAGGTTACCACTTTAGATTTACAGAGGAGGTCTACTGCAAAAATTACTGCCCTCGATCTAACCTTCGCGGTGATACCTCACATGCATGGTGCAATTACTGTTTACGTTTGACGACAGACCGCCGCTTGCGTTCGCCTTAGCGCGAGAGCAGGGGGCGACAGGGGTGCTTTTTTTTTTTTTTTTTTTCTTTATTATTTTTTTGCTTTTTTATCTTATTTTTAAACTGTTCCTTTCATTTTTATTTTTTTTTAATCATTTTTATTGTTATCTCGGGGAATGTAAATATCCCCTATGATAGCAATAGGTAGTGACAGGTACTCTTTTTTGAAAAAATTGGGGTCTATTAGACCCTAGATCTCTCCTCTGCCCTCAAAGCATCTGACCACACCAAGATCGGTGTGATAAAATGCTTCCCCAATTTCCCAATGGCGCTATTTACATCCAGCGAAATCTAAGTCATAAAATGCTCGTAGCTTCCGGTTTCTTAGGCCATAGAGATGTTTGGAGCCACTCTGGTCTCTGATCAGCTCTATGGTCAGCTGGCTGAATCACCGGCTGCATTTTCAGGTTCCCTGTTGAGACAGGAGAGCCAGAGAAAAACACGGAAGACGGTGGGGGGGGGGCATTCCCTCCCACGGCTTGTAAAAGCAGTCTAGAGGCTAATTAGCCGCTAGGATTGCTTTTACATGAAAGCCGACCGCTGGCTGAAAAGAATGATACCAAGATGATACCTAAACCTGCAGGCATCATTCTGGTATAACCACTCAAAGTTGTGAATGGCGTACCTGAAGACAAAAAAATGGTTAACAATAAAGCACAGTAAACGGTAAAGTATAAAAAATTGCATACCTGAAAAGCAAACATGATAAAACATAATAACAATAAAACATTGCAGAATAGAATACAGTAAAAAAGAGCAGAACAATAGAGAGAATAGAGAGAGAGAGAACAATAAAACGACAACTATTTTTTTTTATTTTATATATATATTTTTTTTTTTTTTTACACTTTTTTTGTAACTAACTTTTATAACTGTAACCGGTTCCAGGTTCGGGTCTCTCAAAATGCGATGGCATCTTTGGAGACCCTGTGAAAGTGTGCCTAGTCTGTGCAATGCTGTACCCTATGCTAATACTCAACTAGTGCATGGTAGCGTTCAAAACATTCACCAATGCAAAGACCAGGATTGTCAGGACAGGAGGGACAATAATAGCGGGTGTCACGCCTATATCCGCGCTTGCTGCAGACACAATATCTTTTTTGGGGGGGTTCGCTGGGTAGGGGTACTCGGGAGGACATAAAGAAAATGCCTCTCATGCAGCCGACTGCATTTGGTTGGGGATGTGAATGGGGGAAGTACGGGCGCTGCAGAAGCGGTGGGTTCCCAATTGGGATTGGCGAATGCAGCAGGAAGGGCACTATGGGCACGACGGGCCTGTGTTTGTCTTTTTGGTGGCAGCGGGACACTACTTGTGCTTGCCACCTCACCAGCTTGAACTGCACTTATGGGACTCGCCACGTCACCAAGTGTTACTGCAGTGCTGGTTTGACTACGACCGGGGTGTACTAGGCCGCTGGCGCTTGCCAGTTCACCAAAACGCTACCAAAAAATCTGTTGGCGATCGCAGGGATCAGGCCTGACTCTGCGAACGCTGCAGTTATGCGTTTTAGTCTTTTGTAAGTGACAGTGATCGATCGATACTGCACTTGGGTGGGCTGGGCTGGGCCGGGCGGAGGGGCAAAACGCAGGTGCTAGCAGGTATCTGGGCTGATCCCACTAACACTGCGTTTGTGAGAACCCTAAACTGCTGGGGATGCTAGTATAGATCTGATCGGATCAGATATTGATCCGTTCAGATACTATACCACTAAGGGTGGTGTACAGTGCGTGCGTGGGTGTTAGCGGTACTGGCGCTAACCTGACGCTGCCTGGGGCTGGTGCTTGCCAGTTCACCAAAATACTACCAAAAAAACTGTTAGCGATCGCAGGGATCAGGCCTGACTCTGCGAACGCTGCAGTTATGCATTTAGTGTTTTGTAAGTGTCAGTGATCGATCGATACTGCACTTGGGTGGGCTGGGCCGGGCGGAGGGGCAAAACGCAGGTGCTAGCAGGTATCTGGGCTGATTCCGCTAACACTGCGTTTTTGGGAACCCTAAACTGCTGGGGACACTAGTATAGATCTGATCGGATCAGATATTGATCCGTTCAGATACTATACCACTAAGGGAGGAGTATGCTGCGTGCGTGGGTGTTAGCGGTACTGGCGCTAACCTGACCCTGCCTGGGGCTGGTGCTTGCCAGTTCACCAAAATACTACCAAAAAAACTGTTAGCGATCGCAGGGATCAGGCCTGACTCTGCGAATGCTGCAGTTATGCGTTTAGTCTTTTGTAAGTGACAGTGATCGATCGATACTGCACTTGGGTGGGCTGGGCGGAGGGGCAAAATGCAGGTGCTAGCAGGTATCTGGGCTGATTCCGCTAACACTGTGTTTTTGGGAACCCTAAACTGCTGGGGACGCTAGTATAGATCTGATCGGATCAGATATTGATGCGTTCAGATACTATACCACTAAGGGAGGTGTATGCTGCGTGCGTGGGTGTTAGCGGTACTGGCGCTAATCTGACGCTGCCTGGGGCGACGCATATCACCGCCGGGCGATCAGGGGGCTAAACCTTTATTCGGTAATAAACGGCGGGTGCCCTGACACTATAAAAAATAAACAAACTAACCAGCGTCAACCGTAACGGTTATACGGTGATCAGTGGTGAAAGGGTTAACTAGGGGGCAATCAAGGGGTTAAAACATTTATTCGGTAGTATATGGGGGTCCCTGACGCTATAAAACGCTGACGGCGAACCTAGATATTTACCTCCCTAACTAGCGTCACCAGCGACACTAATACATCGATCAGAAAAATGATCGCTTAGTGACACTGGTGACAGGGGGTGATCAAGGGGTTAAAACTTTATTAGGGGGGGTTAGGGGGGTACCCTAGACCTAAAGGGGGGTAACAGTAACTGTCCCAACACTGTAACTGTCACAAACTGACACTATGCAGTAATCAGAAAAAAAAAAAAAAACTGCTGGTGTCAGTTTGTGACAGGGGGGGTGATTGGGGGGGGGATCAGGGGGCGATTGGGGGGGGGGGATCGGGGTGTTTAGTGTGCCTGGCATGTTCTACTGAGTGTGTGTGTGTTGTGCACTCACATTGATGTCTTCTCTCCTCGGGCCGGAACGGAAATTACCGAGCCGAGGAGAGATGACATCATTTCCTTTGCTGCTGTTTAGCATACAGCAGCAAAGGAATGATTCGATTGGCCGGCGGCGATCGCGAGGGGGGGGCCACGAACGGATGGTCTCCCCCTCACCTCTGATCGCCGCTGGACAAAAGACGACCGCCTCGGGCACCGGGGGGGGGTCCGATCGGACCCCCCACCCGCGGAAGGCAAATCACGTACCATGTACGTGATTTTGCCTGTTCGTGCCACTTTGCCGACGTACATCGGCGTGAGGCGGTCGTCAAGTGGTTAAAGAATAAGCAATCCCAGTTTCTAAATTTACTCAGTGTAATATTTTAAAAAAATGTTTTTTTTCTCTTTTCTAAGCCAAAAAAACTATCACTTTGAGAGTTGTAGGTATAGCCCACCTGCATACCCACTAAGGGTGGATCTGGTCCTGATAAATCTTTTGTCCATTTTAAACAGATGTCCAAAACATAGAGCTCCAGAGATTTGCATATTTTCACCTTTGGGTAATCACCACCAGAGGCCGCTGGGCCTCTAGACGTAGGTGATTACTGCAACTCTCGCCCATTGAGGCGTTTTATGTCTCCATTTTCCGTGAACGGATTCTTTTCCAGTTGGCCCAACTGGTGGAGAAAAACCTTTTTTTTTTTGTTTTACTTTTTATGTTTTCTTTATATCCCTTTGGAGAGTTACACGATATTTAATCATGCCTTCAATTAGTGGATAGACCTATTCCCAATCCAAATTGGTGTGGCAGGAGTATAATGTCATTCTATGAGGTCCCATTGAGGGTTGCACAGTGAGCGTTGAACCTATTACATTGGTATCTTAAATATTGCATGATAGTATTTAACTTAATGTAGTCAAGATAGTTTTAATATTCCCTTTGACTCGTTGTTACCTATTAAATTACCACAAAGATTTTACACTATGGAAGCATTTATTTCTTTATGGGGATCGTATGACTATATGTCTCTTTGAGTGGTGCAATCAAGGAAGACGCTGTGATCATTGGTGTGTTTACCAAAGGCCCGGGCTGAGTATTAAGCCGAAAGTGCTTGTGATCTCCCGTGATAGGAGTTAATTGGGAGTCGGTAAGCTGCAGTGTGTTTAGTAGTGGAAGTCATCTTTCTCCTATCACATTTTTTGGGTGTATCATTTGTCAATTTCACATCATTTTTCATCTTACCTTGGATGAACTTTTTTTTATATTCATTTTTCAATTCATTTTTCAATTTCTTCACCATATTTATTTATTAATGATTCAGGAGTCTAGAGCAACTTAATTATTGAAAGAAGTATTTAAAAGTACTGTACCCTCATAGAATTTTTTTTTAATGAAAGATAGGCTTTGGGAAAACCCAAAATTTTTATTGTTGTTCAAGGTAAAGGATACAGGAATAAATCAAAACTGGCACCCAAGCAGTCTTCTTAGTTTGTACCGGTAGACACTGGCTAGTGGTTCTCTTAATCCAGTGGCGTACCCAGGGTATGGGAAGCATTACACATGCACTGGCTGTCACTTGATAAGGGGCACATTTTTCGTGGGACCACAAAAGTTTGCTTACACTTTATTTGTGTCTGTGACACTGTCACTCGTTGAACAGTAATTAGGCAGCAAAGCTAGTACACCAAGATATGTAGAGGAGTAGCATGTATCATGATACAGACTGGGCTTTGCACATTAATAAAGAGTATTTTGTGGGTGCAATGACTGTGGCATTTGTGTACAGTGTATACAGTAACTAGACACAGGTACTGTACAATCATCCCCTTTAAACCTCTCCTACTGGCAATGCCCACTGTTCATCATGGTGTTCTATAGAAATTGTTTTTCTGCTTATTCTCAGGATGACCCGGGTTTTTGATAATCCTATTCATGCTCACATTTTGCCATGGTGCTTTTATTCTTTCATTGTAAAACTAGACAGATTATTTGTTATGGGGTTTTGTTGATGTTTACATACTATTTATACTGTTTAAATATCAATTGTCTTAGTTTATGGTAAGAATTCTTGTCATATTTCAGGATGTCAGTAAAAAAAAAAAAAAAAAAAGCTCTGTCAAAAAAAGGTTCTGTTTCATCAGGTGGATTAAATGGCACTTACAGCACCAGAGGTCAGTGAATTAACCACTCTTTATTCTGGATATACTGTATATATATATATATATCTCTCTCTCTGTTATATACATACACTTGTGACAGGAGTCACTTTGGGCGGAGGGCTTGTGGAACCCAGCTTATCTTAGAGAGCTCTGGAAACTCCTTGTCCAGCTCCTCCGGCCCTCCTATGTGTAAGTAGCCCTGTGTCTATTAGGGGCACAGGGTGACCAAGAACCCCAGTCTGATCTGCACTAATCAGACTCATCATAAAACCATACCAGACTCAGGATTTCCTTTTACCACTGTTATCCTGGGTTCTATATGTGTGGTTTTGTTAAAAGAATGAAGGGGCTCTTTCACTTGTGACAGTAATATTTCTGAACAATATCCCTCAAGAAATATATACAGATAAAGTCCACCTTTCGTCTTAGACCATTGCTAAATGGTTTGAGGCGGGATGGGGCTGCTATGTGTTTGTTAAGTGCCCGTATCCCATTGTACTATTGTTTCTGTCTGCCTTGTGAGCAACCTATTATGGGATGTATAAGCTTATGTGGATTAGCGGGGAGAGGGGGGATTCTCCTGCAGCCCCTCCTTTCTGTGTGAGTCTCTTGTTACTGAATGTAGTTTACCCCGCCCTGTGTTTTTATATAAAGGAGGGGGGAATTCCTCCAACAGCCCTCCCTGCTGATAATACGGTCTACTGTTGGATAGTTAAATACCTGTGCGTCATGTTACTGGAGGAGGTAAAGTTTACCTCGCCCTGTTTCCCTATGCAAAGAGGGGGATTGTCCCTGAGTGTATATCTCTGAGTACCTGTGTTTGAAAAAAGAGTCTTATGTTTTCACCTTACACTGATGCTTTGACAAGTGACTGAGTGGGCTAAGGGACCTTGGACCGTGCTGGTACCAGACAAAGGAAGCTTTGGTTGTAGCAGCGTAGCAGACTTTGGTCGTCCCAGCGGAGATTAGGGATGAGCCGAACACCCCCCTGTTCGGTTCGCACCAGAACTTGCGAACAGGCAAAAAATTTGTTCGAACATGTGAACACCGTTAAAGTCTATGGGACACGAACATGAATAATCAAAAGTGCTAATTTTAAAGGCTTATATGCAAGTTATTGTCATAAAAAGTGTTTGGGGACCTGGGTCCTGCCCCAGGGGACATGGATCAATGCAAAAAAAAGTTTTAAAAACGGTCGTTTTTTCAGGAGCAGTGATTTTAATAATGCTTAAAGTTACATAGTTACATAATAGGTGAGGTTGAAAAAAGACACAAGTCCATCAAGTCCAACCTATGTGTGTGATTATGTGTCAGTATTACATTATATATCCCTGTATGTTGCGGTCATTCAGGTGATTATCTAATAGTTTCTTGAAGCTATCAATGCTCCCCACTGAGACCACCGCCTGTGGAAGGGAATTCCACATCCTTGCCGCTCTTACAGTAAAGAACCCTCTACGTAGTTTAAGGTTAAACCTCTTTTCTTCTAATTGTAATGAGTGGCCACGAGTCTTATTAAACTCTCTTCTGCGAAAAAGTTTTATCCCTATTGTGGGGTCACCAGTACGGTATTTGTAAATTGAAATCATATCCCCTCTCAAGCGTCTCTTCTCCAGAGAGAATAAGTTCAGCGCTCGCAACCTTTCCTCATAACTAAGATCCTCCAGACCCTTTATTAGCTTTGTTGCCCTTCTTTGTACTCGCTCCATTTCCAGTACATCCTTCCTGAGGACTGGTGCCCAGAACTAGACAGCATACTCCAGGTGCGGTCGGACCAGAGCCTTGTAGAGTGGGAGAATTATCGTTTTATCTCTTGCGTTAATGCAAGCCAATATTCTGTTTGCTTTATTAGCAGCAGCTTGCATGCCATTGCTGAGCCTATCATCTACTAGGACCCCCAGGTCCTTTTCCATCCTAGATTCCCCCAGAGGTTCTCCCCCCAGTGTATAGATTGCATTCATATTTTTGCCACCCAAATGCATTATTTTACATTTTTCTACATTGAACCTCATTTGCCATGTAGTCGCCCACCCCATTAATTTGTTCAGGTCTTTTTGAAAGGTTTCCACATCCTGCGGAGAAGTTATTGCCCTGCTTAGCTTAGTATCGTCTGCAAATACAGAGATTGAACTGTTTATCCCATCCTCCAGGTCGTTTATAAACAAATTAAATAGGATTGGTCCCAGCACAGAACCCTGGGGAACCCCACTACCCACCCCTGACCATTCTGAGTACTCCCCATTTATCACCATCCTCTGAACTCGCCCTTGTAGCCAATTTTCAATCCATGTACTCACCCTATGGTCCATGCCAACGGACCTTATTTTGTACAGTAAACATTTATGGGGAACTGTGTCAAATGCTTTTGCAAAATCCAGATACACCACGTCTACGGGCCTTCCTTTATCTAGATGGCAACTCACCTCCTCATAGAAGGTTAATAGATTGGTTTGGCAAGAACGATTCTTCATGAATCCATGCTGATTACTGCTAATGATATCGTTCTTATTACTAAAATCTTGTATATAGTCCCTTATCATCCCCTCCAAGAGTTTACATACTATTGATGTTAGGCTAACTGGTCTGTAATTCCCAGGGATGTATTTTGGGCCCTTTTTAAATATTGGTGCTACATTGGCTTTTCTCCAATCAGCTGGTACCTTTCCAGTCAATAGACTGTCTGAAAAAATTAGGAACAACGGTCTGGCAATCACTTGACTGAGTTCCCTAAGTACCCTCGGATGCAAGCCATCTGGTCCCGGTGATTTATTAATGTTAAGTTTCTCAAGTCTAATTTTAATTCCGTCCTCTGTTAACCATGGAGGTGCTTCCTGTGTTGTGTCATGAGGATAAACACTGCAGTTTTGGTTACTTAAGCCCCCCGATTCACTCGTGAAGACTGAGGAGAAGAATAAATTCAATACCTTTGCCATCTCCCCATCCTTTGTAACCAGATGTCCTTCCTCATTCTTTATGGGGCCAATATGGTCTGTCCTCCCTTTTTTACTGTTTACATACTTAAAGAATTTCTTGGGATTTTTTTTGCTCTCCTCCGCTATGTGTCTTTCATGTTCTATTTTAGCGGTCCTAATTGCACCCTTACATTTCTTATTGCATTCTTTATAAAGTCTGAATGCTGAGGATGATCCCTCAACCTTGTATTTTTTGAAGGCTTTCTCCTTTGATTTTATATGCATTTTTGAATTGGAGTTAAGCCATCCAGGATTTTTGTTCGCTCTTTTAAATTTATTACCCAATGGGATACATTGGCTAATGCCCTTATTTAATATGCTCTTAAAGCAAACCCATCTCTCCTCCGTGTTCCTAATATTTTATCCCAATTTATGCCTTTTAGCAAGGTTTGTAGTTTAGGGAAGTTGGCTCTTTTGAAATTCAGTGTCTTTGTGTTCCCTTCATGTTTCCTATTTGTGTGATTTATACTGAAACTAATTGACCTGTGATCGCTGTTACCTAAATTGCCCCATATTTCCACATCCGTGATCAGGTCTGTATTGTTGGTAATCAGTAGATCCAGTAATGTTTTATTTCTAGTTGGTGCATCTACCATCTAACCCATAAAATTGTCCTGCAAGACATTAAGGAACTGGAGAGCCTTAAATGAATGTGCGGTTCCCTCCGCCCAGTCTATGTCTGGATAATTAAAATCCCCCATTATGATAACACTTCCCATCCTTGCTGCTAATCCAGTTTGTGATAGGAGATCCGTCTCCACTTCCTCCCTCAGGTTAGGGGGCCTATAGCATACTCCCAGTAATATTTTCCCCTTAGCTTCATCCCTTCGGAGCTCTACCCATAAGGATTCACCTCCTCTCTAGCTCCCTCAGTGATGTCATCTCTCACATTCGCTTGTACATTATTCTTGATATATAGGCATACCCCTCCCCCTTTTTTTACCCTCTCTATCCTTGCGGTATAAGGTATACCCTTAAATGTTTGCCAGCCAATCATGAGAGCTGTTGAACCAGGTCTCTGAAATTCCCACAAAATCCAAATCCTCCTTGTACAACAGTATCTCTAGTTCACCCATCTTGTCCGCCGTGCTCCTGGCATTGGTGAACATGCCACATAGTTTAGTGAAACAATAAAAGTGTAATATCCCTTTAAATTTAGTACCTGGGGGGTGTCTATAGTATGCCTGTAAAGGGGCGCATGTTTCCCCTGTTTAGAACAGTCTGACAGCAAAATGACATTAAAGAAGAAAAAGTCATTTAAAACTACTCGCGGCTTTTAATGCATTGCCGGTCCGACAATACACATAGAAGTTCATTGATAAAAACGGCATGGAAATTCCCCACAGGGGAACCCCAAACCAAATTTTTTAAAAAAAAATGACGTGGGGGGTCCCCCTAAATTCCATACCAGGCCCTTAAGGTCTGGTATGGAATTTAAGGGGAACCCTGCGCCAAAATTAAAATAAAAATGGCGTGGGGTCCCCCCAAAAATCCATACCAGACCCTTATCCGAGCACGCAACCTGGCAGGCTGCAGGAAAAGAGGGGGGGGGGGAGCGCCCCCCCCTCCTGAACCGTACCAGGCCACATGCTCTCAACATTGGGAGGGTGCTTTGGGGTAGCCCCCCAAAACACCTTGTCCCCATGTTGATGAGGACAAGGGCCTCATCCCCACAACCCTGGCCGGTGGTTGTGGGGGTCTGCGGGCGGGGGGCTTATCAGAATCTGGAAGCCCCCTTTAACAAGGGGATCCCCAGATCCCGGCCCCCCCCTACCATTTCACTAAAAAACTGTCAAAAATTTTTAAAATGACAAGAGACAGTTTTTGACAATTCCTTTATTTAAATGCTTCTTCTTTCTTCTATCTTCCTTTGGTTTCTTCCTCCATCTTCTTCTTCTTCTGGTTCTTCCGGTTCTTCTGGTTCTTCTGGTTCTTCCTCCGGTGTTCTCGTCCTGCATCTCCTCCGCAGCATCAGCGTCTTCTTCCCTTCTTCTCCTCGGGCTGCTCCGCATCCATGATGGCATGGAGGGAGGCTCCCGCTCTTCTCTTCATCTTCTTCTCTTCATCTTCTTCTCTTCATCTTCTTCTCTTTATCTTCTTCTCTTTATCTTCTTCTCTTTATCTTCTTCTCTTTATCTTCTTCTCTTCATCTTCTTGTCTTCATCTTCTTGTCTTCATCTTCTTTTCGGGCCGCTCCGCATCCATGATGGCATGGAGGGAGGCTCCTGCTGTGTGACGCTTCTCCTCTTCTGACGGTTCTTAAATAACGGGGGCAGTGGGGCCACCCGGTGACCCCGCCCCCCTCTGACGCACAGTGACTTGACGGGACTTCCCTGTGGCATCAGGGGAATGCCACAGGGAAGTCCCGTCAAGTCACCGCGCGTCAGAAGGGGGCAGGGTCACCGGGCGGCCCCGCCCCCTGTTATTTAAGAACCGTCAGAAGAGGAGAAACGTCACACAGCGGGAGCCTCCCTCCATGCCACCATGGATGTGGAGCGGCCTGAAAAGAAGATGAAGACAAGAAGAAGAAGACAAGAAGATGAAGAGAAAAGATGAAGAGAAGAGCGGGAGCCACCCTCCATGCCATCATGGATGCGGAGCGGCCTGAGGAGAAGAAGGGAAGAAGACGTCGACGCCGCGGAGGAGATGCCAGACGAGAACACCGGAGGAAAAACCAGAAGAACCAGAAGAACCAGAAGAAGAAGAAGATGGAGAAAGAAACCGAAGGAAGATAGAAGAAAGAAGAAGCATTAAAATAAAGGAATTGTCAAAAACTGTCTCTTGTCATTTTTAACATTTTTGACAGTTTTTAAGTGAAATAGTAGGGATACAAAACCCCCTTACCATTTCACACAGGGGGGAGGGCCGGGATCTGGGGGTCTCCTTGTTAAAGGGGGCTTCCAGATTCCGATAAGCCCCCCGCCCGCAGACCCCCACAACCACCTGAAGGGTCTGGTATACATTTTTTTTTTATTTTGGCCGGGGTTCCCCTTAATATCCATACCAGACCTGAAGGGCCTGGTATGGAATTTAGGGGGACCCCCACGTCATTTTTTTTAAATTATGGCCGGGGTTCCCCTTAATATCCATACCAGACCTGAAGGGCCTGGTATGGAATTTAGGGGGACCCCCACGTCATTTTTTTTTTAAATTATGGCCGGGGTTCCCCTTAATATCCATACCAGACCTGAAGGGCCTGGTATGGAAATTAGGGGGACCCCACACATCATTTTTTTTTTAATTTTGGTTCGGGGTTCCCCTGTGGAGAATTCCCATGCCATTTTTATCAATGAACTTCTATGTGTATTGTCAGACCAGCAATGCATTAATAGCCGCGAGTAGTTTTAAATGACTTTTTTTCCTTTGAAATGTCATTTTGCTGTCAGAATGTTCTAAACACGGGAAACATGCGCCCCTTTACAGGCATACTATAGACACCCCCCAGGTATGAAATTTAAAGGGATATTACACTTTTATTGTTTCACTTTACGCATTATTAAAATCACTGCTCCCGAAAAAACGGCCGTTTTTAAAACTTTTTTTTGCATTGATCCATGTCCCCTGGGGCAGGACCCAGGTCCCCAAACACTTTTTATGACAATATAAGCCTTTAAAATTAGCACTTTTGATTTCTCCCATAGACTTTTTAAGGGTGTTCTGCGGCATTCGAATTTGCCGCGAACACCCCAAATTGTTCGCTGTTCCGCGAACAGCCGATGTTCGAGTCGAACATGAGTTTGACTCGAAGCTCATCCCTAGCAGAGATATGGATTTGGCATCAGAGTTGCAAGGCCTGCTGAGGAGTGCACTTTCAGCAATCCCCAGGGCTGTGTCTGCGGATCAGTACCTGGAGATCAGGCAGTAGATTTGGGTGCAGATCTGGATTGAAGCCCTCCAGGTCTCTGGTAGACACCAGGACAAGTGCTTTCCAACCCCAGAGCAAACAGCCAGTGACAAACGGGAGTTACAGATGCCATTCCTGGGAGAATGGCCCCAGGACCAATGGGTGTGCGAGTTGGACAGGCTGCTCCAGCAGGAGATAGAGCTGGAAATCAATTTCAGGCTCTGCAATGGAATATTTAGGGAAGACAACAGAATGCTCTCCAGAGGGATATGACTTTGGCAGCCCTGGATTGCTGTGGGAGATCCTTACAGATAGTTTTGTGTTTGGCGATAAAGTTACAAGAAACTTTTACAGCTGAAGTGCTGACAACCGGACAGAGGGTCCAAGACATCTGCCCCACACCCGCAACAGTTCCAGAGGCCCAGGGTGAGAAGGCGATGGTCCCTCCCCAGTGACCGATCCACAGTCTGGGAGTGGAGGAAGACAGCCGCCCTCCCCAACAGTTAGCCAGAGATGATGATGTGGGGTCCTCAGCTGAAGTGCTAACAGGGCAGAGTGCTGCTGGCCTTTGCACCCAACAATCAACTCCGCAGGAGCTCCAGGGAGAGAATGCAATTGGCACCTCACAACTGCAGCTTGAGCAGGTATCGGTGAATGGGACTGCGGTCTCCACTGACAGCAACCCAGCAGAAGTGCTGGCAATGGGGCAGAGTTCTGCTGGCCTTTGCTCTCAACTAACAGAAGATGGAGTTGCTGTGAAAGTGGATGGGACTTCGGTCTCCACTGACACTACCCCAGAAAATGGTCCGGCACTGAGACAGGAGGAGAGGATGTCAGCTATGCTTTGCAAGCACTGGGGATTTTCATCTAGTAAAAGTGGATGGGACTTCAGTCTCCACCTGTATACCCCAACAATCTGACAGAGTAAGCCCAGCCATCCTGTCTTCTCAACAGTGGCTGAAAGGACTCCAGGGGAAAGGACCAGTCCACACTTCTCCCCAGCAGCGGGTATATTCCACAAGTGAGACAGAGGTTAGCTGAGTGAGCAATGCTCTGTTCGGGACAATGTGTTTGGTGTACTGTGTGGGTACAGGCATTTAAGGACTAGAACTATGGACTAACTTTGAAGTCAACCCATTTGGGGTCTCCTTCTGTGTTAGTCTTCTGCCAAAAGGAGAGATATGTGACAGGAGTCACACTGGGTGGAGGGCTTGTGGAACCCAACTTACCTTAGAGAGCCCTAGAAACTTCTTCTCCAGCTCCTCCGGCCCCTCCTATGTGTAATTTACCCTCTGTCTATTAGGGGCATAGGGTGACCGAGAACCCCAGTCTGATCTGCACTAATCAGCCAATCACATGGCAGCAACTCAATGCTTTTAATCATCTGGATGTGGTGAAGACAACTTGCTAAAGTTCAAACCTAGCATCAGAATGGGGAAGAAAGGGGATTTAAGTGACTTTGAAGGTGGTATAGTTGTTGGTGCCAGACAAGCTGGTCTGACTGCTGATCTACTGGGATTTTCACGCATAAGCATCTCTAGGGTTTACAGAAAATAATCAGAAAAAGAGAAAATATCCAGTTAGTGGCCAGTGGTTGTGTGGACGAAAATGCCTTGTTGATGTCAGAGGTCAGAACAGACCAGTTTGAGATGATAGAAAGTAACTCAAACAACCACTCGTTACAACCAAGGTATGCAGAATACCATCTCTGAATGCACAACACATCGAACTTTGAAGCAGATGGGCTACAGCAGCAGAAGACCACTCCGGATGCAGCTCCTGTCAGCTAAGAACAGGAAACTGATGCTAGAATTCACACAGGCAATAGAGGACAATAGAGGATTGGAAAAGCGTTGCCTATAGTCTTGATTTCAGCTGCGACATTCAGATGGTAGGGTCAGAATTTGGCCTAAACAACATGTAAGCATGGATCCATCCTGCCTTGTATCAACAGTTAAGACTGGTGGTGGTGGTGTATTGGTGTGGGCAGGGACGGACTGACAACACTCAGGGCCCCCGGACCAAATAAAGCAAGGGCCCCCTGTCAGGCCCCGCCCATGACCCACCCCTAACCCCTCCCATGGCCCACCCCTGACCTCGCCCCTACATTTTGCACAAAGTACAACTTCTGCCATTTTTTTTAATGGGACCTGGAGGGGGGTCTCTCGCTAACAGTGTCCATTAGAGAGTCTCTGTTAGAGAGAGAGACCCCCCTCCAGGACCTATTAGAGACTACAAAGGAGTATAATGGGACCTGGAGGGGGGCCTCTTTCTACCAGAGTGTACAGTGAACACCTTCATTCACTCTTGTCCTCACAGGACCCCCTCCTTTTGCCATGACTCTCACCCCTGCCCCAACCTCTCACAAAGTAGAAATAAAATTGGCACTGTGTAGAGCTCCTCTTACCTTAACTAAGGGTACTGTAGCTGTGGCTGGTTCCCGCATCCTCTGTGGTTGGCAGGCTCCCTGGTTTGGGTGGGTCACCGTGGGTGGCTAGCTGGCACCCTGGCCCTGCTGTGGGTGGGTCACCGTAAGTGGGTGACTGGCACCCTGGCCTTGCGGTGGGTCACCATGGGTGGTTGGGTGGCACGCACCCTGGCGCTGCTGTGGGTGGGTGGCTGGCTGGCACCCTGGCTGGTGTGTCCTCTCCTCTTCCACCATTTTGGGCACTGTTTGCTGAGGTGAGGGAGGTGCTTGGAGGGAAGTGGTGATCTTTTCCCTATCCGGGACGGTAAATCTAGAAGGTTTGCAGCAGGCCCTGTGCACGGAGACATGTGGCGCAACACATAATGACGTTGCCTGCGTGTGCGTGTCCTCTCTGTGCCCATTTTGAGAGTCTATGTTAGAAAAAGCCCTCATCAGTAACCATCAATGCAGCCTCTCCAGTGCCTCTCAATGCAGCCTCACCAGTTCCAATCAGCGCAGACTCAGCAGTGCCAATCGGTGCAGCCTCACCAGTGCCCATGAATGCAGCCTGATCAGTGCCCATCAATGCAGCCTGATCAGTGCCCATCAATGCAGCCTCACCAGTGCCCCTTAATGCAGCTTCACCAGTGCCCCTTAATGCAGCCTCAACAGTGCCCCTCAATGCAGTCTCACCAGTGCCCCTCAATACAGCTTTACCAGTGTGCCCCTCCATGCAGCCTCACCAGAGTGCCCCCTCCATGCAGCCTCACCAGAGTGCCCCCTCCATGCAGCCTCCCCAGAGTGCCCCCTCCATGCAGCCTCACCTAGAGTGCCCCCTCCATGCAGCCTGATCAGTGCATGGGGGATAGCCGCCGGATCACACAGAGTGGGTAACTCCCGCTGTGAAACCTGGTGACCGCTGTCATCGGATGTCCCGCCTCCTTTGTTAGACATCACATGTCCTGGCATTGGACCAGTGAGACATCTATCAAAGGGACATCGGGTGACAGTGGTAAGCACAGGGCCACTGTTAGAAATCATAGGGCCCCATACAGCTTACCTGACAGGGCCCCTTTTAACCTCGCCCTTGACCCCACCCTAGGCTCCTCCCCTGATCCAACCCCTTTAGATTTGTCCATGTTTACATATGCACGCATACTGTGTCCCAGGAACTGGATTTTGCTGCTCACATCCTTAATGGGACCCCTGATGGCACGGAGAGCCCAGTAAAAAGGTGATGGCAGGACGGTGGTGGAACCCCCTTCCACTGCCTGTAAAAGTAATCCAGGGGTTTCTTAGCAACTAGGATTACTTTTACTTTGTGCAGACTTGTTGGGGCTAAAAAATGATATCTTGATCATTGCTGCAGCAATGACCAAGATATCACCCTTCACCCTTCCAATCAAGCAATGTACCAGTATGTTACTGGACAGGAAGTGGTTAAGGGGGGTGGTTCAGGGGCACATGTTTACTGTGTAAAGTAACATCACACTGCTTATGATTATCAGCATTATGAAAATTGCGCAGGCAGCACAGTCAGCATGTGCTCTGTCATGGATCTGTCACAGTGTCACATGGCTTTTGGGTGCTGACTTTGTTAATTTATGCCTGTACTGTATATTACAAACTTTAACCTAGTACAGGCATAACAAAGTCAGCACCAAACAACAATATGACACACTGTGACAGATCCGTGACAGAACACATGCTGACTGTGCTGCCTGCCTGAGTATCATAATGCTGATAATTATGACCTGCTGCTATGCTGTGTGTAAGCCCAAGTGAGACAGTGAGGATTCTATCCTCTGTTCTCCACTCTCATCCACTGAGCCGCCTGTCGCCTCACCTCAGTCTTGGCAGTCGGCACCTGAAAACGGGAGGCGGAGCCTCGTCGTATCACTCCGCCATTGAAGGTAGTGGGCAGCGGCAGCCGGAACTAATTAACTAGCAGATCAATGTGCGGTGCGGCTTTTTCTACATGCGCCCGAAAAAGGAGAAATAGTCCGACTGCTGTGCTCACCTCCTGGGCCCCTCTGTAGACATGATGGGGCCCAGGAAAATATCATTAAAACCCCTCTTAGTAGTAGCGGGGGTATGGTTTTGAAATCTCTCGATTTTAATATGCATAAATTAACTGGAAAGTGATCACCAGCCCTAAAGGGTCCAGCAGGTGGCCCTGGCGGGCCCCCTTTAGCGGCCGGGCCCTCGGTCCATGTCCGAATGGACCGACTGGTCAGTCCGTCCCTGGGTGTGGGGGATATTTTCTTGGCACACTTTGGACCCCTTAGTACCAACTGAGCATCGTTTAACCACCACGGCCTACCTGAGTATTGTTGCTGACCATGTCCATCCCTTTATGACTACAGTGTACCCATCTTCTGGTGGCTACTTCCAGCAGGACAATGCACCATGTCACAAAGCTCAAATCATCTCAAACTGGTTTCTTGAACATGACAATGAGTTCACTGTACTCCAATGGCCTTCACAGTCACCAGATGTCAATCCAATAGAGCACCTTTGGGATGTGGTGCAACGGGAGATTTGCATCCTGGATGTGCAGCCGACAAATCTGCAGCAACTGCATGATGCTATCATGTCAATATGGACCAAAATCTCTGAGAAATGTTTCCAACACCTTGTTAAATCTAAGTCACGAAGAATTAGGGCAGTTCTGAAGGCAAAAGGGGGTCCAACCCGGTACTAGCAAGGTGTACCTAATAAAGTGGCCATTGAGTGCATATCAGCACTTTCATTATCATGCTGAGATTTTTTTTAACAGTGTGGACCTATTAGGTCTGAACTTGCAGGCCCAGCAGCTTTAGTGTGTATGTGTGTGTCTGCTTGTCGGTTATAGTTTTCATGTAGTGCCCTAATTTGTTAATTAAAATAGAATTAGAAAACTAGAAGATATACTGTAGACATGCAGTATAAAATATGTGGTTTCTTTATAAAGTACAGTATAGCCAAAATGTGGTTCAAACCATCCTGCATCAGCCTGTACAAGAAAAGTGGCAATGACATTCCATAACTATCTATGATCCTGAGAAAATGGTAGGCAAACCTGTGCTGCGTATGGTTTGTTCTTGCTTGGTATCATTCACTATTAAAGTTCAACATCTACCCCTGTTAACAAGGAGTTTTTATTGTTTTTTTTCTGATTGCATAGATAGCTTTCAGTTAGAGTGTGAATTTGAAAAACCGCATAATGGTAAATGGGACTTTAGCAAGCACAGCAGCAGCAATTACAAACAAAAATATTTCATTTTACACAAATGTATTTATTTATATATATTAAAATTCTCCACATTGTCACTGTAACGAGCCCCTTGCTCGCTCGGTTCCACTCTCCCAACACTCCTCTGCAGCTATTGAATCAGATTGCAACGTCTGATGGTTCGGTCATCCGATGCTCCGGGACTACAACTACAGCTCTGTGCCGTTCTAGTCCAGTTGAGATAGCTCAGAACAAACACCAGGCAGGCTGTATGTAAGTTCAAACAGGAAACTATTTTATTGGACAATACACAGGCTCTTTTATACACTCAAAGTGGAGGTGCATACCTCCGGCTCATATTACTCTAACAATACACCTGTAACCTAATTAACCTAATTAACATGAGGTAATTAACTAATCCCTTTAGACAGCCTAGATGACTCAGACATGACCGTTAGGCCAGACTGGCCGTCTTGTAGTTCAGAAAATCCAATCAACATTAGCACAATCAACATAGACTCTTCTTCACATAATAGCAGAGTTAATTAACACAAATAATAATGGGGATCTAATGACTCTTAGATCCCATAGTAGACTTATTTACAATACACATTTTCAGCAGACAATAGACAGACAGGTGTTGGAATTTACATCAGCATCTCCTAACAGTATCTGTCCCAGCATTATGAATTAGCCACTATTCCAATATGGCAAATCCAGGGTCCCCAGGCATACAGCTCACAAAGAGCACCGTTCCCCCAAATGCAAGGGCCCCCGATCGATCGGCAAGAGGCTTGCATACAGTCCCCTCCAAAAGTCTCTTTCCCGGCTAGGTCTGTCACAGTCACGCTCAGCACCACCAGAGACTAAGTGAATACCTTATCAGACGCATGCATCTGATGCTCCTTGCATAACTGCACCATGGCAGATATAGAAAATAGTCTAATAATGGGCTTCATTCACAAAACCATCTTGCATGCGGTATTTAGGTTTCTGGACACATTTTCCCTAAATATTGCATCTATCTAAGGACCTCATTATGCTTCTCTCTGGGGAACTTAGAGCTTTTCTGCAGTCCACCACACTGCGTAGTCTTGCTATACCACCCATGACCAAGTTGCTGGCTGTCCTGCACTTTCTGGGCAGGGCCTCCTATCAGATGGTAGTGGGAGAGGTGACGGGGGTATCCCAGCCATCTTTCTCACGTTTGCTTGCTAAGGCCCTGCAGGGATTCAGGCAAATTGCCTCCAAATATATCTACCTAACACACGTCAGGAGTGGGATTAGATTAAGAACAATTTCTATGCAGTAGCTGGGATTCCCAATGTCATGGGTGTTACAGACTGTACCTATGTGCCTTTTTTTGCTCACTCTGATAAGGAACACATCTACTGTAATAGGAATAGGGATACCACTCACTAAAAATACAGGTTGTCTGCCATGCAAATATGTTAATCTGAAATGTGGTCACCGGCTTCCCAGGATCTGTCAATGATGCCCACATGTTAAGGCAATCACAGCTCTACCACTATTTTGATACTAACAGAATAATTGAAGGCTAGATTCTTGGTAAGACACTTTTTATTATCAAATATGTCTCAATGCATGCCACATACATCATACATGGCCGTCTATGTTCATATGTTATATTCCTGTGTTCACTCCTCACACCTTGCACACAAAATATACACAGCAGCTTTTTAGCCTTGTTGTTAAAGAAATGGATAAACTAGATCATCAGCCTGGTGTAACCATTTCCAACGAAGGCCCCTTTCACATGTGCGGACCGTTCAAATATGCCCGTCAGTTTTTTCAGGCGGATCAGAATGGTCACTCCATACAGCTTTATAGAGTGTCGGATGTCAGCGGTGACATGTCTGCTGACATCCGATCCACCCCGATCCGATCCACTCCGCAAAATCCAGACGGATGGATGTCCTATTTTCCATCCGTCTGGCGGATCGGATGAAAATGGACATGCGGTCCATAATCATCTGATCCCCCTATAGGGGAGAGCAGACTCTCTGACAGGTCCTGTGCAGGGACTGACTTTTCATCCGCCGGCTCAGCGGGGATCAACTGAGCGATCCCAGCTCAGCAAGCGGAGTACTAAAAACAGACAGCCCCGTGTGAAAGGGGCCTAAGCCACTTTACATATGGCCTAAAGCCTACACATTACAATTATGTTCAGCAATGGAAAACAAAATGTAGGGAAGAACTGTCCCTGTTATTACCCACTCATAATGATATACTATTGCTGTTCTAAAAATGGCATTTTCAAACTGTTTTGTAGGTGATTCTGGCTATCCTTGGCTGCCCTGGCTGCTATCACCATTCTTGAGGTGTTCAACATCTGCAGAATCTTGCTACAATGCAGCAATTACTAAGACAAGATGTGTCATTGAGTGGACCTTTGGGCTTCTTAAAACCAGGTTCCACTGTATCTCACTATCTCTTGTTTTTCTGTGCTATAGCCCTGAAAAAATTGGTGAAAAGTTTTTCCTTTAAATAATCTTTATTATTTTCTCAATTACAAAAATATTACTTTAAAACAGTATATGACACATGTCATGTACCTTGCACAAATCAGTTATTACATTAAATTCCCCCCACTCCCCCCCTCACCCCACTTCCACCAACACCATCTAATCTAATATTTGAACATTCTTATCTATCTATCTCTGCCAAGAGAAGGAGAAAGCAAAGAAAATAAATAAATAAATAAATAAATAAAGGGGGGGGGGGGCAGAGGGAAAGAGGATCATCCTCCAGCCCCCTCCCCAACACCCCCCTCCCCCTCAAAAGGGGCAGTCCCTCTCATCCAGTCAGTGCTTCCACATCTTCACAAACTTCTTATAGTTGCCATGCCTAGTAAGCACCACCTTCTCCCTCCAAACTGTTGCATTTACTGTCTTAACCCATACTTCAACTGACGGGGGGCTCTGTGCCTGCCAGTTTTGTGCAATTAATTTTCTCGCCTGGAATAAGCATCTCAGCGCTACGACTATAGTGCTTGTAGGTACTCTATCTTCCTCCAAGCATTCCAACAGACACATCCTAACTTCTTGTTCTAGTCCCAGTATCGGAACAGCTTCGGGCATCTCCACATCATGTAAATAAGCTCTTCTGTCTCCTGACACCTAGGACACTTATCATCTTGTCTCCAAACAAACTTAAACAGTTTCCTAGGTGTGTAATAGACTCTATGTACCAGGAATAGATGGGATACTTTCTGTGAGGAGGAGACCGACACCAGTGGCCCCTGTTGGCGCTGTATCCGTGTTAATTTCCATAAATTATTTTAGTTTGAGCAGCACCTCTTCAGAATTCCCTATTAATTCCAGCCACCATGGGCTGATTTTCCACTCTCTCAAAGAGGTTTTACACTGTATATCGATCATCAGCACTAGGGATGAGCTTTGAGTTCGAGTCAAACCCATGTTCGACTCGAACATCGCATGTTCGACCGTTCGTCGAATTTCAAACATTATGGGACGTTCGCGCCAAATTCGAGTGGTGCGTCACGGCCCATAATTCACTGCGGCATCGCAATGCATTGCTGGCTGATGATTGGCCAAGCATGCACTATGACCCGCATGCTTTGGCCAATCACAGCATGGTAAGAACGGAGAACCATAATTGGCCAAAGCCAGGGTGGCTTTGGCCAATTATGGCTCAGGGGGTTTAGCACACGCCCCACACTATATGAGGTCGCCTGCATGGCGGCCTTGTGTAGTGTGTTGTGGCAGCTGCGGAGAGATAGACAGAGAGACAGTGTCATTTGATTTAAGTTAGATAGAGTAGGCAGGCGAGTCAGTTAGCTGCACTTACAGTGTATTGTGTATATATATATGCATCCTAGGTGTTGTGTATATATATATATATATATATATATATATATATATACACTGTATTCAGTTTAGCTAGATCCGTTCCTGTTATTCTCTTCCTACTGACAGGCAGGCAGGTGTTTTTACAGTATTTACAGCTACCTGAAGAAAATTGCTGGTGTTCTTCTGATCCTATTAGTCATATTAGCTACAGTATTTGCAGTTAGTGTAGTGCTTCCTCTGCACAGTGTGCACCTAAAGCTACCTGAAGAAAATTGGTGGTGTTCTTCTGATCCTATTAGTACTGCAGGCAGCTGCAGTATTTACAGTTACTGTAGTGTAGTGGGTCCTCTGCACAGTGTGCACCTAAAGCTACCTGAAGACAATTGCTGTTGTTCTGATCCTATTAATACCACAGGCAGGCAGCTGCAGTATTTACAGTTAGTGTACTGTGTCCTCTGCACAGTGTGCACCTAAAGCTACCTGAAGACAATTGCTGTTGTTCTGATCCTATTAATACCACAGGCAGGCAGCTACAGTATTTACAGTTAGTGTACTGTGTCCTCTGCACAGTGTGCACCTAAAGCTACCTGAAGAAAATTGGTGGTGTTCTTCTGATCCTATTAGTACCATAGGCAGGCAGCTGCAGTATTTACAGTTAGTGTACTGCGTCCTCTGCACAGTGTGCACCTAAAGCTATCTGAAGACAATTGCTGTTGTTCTGATCCTATTAATACCACAGGCAGGCAGCTACAGTATCTACAGTTAGTGTACTGCGTCCTCTGCACAGTGTGCACCTAAAGCTACCTGAAGACAATTGCTGTTGTTCTGCTCCTATTAATACCACAGGCAGAAAGATACAGTATTTACAGTTAGTGTACTGTGTCCTCTGCACAGTGTGCACCTAAAGCTACTTGAAGAAAATTGGTGGTGTTCTTCTGATCCTATTAGTACCACAGGCAGGCAGCTGCAGTATTTACAGTTAGTGTACTGTGTCCTCTGCATAGTGTGCACCTAAAGCTACCTGAACAAAATTGGTGGTGTTCTTCTGATCCTATTAGTACCACAGGCAGGCAGCTGCAGTATTTACAGTTAGTGTACTGCGTCCTCTGCACAGCGTGCACCTAAAGCTACCCTAAGACAATTGCTGTTGTTCTGTTCCTATTAATACCACAGGCAGGCAGCTACAGTATTTACAGTTAGTGTACTGTGTTCTCTGCACAGTGTGCACCTAAAGCTACCTGAAGAAAATTGGTGGTGTTCTTCTGATCCTATTAGTAACACAGGCAGGCAGTTGATTCTGCTAGCTGCAGTATCAATATATATATATGCATCCCAGCTTTGTGCAGCTACATCTCACTGCAGGCCATTAGGGATGAGCCGAACACCCCCGCTTCAGTTCGCACCAGAACCTGCGAACGGACCGAAACTTTGCACGAACGTTAGAAACCCATTGAAGTCTATGGGACTCAAACATTTTAAATTGAAAGTGCTAATTTTAAAGGCTAATTTGCATGGTATTGTCCTAAAAAGGGTTTGGGGACCCGGGTCCTGCCCCAGGGGACATGTATCAATGCAAAAAAAAGTTTTAAAAACAGCCGTTTTTTCTGGAGCAGTGATTTTAATGATGCTTAAAGTGAAAAAAAAAGTGAAATATTCCTTTAAATATCGTACCTGTGGGGTGTCTATAGTATGCCTGTAAAGTGGCCCGTGTTTCCTGTGCTTAGAACAGTCCCTGCACAAAATGACATTTTTAAAGGAATAAAAGTCATTTAAAACTGCTTGCGGCTTTAATGTAATGTCGGGTCCGGGCAATATGGATGAAAATCAGTAAGATAAATGGCATGGGTACCCCCCACCCCCCAGTCCATTACCAGGCCCTTTGGGTCTTGTATGGATATTAAGGGGAACCCCGCACCCAAATTAAAAAAAGGAAAGGCGTGGGGCCCTAGGCCCTATATACTCTGAACAGCAGTATACAGACGGTGCAAACAAGACAGGGACTGTAGGTTTGTTGTCAAGTAGAATCTGTTTGTAGATTTGAACTGGTACATTTTTAAAGTGTAGCTCCAGCCAAAAAATCGATTTTTAATCTTTTTGGAAAACATAGGGAAGGATTATCACCCCTGTGACATTTGTTTTGCTGTCTGTGCATCTCTTCAGAAGATTTCACCTCACTTTCTGTCACAATGACAAATGTTTTTAGAAAATTTGGGGTTTTTAGTGAAACAAGGATTGGTGATAAAGCATCAGTGAAGAGGAGACACGTGTTTTCCATATTAACTCTTACAGGAGAGAATTTCCCTTCCTAGGGGTAGATTTCATCTAACTTCCTGTTGTCTCCTTGAGTTTGCAAGTAGGAGTTGTTTGTACAGTAAGTTGGATGTTTGAAAGTAGGGGCTTGCCCTATATACTCTGCAGAAATTGTGGCCTTAGGTGTTGGTGTTGCCACAACACTGTAAGCCCTCACAGGGCCCTGCTGTGAAATATTAGATCAAGAATTGTAATTACATGCCCCTGTTGAACAGGGGCAGAAAAATTGGGCCTTTGGTGATGGTGGTGATGATGGTGCCACAACACTGTAAGTCCTCACAGTTACTCTTGGTGGGCGCTGGAACGGGCCCTGCATTGAAATATTAGATCAAGAATTGTAATTACATGCACCTGTTGAACAGGGGCAGAAAAATTGGGCCTTAAGCACTGGTGCTGGTGCCACAACACTGCAACCCCTCACAGATACTTTAGTTGGAGCGCAGGAACAAGCCCTGCTGCAAAGAATTGCATCAAAAATTGTAATTACACACCCCTGTTAAACAGGGGCTGAAAAATTGGGCCTTAGCCACTGGTGCTGGTGCCACAACACTGCAACCCCTCACAGATACTCTAGTTGGAGCGCAGGAACGAGCCCTGCTGCAAAGAATTGCATCAAAAATTGTAATTACACGCTCCTATTAAACAGGGGCTGAAAAATTGGGCCTTAGGCAATGGTGCTGGTGCCACAACACTGCAACCCCTCACAGATACTCTAGTTGGAGCGCAGAAACGAGCCCTGCTGCAAAGAATTGCATCAAAAATTGTAATTACACGCCCCTGTTAAACAGGGGCTGAAAAATTGGGCCTTAGCCACTGGTGGCGGTGCCCAGAAACAAAAATATTCTTACAAGCTATCAGCATGATCATTGAGGAGGAAGAGGATAGTCACTCAGCATCAGCATAGGCAGTCTTGAAGGGATCTGACATTTCAAAAAAAAATTATTCGGTTACATCAGCATCAGGTGCTTGGTATCTGGTGGTGATCCAAGACTGATTCATTTTTATGAAGGTTAGTCGATTGACCGAGTCGGTGGACAGACACACCCTGTGATTGGTTACAAAGCCTCCAGCAGCACTGAATGTGCGTTCCGAAAGAACGCTGGATGCAGGACAGGCCAGTAGCTCAATTGCATACTGTGCAAGCTCTGGCCAGTGATCCATCCTCAAGACCCAGTAACCCAGAAGATTTTCAGTGGGAAAGGTGTCCAAGTCAGATCTTGCCCCTAGGTATTCCTGCACCATGTAAAACAGACGCTGGCGATGGTTGCTGGAACCGATCATACCTTGGGGCTGCGGACTAAAAAATTGTCTGAAAGCATCGGTCAGACGGCCACCTTCTCCATCGCTCCTTCTTTGACTGACCGAAGCCTCAGCAACACGTTGTCCAGGAACAGGAGTTTGTAACCTTCCAGTCTCTGGGAACGCGTTGCACAGACCTTTCTGCAAGGCCTCCTGAAGATGTTTAATCCTCTGCTCCCTCTGCGACAGCAAGATAAGGTCTGCAAACTTACTCTTGTAACGTGGATCAAGGAGGGTTGCCAGCCAGTATTGATCCATCTCCTTGATACCACGAATACGAGGATCCTTCCGCAGGCTTTGCAGGATCAGGGAGGCCATGCAGCGTAGGTTTGCTGAGGCATTCGGTCCGGAGTCCTCTGGGTCACTAAGAACGACATGATCCGCAGCCACCTCCTCCCAGCCACGTACAAGTCCATGGGTTTCGGACTGTAAATGATCCCATAAAGACTGCTGCTGATGCTGAGTGCCAGGCTCCACCTCCATGCTGACACAATCCTCCTCCTCCTCCTCGTCCTCTTCCTGTGTGGTCGGCGGGCACGCAGGAACACTGTCTGGATAAAGGGGGCCTTGGGAGCTAAGGAAGTCCTCCTCTTCCTGCCTCTGTTCTGCCTAAAGTGCCCTGTCCATTATTCCACACAGCGTGTGCTCCAACAGGTGGACAAGGAGGACAGTGTCACTGATGCATGCACTGTCACTGCGCACCATCCTCGAGGCCTCCTCAAATGGTGACAGGACAGTGCATGCATCCCTGATCATGGCCCACTGGCGTGGGGAAAAAAAACAAGCTCCCCTGACCCTGTCCTGGTGCCATAGTCGCACAGGTACTCATTGATGGCCCTCTGCTGCGTGTGCAGCCGCTGCAGCATGGCCAATGTTGAGTTCAACCTGGTGGGCATGTCACAGATTAGGCGGTTCTTGGGCAGGTTAAATTCCTTTTGGAGGTCTGCCAGCCGAGCACTGGCATTATATGACCGGCGGAAATGCACACAGACTTTCCTGGCCTGCCTCAGGACATCCTGTAAGCCTGGGTACCTGCCCAAGAACCGCTGCACCACCAAGTTAAGGATGTGAGCCAAACAGGGCACATGGGTCAGTTGTCCCTGTCGGAGGGCAGAGAGGAGGTTGGTGCCATTGTCGCAAACCACCATTCCTGCCTTAAGTTGGCGTGGCATCAACCACTTCTGAACCTGCCTCTGCAGAGCTGACAAAATCTCTGCCCCAGTGTGGCTCCTGTCCCCCAAGCACACCAGCTCAAGCACTGCATGGCATCTTTTGGCCTGCGTACTTGCGTAGCCCCTTGAATGCCTACAGAGCACCGCTGGTTCCGAGGACAAATCAGCACAGGAAAAGGCCATGGAGGAAGAAGAAGAGGAGGGGGTGGAGGAGAGAGGTGTGTCACAATCACCAGTAGTGGCATTTGGAGGCGTGGTGGTGGAACAACCTCCAACACTACTGCACCTTGTCTTGCATTCTTCCCAGCTGCCAGCAGAGTCACCCGATGCGCCTCAAAACTTAGGTAACGTCCCTGTCCATGCCTGCTGGACCATGAGTCGGCGGTAATATGCACCTTACCACTGACCGCCCTGTCCAGCGAGGCCAAGACATTGCCTTCCACATGCTGGTAGAGAGCCAGAATCGCCTTCCGTGAGAAAAAGTGGCGTTTGGGAACCTGCCACTGAGGAACCGCACATTCCACAAACTCACGGAAGGGGGCAGAGTCTACCAACTGAAAAGGTAGCAGTTGAAGAGCTAGCAATTTTGCCAAGCTAGCATTCAACCGCTGGGCATGTGGATGGCTGGGAGCTAACTTCTTTCTGTGGTGCAGCAGCTGGGGCAGGGAAATTTGGCTGGTACAATCTGACGTCGGTGTACCGATAGCAGTTTGCCCACAAGTACATGGCTGTGACACACCTAATTCTACACCTTCATTCCTCTCAGTGCAGGTTTCAGAGAGGACTGAAGGTATAGTGGGGTTGGAGATCCCAGCTGATGAGGAGCAAGGAGAGGTCCTCTTTGTTCTTTGGTGTGGGTCTTTTAGGTACGCTTGCCAATGAACTGCATGGCAGGTCAACATATGTCTGGTCAAGCATGTGGTGCCCAAGCGGGAGATGTTTTGGCCACATGGGATACGCTTGAGACATATGTTGCAAATAGCAGTGGTGGGATCTGATGCACTTGTCTCAAAAAAGGCCCACACCAAAGAACTTTTGGAATAACGTGCAGAGACAGCAGCGCCCTGCACATGCGGTGCTCTGCGGTGTGATGCAGTCAGTGTGCTGCCCTTAGGCTGGCCCCTGGAGGGCATCCTGCCTCATTGGTGATGTGTCTCCTCCTCCTCCTCTCTCTTATCAGGCACCCATGTGGAGTCAGTGACCTCATCATCCCCTCCCTCCTCATCACTGGAGCAAACCTGGCAGTATGCTGCAGCAGGGGGAACATGACTGCCAGATTGCTGTCCTTCTTGAGCACCCCCTCTGTCTGGGCTCATGTTACTGCCTTCCTCTAGCTGAGTACCATCATCGGAGCCTTCAAAATGCTGGGCATCCTCCTGGAGCATGTACCCAACACTGTGGTCAAACAGTTCAGGGGACTCCTCAGGAGGACATGGTGGGGCTAGGGAAGGAGTCACTGATGCCATTGAGCTGAGGGAAGAGGCCGCGTTGGCAGCTGCTTTGCCAGACAAAGTACCCTGAGCCTGGGTGAGAGAGGATGAGGAGGATGAGGATGGCTTGGTCATCCACTCGACCAAGTCTTCTGCATGTTGTGGCTCAACACGGCCAGCTGCCGAAAAAAAGGCCAAGCGTGTTCCACGACCACGTGCTGATGAGGATGCACAGTGTCCACGACCAGCACTGTTGCCTCTAGACACAGAGCCTGCTTGCCCTGTTTTATTGGCTTGTGACTGTCTGCCTCTCCTTGTTGGCCTTCCAGACATACTATTGGCCTGCAGTGAGATGTAGCTGCACGGAACTGGGATGTATATATATACCGATTATACTGCAGCTAGCAGAATCCACTGCCTGCCTGTAGTATTATTAGTATGAGAACACCTGCACTTGTCTTCAGGTAGCTATACTGTAGGTACAACTGTGCAGGGTACACAGTTCAGTAACTGGAAATAGGTCAAGAGCCCACACAAGCACCTGGCTTCAGGTAGCTATACTGTAGGTGCAACTGTGCAGGGTACACAGTTCAGTAACTGGAAATACGTCAAGAGCCTACACAAGCACCTGGCTTCATGTAGCTATACTGTAGGTGCAACTGTGCAGGGTACACAGTACAATAACTGGAAATATGTCAAGAGCCTACACAAGCACCTGGCTTCAGGTAGTTATACTGTAGGTGCAACTGTGCAGGGTACACAGTACAGTAACTGGAAATATGTCAACAGCCTACACAAGCACCTGGCTTAAGGTAGTTATACTGTAGGTTCAACTGTGCAGGGTACACAGTACAGTAACTGGAAATATGTCAAGAGCCTACACAAGCACCTGGCTTCAGGTAGTTATACCGTAGATGCAACTGTGCAGGGTACACAGTACAATAACTGGAAATACGTCGAGCCTACACAAGCACCTGGTTTCAGGTAGCTATACTGTAGGTGCAACTGTGCAGGGTACACAGTACAGTAACAGGAAATACGTCAAGAGCCTACACAAGCAGCTGGCTTCAGGTAGCTATACTGTAGGTGCAACTGTGCAGGGTACACAGTACAGTAACTGGAAATACGTCAGGAGCCTACACAAGCACCTGGCTTCAGGTAGTTATACTGTAGGTGCAACTGTGCAGGGTACACAGGACAGTAACTGGAAATACGTCAAGAGCCCACACAAGCACCTGGCTTCAGGTAGCTATACTGTAGGTGCAACTGTGCAGGGTACACAGTACAGTAACTGGAAATACTGTAAAAACACCTGCCCGCCTGTCAGTATATTAGGAAGAGAAGAACAGGATCTAGATAAACTGAATACAGTGTATATATATATATATATATATATATATATATATATATATATATATATATAAAGATATAGATATACATACACAACACCTGGGATACATATATATACACAATACAGTGCAAGTGCAGCTAACTGACTTGACCTGCCTACTCTATCTAACGTAAATCAAATGACACTGTCTCTCTGTCTATCTATCTCTCTCCACCGCAACACACTACACAGGGCCGACGTGCAGGCGGCCTTATATAGTGTGGGGCGTGTACTAAACCTCCAGAGCCATAATTGGCCAAAGCCTCCCTGGCTTTGGCCAATTACGGTTCTTTGTACACACGGCGCTGTGATTGGCCAAGCATGCAGGTCATAGTGCATGCTTGAACAATCAGCCAGCAATGCACTGGGATGCCGCAGTGAATTATGGGCCGTGACGCGCCACTCGAATTTGGAGCGAACGGCCCATACCGTTTGTAATTCGGTGAATGACCGAACACACGATGTTCGAGTCAAACATGCATTCGAATCGAGCACGAAGCTCATCCCTACAGGCCATTAGTATGTCTGGAAAGCCAACAAGGAGAGGCAGACAGTCACAAGCCAAGAAAAGAGGGCAAGCAGGCTCTGTGTCTAGAGGCAACAGTGCTGGTCGTTCATCCTCATCAGCATGTGGCCATGGGACATGCTTGTCCTTTTTTTCGGCAGCTGGCCGTGTTGAGCCGCAACATGTGGAAGACTTGGTAGATTGGTGACCAAGCCGTCCTCATCCTCCTCATCCTCTCTCACCCAGGCTTAGGGTACTTTGTCTGGCAAAGCAGCTGCCAACGCGGCCTCTTCCCTCGGCTCAATGGCATCAGTCACTCCTTCCCTAGCCCCACCATGTCTCCTGAGGAGTCCCCCAAATTGTTTGACCACAGTGTTGGGTACATGCTCCAGGAGGATGCCCAGCGTTTTGAAGGCTCCGATGATGGTAACCAGCAAGAGGAAGGCAGTAACTTGAGCCCAGAGACAGGGGGTGCCCAAGAAGGACAGCAATCTGGCAGTCATGTTTCCCCAGCTGCAGCATACTGCCAGCTTTGCTCCAGTGATGAGGAGGGAGGGGATGATGAGGTCACTGACTCCACGTGGGTGCCTGATAGGAGAGAGGAGGAGGAGGAGGCACATCTCAAACGAGGCAGGATGTCCTCCAGGGGCCAGCTTAAGGGCAGCACACCGACTGTATCAGACCGCAGAGCTCCGCATGTGCAGGGCGCTGCTGTCTCTGCACGTTATTCCAAAAGTTCTTTGGTGTGGGCCTTTTTTGAGACGAGTGCATCAGATCCCACTGCTGCTATTTGCAACATATGTCTCAAGCGTATCTCGCGTGGCCAAAACATCTCCCGCTTGGGCACCACATGCTTGACCAGACATATGTCGACCTGCCATGCAGTTTATTGGCAAGCGTACCTAAAAGACCCACACCAAAGAACAAAGCGGACCTCTCCTTGTTCCTCATCAGCTGGGATCTCCAACCCCACTATACCTTCAGTCCTCTCTGAAACCTGCACTGAGAGGAATGAAGGTGTAGAATTAGGTGTGTCACAGCCAAGTACTTGTGGGCAATCTGCTATCGGTACACCGACATCAGATTGTACCAGGCAAATTTTCCTGCCCCAGCTGCTGCACCGCCGAAAGAAGTCCACTCCCAGCCATCCACATGCCCAGTGGTTGAATGCTAGCTTGGCTAAATTGCTAGCACTTCAACTGCTGCCTTTTCAGTTGGTAGACTCTGCCCCCTTTCGTGAGTTTGTGGAAAATGCGGTTCCTCAGTGGCAGGTTCCCAAATGCCACTTTTTCTCACGGAAGGCGATTCCGGCTCTCTACCACCATGTGGAAGGCAATGTCTTGGCCTCACTGGACAGGGCGGTCAGCGGTAAGGTGCATATTACAGCTGACTCATGGTCCAGCAGGCATGGACAGGGACGTTACCTATATTTCACTGCGCACTGGGTGACTCTTCTGGCAGCTGGGAAGAATGCAGGACAGGGTGCTGTAGTATTGGAGGTTGTTCTGCCACCACGCCTCCAAAATTCTACTAGTGGTGATTCTGCCACACCTCTCTCCTTCACCCCCTCCTCTTCTTCTTCCTCCATGGCCTCTTCCTGTGCTGATTTGTCCTCAGAACCAGCGGTGCTCCATAGGCATTCAAAGAGCTACGCAAGCACGCAGGCAAAAAGATGCCATGCAGTGCTTGAGCTGGTGTACTTGGGGGACAGGAGCCACACTGGGGCAGAGATTCTGTCAGCTCTGCAGGGGCAGGCTCAGAGGTGGTTGACGCCATGCCAGATTAAGGCAGGTATGGTGGTTTGTGAAAATGGCACCAACCTCCTCTCCACCCTCCGACAGGGACAACTGACCCATGTGCCCTGTTTGGCTCACGTCCTTAACTTGGTGGTGTAGCGGTTCTTGGGCAGGTACCCGGGCTTACAGGATGTCCTGAGGCAGGCCAGGAAAGTCTGTATGCATTTCCGCAGGTCATATGATGCCAGTGCTCAGCTGGCTGACCTCCAAAAGGAATTTAACCTACCCAAGAACCGCCTAATCTGTGACATGCCCACCAGGTGGAACTCAGCGCCGTCGCTCTATCTACTTGACGTCAGGTCCTGATTTGTTGGTGTTCATATTGCCAATGCCTGTGATCCATGCTCGTTTGTGTGTATACACTTTGCTGTTTTATGCTTTGATAAAGCTTTACCAGTGGTAATGCACTAGGTTGGTGCGCCTTCCTTTTTTCTTTTTTTCTTCAGCCTGTGCATACCCATTATTCTGAGGAGGGCTGCAAGACAGCAGATACTACTGTATGAAGTTGGTCACACCACATACTGAGGAACTAGACACCTGAGCGCAGGAGAGATTCTATTGTGGGAACTCAACTTTGGCCATGCTCCAACGGCTGCAGAGGGCCATCAATGAGTACCTATGCTACTATGGCACCAGGACAGGGTCAGGGGACCTTGTTTTTTTTCCCCACGCCAGTGGGCTATGATCTGGGAGGCACTGTCCTGTCACTATTTGAGGAGGCCATGAGGATGGTGAGCAGTGACAGTGAATGCATCAGTGACACTGTCCCTCTTGTCCACCTGTTGGAGCACACGCTGCTTGGAATAATGTACAGGGCAATTGAGGCAGAACAGAGGGAGGAAGTGGAGGACTTCCTTACCTCTCAATGCCCCCTTTATCCAGACAGTGTTCCTGCATGCCCGCTGATCCCACAGGAAGAGGACGAGGAGGATGAGGATTGTGTCAGCATGGAGGTGGAGCCTGGCACTCAGCATCAGCAGCACTCTTCAAGGGATCATTTACAGTCCGAAGAAACCCATGGACTTTTCCTTGGCTGGGAGGAGGTGGCTGCGGCTCATGCCGTCCTTAGTGACCCAGAGGACTCTGGACCGAATGCTTCAGCAAACCTACGCTGCATGGCCTCCCTGATCCTGCAAAGCCTGCGGAAGGATCCTCGTATTCGTGGTATTAAGGGGAGGGATGATTACTGGCTGGCAACCCTCCTTGATCCACATTACAAGGGTAAGGTTGCGGACCTTATCTTGCCATCGCAGAGGGAGCAGAGGATGAAACATCTTCGGGGGGCCTTGCAGAAAGGTTTGTGCAATGCCAGAGAAGTATTGTGTGGGCGGGACTTTGAGTGAAGCACACGGATGCAGTAAAGAAGTGAATTAAAGAATGGTTTATTTATTGAGTCATTTTTTTAGAACATAGATTGGGAGTTCATTGTGTATAATCATACATTGTATTCAAAAATAAATCATCACATATAAATACATTGTCCAACCAGATTATAAAACAGTATTGTACAAATACACAGGTCACGTAATAACATGATTAATTGTATTGTAGGAATACTCATAAAAGTAGCTTGCGCATTAAAGCGTCAATGAAAATTTAGTAGAGGTAAGGTAAGTAGGAAAAATAATATTAAAAACAAGCATCTTGACTCTCATAGAAAATGTAAGGCAGTATTTTACAGTTGCACGGGTCACATAAGAGCGTGATTAATTGCAGTGTAGGTAATACTGAAACCAGTAAAAGGATGCATTAAAGCATCACATTGGGAAAAAAGAAAAAGTACTTGGTGGAAAAGAACGGCCGTGATGGGTTCATGAATGGGTGGTAGTAACGGCAGTTGTTAGCTCTACGCGTTTCAGGACCTTTAAATCACTCGTCAGGAGCAAGACCGCAATAGTTCATCTAAAAAATGAAAAATATATAATAAGGGCGTTGTGTTAATCTGGAAGAAGGGTTGGCAAATGCAGGGAGTGTGAAAAGCCCTCTCACACCCATACATTTGTCCAAAGTACTTACATGCATGTGGTAACGCAGAGGGGAAAGCACAACCGTGCGAATCGACCCGGCCAGAAATGCCAGTCCCGGAGCTGAGGGGACCTGTCCAGGCGGCACAAAACCCACAGCGGCAGCATCCCTAATTGGTGAAAGTGGAGAAATGAGGGAAGAATGTGGATGAAGGGGGAAGAAGAAGAGAGGGGAGAAGGTCCCATAGGGGGACTAGCTGAATAGAAAGGGGCTGGTGAAAGTGGTGCATGGGAAATGAAAGGAGGTATGGTAAGTGATAAAGTGATGTGAAAACACAGAATGAGGGGGTGAGATGCAGGGTGAGGTGAAAAGGTGACCGATGCGTTCAGACAATTTTTTAGTCCACAGCCCCAAGGTCTGATCGGTTCCAGCAACCATCGCCAGCGTCTGATTCACATGGTGCAGGATTACCTAGGGGCAAGATCAGACTTGGACACCTTTCCCACCGAAAATCCTCTGGGTTACTGGGTCTTGAGAATGGATCACTGGCTAGAGCTTGCACAGTATGCAATTGAGCTACTGGCCTGTCCTGCATCCAGCGTTCTTTCGGTACGCACATTCAGTGCTGCTGGAGGCTTTGTAACCGATCACAGGGTGCGCCTGTCCACCGAATCGGTCGATCGGCTGACCTTCATAAAAATGAATCAGTCTTGGATCACCAGCTACCAAGCACCTGATGCTGATGTAACCGATTGATTTTTTTTTAACGTGAGATCCCTTCAAGACTGCCTATGCTGATGCTGAGTGACTATCCTGTTATGCTGAGTCACAATGCTCTTCCTCCTCAATTTTCATGCTGATAGCTTGTAAGAACAATTTTGGTTCTGGGCACCGCCACCAGTGGCCAAGGCCCAATTTTTCAGCCCCTGTTTAACAGGGGAGTGTAATTACAATTTTTGATGCAATACTTTGCAGCAGGGCTCATTCCTGCGCTCCAACTATAGTATCTGTGAGGGGTTGCAGTGTTGTGGCACCAGCACCAGTACCCAAGGCCCAATTTTTCAGCCCCTGTTTAACAGGGGCGTATAATTACAATTTTTGATGCAATACTTTGCAGCAGGGCTCATTCCTGCGCTCCAACTATAGCATCTGTGAGGGGTTGCAGTGTTGTGGCACCAGTGCCTAAGGCCCAATTTTTCTGCTCCTGTTCAATAGGGACATGTAATTACAATTCTTGATCTAATATTTCACAGCAGGGTCCATTCCTGCACCCACCAAGAGTAACTGTGAGGGCGTACAGTGTTGTGGCAACACCACCACCACCAAAGGCCCAATTTTTCTGCCCCTGTTCAACGGGTGCATGTAATTACAATCCTTGATATAATATTTCACAGCAGCGCCCGTTCTAACGCCCGCCAATAGTAACTGTGAGGACTTACAGTGTTGTGGCACCACCACCACCACCAAAGGCCCAATTTTTCTACCCTGTCTTGTTTGCACCGCCTGTATACTGCTGTTCAGAGTATATAGGGCCTGGGGGCCCCACGCCTTTCCTTTTTTTAATTTGGTTGCGGGGTTCCCCTTTATATCCATACAAGACCCAAAGAGCCTGGTAATGGACTGGGGGGTATCCATGCCGTTTGTCTCACTGATTTTCATCTGTATTGCCGGGACCCGACATTACATTAAAGCCTCAAGCAGTTTTAAATGACTTTTATTCCTTTAAAAATGTCATTTTGTGCAGGGACTGTTCTAAGCACGGGACACTCGCACCACTTTACAGGCATACTATAGCCACCCCCTAGGTACGATATTTAAAGGAATATTTCACTTTTTTTTCACCTTAAGCATCATTAAAATCACTGCTCCCGAAAAAACTGCAGTTTTTAAAACTTTTTTTGCATTGATACATGTCCCCTGGGGCAGGACTCGGATCCCCAAACCCTTTTTAGGACAATAACTTGCATATTGAAAATTAATAATTTTACTTAAAATAAATTTTATTGTATGTCAAGAAAAATTATTTGTACAAAATCAAGATAAATAGAAAAAATTTGTGTAGAAAATTCCTGTTGCTAATATTACATAGCTATAAAAACAATGCCAAAGAAGGGTGATACATCACACCGCTCAATACAATCACCACAGATGAAAACCGTGGCGTTGAGTGGTGAATATCCAACGCGTTTCAACCTGTATATTTTTTAATGAAAAGTCTTCTTCAGGGAAATGCATCACATTATCCCTCCCATGTATCCTGTGGACAAACAGAGGTTCCCAACGGGGGGTGGAAGGTACCAAGTCTCCAAAGATAAGATATCCTATAGCTCCTACAAGACGGCTGGACATATGCATTGAGTCCAAGTATTTGGCGTATTCAGCATCAAGTAGTGATAGTGTTGCCAAAATCCAGCGAGAAGTGCTTCACAGGATGGTAGATAAATTGGGCCAAATGTCTGCCCTGACATCCCTCGGTGGTTCCTTCCACCCCCCGTTGGGAATCTCTGTTTGTCCACAGGATATCGGGGAGGGATAATGTGATGCATTTCCCTGAAGAAGACTTTTCATAAAAAAATATACAGGTTGAAACGCGTTGGATATTTACCACTCAACGCCACGGTTTTCATCTGTGGTGGTTGTATTGAGCGGTGTGATGTATCACCCTTCTTTGGCATTGTTTTTATAGCTATGTAATATTAGCAACAGGAATTTTCTACACAAATTTTTTCTATTTATCTTGATTTTGTACAAATAATTTTTCTTGACATACAATAAAATTTATTTTAAGTAAACTTATCAATTTTCATTGCCTTAAAAATCCCGTTAGAGGTTATATATAATGTTCTACAAAATTTGTATGGGATGATGGCAATGACATGTCCATACCACTTAGGTCATATGTATAAACCTAATAACTTGCATATTAGCCTTTAAAATTAGCACTTTTGATTTCAAACGTTCGAGTCCCATAGACTTTAATGGGGTTTTAAAGTTCGTACAAACTTTCGGTCCGTTCGCAGGTTCTGGTGGGAACTGAACCGGGGGATGTTTGGCTCATCCCTAGTCTGCACCAGTGGAGAATAGTCCGACACTCCTCTTGGGCCATATGTTTCTTACTATCTGCAACGCTTCCCCGCTTCCTAAATCCATGTCTATTCTGGAGAGTGTAAAATAGGAGCTCGAAAAACAGGAATATTGCCGCTCTTGTGGGTTTCGCATTCTCCATATGTCGCACAAGCTCATCTCCTCCAAGAATCGAGATAACCGACCCTCCACTACTTTATCCGGCCATCTCCCAGGCGGGAATCTATCTAAGCTCTTATTCAAAACCTCATTTAAGTCCCCTACCACTATAACTGGGGTCCCTGCCTTATGCAATACAAATTCCATCAATCTATGCAAAATCTCAAATTTAAAAGGGGGAGGGATATAAATATTTGCCAGCACATATAATCTATTCTCTGTTGAGCAGTGCAGAAAAACATAAACAAAAAACCTGTTTGTCTATGCTGCTCTCCCTGCATGACAATGCCACTCCTCTCCCAACCATTAAGCTCACGCCCCTCGAATAGGAGGAGTAAACCGAATGGTATTAGGATTGAAACTTCCTATTACGAAATTGTGTCATAATGTCCTTTGTCAAATGTGTCTCTTGCAGGAAGAGCAGAATGACCCCATACTTCTCCAGCATAGAAAAAAACGTGGCTCTCTTGATTGAATCCCCCAACCCCGGACATTCCAGAAGCCTATATTAAATGTTCTAGATTGCTTGGAAAAATACTGTGGTAAATTAAAGAAAAAAAGAAGAAAAACCAGCTCACTAATCTTGCTCTCCACCTCCTACCCGTCATATTATCCCCTAATCGTATCTGCCCACCCAATATTCTCTCCCCCATCCCCTTTGTGTGCTTCCCTGTTTGTAATCTTTGTAGTGTTAATGTTTGTGGTATGACCTTCTCTCCCACCCCCTTTCCCCCCCTTCCCACCCACCCCACCCCCTCCCTCCCTGTGCCTAGCTAGGCTTGCCCTAAGGGCTTTACTTGTGACCTTTACCTGTTTCATATACTTCATTTGCCAACCCCTCCGCTCATACCAATCTGGTTGTGTTTTCAATTTTGTTATTCCCCCCTCCCTCTCACTCACCCCCCCCTCCCTCTCCCCCACAGGTGACATGTTTTTGGCCTGCTACATCTTTCATAACTTAGCCCATCATGCAGGATTGCTCCTGGATATTGATGTTCAAGACACTGATGAGGACCATATTCCATCAATCCCTGAATCCTATTATGATGAGCGTGACTATCAAGTCCAACAGTGCTTCATACAATGCCATCTTTCAAGGTATGCATCAAGTCTTACTCTGTAAATCTTACTATGTAGTTTACTCTGTTTTTAGTAAAAAGTCTTGTGGTTGTTACAAAGGAACACAGAAGGTAGCCCCATATCAGGCTGTCTGGAACCCTCTCACTTCAACACAAGCTGTTTGTTTCAGCAGCTTCTGTTGAAGCTCTGAGCCCTTTCTTAAACATATGTCAGATGTACTGGCAATACATTTACATAAAGATCTTTGGAGGTATTTTAGGTGAAACAATACACCACACAAAACCATTCTTGTATGTTTTCTTACATAAAACTTCATTAAAACAAAGAAACAAAAAGATAAAACCAATATGTTGGCCAGCAATATTATTATTAGGCCAAACAACCAGTGTTAGACCAGAACTATGCAATTCCACGGAGAGGAAAAGTTCTGGATGGCTGCACTCTCAAAATGAGATAAAAAAAATGCCTTTATTAAAGTAATAACATAAATAGCACAAAAATGTACAAGCAGGGGAGAGAAGACTAATGCTAGTTAAAGTCGCTAGGTGGCAAGAAACTGCAGAAAAAATGTGCCCAAGGTGCCTCATCCTCATAAATTATAGGGATCCTCTGTTCTATAATCTTTTTTATCTTTTTGTATTCTGCGCTAAAGGGGGTGGAAAACATTAGTAAATCACTGGAGGTCCTCCTAAATATCTTCTCCTGCAGTAAATTTTTCCTGTGTGTAGATTTATCTATATTTTTTTTTAAAAAGGTTTTTATTTGCCAGATGTACATACATAGAATAACACATTGCATGTAAGGTATATTGTCGGTTGCAACCGTCAAAATATAATTAACATTCAAGGGTAGTTTCGGATAAACATCCTATGATAAAGGATATATCAGTACAGGTAGCAATTTTTTTAACTCTAAAATACCAGTTATTTTCTGTAATCATAATGCAAATTATCAGCAATCCAATATCTGGTATAAAACATAAAATAAAGTAAAAAAATATAAAAGTATATATATATATAAAGTTAAAGAACTAAACCAAAGAGTTATATACCTCCTAAACCAATTGTGCTGTGCGCTGTCATCTCTCCAGTCCACTGGAACATGTTCTTACAATATCATCCTACCCAGTCTATCATTTGGCTATATTTTATAATAAAATAATTTTAGATGTCACATGGTGTAGTTTCTTTTGTGTTTATCCATCTGCCCCATACTCTATTCAATTTTTTCTTACTTCCTCTTGCTTCATATGTCATTTTATACAGTGTAATATTTGCATTAATTAATCTTTTCCAAGCTCCTAAAGTAAGATGATCCCTCTTTATCCAATTCAAGACAATCAGCTTCCTGACATAGTAAAACAATAATCTCAAAAACATTCTAGTATTGTTGCTCATTACATCGTCCTCTATCACCCCCAAGATACCCAGCAGTGGGCTACATATATTCCGAAAATCAAAGGTTTCTGCAACAAACTGGGTTACCTGTGACCATAAAGGTCGTACCCTACTACAGTCCCAAACCATGTGCATAAAAGTACCTTCTGCCACCAGGCATTTATGACAAATAGGGTCTGCTCTCCTGCCCATCTTATATAGTCTGGATGGGGTGTAATACATTTGATGTAGGTATCTTAGTTGGATCAGTTTATCCCTCACAGAGATGACCGTGGACATATAGGAGGTTAAAACCTCATTCCAATGAGCCTCAGTCAACTCTGGGATAATGTGTGTCCATCTCTCTCTCATTTTCTTCTCCCTCGGCTGTGTTTTTTCCATAAGTACCGCATAATAAGTGGAAATACATTTAGTGTGGTCAGGTTCTGCAAGCATTGATTCAAATTTTGTGTTTTCTAACAGAACCATCCCCGTTCCAAATTGTGCATGCGCAGCATGCCACAGCCTGGAATAATGGAACACCCATGTGTCAGGGACACCCATTTCCCTCTTCAATTGTGCAAATGTTTTAAATTCACCCCTCTCAAATAGTTGATGCACATACGTAAGACCAAATTTGGCCCACCTATATCCATCCTCCAAGCGAGAAAGGTCCTTTAGACGAGGATTGAACCATAGTGGTGTATTTGGTGATAGGCGTGGAGGTCCATCTTGAGATTTATCTATATTTAATGCTCTATGGATGATACTTTCTTTTTATCCCTGAGACTTGAATCTATTGCACATTTCTGTTGTCTCTCTGAAGAAGTCCTCCTCCTCACTACAAATGCTACGTAACCTGAGAAATTGGCCCACTGGTATACCCCTGGTCACATGACTTGGGAGACTGGAATATGCCCAAAGCAGAGTATTACTGGACAGAGGCATTTTGTAGAGACCAGAAATGATGTGACCATCCTTACCCTGTAGAGAAACATCCAGGAAAGCAATAGTATCACAACTCAAATAAAAAAAAAAAAATATTCAAGGTGTCAAAAGGGCTAATACAGATTGACAACAGATCTATATATAGTGGTAAAAAATCCTGAATCAAAATGGGTTTGGGCTTCCAAAAATGCAGACCCTCTCCACCAACCTATGTATAGGTTCGTGAGAGATGGAGAAAACCAAGCCCCCATTGCAGCTCCATATTTCTGGAGTTAAAAAGTGACATCAAAGAAAAAAGTTATGAGTGAGTAAATAATCAAGACAGTCCAAATTATACTTCTTATGGATAGAGGGGTAACTACTGTAATGGTCTAAAGAGAACTCAACTGCTTTTAACTCCAATCTGTGTGGTATGGATAAATATAAGCTAGATACATCACATGTAATCCATATGTCACCCTCCTCCCAAACCATTTCAGAACATATAAAGTCATTCTTTGGTGTATTTTAGGTAGCTGGGTAGATCCTGTACTAGTGGCTGTAATTGACAATCTACACAATAGCTTAACTGTTCATTTAAAGAGCCAATCCCAGCTACTATCGGACACACCACAAGGGGATCCAACCACTCGTGGGTCTTAGGGGGGTGGTGAAAAACCAGCATTACAGGTGCATCTGGGATAAGGCTCTCACCTTCTCCTTTCATTAGATCTCCGAAAATAATACCCTTATGTACCAACATGGTGAGAACATTTTTATATACTACAGTAGGGTTCCCCTTTAGTCTGTATTAGGTGTTCTCATTAGATAATTGTCGGATAGCTTCACTTCTATATGTGTCTGAATCCTGAATGACCACTGGACCAACTTTTGGAGCAAAATTACAGAGAGCACCACTCTCCCATAAGGTGATGGGACTTTCATGGATATGTCACTGTCTCTGAGGGACGCATACCACGGTGACGGTGAGGCATGGATCTGGGATTGAGGGGTATCTGCATCTCTAATTCTGCATGTTGTCTCTGCTATACCCAGATAACTATTGGTTTATAACCATATTGCCTTGGATATGATCCGATCCCCACCAGACCAGTTCTGTGACTCTAACATCATTGATCAATTACCGAATGAGGTCCGTCCATTCTTTTTGATGCTGCAGTTTGTACAGAGTCATTGTTATAGAATTTGATGCATGTTGAGCTGCCCAGATGAAGCAGATAAGGATTCTGTGAAACGTATTGGCTTACTGCACACACAAGCATCTTTCAAGCTTTTATATGGATTGAGTATCATTTTTGGTCAATGTTCTATATGGCCTAATGTTACTGTAAAATAATTTTTATGCTTTGAATATTTTGTAATAAGTTCATATTTTATTATTACTTACTGTGTATGTGCTTACCTCAGAGACAGTGACATATCCGTGAAAGTCCCATCACCTTATGGGAGAGTGGTGCTCTCTCTAATTTTGCTCTGATTGATTTCTTAGGGATGTGGATATGACAGTCTGTCCCTAGAACGGGTCAATCCCTAATATATATATATTCACAAGACCACCTTTATCAGAACTCCTAATGACAATAAAGGGATCTGAGGTAAGTACATTCACATTAGGCTCCTGTTCTTGAGACTGGCGGATGTCATCATTTTTGTCAGATGCAGAGAAGCCTAGGTCTTGAACATCTGCTGCCTCAGAAAAGAGTAGGATGTTTCCTTCCTCTGTGGGGTCATCTGCAAGAGAACAGATACTGATTAAGTCAAAGTTTTCCAATGTTCTCCCCTTCTTGAAAACTCACCCAAGTCCAGGATAAATCCAACACTAGGCAAAGATGCTCCATTGTAAAGTTGGCTCTAGGGAAAGTTTGCCAAAAGAGCATTGTATTCTGAAGGAGAGGGGAGTTCTTCCTGCCAGCATACAATAGGGCTGCAAGGGAGAACCCTGAATCAACATTGAACATGCATAGTTAACATCCAGAATATTCGTGAGCACAATGTACTTACTTCTCTTGTTAAGCAAGGTATCAAAAACTTTGTATAAAAAACAAAAAGAGGGTGCACCAACCATTACACAAGTGGTGTTTATTGGTGTAAAAAGAAAATAAACATATTTACAAACAAGTCAAACATAAAAGCATATTAGAGTCCACAATGAACACAAAGCGACCAGGTCACTGGGACTGTGTCACACTCCTGATAAATGCATTAATATCATTTTATTATTATGTTTTATCATTGCTAGTATCACTGTTATTTTAATGCTCAGAAGTGTGGCCCATTCTTTTACCACTCCCGTTCCCACCCACCAATGGGAGGGATCCCAAGATCATGTGACGAGACCCATTTGCTATATTAAATGTGTCAATGCATCATCACAGATAGGCTCTGAGGAAGAGGGGATCTCCCCTCAAAATGTATTAGCCATCTGGAAGGTCCTCTGACGTGCTGGACACAGTCCCAGTGACCTGACGCTTTGTGTCCATTGTGGACTCTGAGATGCGTTTATGATTGACTTATTTGTGAGTTTATTTATTTTCTTTTTATACCAATAAACACCGCAACCTCTTTTAGTTTTTTCTACAGTGTTTCCATTGGTGTTCCTTGACCCTTGGAGGGCAGCAAGGTCTGTGCATTCACCCAGAGACATAGACATCCTAGGTTATATCCACCACCGTCACATCACTTTTGAGCGCAGGAGATTTTATTTGTTATTAGTTCCTATCGAAAACTTTGGCCAGCCCTGTAACTGTCTCTTCATGAATGTAAAGCACAAACGTTTTTTCAGCTCTCTGCCTAGAAGAAAAGAGATAAGCAATTAGGCAACAAGTTAGACATGTACAGTAGAAAAGATGAAGTTTCTGTGGGTGGATAAAAGACCACGTATTAATCTCCAAATACTTACATGTCCAAAACAAATTGGGGAAATTGGGTTTCCCAATTTTAAGAAATATTTTGCATCTCATCTCACAAGAATTAATAATTGGCATTGTAATGCAGTTAATAAAGATTGGGTAAATTTAGAGAATGACTTAAGTGCTCTGCTGGTGAAATTCTCTCCTTGGATACCATATGATTCATGCCCTAATATTCTAAAACAACACCCACTAATTGGTGCAACCCTAAAAGTTTTTCACCAAGTGATTAAATGCTCAGATTTATCCACTTCACCAGGTGCTTTAACACCACTAGGATCCAACCTGGATTTTAAACCTGGAATGGCCTCTTCATCTAAATTACAAATAAATGAACACACAGCCTTGTTGATTACAATTTGTATTCAAAAGGGCAAAATAAAATTGCATACAACTATGACAACAGAATTAGGAGATCAAGTTATACCAAAATGGATGTACTGTCAGATACAAGATTACATCTCCACTACAACACGAAAACATTTCTTGTTAAGACCTTTAACACCTTTTGCATCTGTTTGCCTTAAAGGAAATACTATGGAAAAAACTTGACAGTGTATGCCTGGCTACAAACCTCTTACAATTCAAGCCCGGTCAGATTTAAAGCACTCTGGGAATCAGCTCTTAATACAACATTTCATGATGAACAATGGCAACATGCATGTATCTTTGCACACAAATGCTCCATTAGCTCCTGTTTTTAGGAACATTCATATAAACTACTATCACATTGTTATATAACTCCTGATAAGTTGAAACAATGGTTCCCACAGTCCTCTGATTTGTGTTGGCGTTGTAATCAAGAGATGGGTTCTCTGGTGCACATTTGGTGGAAATGCCCTCTAATAACCCCATTTTGGCAGAAAATTTGTGCATTGATTAAAAGTATTACTGATACTAATATTAAATTGACACCAGCCTGTTGCTTACTTCATATTTCTGACTGCTCTATGAAAAGATTCAAACAATCTTTAACAAGATACCTATTGATAGCAGCTAAAGTCCTAATACCACGATATTGGAAATCTATCTGCATTCCATCAATTAAAGAATGGGTTATTGCAATTCAGGAACTTTACAACATGGAGGAATTGGTAGCAACAGCTAACAGATCAACAGAGAAATTAAATAAGATATGGTCACCATAGCTTATTTTCAGAAATTCACCAGACTTTGCTCAGGTTACAACTTAGAGATACAGTCAATTAGATATGTCTGAACTCTTATTTAAATTTTTAATTATGAATTTACACTAAATCTCTTATGGTTATCTTTATTATTGTGTTATTTTAATTCAGATATTTCTTTTTTTTTCATTTTTGTTTTTCTTTTTTGTTTTACTTCTATAGCCTAAATGGTTCATATTAATATACTTTCATATTATTAATATTCATATTAATATACTTTGATTACTAAATGTTAATTTGGCATTAAATTAATATAACGGTGTTGTTTATGTTCAATTCGATGTATACATGTTGTAAAACGTTTGGGATTGTATGTGAAAGACAAAACTTCATGTATGTTTAAAATGCTTCAAATTTTTTTTATAAAAATGTATTGTACTAAAAAGAAAAGATGAAGTTTAATTTACTTGAGACAAATTCAAGATATTTGTAGTCGTGCTTTCTAATGTCAGCACACACAATCAGACTAACCTTTCTTTTCCTGATCAAGGTTATTTTGCTCTTGATATTGCCCTTGATGTCTTGATATCTCTTTTTCACATTATCTTGAAATTCGTTTCCATTGCTTTTTCTTCCAAGCTTGGTCACGCTCAGTGGCATTGCTAGGGGAGAGCAGGGGAGTTGCAGGCCACACCCGGATGACACCCACCAGAGGGGTGACACCTGTGGGCAGCAGCGCTGCTTACAGCGCACTCCTACACTTATCTGCGTCTCGCTGGCTGTCTCACAGCAGAGCGGACCGAATCTGCCTTCCCTCCTCTCTGTTTATATCTGCACAGGAGCAGGGAGTCTGAGGGACACACATGGCTGCGCATATCCCGCACTGTTCTGAGGTCTCTACAGTGTATTGTAATGTAAATGGACAGAACAGTGGGACAGTGACTAGGAAGGGGGGTTAGTTAAAAAACGATGGAGGAGGGCTGGGGGGATAAGAGGACATGTGCTGGGAGGCGCTATGGGAGAGGAGAGGGGGTCTGCACTGAGGGGGGTCTATACTGATAGAGGGGGGTCTGTACTGAGGGAGGGGGGGTCTGTACTGCGGGAGGGGGGCTCTGTACTGGGGGAGAGCGATCTATACTGTGGAAGGGGGGTCTGTACTGAGGAAGGGGGTCTGTACTGCGGGAGGGGGGTCTGTACTGAGGGAGATGGGTCTGTACTGATGGAGGGGGATCTATACTGTGGGAGGGGGGTCTGTAATTAGTGGGGGGTTCTATAATGAGAGAGGGGAGTCTGTACATAGTGGAGGGGGTATGTACGAAAGAGAAAGGAAGGCATGTGGCCTGACGCATGAATCATTGTAGGAAACTTTATTATAAACAAATTGGTATATACAAAGAAAAATACTACGTATTCATAAATATGAATAAATAACAATGTTATCACTTGATAGATTCATATAAAATGATGTCCATACAGGGGATAAAATGAATGATTGGCCAACACGTTCTCGAAACGCTGATGGGGTGGTATGACTCTAATGGATTACACAACCCTAGCCCGGGGGGAGGCCTCCTGATCCTATTGGGCTTAAAGTGGAGTTCCACCCACTTTTACAACTCTTCAGCATCCCCCACTAAACTGTGCACTGTAAACAAATTGGATATTTTTTTATATTTTTTTTCTCAGCACCTACTGTATATCTGCTGTATTCATTTTTCACTTCCTCCTCCCTGGCCGCGGCCCATCGCATCATTTCCTGTTTGCAATGCCTTCTGGGAAGGGGCGGCAACTTCCTCTGAAACTGCCGTTGCTATGGAAACCTGACCTGAAACCTATTACACTGCTTGTGCTGCACTGAGCATGTGCAAGATCTGCAAGGATGAGATCCAGGAAGAAATACAGTCTGGCTTCAAATGCCCACACTTAAGATGGCCACGGCCTGCTGTAAGTTTATAAAATAACAAACTACTGCTATAGACTCACAAAACAGACCTTAGTTTACAGACTAACTTTACTAGAATACATTAAGCTTGTGTATTATAGGGGTATTTTAATTTAAAAAGTATAATTTCAGCTGGAACACCACTTTAAACTCCACAGCCTTACTGGGCAGTGGGGTCACATTTCCCATTGATGTTTATTCTTTCGAATTGTCCTTCATTTAGGGACAACAAATTTGATGTTATATTGTTTAACTGATTAGGGGGGTAATTGCTCAAATGACATACCTCTGGTAACATTGAGAAGTCTCACTCACAAAATTATCTCTATGGTAAAACCTCTAGAGACTTTTGAATTGCAGTGCTACTTGGTATGTTATAGCTACAAAAATGTAATCGTATCTTACCCCCTACAATTATTTTTCTCGGGTCATTCTCCTTTGATATTTCACTGATTTTGTAAGGTTATTTTACCTATGGCAACCAATGTCTTTTCTCATTTCGTATTGATTGTCTATATTCTTGTTTTAAAATCAATAAAAAATTTATTGAAAGTAAAAAAGAAGAAACTTTAACGGTATCAACACATTTAACAACATGATTTATATTAAAAAAAACATAATTTTTATTTAACTATGCATTAAAAAGGCAGAGGCATCTGTGCTATCCATCCACATGAGCTTAAGAAAATTTTAATATACAAGTTTCGCCGGGCTTTTTAAAGCTAGGTAACAGGGAAATTGAGGCACCCCCACAAGGGGCCTCATTTATCAGTATTGTTTTAATTGTCAGAAGTTTTCCCCCCTCCCTTTGTACTCCTCCTGCAGTTCACTGCTTGCCATCTGGGCATGGGAAAGATGCAAAACATGTGGGTGTTCTCCCCCTCTTCCCCCTCCCTTTGATGGGGGTATGAGATGCATGTGACTGTGACCTGGGTCTGGCGAGCTGGCCTACTGTGCTTACTTCTTGTAGTAATGCTCTTCCTGGTGGAACAAGTTGAAGCAACTACTTGAGGTTTCAACCTACCCACAGATGAAGATATCTGTATAAAGTCACTTACAGTGTATATGCTGGGATTTTAACAATACATTCTTTCTTTTAAAACTGAATGATTTTAATGCATAGTTGTTAAATAAAATTATGATTTTTTTTTTGTCTTCAAAAAGTTACTGCACATTTATATATTAAATAGTGTTAAAAAAAGTGTGGAAACGTTTTTTAAGAATCCTCATACAATTGTGTTGTCACATTTAAAGTCTCTTTTATTGGCAACAACAACTGTGGTGCTGTCTGGCCACTGCTCTTGCTGGCAACATTTACCTTCCCACCACAACATTTATGGTGGATGGACGCCAAGAAATTGTGCCACAACCAAGGACACCACCCTTTCCTTGTCACTGACATATGAATGTACAGTGTTGCCCTTTGATATAGTACTGAAATGCCTACTTTTCTCAAGCCCTGGTAAAATTCCAAAACTGGAGTTTATAAGCATTGTGCTGAAGGGGGTGGTGATCACTAATGGGATCCCTGGTAATACTGAGTAGTCAAATCACATGAAATGACACTCAATCACAGGGCAGGAGCATGTTCCTGTGAGACTTGGGCTAATCAATTTTTTCCAGGATCAAACCGGAAGAAGCATAACATCACCTAGAAGCTGGGGAAAATGTAATTACAGTGCCTTGCAAAAGTATTCACCCCCTTTTCGTGTTTTGTTGCCTCACAACCTGGAATTAACATGGATTGTTTGAGGATTTGCATCATTTAATTTACAGAACATGCCCACAACTTTGAAGATCTTTTTTATTGTGAAGCAAACAACAAATAGGATAAAATAACAGAAAAAGTCAATGTGCATAACTATTTACCCCCCTAAGGTCAATACTTTGTAGAGCCACCTTTTGCGTCTATCACAGCTCCAAGTCGCTTTGCATAAGTCTCTATGAGCTTGCCACATCTTACCACTGGGATTTTTTCCCATTCCTCCTTGCAAAACTACTCCAGCTCCTTCAAGTTGGATGGTTTGCGCTTGTGAACAGCAATCTTTAAGTCTGACCACAGATTATCTATTGGATTGAGGTCTGGGCTTTGACTAGGCCATTCCAACACATTTACATGTTTCCCCTTAAGCCACTCAAAGTGTTGCTTTAGCAGTGTGTTTGGGGTAATTGTCCTGCTGGAAGGTGAACCTCTGTCCTAGCCTCAAACAATACACAGATTGGTACAGGTTTTGCTTAAGAATATCCCTGTATTTAGCACCATCCATCTTTACCTCAACTCTCACCAATTTCCCAGTCCCGACTGCTTAAAAAAAATCCCCACAGCATGATGCTGTCACCGCCATCTTTCACTGTGGGGATGGTGTTCTTTGGGTGATGTGATGTGTTGGGTTTGCACCAGACATAGCGTTTTCTTTCATGGTTAAAAAGTTCAGTTTTAGTCTCATCAGACCAGAGCACCTTCCTCCATACATTTTGGGAGTCTCCCACATGCCTTTTCACAAACTCAAAACGTGCCATTTTGTTTTTTGCTGAAAGTAATGTCTTTCTTCTGGCCACTCTGCCATAAAGCCAAACTCTATGGAGCGGATGGCTTATTGTGGTCTTTTGTACAGATACTCCAGTCTCTGCTGTGGAACTCTGCAGCTCCTCCAGGGTTACCTTAGGTCTCTGTGCTGCCTCTCTGATGAATGCCCTCCTTGCCCGGTCCATGAGTTTTGGTATGCGGCCGTCTCTTGGCAGGTTTGCTGTTGTGCCATGTTCTTTCCATTTGGTTATGATAGATTTGATGGTGCTCCTAGGGATCATCAAAGATTTGGATATTTTTATAACCTAACCCTGACTTGTACTTCTCAACAACATTGTCCCTTACTTGGTTGGATAGTTCCTTGGTCTTAATGGCAGTGTTTGGTTAGTGGTGCCTCTTACTTAGGTGTTGCAGCCTCTGGGGCCTTTCAAAAAGGTGTGTAAAGGTAATGACAGATCATGTGACACTTAGATTGCACACAGGTGGACATCATTTCACTAATTATGTGACTTCTGAAGATAATTAGTTGCACCGGAGCTTTTTATGGGCTTCATAACAAAGGGGGTGAATACATACGCACATGGCAATTATCAGTTTTTTATTTCTGAAAAATAGTTTTATGTATATTTTTTTCTAATTTTACTACCCCAACTTAGACTATTGTGTTCTGATCCATCACATATAATTCAGATTAAAAAAAACATTGAACTAAAGGCTGTAATGTAACAAAATAGGTAAAAAGCCAAGGGGGGTGAATACTTTTACCAGGCACTGTATATTCAGTACATTTTTCCCTACTAGTATTTTTTTGCAGGCTTAATAAGAGGACCTTACATTTTTGGCATCTGGTAACTCCCTTATGAGACAGTTTAGATGCTCTGAATTTTCAGACAAAGCGGTGCATTAAGACATGCTGCTACTGCTGTGCTAACCCCTTAGATAACCCATAGTGTGTTGCCATGTCGTACTTGTCGACTTAAAGCCATTGCATTTTCCCTTTAGGCTGGCTTCACACTATTGCGAATTGGATGCGGGTTTCCCCGCATCCAATTCTCATGTCAGGAGACTGTGACCAGCTCTCAATAGAGAAGGATCACACATCTCTGGGACGGCTGTGGAGCGGTTTGCAGAAGAGCCCTATGCGTCTTCTGGTCCATTTCAGGTCCAAATTCAGCCAAAAACTTGGACCGAAATCGGACCTGAAATGGTGAGCAGGGATGCCCTTGACCTCTGCTGTGAGCCGCTCCTCACAACAGTGTGAACCCAGCCTTAACCACTTCAATACAGGGCATTTATACACCTTCCTGCCCAGACCAATTTTCACCTTTCAGCACTATCACACTTTGCACATGCAAATAATTTTTTTTTTCCCCACAAATAGAGCTTTCTTTTGGTGGTTTTGATCACCACTGGGGTTTTTATTTTTTGCCCTACAAATAAAAAAACACCCAAAAATTTTGAAAAATAAAACGTTTTTGTTACAAAACTTTGTAAATAAGTAAGTTTTCTCCTTCACTGATGGGCACTGATGAGGTTGCACTAAAGGGCACTGATGAGGCAGTACTGATTGGCACTGATGAGGTGGCACTGATGATGAGGCACTTATAAGCAGCACTGATAGGCACTGATAGGTGGCACTGAAGAAAGCCAATCTCGACCCTAAGGACCCTAACTGCCGCAGACCAATAACTAGCCTCAACGCCATCTCCAAGATTATGGAGAAAGCGGTGGTACAACAGCTACAACGCCACCTGGACACACACCAACTCCTGGACCCTCTGCAATCAGGCTTCCGCCCAGGCCATGGCACAGAAACAGCACTTCTCAAAATATGGGATGATGCCCTTGAAGCAGCAGACGACGGAGAACAGAGTCTCCTGGTACTGTTAGACCTTAGCGCAGCATTCGACACAGTAAACCACAACACTTTACTCGTCCGCCTCGCTGAAGTAGCAGGAGCAACAGGTTCTGCTCAAAAATGGTTTACATCCTTCCTAGAGAATCGCTCCCAGACAGTGAAACTAGGTACATTCACCTCGGAAACCCGGGCAGTCTCCTGCGGAGTCCCTCAAGGATCACCCTTGTCACCAGTACTATTCAACATATACATCCGCCCACTTCTCAATATCATCAGGAAAACTGATCTTTGTTTCCACTCATACGCTGACGACACCCAACTCTACCTTCGTATCAACGGACAAAAAGATCATCATCAGCAATTACAGAAATGCCTCTCCTTAATAGACGACTGGATGACCACTAGCTCCCTCAAACTCAACGGATCAAAAACAGAACTTCTTCTCCTACAAGCTAACAAAAATTCCAAAATAAAGACTACATGGACACCTCCCACCATCCTTGGACAGACCATCTCCCCAAGCACCAAAGCCAGGAGTCTCGGAGTCATTTTTGACTCAGGAATGACAATGGATGCACAAATAGGATCAGTGGTGAGCGGATCCCACCATCTCCTCCGCCAACTACGTAGACTCATCCCCTTCATCCCAGAAGAGGACAAAGCGGCAGTTGTGGGAACAATCATCAATTCCCGACTCGACTACGCAAATTCGCTCTACGTAGGACTACCCCAATATCAGCTTGCGCGCTTACAACTCATCCAAAACACGGCGGCAAGACTGTTAACAGGAAAAAAACCCTGGGAATCCATCTCCCCCTCCCTAAAGAGCCTACACTGGCTAACCGTGAAGAAACGGATCACATTCAAGACCCTCTGCCTCACCCACAAATGCGTACAAGGAAACGCCCCACCATATCTCCGCGAGAAAATAAAACACTATACACCGAATCGCAGTCTTCGATCAGCTAACCAAAACCTCCTTACCATTCCCAAATACCGCTACAAAGCAAAGGGAGAACGAAGATTCGCAGTCCAAGGACCCCGACTATGGAACGCTCTTCCTACCAACATCCGCATGGAAGAAAACCACCAGGCCTTCAGAAAAAAACTAAAGACCTTCCTTTTCTGAGAAGCTAACATCAGAGAATGCATCCAGCGCCTTGAGGCGATTCAGTTCGCATTTCTAGCGCTTTATAAATCATTCATTCATTCATTCATTCACTGATATACAGGACTGATGGGCACTGATAGGTGGTACTGATGAGCACTCATAGGCGACACTGATGGGCACTGATAGCTGGCACTGATTGGCACTCAGAGGTGGCACTGATTGGCACTCGTAGGTGGCACTGATAGGTGGCACTGGAGATCACCTATAGGTGGCACTGTTGGGCACTGGTGGGCACTGATGAATGGCACTGATAGGCAGCACTGATCAGGAGGCACTGGCAAGCATAACTGATGGGCATAGAGTGCCATCCCTAATCAGCACTGATTGGCATCCCTGGTGGGCTCTAGTGGGTTTACCTGGTGGTCATAGGTGGGCATACCTGGTGATCCTGGGTGGGCATCCCTGGTGGCCATGGGTGGGCATCCCTGGTGGGTCACGGGTGGGCATCCTCTGGGGGGCTGCACTGATAATCAATCAGCGCAGACACCCCCTGTCAGGAGAGCAGCCAATCGGCTGTCTTCTACTCGCATCGGTCAGTGCGAGTAGAGGAAAAGCCGATACACTGCTTTACCTGTTTACATTGTGATCAGCTGTGATTGGCCATACCTGATCATGTGGTAAAGAGCCTACATCACAGGCTCTTTACCTTGATCGGAGATGCGGTGTGTCAGATTGACACACCACACCATCAATTGCCAAGGTGCACGCCATCAGGCTTATCCTGCTGGACGTCATATGATGCCCAGTCAGGATAACAGAACCACTTCCCCGCCGTCATTTTGCTATATCGCGAGCGGGAAGTGGTTAAATATTTAGGAGTTGCATTAGTAGAAGGAGTTGTTTATCTTTCATTACTGGAAAAGGCATTGTGTCAAAGAATAGGGGAAGAAGAGGGAGGCTAAGGGATAGTTAACTGAGGGGACTAATGAGGTAAATATATCGCTGACTAGTTTAGTTAGTCTTATTAAACTCTGCTGTAAGTTCATGAACGTTCTCCTTTATTTCATATTAGGGATGACCATACTGGGCAAAGTTTTGTTTGCAGGAGGTTCCGTGAAAAAGTCAGCTAATTCCCAAAAGTTCAAAGTTCAGAACCCCATTGAATTCTATGTAAGTCCAATTTTGTTATTGTTTTCTGGCCTTTTTCAAGGCCAATTTGCATGCTTTTGGTAAAAAAAAGGCATGGGTAACTGAGTAGCACTGGTCTCTTAAATAAAGCTGTATTCAGTTCCTGAAAAGCTCTCTCCACCTCTTCCTTTCATTTCACAATGGTGAACTTGTTCCCTTTGGTGAGATCAGTAAGTGGAGCTGATATATTAGCAAGTTTTTTTTTATGGGCTGAGGCCAACTTTTAATTCCTTCAGTCTTGTCCTTTAGAAGCTTTATGACCCTGTGCCCAATGCTATATCCAAAATACCAGGCTTTTTTCACATATATTACACATATTTTTAGACTGGTTCTTATCCTGACCTTATGAATGGAATCTAAAACTGCCATGAACTTCTTTTATATGGGAATCCCAGTCAAAACTAAAAATTACAACATCATCTAGATACATACAAAAGCAAATACTTTGTGGGGCTTAAGAATGTGGTCCATCATTCTTTGGAATGAGGCCAGGGACCTATGTTAGCCAAAAGGGAGAACCATGTACTGGTATGGTCCATCTGGCTTTACAAATGTTGTATTTTCCTGTGCCTAGTTTGATAAGTAAACCTGCCCTCATTTTTTATCATGTACATTTTTTATTGAATTTTTCAATGTCATAATACAACACCAATAAGACAATACATAACAAATATAGGCAATATTTAGTAGTTTACTATACCAATGTCATAAGTTTGATAAAATATCTTTTAACATATACATACAATGGTGGATATGGATGTACCCTCAAAGAGAATTATCATTTCCCTATCTACTATAGATCACTAGAAACCTGCCATTTAGTAAGTTTAAGGGTGGTAATACACCTGGCAGGACTCAATTTTCCTATCAACTTATTCACCTAGATCATGGGATAAACACAAAAACTGGATACTTAATTTAGTTTCCTGAAGTCATTGCACAACTCTGGTCTTTCATTCAGTTTGGGGATGAGTGCTATGGAACCTGACCACACAGTGTTAGATTCCTTTATAATCCAATGGTTTTTATTTTCTGTACCTCTACGGAAATGGATTTGCTGAGTTTTAGGTACCTGATAGGGTTTTAACTTAACTTTGACATGAGGCTCAATAGGAGCATACATGGCATTGTGAAAAACCTGGGGCACCATTGAACACTGTAAAAGAGCATTGATGCGGAATGCATAGCCTACCATAGTGAATGGGTGAATGGTGGATGTAGTCAGATTGCAGTAACTGTGGGAAGGGCTTAAAAGGGCATGGTTAAAAAAAGGATGGGCCTTCTCTGCTTTGAGTCAAGAGTAAGTAATGCACAGAGTGTAGGGGACAGGAGTAGGTAATGCACATAGTACACAGAGGACAGGGGACATGAGATTGTAATGCACAGTGTAATAGTGTACAAAGTAAATAACAAATAGAGTTAAGGGGTCAAACGTAAATAACACAGAGTAAAGGGGTCAGGAATAGATAACCCTGTTTGGGGGCCACTTCCGGTTGGGTGATTTCCATTGTTCCCCTTTTCTGGTTGTGTCCCCAGACTACGGAATTTGCCCTTCCTTTTTCATACCCCGATGGCCCTCACATATTGAGTTTTGGCTTCACTAATCGATTCTTAGGGATCACTATTACTACTACAGATAGTGCAGTGACATTCCCCTTTTAATACTTTTCCTGTGACCTATGATCTTGCTCATGTGGGTGAAGTTTCGTCACGTGATGTGATGCGCTGCTTGGCCATGGTGATCTTTTTTGTTTGTTTTGAGATCATTCCTTCCCACGGTCATGTGGGGCATTCCTCACGTGTCACGCGACTTGAGATCTGCATTTTTCGCGATCTTTTGGTCACAACGTCATTTCCTTTTGTTTGACATGCGGACCTGCGGCCGCGGCGACTGGATCTTCCGGTCGGTCTGCTGGTTGGCTGCTCGGCCCGCATGTCTTCAAATCCTCGCACATTATTGGTCCATCTGACTAGGTTGTGGGTTTGTTAGTCAGATGACCATTCTATTCCAATGGGATGAAGTAATGTTTTTCCTTTCTGTCTGGTTGGTCCTGTATTATTTATTGTATTTATAAATATAGGCAATGTGGAAGAGGTGATTTATGCCCCAGTAGAAGACCCGTAGGTCTGCTATATCACCTTCCATGTTGCCCTTTGTTTTATTGTGATCACTTTTTACTGTAATTGTTTTTTTAGAAATAAAACACCCCCTTTTATCTGCACTATGTGGAAGCAATATTCTTTTCTCCACATATTATTCTGATGTGAGTGTGTGTCCCGCCCTGGTACACCCTCCCTACAAGATTCCAGTCTTGAGTTCCAGTAGTGACGGCTGACTCGCATGATTCCTGGAGTTCCCGTGGAGTCCGTCCCAGAGGTCCCAACTACCTGGACATCTCTACATCTGCCATGTGTGGCACATTGCTTCCAAGACTCTATGTCGCTGACAGTGGAGTCCACCTGATCCGGTAAGAGCATATACTTACTACTCATCCATTGATGCTGTTTCCTTCTGATGTTATTCCCACCGACAGAATCAATACATCCATTGTCAACACTTGGAAACCCACCATTCTGGGTTGCTGTTTTTGTGTTTACACACTGTTGGACAATTCATCACATATATTTTTGCTTTAGGCAATCAAAATTTTTGTCCGTCACCTATTTAGCTCATTGAACCTTTGTTAAGGACTTGTAGTTATATGGACTTTTCGTTTTACACTAATATCACAATATTTTTGTATGTTTACCATGCGTTACATACATAGTGATTCATGCTGTAACCTCAGCATAGTGAGGTAAGGGGCCATTGCCCTTCATTATAGGATTGCTGCATGAAGAGGACTATTGCTTGCACCCCACACCTCTCACCCATCTGAGGAAAGCAACGCTAGAATCTAGCTGCTACCTTCACGTTCCCTACTAAGCACGTTTAAGAAGCTGTTTGGAGTTATTTTTGATGCACAGAGTCACTTTATTTGTTGAACGTTATTTTATTTCTGCGAGCACGGATTGCTAACACTGGACACTTTAATATCACCCTGTAGAGATTTTTTATATGCTAATTATTCCTACTGCACTGGAGTGTGACCCATGTTATCCCTATTTTTATTTATATACGCTTATGCTTAAATGTATTTATATAGAGGTTTGCATCACAGCTGAAGGTTCAGCTATATTTTTATCCTCTACTTTGGACTATTTATGCACAGCTGTTACCTTTTATCTGCCTGTTTTTATTTAATCACCTTCAGCTCCACCCCTCAAGACACTCACAGCCACCTTCCATTAAAAGTGTGGCTTTTGTTTATTTATATGATTATTTTATTTGAATGTGTTGTCACTTTGCATAGATATCACCTTACTGGGATTATTTGTAACACTCAGAGGCATTCTGTACTTTAGTACGGCCCACTGTACTTTTAATTTACTCACGTATGTAGCTGATTGTCTTACAACACATTACTCACTTTTAGTACCCATTTCTAACATTAGGCAATATGCCGCTCTTCTAATTTGGCAATTTTCAGATACCTTACATTAGGACTAGCGCAGCACCACCCCCCCCCCCCCTTGTTATATTCGAGTTACATTTTTTCACTATCCTCTTTACTGTTTTTGTCATACTGTATGTAGCTGCTCATTTTTTCACTTTAGTTAGCGCAGTGTTGTCCCTCACATTTTCCAGGAATAGATAACACACAGACTGCAGGGGTCAGGAAAAAGCAATGCCTGGAGTGCAGGAGTCAGAACTAAATAACGCACGGGGTGCAGGGTTCAGGAGAAAGTAAAAATAATTAAATGCTGTTCAATGTGTTTTTTAATGATATTACTGTTGGCACTAGGAACTACATTTTAGTATTTTCCTGAAGATGCCCAATTATTTAGGGAAATACATTTGATAGAAAATGTATTTACATTACAGGAGGGCCTTGCTAAAATAGGGGGTTGGGCAGCTACATGGCAGATGATATTCAATATAGAGAAATATAAGGATATGCACTTGGGTGACAAAAATACAAATGCAAAATACACATTAGAAGGAGAATTAGGGATGGAAAAGGACCTGTCGTAAACTTTGAAAGTAATGCACAGGGTGCACAGCACAGAAGTAAATAAATAGTGCAGGGGTCAGAAGTAGGTAACACACATAAAGGTTGATTCATTAAAAGTGAAGAGTGCAAAATCTGGTGCAGCTGTGCCTATAAACCATTACGTTTGTTTGTCAAAGCTTAATTGAACAAACAGAAGTTAGAAGCTGACTGGCTACCATGCAAAGCTGCACCAGATTTGCACTTTCCATTTTCAGTAAATAAACCCCTGTGTTGAGAATTCAGTAATGGACAGGTTGTATGGTACAAAAGTATGTAATGCACAGAGAGAGAGGAAGGAGGAAGAAGAGAGAAAGAGAAGAGGGAAGAGAGTGTAAAAGAGAAGGGGGATTGAGAGGGAGAGAAAGAGGGAGAGCAAGGAAGAAAGAGAAAGTGGAGAGGGGGGTTTGGGAGTTTGGGAGAGGGGAGGGAGAAGGAAAGTGAGGGGGTAGAAGGGGTAGAGAAGAGGGAGGAGAGAGAGAGAGGGGAGAGAGAGAGGAGGGAGAAGAGGGGGCAAAGAGAGAAGAAAGGAGAGTAGTAAAGGAGGTAAAAAGGGGACGACGACATTTGAGTGGAGAAAGAAAAGGAAATAGAGGGTATAGAGGTTTGAAGAGGGAGGAGGAGTGGTGAAGAGAGGGAGAGAAGGGAAAAGTGGAGAGAGGTAGAGAGAGCAGGAGGAGAGATGGGGAACAGAGAGAGAGGATGCAGGCCCAGCAGATTTCCTCATTAGTGCTCTGCAGCTGCACAGCTGAATGATAATTATGAAACCACTCCTATTGGACCCACTCCGCACAGAGGAACAAAATGATTTTTTCAGAATAACAAAAAGGTAGGAATCTGCAACAAAGTTTGTTATAATCCTTGCAATGTACATAGATCACCCAGTGAGGAGTTGTGCTTTAAGCTTATGATCTACCAAAACACCCAGATTCTTTTCCACCATTGATTCCCCCAGTTGTAATACCGCTAGTATGTATGATGCATGTATATTCTTAGCCCCCAAGTGTATAACTTTACATTTATCAACATTAAACTCATTTGCCACATAGTTGCCCAATTAAACAGTGCATCTTGTAAGGACGTTATTCCACTAGGTTGGTGTCATCTGTAAACAATGAAATGGTACTTTTAATCCCAGACCCTATATCATTTAGAAATTTATTAAAAGTAAGGGTCCCAACACTGAACCTTGGGGTACACTACTGATAACCGTAGACCATACAGAGTATGAATCATTTACAAACAGATTTTGCAAGGAAGAAAGAGTAGAGGTGGGAACAAACACTATCTTTATTATAGGAAACCATTACACATGCATGTTAGCGCATCAGAACATGTGAGTTTAAATGTGAGTGTAAATTGGCCTTCACTCTCTATTCTGGGAGTTCATTTTCCAAAAAACACCCCTTCACAACCAATGATACCACAAAGCTCCTAATTCATTCCCTGGTTATCTCTCACCTCAAATATTGTCTTCCTCCTCATTGGCTTACCTCTACACAGGCTATTGCCCCTTCAGTCCTTCATGAATGCTGCTGCCAGGCTAATGCACCTTACCAACCATTCAGTGTCTGCTACCCCTCTCTTCTGATCCCTTCATTGGCTTCCAATCACCCAACAAAATAAAATTAAAAATACTAACAACTTACAAACCCATTCACAACTTTGCCCACAGCTACATCACTATCATTGTCTAAAAATACCAACCAAGCCTTTCTCTCGGTTCCTTTCAAGACCATCTGCTTTCTAGCTCCCTTGTCATCTCCTCCCATGTTTGCCTCCAGGACTTCTCCAGAACCTCACCTATCCTCTAGAAATCCTTGCCCCAGTCTGTCCAACTATCTCCTACTCTATACACCTTTAGGCAATTCCTCAAAACTCATCTCCTTAGAGAATCCTATCCTACCTCCACCTAATAGCTAAACGTTTATTTTCTCCACAGCTCATCCCCGCAGTTATTACTCTTTGTAAAACTTGACCCTCCCTTTTAGATTGTAAGCTCTAATGAGCAGGCACTCTGGTTCCTCTTGTATTGAATTGTAACTATACTGTTTGCCTTCATTTTTTGCCTGTACAAGCTGTTGGCGCCATATATATTCTGTAAAATAGTAATAATGATTTGTAAAAAATTACAAAAAAAGATTTGAATGGAAGTTCTTTAGTAGCTTAAAGCAGCTGGTTTATTAATTGAATCCAATGGCTAGCTTTACTTCATTCCCAAATACAACATATGGCCAGATGAGCTTTAGATAAAACATCCAGCTCAGCCCGTTTATTATTATCCGATATATATTTCTGGCACAATTGGACTTTATTTTTACATAAAGATGAAACTGACAAAAAAGAACATATTCATGTTTTAGAAACGAAAGTGTACACCCTGCTTTTATAAAACATAAATTGATAAAATATTTCTAATTTGATACGCATAACTCTTACTTCATGATAATGAATCCATCATTGCAGGAATATTTGGTTAGTCAGTGATTTTACCAGTTTTTTGCAAAAGCCTCTCAGCTTTATAATCTATACATCTTCTGTGACATTTTGATGAGCCTGCTGATATTTTCTCAGTAGATGAATAACTGAAGTCTTCTTTGGTTACACATGACATAACTGACATATGTTTCTAGAGTTGTCAAGTTATATTATATTTTCTACTTTGCAACATATGAGGAATTATTCTTACAATTATTTGAATTCAGCTGTATATTGCTATGACCACAGACAATATTTTTTAAATTCCATTAAAAGTGAAAGTATTTTTTTCTTTATAATGGTCTAGCAGATATTATAGTGGCCCTGTCATATAAACCAAAATCTGGGCCCAAGCCCTTTAAGTTCATATTAAGCCTTATCACCTCATGGCACTTAACCCTAGATACCGCTTTTAATTCAGCAGCTTGCTGGTCATATTGTCAAATTATGTTGCAACCATTTTTTAATGTGTAAAATATTTTGAAGGTGGCAGGTTACTTCACATCTAACTTTAAAATTCTCTGTTGTCTTGACCCATGACTACAATTACAATTTGCATTACACATGCACATTAGGTCATATTTATTGCCATGGTACAGTGATCATTGAACTGCACTTATGCCACTTATCAATTGAGACATTTTATAGTAGCAATAATAATATGGAAAAAAATTCTAACAATGCTTACAAGAACTGAACTCTGCTTGGTATAGGTTGCTACACAAATCTACTCATCTAAAAGCAGCTTTATATATTTGGAATGTAATGCCGCGTACACACGAGCGGACTTTACGGCGGACTTTGCCCGGCGGACTTTTCGTCGGACTTTGTTTGCTCCTTGCGCCGGACTTAACCACTTGACGACCGCCTCACGCCGATGTACGTCGGCAAAGTGGCACGGACAGGCAAAATCACGTACAAGGTACGTGATTTGCCTTCCGCGGGTGGGGGGTCCGATCGGACCCCCCCCGGTGCCCGAGGCGGTCGTCTTTTGTCCAGCGGCGATCGGTGATGAGGGGGAGACCATCCGTTCGTGGCCCCCCCCTCGCGATCGCCGCCGGCCAATGAGAACACTCCTTTGCTGCTGTATGCTAAACAGCAGCAAAGGAAGTGATGTCATCTCCCCTCGGGTCGGTATTTTCCGTTCCGGCCCGAGGAGAGACGACATGTGAGTAAGTGCACAACACTACACACACACAGTAGAACATGCCAGGCACACAAAACACCCCGATCCCCCCCCGATCGCCCCCCGATCCCCCCCCATCACCCCCCCCCCCCCCCCCTGTCACAAACTGACACCAGCAGTTTTTTTTTTTTTTTTTTTTTTTCTGATTACTGCATAGTGTCAGTTTGTGACAGTTACTGTGTTGGGACAGTGAGTATTACCCCCCTTTAGGTCTAGGGTACCCCCCTAACCCCCCCTAATAAAGTTTTAACCCCTTGATCACCCCCTGTCACCAGTGTCGCTAAGCGATCATTTTTCTGATCGCTGTATTAGTGTCGCTGGTGACGCTAGTTAGTGAGGTAAATATTTAGGTTCGCCGTCAGCGTTTTATAGCGTCAGGGACCCCCATATACTACCTAATAAATGTTTTAACCCCTTGATTGCCCCCTAGTTAACCCTTTCACCACTGATCACCGTATAACCGTTACGGTTGACGCTGGTTAGTTCGTTTATTTTTTATAGTGTCAGGGCACCCGCCGTTTATTACCGAATAAAGGTTTAGCCCCCCGATCGCCCGGCGGTGATATGCGTCGCCCCAGGCAGCGTCAGATTAGCGCCAGTACCGCTAACACCCACGCACGCAGCATGCGCCTCCCTTAGTGGTATAGTATCTGATCGGATCAATATCTGATCCGATCAGATCTATACTAGCGTCCCCAGCAGTTTAGGGTTCCCAAAAACGCAGTGTTAGCGGGATCAGCCCAGATACCTGCTAGCACCTGCGTTTTGCCCCTCCGCCCGGCCCAGCCCAGCCCACCCAAGTGCAGTATCGATCGATCACTGTCACTTACAAGGCACTAAACGCATAACTGCAGCGTTCGCAGAGTCAGGCCTGATCCCTGCGATCGCTAACAGTTTTTTTGGTAGCATTTTGGTGAACTGGCAAGCGCCAGCCCCAGGCAGCGTCAGGTTAGCGCCAGTACCGCTAACACCCACGCACGATACACCTCCCTTAGTGGTATAGTATCTGAACGGATCAATATCTGATCCGATCAGATCTATACCAGCGTCCCCAGCAGTTTAGGGTTCCCAAAAACGCAGTGTTAGCGGAATCAGCCCAGATACCTGCTAGCACCTGCGTTTTGCCCCTCCGCCCGGCCCAGCCCAGTCCACCCAAGTGCAGTATCGATCGATCACTGTCACTTACAAAACACTAAACGCATAACTGCAGCGTTCGCAGAGTCAGGCCTGATCCCTGCGATCGCTAACAGTTTTTTTTGTAGCGTTTTGGTGAACTGGCAAGCACCAGCCCCAGGCAGCGTCAGATTAGCGCCAGTACCGCTAACACCCACGCACGCACTGTACACCTCCCTTAGTGGTATAGTATCTGATCGCATCAATATCTGATCCGATCAGATCTATACTAGCGTCACCAGCAGTTTAGGGTTCCCAAAAACGCAGTGTTAGCGGGATCAGCCCAGATACCTGCTAGCACCTGCGTTTTGCCCCTCCGCCCGGCCCGGCCCGGCCCAGCCCACCCAAGTGCAGTATCGATCGATCACTGTCACTTACAAAACACTAAACGCATAATTGCAGCGTTCGCAGAGTCAGGCCTGATCCCTGCGATCGCTAACAGTTTTTTGGTAGCGTTTTGGTGAACTGGCAAGCGCCAGCGGCCTAGTACACCCCGGTCGTAGTCAAACCAGCACTGCAGTAACACGTGGTGACGTGGCGAGTCCCATAAGTGCAGTTCAAGCTGGTGAGGTGGCAAGCACAAGTAGTGTCCCGCTGCCACCAAAAAGACAAACACAAGCCCGTCGTGCCCATAGTGCCCTTCCTGCTGCATTCGCCAATCCTAATTGGGAACCCACCGCTTCTGCAGCGCCCGTACTTCCCCCATTCACATCCCCAACCAAATGCAGTCGGCTGCATGAGAGGCATTTTCTTTATGTCCTCCCAAGTACCCCTACCCAACGAACCCCCCCAAAAAGATGTCGTGTCTGCAGCAAGCGCGGATATAGGCGTGACACCCGCTATTATTGTCCCTCCTGTCCTGACAATCCTGGTCTTTGCATTGGTGAATGTTTTGAACGCTACCATTCACTAGTTGAGTATTAGCGTAGGGTACAGCATTGCACAGACTAGGCACACTTTCACAGGGTCTCCCAAGATGCCATCGCATTTTGAGAGACCCGAACCTGGAACCGGTTACCGTTATAAAAGTTAGTTACAAAAAAAGTGTAAAAAAAAAAAAAAATAAGAAATAAAAAAAAATAGTTGTTTTATTGTTCTCTCTCTCTCTATTCTCTCTCTCTATTGTTCTGCTCTTTTTTACTGTATTCTATTCTGCAATGTTTTATTGTTATTGTTATTGTTATTGTTATTATGTTTTATCATGTTTGTTTTTCAGGTGTGTAATTATTTACACTTTACTGTGCTTTATTGTTAACCATTGTTAACCATTTTTTTGTCTTCAGGTACGCCATTCACGACTTTGAGTGGTTATACCAGAATGATGCCTGCAGGTTTAGGTATCATCTTGGTATCATTCTTTTCAGCCAGCGGTCGGCTTTCATGTAAAAGCAATCCTAGCGGCTAATTAGCCTCTAGACTGCTTTTACAAGCCGTGGGAGGGAATGCCCCCCCCCCCACCGTCTTCTGTGTTTTTCTCTGGCTCTCCTGTCTCAACAGGGAACCTGAGAACGCAGCCGGTGATTCAGCCAGCTGACCATAGAGCTGATCAGAGACCAGAGTGGCTCCAAACATCTCTATGGCCTAAGAAACCGGAAGCTACGAGTATTTCATGACTTAGATTTCGCCGGATGTAAATAGCGCCATTGGGAAATTGGGGAAGCATTTTATCACACCGATCTTGGTGTGGTCAGATGCTTTGAGGGCAGAGGAGAGATCTAGGGTCTAATAGACCACAATTTTTTCAAAAAAGAGTACCTGTCACTACCTATTGCTATCATAGGGGATATTTACATTCCCCGAGATAACAATAAAAATGATTAAAAAAAAAAAAATGAAAGGAACAGTTTAAAAGTAAGATTAAAAAAGCAAAAAAATAATAAAGAAAAAAAAAAAAAAAAAAAAAACACCCCTGTCGCCCCCTGCTCTCGCGCTAAGGCGAACGCAAGCGGCGGTCTGTCGTCAAACGTAAACAGCAATTGCACCATGCATGTGAGGTATCACCGCGAAGGCCAGATCGAGTGCAGTAATTTTTCCAGTAGACCTCCTCTGTAAATCTAAAGTGGTAACCTGTAAAGGCTTTTGAAGGCTTTTAAACATGTATTTATTTTGTTGCCACTGCACGTTTGTGCGCAATTTTAAAGCATGTCATGTTTGGTATCCATGTACTCGGCCTAAGATCATCTTTTTTATTTCATCAAACATTTGGGCAATATAGCGTGTTTTAGTGCATTAAAATTAAAAAAAAGTGTGTTTTTTCCCCAAAAAATGCGTTTGAAAAATCGCTGCGCAATTACTGTGTGAAAAAAAAAAATGAAACACCCACCATTTTAATCTGTAGGGCATTTGCTTTAAAAAAATATATAATGTTTGGGGGTTCAAAGTAATTTTTTTGCAAAAAAAAAAAACTTTTTCATGTAAACAATAAGTGTCAGAAAGGGCTTTGTCTTCAAGTGGTTAGAAGAGTGGGTGATGTGTGACATAAGCTTCTAAATGTTGTGCATAAAATGCCAGGACAGTTCAAAACCCCCCCAAATGACCCCATTTTGGAAAGTAGACACCCCAAGCTATTTGCTGAGAGGCATGTCGAGTCCATGGAATATTTTATATTGCGACACAAGTTGCGGGAAAGAGACAATTTTTTTTTTTTTTTTTTTTTTTGCACAAAGTTGTCACTAAATGATATATTGCTCAAACATGCCATGGAAATATGTGAAATTACACCCCAAAATACATTCTGCTGCTTCTCCTGAGTACGGGGATACCACATGTGTGAGACTTTTTGGGAGCCTAGCCGCGTACGGGACCCCGAAAACCAAGCACCGCCTTCAGGCTTTCTAAGGGCGTGAATTTTTGATTTCACTCTTCACTGCCTATCACAGTTTCGGAGGCCATGGAATGCCCAGGTGGCACAAAACCCCCCCAAATGACCCCATTTTGGAAAGTAGACACCCCAAGCTATTTGCTGAGAGGTATAGTGAGTATTTTGCAGACCTCACTTTTTGTCACAAAGTTTTGAAAATTGAAAAAAGAAAAAAAAAAATGTTTTTTCTTGTCTTTCTTCATTTTCAAAAACAAATGAGAGCTGCAAAATACTCCCCATGCCTTTCAGCAAATAGCTTGGGGTGTCAACTTTCCAAAATGGGGTCATTTGGGGGGGTTTTGTGCCACCTGGGCATTCCATGGCCTCCGAAACTGTGATAGGCAGTAAAGAGTGAAATCAAAAATTTTCACCCTTAGAAATCCTGAAGGCAGTGATTGGTTTTCGGGGTCCAGTACGCGGCTAGGCTCCCAAAAAGTCCCACACATGTGGTATCCCCATACTCAGGAGAAGCAGCTAAATGTATTTTGGGGTGCAATTCCACATATGCCCATGGCCTGTGTGAGCAATATATCATTTAGTGACAACTTTATGAAAAAAAAAAAAAAAAAAAGTGTCACTTTCCCGCAACTTGTGTCAAAATATAAAATATTCCATGGACTCAATATGCCTCTCAGCAAATAGCTTGGGGTGTCTACTTTCCAAAATGGGGTCATTTTGGGGGGTTTTGTGCCACCTGGGCATTCCATGGCCTCCGAAACTGTGATAGGCAGTGAAGAGTGAAAGCAAAAATTTACGCCCTTAGAAATCCTGAAGGCGGTGATTGGTTTTCGGGGCCCCGTACGCGGCTAGGCTCCCAAAAAGTGCCACACATGTGGTATCCCCGTACTCAGGAGAAGCAGCTAAATGTATTTTGGGGTGCAATTCCACATAGGCCCATGGCCTGTGTGAGCAATATATCATTTAGTGACGACTTTTTGTAAATATTTTTTTTTTTTTTTTTTTTTTGTCATTTTTCAATCACTTGGGACAAAAAAAATAAATATTCAATGGGTTCAACATGCCTCTCAGCAATTTCCTTGGGGTGTCTACTTTCCAAAATGGGGTCATTTGGGGGGGTTTTGTACTGCCCTGCCATTTTAGCACCTCAAGAAATGACATAGGCAGTCATAAACTAAAAGCTGAGTAAATTCCAGAAAATGTACCCTAGTTTGTAGACGCTATAACTTTTGCGCAAACCAATAAATATACGCTTATTGACATTTTTTTTACCAAAGACATGTGGCCGAATACATTTTGGCCTAAATGTATGACTAAAATTTAGTTTATTGGATTTTTTTTATAACAAAAAGTAGAAAATATCATTTTTTTTCAAAATTTTCGGTCTTTTTCCGTTTATAGCGCAAAAAATAAAAACCGCAGAGGTGATCAAATACCATCAAAAGAAAGCTCTATTTGTGGGAAGAAAAGGACGCAAATTTCGTTTGGGTACAGCATTGCATGACCGCGCAATTAGCAGTTAAAGCGACGCAGTGCCAAATTGGAAAAAGACCTCTGGTCCTTAGGCAGCATAATGGTCCGGGGCTCAAGTGGTTAAAAACGGACGGACTTGGCCACACACGGTCACTGCAAAAGTCCGCTGGTTTTGAACGCGGTGACGTATAGCACGTACGACGGGACTAGAAAAAGGAAGTCCAAGCACCACTCCGGCACCCTTTGGGCTCCTTCTGCTAATCTCGTGTTTATCTCGTGTTAGTAGAAGTTTGGTTAGAGACGATTCGCGCTTTTCACACTTCAGCTTATTTCGTTCGTTTTCTGCGGTTCAGTTTGTGCTTGTGAGGTTTGTATCTGCTTTTCAGTGCGTGTTGGTCAGTTCGTAACCTGCCTTGCAGGCCGTTCTGCTCCGCTCGTTCCTGTATTTCAGGTCGTTCTTCATAGGCCTTGCTGTTCTTCAGTGCGTTTGTTATAAGTTTGTTTGTTTGAGCAGCCGACCGTTTTGAAGCCATGTCGAGTGGACGTTCTCGTTCTCGAGTTCGTGCTGTGTGGGGACTTGGTGTTGGGGTTAATACTTTGACCCGAGTCCAGTCCATGAACAGGGTGAGGAGGAGTTCATGGACCAAGAATTGGTTGCGCCAGCGTGACCAGTTCTGTCATATGCCTTTGCTCCGTGAGCTCCGTGAGAATAATCCTGATGATTTCAGGAATTTTCTCAGGATGACGGACCCCATCTTTGAGCGTCTGCTGGCTATGCTGACCCCCTATATCAGCAGGCAGGATACCTGCATGAGGCAAGCCATCAGTGCGGAGCAGAGGCTAGTTGCCACGTTACGTTACTTGGCGACAGGGAGAAGTCTTCAGGACTTAAAGTTCTCGACAGGCATCTCCCCCCAGGCTCTGGGGATCATAATCCCAGAGACCTGTTCTGCTATTATTCAGGTCCTGCAGAAGGAATATATGAAGGTAAGTTTTATCCTTTAACATTACATGATATGTATTAACTGTTTTTGGATGTATTGTAGAACTGTCCTCTTTACCTAATTGCCATGCTTTCAATCTGCTGTGAATGTCCCCTTTATCTTTGTGCATGCCTATTTTAATCATTTATTGCCCTATACATGCATAATTTCTTTCATTAACCTCCCCACCATGCAATGCTGGGTCCATTTTTATCTCTAGCCTATAGTCCATTGAACAATGTATATTGTCTGCTCCATTGTCTTGTTTGTCCCTCCCCCACCCCACAAATGTTTGAGCCAGTCAGGTGTGTTTGTTAACCTAATTAGAACCCCTCCCCCACCCCACAAATGTTTCAGCCAGTCATGTGTGTTTGTTAACCTAATTAGAACCCCTCCCCCACCCCACAAATGTTTCAGCCAGTCAGGTGTGTTTGTTAACCTAATTAGAACCCCTCCCCCACCCCACAAATGTTTCAGCCAGTCAGGTGTGTTTGTTAACCTAATTAGAACCCCTCCCCCACCCCACAAATGTTTCAGCCAGTCAGGTGTGTTTGTTAACCTAATTAGAACCCCTTCCCCACCCCACAAATGTTTCAGCCAGTCATGTGTGTTTGTTAACCTAATTAGAACCCCTCCCCCACCCCACAAATGTTTCAGCCAGTCATGTGTGTTTGTTAACCTAATTAGAACCCCTCCCCCACCCCACAAATGTTTCAGCCAGTCATGTGTGTTTGTTAACCTAATTAGAACCCCTCCCCCACCCCACAAATGTTTCAGCCAGTCAGGTGTGTTTGTTAACCTAATTAGAACCCCTCCCCCCACATTCAAATGTATCAATGGGCCATCATAGGGGGTGAGTAATCTTATAAGTGTGCCTTATGTTTTTCAACATTTCAATTATAAACACACATATTCATAATATTTGACTGCTGTTGTTTACTAATGTTTTGGTGTAATCTGATATACAATTTTTGTTATTAAAGTCCTTATCTTATTTTTTTTGCACTCCACAGTTTCCTACAAGTCCACAGGAATGGCAGACTGTGGCCTCCCAGTTCGCTGACCGTTGGGACTTTCCCAACTGTGTAGGGGCGATTGACGGGAAGCACGTCCGGATTGTGCCACCACCGCATTCGGGGTCTTATTTCTTTAACTACAAGGGGTTCCATAGTGTAGTTTTGATGGCGGTGGTCTCGGCAAATTTTGGAGTTTATGTTTGTGGATGTGGGGAAGAACGGCCGGATGTCTGATGGAGGAGTCTTTGCACAGACCGAGCTGTGCTATCGTCTCCAGACCGGTGGCCTGGAATTGCCACCTGATGACGATAATGTGGATGGACTCCCCTCAGTTTTTATTGCTGATGAAGCATTTGCTCTCTGTGAGAACTTGATGAGGCCGTTCCCCCAAAGGACACTCACCCCTGAGAGGAGGGTATTTAATTATCGGCTGGCCAGAGCAAGAAGGGTTGTGGAGAATGCCTTTGGTATTATGGCCAGCCGGTTCCATATCTTCCTTACGGCTATTAATTTGGCGGACTATAAAATCAACCACGTCATCCTTGCTTGCTGCATCTTGCATAACTTTTTAAGGAGACATTCAGCTACATATCTATCCTCTGTTGGGCCTGAGCCCAGACTGGAAGAGGCTAGTAGCACTTTCACAGGCCTAGAAATTGGCCGTATTGGCTTGGCCCCCCGAACCGCACGTCAAGTGCGTGACCGTTATGTGAATTATTTTAATGGTCGGGGGGCCATTGCTATTCAGCAACAGCTGTAATTTTTTTTCAAAAATAAAAAAGAAAATTTGTTTATCTAAATATCTTGTTTTTATTGTTGTTTACCTTTAAGTTATGTCTGTCTCCTAGTGCACTTGTAGTAGTGTCAAGTGCATTTAGCTTTAGTTAATCAGGCCCACAAAAACAAACCCCAAATGTTGACTTCAAGAAACAGCCACACACATTGTATAGGGTAAAAAATTTTACTTGGTGCACATTGAAAGGTGCATTTTTTATCATATTTTTGTTAATTTTTTGTTCTTTTTATTTTTTCAAAAAATATTTTACGTTGTGTAAAAAAATTATCTTTTACTAAATTATTAAAGCCATTTTTTCACAAATATATAGACCTTTATCTCAAAACATTTACATACACAACAGTGTTTTTATAAACAAAACTTACAATAAATTAACTTACAAAGTTCAATATTTCGAGAACGGTGCATGTAATGTCACCCTTGCAGAAATTGGTCATTTATAAGATGCTCAAAATTGAGCTTTACTAAAGGGTCAAGTCAACATGTGCTATCTCCTATCATGGGAGAGCAATGTACGTGTTTTGTGTGTGCAATCCCATTTTTGGTTGCTCTCACCACCCAAGATTTTTCAGGATGAAGGGTTTGCAAACACAAAACAAGTACATTGCTAACCCATGATGGAAGATAGCACATGATGACACACCGTGTGCATCACACAATGTAAATTTGGGTATACCCCAAAACTTGAAAAAACAATTTTTAAAACAAAATAACTTCCCAAGGAAATGAAGAACATGATTGATGTTTTTAGGCCAAACGTGATTATATTCTGCCCAAAACATCAATCATGTTCTTCATTTCCTGTTGCATGGAGTCCAGGCGAGGTTTCATGCTGTTAATTTGGTCACGCATTTGATCTATGTGGCCATTCCACAGCATTATCTGGCCAATTAGTCTTTGCGCACTGTCTGTGGTGAAGTGCTCTGCCGCTTGGCCTTCCACAACCAGAAACTCACCTAAAACGAGTGGATAAAAAAAAGGTTTACAATATGCACGCCAAAATACAGTAACTCAAGCTGGGGTGTCAGTCACTCACTTGGTGGGCTTGAAACCTCGCACACTTCCTCCACCTCTCCTTCCTCAAGGTCGTTGGGTGGGCGTGGTCTTGGGCTGGGGCTTGGGGTATCTTGGGCCTCAGGCTGGTGACTTGGGGGGGTCCTGAGATCCTTGGACTGTTGTCTGAGTCTTTTCTCCCCTATGAGATTTGAAAAAAAGGTAAAGTTAAAACACACTGATCTTTTATGTTTTAATAAATAAAGTAAAATGTTGGTTATGATTTTTTGCCAATTTTGCATCATAATAAATGTTGAAGACAGGATGAACATTACCTCTGAACAACAATTATAAAGAATGCATATTTTTTGGCAATTTTCACAGATGCTGACACCTCAATGATCTCCTATGTGTATTACCCCTCAAAAATTTAGTTATGGTCACATAGTACACTAGAAAATGCATTTCCTTAGCAAAATGCGTGGGAATGCTGAATAGCTAAATGGCTAAAATGACCGCCATCAAAACTGCCCCATCATATTCCTCTATTATAAATCAGTACATGGTGTGTCTGTCCCCTCCCCCCCGGGCTCTGTAATCAGAGCTGAGATGCTCCAGCCACCTCCCCCCCTGTGTATAACAGAAGCTTTGGTAACCATGGCAACAAAACAAACACAGTACACTCTGATTAATGTCTAAAATTTCACGAAATGACCTCTAAACAAAAAGCTTTTTCTCCAAAAATTATAAAAATATCAAACTGAAAGGATATAGCCAGATAGATGAATATTTAGTGAACATTGTAAAGTTTGTTTGGTGTCTCTAGGTGAAAGTATGAAGGAGCTGAAACTTTTGGGAGCGGAAGAAGAATTTGAGGATTTCAAGCATGCTCCCATTGAATTCAATGTTTAAAAAAGTGAAAAAAAACGTATTATTTAATAAAGTATAAATGGTAGTAAAAAAGTTGAAAATGACCACACATCAGCTAAAAGAGACGAACATTTTAATAGTTGAATGGTTTTAATAGCTGAAAGTATGCAGAAGTTACGCAGAGCCAAAAAACGTACGGAATAAAATTCAAAGTAAATTTAAAAAAAAATAAAATCGAAGAACAATAGTGGGACTGCTAAATCATTCCCACTAACTATAGTGCTCGTGAGTCCAGATGTGGAAACAGCTGCTGTGTCCTGTCCCTACATTACACTGAATCATTTTTGATGAAGCATTATATTTTCAAACACATCTACACCACATCAACTCATTGTGGGAATTCGCCAAATTATCAAGCCATAAATGTATGTCCAACCCTGTCCCATCGTATTTGGCGAAAAAATAACGTCACTTTATAAAGTATCCGATCTATTCCAAAGAACGGTATTTACGAACGATGCAGAAAAACCGCCAAAAATAAGGATCAGCATGCAAGTTCTGTATCTCAATAGTAAAACACAAGTACTTACTTTTTTTCAGCAGCTTCTTTATTCGCCAATATTGTTCTGGCTCACGACTTTTGATGTCAGACCACCGCTTCCGCAATTGTTCTTTCGAACGTTTTGTACCAAATTTCTCTTCCAGAGCGGTGACAACTGAGGACATTATTTTGTCCTTCCTCATATTGGGTCGTGTGTACGGTCCTTTTTTGCCATCGTAGTCCTCCCTTCTTAATATGGACACCATCTCCACCATCTCTCCAAAAGCCATGTTGGTGGCCTTATATCTCCTCCGGGATGTGGATGTTTGGGGCTCCGGGCTTTCCTCCGCGCTACTTCCACTTAATCGCTCCGCCATCTTTTGCTATCTACTCCCACTGCGCAACGAAGAGTGAAGGGGCGGGGCCAAATCGTACTTACGAACGTCAGGGGCGGGCGACGCAGGCGGAGCATGACACATGCGCAGTGTATATAAAGCTAGTACGATGGCCTACGTATGTCCGTGCGGAAGTAGCGAGCGGCACAAACGAAGGTAAGATTAAAGAGTGTGTGTGTGTGTGTGTGTGTGTGTGTGTGTGTGTGTTTGTGTGTGTCCCCGCGTGTGTCCCCTAGATTACAACACAAACTAATCCTGAGATTTGGGACTGACATTTAAGTTTTGATCTTGTGTCTTGTCTTGCAGAAATAATGAATCCCTTTAAAGAGGAAGAGTTTTTGACCCATTTCATTGATCTATATGAGCAGAAGAAAAACCTCTGGGAGGTCAAACACCCCCAATATTATAATCGTGATGTTAGGATGGCAACACTGGCCACACTTTTAGAGTTTGTGAAGACTCGACTCCCCCAGGCAGACCTCAAGTTTGTGGACAGGAAAATAGGTATCTTGCGTAATATGTATAAGCGGGAACACAGAAAAATCCAGGAGTCGCTGAGATCCGGGGCAGCAGCTGACCAAGTTTATGTACCCAAGTTGTGGTATTACCACAAACTGCGATTCCTGGATGAGCAGACCGAAGCCAGGCAATCCCTTTCCACCCTTCCCCCCACCCTTCCCCCCACCCTTCCCTCCAGCCTTCCCTCCAGCCTTCCCTCCAGCCTTCCATCCACCTCCACCCCAGCTGAGGAGTCCCAGGATGAACTGGGCCTTTTCACCATAGATGAAGTGGATGCGCCCAGCTTCAGCCAGGTATACTTTTTTTGAAGATTTTGGGATTGTGTAAATGTTATTAATGATGTTAAGGTGTTAATTTTGAAAGTGCTTCATCAAAAATCACTTCTGCACAAAGAGTAATATGTAGACATATCACTAGACAGTAGTGGCCAAATATATACGTAACTTCAGATCTTGTTGATCATCTGAAATAATGGTGTGGTCAAATAGATAGCCTTTACTATTTTGTGTAATTATCTTTGAAAGTTAGGAGCTGAAAATTGTGTGCGATTGCATAACAGAAAATTACAACTATGTCCCTTTTTTTTACACAGGATGACCTCAGCCAGGAGGAGGCCTTGCCCAGTGGGAGAGAGGAGGAGGCCTTGCCCAGTGGGAGAGAGGAGGAGGCTGTGGCTGGGCCAAGTAGAAGCCGCACGGAGTGCCAGGTGCCTCCCCTCCGCATTCTACACAAAAGGCCCAGGAGGATGACTGCAACAGAGCAGGAATCCCTAGAGCTCATACGGGAAGCAAGCCTGATACTGAGCAAACCTCCCAATGCAGAGGAGGCGTATGGCACCTATATAGCCTGCAGATTACAGGAGTTGGAAAAGGGCCAACGCCTCCTCTGTGAGGGTCTATTTTTCCAGGCTTACCAGAAGGGCTTGAGAGGGGAGCTTACTGCTACCACATATCTAGCAGATGAAGCCACTCCTACTCCTCCTCCTCCTCCTCCTCCTGCCCCAAGTACACCACCAGAGGCACAACCTCCGAGGAAGGCTGCAGAGAAGCGTGGAGGGAAGGCTGCAGAGAAGCGTGGAGGGAAGGCTACACGGAAGAGTCGAAAGTGATTGCCTGGTTTCTGTCTGTTCTGACTGTGCTCCCTGTGCTCCCTATAGTCGCAAGATACCTATTTTCTTGTCCTCAAACTTGATGTGTGTCCTGGGGGACGAAAGGCTTCCCAGATTCTAAAAGTGTGTCCAGTGTTGCCTTCCTAATTTTTTTGTTTATAAAATAAATACTTTTTGGTTTACCTTACATTCTTGCCTATGTCTTTTGATTAAAAAACGCCATTTTGTTTGGGAGTAGGCAGGTACAGGTCGAAAAGACTATGGGGTTTATTTGAGAAAAGCAAATAGTCTGTGCACTTTGCAGAGGGCAGTTGCCCTCTGCAAGTGCAATTGCTCCAGAGCATCAGAAATTATTTAAAAGCTTGACTTTGCAAAGAGTACCCAATCCTGTGCAAGTAAAAGAAAAAAAAAAACATTTTTGCTTGCACATGATTGGATGATGGAAGTCAGCAGAGCTGCTTCACATTTAATAAAGCTTGGGAGCAACTGCTCTTGCAGAGGGCAAATGCAATTTCCAAAATGCACAGGCTTTTTACTTTTAGGAAATCAACCCCTATGTGTGTTTTTGTCAAATAAAAAGAATTTATTTTGATTTTACATGATTTTAGGAATAAATCAGCAGAGCTTCCCCGAATTTAAGCTCTTCCGCTCAGTTTTTCTGCGACTGCACTTCCAACAAGTGCACTTGGTGTGCAATTTCTCAAGTGAACGTTTCACTTGATATTCTTAAATGATTTAAGCCTTTTGTCAAAAACAAGCTCGGGGGAAGCTCTGCTGATTTTTTTCCGAAAATCATGTCAAATAAAAATTAATTGTTTTGGTTTGGGCTTCCTTGCATGTGCCCCTCGGATCCACAGCGAACACACTTCAAAATGCTCTTTATGTGGAATTATATGTATAATTAGCAATTGGAGTGAAAAATGATTTTGCCTTTGTTAAATACACCCCCCTATGTCTAATGAACAAGGGACAACAACCTCATTAAGGTTCTTTAAAACAACACAAAATATGAATGTTAATTGTGGTAACTTGAAAATACACACCAAAAATGTGGTTAGCATTTAACACACATTGTAAAATAGCTAAAGTGTTGAAATAAAATAAAAAAAAAAAAAAAAAAAATCTATTTTAAAATTTAAAAGTTATGGAGATCTGGCTGTTACAAAATATTATATTAGTCATGGCAGGAGGATAAATCATGAAGAAAGAAGTTTGTGAGAACTCTGTGTGAATATAAAGCAGAAAAACAACTTCATTCCTCTCGCATTATCAATCCTAAAAAAAGGCTGTATTAAAAGACGACAGAAGAGGAATGTGCTAGCTTCAAGACGAAGGCTAGTTTTACCAGACCGAGCGCTTCCGTCTTGTAATTGCTTCAGAGCATGCGTCAGTTTGAGTTCGTCGGACTAGCACACAGACGATCAGTTTGTCCGCTAGAAAGAAGAGTCCGTCGGATAAATTTTAAACAAGTTTCAAATCTAATTCCGTCCAACTTTTTAGAAAACAAAGTCCGCTGGAGCCCACACACATCGAATTGTCCGACGAAATCCAGTCCGCCGGGCAAAGTCCGCCGTAAAGTCCGCTCGTGTGTACGCGGCATTATTGTTTTCGTTTTTGTGTGCTGCACATAAGTTTTCCAGGTAGAAATGGTGAAGAAGAGACACATACAAACATGTGCACTAATATACGTTGTACATACTGTACATACAGTACATACATTGCATAACTATAAAATAATACAGCAATAGCCTGTGCAAATAATACACAGACATTTAAAGTCATGCAAACATTATAGAAGAACAGTTACAGGTGCTCCCTGGCTGATCATTCAGACAATTCAAATGTTTTCCCTTAATAAGAAACAACTACTGAATCTTGTATACAGTAAAATAAAGCATTGTGAGGAAAAAAAAATACTTACTTTAGACCCCAATTTTGCTTACTTCCTAGATGCACTGCTAACCTCACTGTGCCTCACTCCTGCCTGCTAAATGCTTGAATCCCGTGCAAAAGAGTACTCCTGCAATGTGATGGAGAACAATATAACAGTATTTTGAGCACATCTGTTTCTCAGGAGGCAGCGGTGATGCACAGTAATGTCAGTATTGCATCCAAGAAGTGGGTAGGTGGTTGACACTTCCTCCATGTTCCCCATTAACTCCATGGGTATCAAGTGTGGGTCACATACGAGGCCCACCCTGGCATGAGTTCTTTAGGCTTCTTTATGCCAGGCAATGAACAGGGTCACTCATCCCAGCACAGGGGTAACACCTTGCCCAAAGACGTGCTCATCTGGGACCAGGCAAGGGCCACAGCCATGCGAAAGTCAAACATTAAGGTAGTCCCCCAACTTGGAGATTTGTGGACTTCTGTGTAGTGTTATATGTGGAGATCTTCCAAAGAACCCACGTCCCCTGTCCTACACACTTGAACAGGTGTGTGTGTGTGTTGCATTAGGAGCGACATGCAGAGATTATGTCCACTTCACCAGTCAGCATACCTCTGTTACCTCACTCCCAGTAACAGAATGGGATCCCACCAAGCACATAGAGCTCACCTCATGCATGTTCCACTTAACTCTACTTGTTCCATACCAAGTGACCAGGTATTAAATCTCCGTAACACTAATCCACTCCTGGTGACTGATGGAGACAAACAGCTAGGGAGGGAGTTAAATACCTATCCCCCTAACTACTGGAGAACCTGCCACCTATTCATCTACCATGCCAACAACTGGTTGCTGTTCTTCTTTCCGGTTACCCATAACAACTTCTTTGCAAGTTAACCCTCTGTTGTAGATGTCTCACAAACCCCAATGTGCTAATTCAGACCCAGGTTCCTTAGAGAAATATGTCAGAACCCCACATTCACCCCTTGAGTAACTTCAGACATGGCTTTGAGCAGAGTAAACAACTTTACTGAACAATTGTCAGAACATGTAGAACAGGCGACAACGTCCTTTCCCTAACTAAACTTAACTGTGGCTGCCCCAGGTTACCTGTACCGGTGTAGCATCTTTGGGAAAAGGCTAAATTGACGATAGCTCAAACAAAAGGAGTTCATGTCCTTGGAAGTGTTCCGACAGGTCGGCTTTCCAACAAGCTTCTTAGGACATAATTCTGATTCTTTGTACGCCCATCCTGTGCCTGTTCTAGGTTTCATGCTTTTTCTCGGTTTTTCCCATACCTGGTTACCCCCCGATTTGGGTTGCTTCCTTTTATATTTCAGAGGAAGACAGGAAGATGGTTGGACCCCAGAAGAAAACCCACAAACACGCAAGGGAAGGCAGCATGAGCATTAAAGTGGTTGTAAAGGCTCAAGGTTTTTTTACCTTCATGCATTCTATGCATGAAGGTAAAAAACCTTCTATGTGCAGCAGCGCCCCCAGATCCCCTCCCCACCAAAAAAAACGTACCTGACCCCTATCTCAATCCAGCGATGTGAATGAGAGACTCAGCTCTCCTGGATGTTTCATCTGCTCTCTATGGGGGCACTAGGCAGGAAGGAGGGGCCTGAAGTGCAGACGGGAGACCCAGGAAGAGGAGAATCAGGGCTGCTCTGTGCAAAATCACTGCACAGAGCAGGTAAATATAACGTGTTTGTTTTAAACAAAATAAAAACAAACCTTTGATGTCACTTTAACCCCTTCCCCCCAACCTGGGCAGCAAGGTAGACTGACTAACCACGAGTAGGCAACCTGCCTTCAAGTGCACAGAAGCAAAGAAAACATTTTTAAAATTTTGTTCTCATAAAACATTATTGTTTCTAGTAGTCACTAGGGATGAGCCAAGCACCCCCAGGTTCGGTTCGCAGCACAACATGCAAACAGGCAAAAAATTTGTGCGAACACCGTTAAAGTCTATGGGACATGAATGTGAAAAATCAAAAGTGCTAATTTTAAAGGCCTATATGTAAGTTATTGCCATAAAAGGTGTTTGGGGACCCGGGTCCTGCCCTAGGGGACATGTATCAATACAAAAAAAAGTTTTAAAAAACGGCCATTTTTTCAGGAGCAGTGATTTTAATAATGCCTAAAGTGAACCAATAAAAATGAAATATTCATTTAAATATCGTGCCTGGGGCGTCTCCTTAGTCTGCCTATAAAGTAGCGCATCTTTCCCATTTTTATAACAGCACCACAGCAAAATTACATTTCAAAAGGAAAAAATTTCATCTAAAAACTACTCATGGCTGTAATGTATTGTCGGATTCTGGCAATATACATAAAAAATCATTGAAAAAAATGGCATGGGTTCCCCCCAGTCCATTACCAGGCCCTTTGGGTCTGGTATGAATATTAAAATTTTAAAAAAAAATGGCGTGGGCCCCCCCAAAATGCATGCCATGCCCTTTAGGTCTGGATTGGATATTAACCCCAATGTGGGGAAACCTTCCTTTTTTGGATATTTAGGGGAGCCTAATGCCAAAATAAAAAAAATGGCTTGGGGGTCCCCCCAAAATCTATACCAGGCCCTTCAGGTCTGGTATGGATTTTAAGGGAAACCCCACATCAACATTTTTAAAAAAAATGGCATGGGGTCCCCCCAAAATCCATACCAGACCCTTATCTGAGCACGCAACCTGGCAAGCCGCAGTAAAAGGGGGTGAGAGAGTGGCCCCCCTAAACCATACCAGGCCACATGCCCTCAACATGGGGAGGGTGCTTTGGGGTCCCCCAAAACACCTTGTCCTCATGGTGAAGGGGACAAGGGCCTCTTCCCCACAACCCTTGCTCGGTGGTTGTGGGGGTCTGTGGGCAGGGGGCTTATCGGAATCTGAATGCCCCCTTTAACAAGGGGACCCCTAGATCCTCCCCCCATGTGAATGGGTATCAGTACATTCACCAAAAAAAGTGTCAAAAAATAAAAATGACAGGAGACAGTTTTTGACAATTCCTTTATTTAAAAAAAGTGTCCCACGAGGTCCATTCATCTTCAATCACAGTGCAGACGACCTGAGAAAAACTCCACCTCCATGGGAGACATCCCTGTGACTGCCATCTTTTCACAATGACAGCTCTTATATAGCTGAAGGCGGGGCCATCAGTGACATAACCGGGTGACCCCACCCCTTCCTGACATCATGTGATGTCACGTGACAGAGGGGGCGGGGTTACCTGTTTACATCACTGGGTGGCCCCACCTTCAGCTACACAAGAGCTGTCATCGTAAAAATAATGGCAGCGGCATGCCTCCCATGTTTTTTTATTTCTAGGGTCGTCAGCGCTGTGATTGAAGATGGATTTACATCGCAGGATGCTTTTTTTTTTTTTGTTCAAAACTGTCTGTCATTTTTACTTTTTTGACACTTTTTTAGTGAATGAGTAGGGGTGCAATGCACCCCATACCCATTCACATAGGTGGGTGGGATCTGGGAGCCCCCTTGTTAAAAGGGGGCTTCCAGATTCCGATAAGCCCCCCGCCCGCAGACCCCCACAACCACCGGGCAAGGGTTGTGGGGAAGAGGCTCTTGACCCCAAAGCACCCTCCCCATGTTGAGGGCATGTGGCCTGGTACGGTTCGGGGGGGGCGCTCTCTCGTCCCCCATTTTCCTGCAGCCTGCCAGGTTGCGTGCTTGGATAAGGGTCTGATATTGATTTTGGGGGGACCCCATGCCATTTTTTTTAAATTTGGCATGGGTTCCCCTTAAAATCCATACCAGACCTGAAGGACCTGGTATAAATTTTGGGGGGACCCCACGCCATTTTTTTAAAAATTTTGGCGCAGGGATCCACTTAATAGCCATACCAGACCCAAAGGGCTTGGTAATGGACTGGGGGGGGACTCACACTGTTTTTTTCAATGATTTTTATGTATATTGCCAGGATCCAGCAATACATTACAGCCGCGAGCAGTTTTGGATTAAAATTTTTCCTTTAGAAATGTCATTTTGCTGCTCTCATTCATTACACTATGTATGCCCACTAGGTAAGCAGCCTTACATAATGTGGGGCATGGACTTAGCCTCCTGAGCCGTGATTGCCTTTGGCCAATCATGGCTCTCTCACCAGAGCACGCTGTCATTGGCCAAAGCATGCAGGTCAGGTGCATTGACGGTCTCACAGTGCATTATGGGGCATTCTGTGGGCGCTCTAATTTCCAGCGCCATATTGTTTTAATTACGGCGAACGGGCAAACATCCGATGTTCAAGTCGAACTTAAGTTCAACTCGAACACTGGACTCATTACTAGTAGTCACTAGCTGTTTTTCATTTTGGGGGTAGGGGCTATAAAAACGCAGACCTAGCAGACCTTAGAATAGGGTGTCATACTCACCATATTTTAACAATCAAATTGTAAGATGTGTCTTTAAAGCGGAGTTCCACCCAAAAGTGGAACTTCCGCTAATTTGTCTCCTCTCCCCCTCGGGTGCCACAATTGGCACCTTTCAGGGGGGACAGGATACCTGTCTTTGACAGGTATCCTGTTCCCACTTCCGGTAGTCCGGGCCACGGCCAGTGACATCACCGAGGGGCTCCCTCCCCCTCCCACCTCCTCTCCCTGTCGCTGGGCCAGTAGGAGAGAGGAGTGGGGCCTCGCGCATGCGCAGTAGGGTTCCCGGCATGAAGCCATAAAGCTACACTGCCAGGTACCCTTACCTGCAATGGCGGCAGCAGCACCCAACAGCTGATGGAAACATGAGCTGTGGTGCCGACATTGCGGGACTCCAGGACAGGTAAGTGTCCTATTGTTAAAAGCCAGCAGCTGCAGTATGTGTAGCTGCTGGCTTTTAATTTTCTTTTTTTTGGGCGGAACACCTCTTTAAGCTCAGCTTAAAGACTCGTCCAGGCACAAGCAGAATATTGTAAATTCCAATGAGACAGCCCAAGCCGGGGCAGGAGGTTATAAAAATCATGCTTAGTATGAATCTATAGAGTCTATAGAGCTGTCAATGAGCCTGTCCTAAACAACTTCAACAATGTCTATCATTAACAACACTTAGCAGCGTGTGAAAACCAAAGACCTTTAGGGCTCGGTTCACACTAGATGCCGATGTGGCTCCCAGCAGGGGTCCTATGAGTCCTGGTTCACCATTTCAGGTCCGATCTCAGCCCAAATTTTGGGCTGAAGTCAGACCTGAAACGGACCAAAAGACGCACAGGGCTCCTGCATAAATTTGCACCTGGGCCGCATCGGAGATATGTGAACCGGCTTCACAGAGAGCCAGTCACATTCTCCTGCTATTGCGAATTGGATGTGGAGATCCCTTCAGCCATGGTTGTTATATAAAACAGGACTTCAATCATGTCTTCCTTTGTTCATCTTCATGACATGGTGGATTGATGGGTCCAGTGGTTTACAAAAGAAAGGCAAGATTGTTTTTACTGCCTTGTCATCTCACAGGAAATTACAAGGACAGTAGATTTCTTGCAGACAGGTATTTCTATCCTCGTCATTGTAATTATTAACTCACTAGCTACAATCCTGAAATTTTACTTATATACTAAGAGAAAAAGTCAAATTCTAGCAAGTAATTAAAGGGTGACCTGGCCACTAGTCCTGATATAAAGAAATGACTGCATTTTTCAGCCCTTATAAGAAAAGCATTTTTAGTAATAGCCGCAAGGAAGTCACTGTAAAATGAGTATGTGAACTGACTATCAAGGGTCTCCTATCAGTTTATATGGATCCTCATAACTTCTGATGTCATCTGTGGTTCCAGTACAGACTATACAAAAGTGTCACTGTTTAAAAGCTAACTTCAGAAACGTAGGTCAGCAATGACTGGGACTAGTTAATACCCATGTTATGAGGACACTGAATGTCAATAAAACATATCACAATCTGCCGAGTATTACCTTTATGTTGGAATGATATATCTGTCACCTGTTCATATATTGCGTGTTCTGTCAGTAAGTGTCTATTTACATACACTGTGGGGTCTTTGGAGACACCAAATAAATTCAGCGGCCTTCATTTGCAGAAAACTGTAGGGAATAAGCAGCAAGAAAGCTCATATTTAAATAAGAGTGATGAAAAAAAGCACATTAAAAAAAATTCATTTGCTATGCAGCTGCCTCGGAAGAGTTGGACTGTATAATGAAAGTCTGCTTAATGATTACATGTGGAATAGGCAATGCTTCAGGAGAAACAGATTTATAGTACAGTACAGCTAGTTAAAAGAGATTCCCTCCCTTCTCTCCAGCAATAAACCGCTGTAATGGTTGTAGTCCTTGCCTTTTTCTCTGTTATGCCTTCATGACTCTGCCATCCCTTCCCTATTACCTTCCAAATATCTACACAGCACTCTGGCTGAATCTTGCTTATTTATTTACTTCGAAGGAACCTTCTGTATACCCTGTCATCTGTGCTGAAGAAATGCGGCAGCTTGGACAGAGCGTCCATTATGCTCCCTGAACTGCGGCGTTAACAAATAGCCAGCTGTCTCCGCAAACCAGTTTCATCACATTTCCGCTGACAGGTAACCCATCATATTGCAGGGAGTTAACAATTCTTATGTAATAAAGAAATCTTGTGGCTTCTGTGTGTGTTGTTAGGCGGCTAACACATGGCTCAGAGAGGTGGCGCGTAGAGCTGAGGAGACCTTGCCACATGATCCAGATGGATGCCTGCAGTTACTGTAACCTCGCTTAGAACAAGTTCCCTCAGTATTTCAGATGAAAAGAGGAACTCTGTCTTGCAGCTAATGTGAACAGGTAATTACAGAAAAACAGTTACTTGCCTTGAACTTAAAGCAAATCCAGGAAAAGGCGCCGTAAGCATCAACTGTAGATTTCTATCCATGTTGTAATAAAGTCAACATCCTTGATTATTATCATCCATTCATGCCTAAATTACATGCCAATGTTGCTTCCTAAAATAAGAAAAAATATGACCTACTAATTGCTGTGTTGTACGAGCCAATTACTAAAGAAACAAGTAGTCAGAGAAGAAATAACACACGCCTGTATATCAGTTCATCATTTATATTGATCTGTGCTCTAGCTGGCTAGCTAGCAAAGCATTAGTGGAAATGTGTTTAATACATCATCCTGGATCTCTAATCACCGCAGTCTGCAATGCTGTACGCAAAAGAAAGCATAATTTTTTTCTTAAACGGACAAGCACCCTAAAACTGATATTTCAATTACACAGGAAGTCTACTGAGCCGAGCCAGTCACTAGCTCTTTATTAAGTCTTTTCTATATAGTTACGCGCCCTGTTAATAAAACATCTAGGAGTTTTGGATTTGCTCACCTATCATTGAGTGTTCCAACTCTTTCTATTGCATTTTTCCTATTTTTCCTATAGGAATGAGTGTAATGATTTTTCCAAAATTGACTTTGCTGCAAAATGACTGATTTCATCTTTGCCAAACTATCGTCCAAATTATCCCCGGATTTTACTATGTGAACTTCGTAGGTGATATGTGCTTGAAAAAAAAAAAGCTTGTCAACACTGAGACAGCAATACATGGCTGGTAAAAAAAAAAAAAAAAAACAAAGTCACAAAGTGATTTTATATTTGAGCCAATTTTGCTGACATGACAATCACATTTTGTTAAAGCGTAACTGAACCAAAAAATTAAAATTTAATATAGTGTAGTAATCCTTAGATGTGGGGGATGCATTTGTTTTCTGTGTTTAGATTTTTTTCCCTATATTGTTACTGGTGTTCTGGCCATTAACCACTTTCCAACCAGGCCTTTTCTGGCACGATTTGTTTACAAGTTAAATCAGTATTTTTTGCTAGAAAATAATTTATAACCCTCAAACATTCCCCTAGGGAATAAAATTACACTGCAATTTTTTATGTCACACGGCATTTGCACAGCGGTTTTGCAAACGCGATTTTTTGGGAAAAAATACACTTTAATTAATAAAAAAACACAATATTTACCCAAATGTTTTGTATAATGTGAAAGATTATGCTAAGTAAATAGATAGCTAACATGTCACACTTTAAAATTGTGCACGCTCGTGGAATGGCGACAAACTACAGTACTTAAAAATCTCTATAGGCAATGCTTTAAACGCCTTTACAGGTTAACTGTTTAGAGTTACAGAGGAGGTCTAGTGCTAGAATTATTGCTCTTGCTCTAATGTTCATGGTGATACTTCACATGTGTGGTGCGAATACCATTTACATATGCGTGCATGACTTACGTATGCATTTACTTCTGCGTGCGAGCATGGAGGGATGGGGCACTTTTTTTTTTCTTATTTATTTAAATTTTTATTTTTACACTGTGCCTTTAATTTTTTTATTTTTTTGATCACTTTTATTCTTATAAGAAGGAATGTAAAAACCCCTTTGTAATATAAATAAGGATGACAGGTCCTCTTTATGGAGAGATCTGGGGTCAAAAAGACTCCAAATCTCTTCTTTAACTTTAAAAGCAAAAGATCAAAAAAACATTTTTTGACCTTTTGTTTTAAAAAAAAAATACTTGCAGCCTGTGGAGTGATGTCATGATGTCTTTCTGATCCTCCAAGGCCATAGAGTCAATCAAAGACTATCTGGTCTTTGATCACCTATGGGAGCAGCTGGCCGCACCGTAGGATTGTTTCTCGGGTGAACTGGTGGAAACGGTAAGCCCAAGAAACACTGGCAAGCAGCAGGGGGGGATGTTTCCTCCTGCCTCTTCAGAAAACTGCTCCAGTGGCTCATGAGCCGCTCAGAATGGTTTTATGAGAAAGCTGGCTGTAAAAAATGATACCAGGGGTTATGGCTGGTAGCCATAATCCCAGTAAACCACTTGCAAACTGCAATGTATATACTGTGTATGCATTGCAACATACCTATGGGCATTGTCTAGGGAGGGTAGTTTTAGATGGAATAATATATTTAGAAGGACTTTAGATACTGTAAGTGACTATGACTTAAAGCCGAACTCCAGCTAACACTTATAAGCAGTTGCAGAAACATGCTTTTCCTTTTGCAATAAAGGTTTTACATAAATGAATAAAAACTGACCAATGTAAGCACCCAGTAAGTCATAAATGTTTTGTAGCAACATTCTAGCCTCCATTTTTGCTGCAAAACATGATCTGGAAAAGAAAGTTGAATATAAATGGCAGGATCAACAGTTAAAAAAAAAAACTGGGGGGGCTCAGAAAACATAGGCTGATTTGTTAAAGCTAGTGGCAGACTGCATCCTATTTGTCATTTTTGATTTTGCTTTTAGTACCACTTTAGAGGATAAGTTCACCTTTATGAAAGAAATAATAAATGCACATATTTTTGCCGGAAAGAAAATGTGCATTTATTTTATTCTTTCACAGGAGCCTACAGAGTATTGCACCTGTGATCAGTGGATCTCAGGTGCAATGCCAGGCTCCTGCAGACATGTCCCCCAGCTTTCTTGCCTGTACCTCTGTTTGGTCTTTCTGTTTCAAAGCAGAAGGAAGTGTCAGTGGATTACAAGGGTTCTTGTCAGTGCCCTTGCAGTCCTTTGAGAACAGCCATCTGCTGCGGTGGAAGAATGAATGAATGAAACTGCTGTGCGGGAGGAGCCCTGCACAGACAGCCAATTTTACCTACTTGACCTCCAGAAGGGGTTATCCCCTTTATGACCAGGGCATTTTTTGCTATTCAGCACTGTGCTACTTTAACTGCTTAAGGATTGCCCCACGTACATATACTGCAGCAGAGCGTTCCTTTAGCACAAAATCACATACCTGTACGTGATTCTCGTGATTGGCTCTCATGCGCACATGCCATCGGAGCCCCGGTCCCGCTGTGATTGGACAACGGCGATCATTCGTGGAGAGGCAGAACAGCGGCCTGCCTATGTAAACAAGGTAGATCGCTGTTATGCCAGAAAGGAAAATGGAAAGCTCATGAAAGCACTCCCCCAACAGTTAGAAGGCACACAGTGGGAACACGGTTAACCCTTTCATCACCCCTAATGTTAACCCCTTCCCTGCCAGTTTCATTTATACAGTGTCAGTGCATTTTTTAACACTGATCACTGTATTTATGTCACTGGTCCCCAAAAAGTGTCACTTAGTGTCAGATTTGTCTGCCACGATGTCGCAGTCCCACTAAAAATCGCTGATCGCCGCCATTACTAGTAAAAAATAATCCCTAAATCTATCCCATAGCTTGTAGACGCTATAACTTTTGTGCAAACCAATCAATATACGCTTATTGAGATTTTTTTACCAAAAATATGTAGCAGAATATATATTGACCTAAATTGATGAAGAAATTTTTTTTAAATTTTTTTTATTGGGTATGTTTTATAGCAGAATGTAAAAAATATTGTTTTTTTTTCCCAAAATTGCTGTTTTTTTGTTTATAGCGCAAAAAATAAAAACCGCAGAGGTGATCAAATGCCACCAAAAGAAAGCTTTATTTGTAGGGAAAAAGGACATAAATTTTATTTGGGTACAGTGTTGCAGGACCACGCAATTGTCAGTTAAAATAACGCAGTGCCGTATCGCAAAAAATGGCCTGGTCAGGAAGGGGGTGAAACCTTCCGGAGCTGAAGTGGTTAACTGCCAATTGCGCGGTCATGCAACACTGTATGCAAATACAATTTTAATCATTTTTCACACAAATAGAGCTTTCTATTGGTGGTATTTGATCACCTATTAATTTTTTTATTATATACAACAAATATATTTTGAAAAGTATTTTATAATTTCTGTTATAAAACATATTTAATGAAAAAATCTATTTTCTTCATAAATTGAGGCCAAAATGTATTCAGCTACATGTCTTTGGTAAAAATAAAAAATCTCAATAAGTGTATATTAATTGGTTGATGCAAAAGTTATAGCGTCTACAAACTATGTATACAAGCTGCAATTTACGCAGCTATAGATGCTATATTGTAATGGTGGTGATCGGCGACTTATAGTGTGACTATAATAGGGTGGCGGACAATCTGGCACTAACAGACACTATCTGGGAGGGTCACTGACTGACAATGACGTTGCTAGTGACACTACAGTGATCAGTGTTAATACTGTACTAATGACACTGGCTGGGAAGGGGTTAATGTGTGTAATATGTGTTGATTTTAGTTTCTGATCTGGCTGTTTTTTTCTCCCTGCTTTTCAGGGAGAAGAAACAGCCAGATCACTGTCCCTATGCAAACAGAGTTCTGTGTGTTTGTAAACACAGAATTCTGTGTCATTGGACACAGACGATCATTGGCTGAAATCTGCTGCCAAACTCATGCTTTGTCCAATTGTGGGCATGCATGCACTCCGAACCTGGAAGAAAGGCCAGAAGTAAGGGCATGTGATTGTGTCTGTTCCTGCCACCCCCTGGCAGTATATTTACTGTGAGTGGTTGGCAGGTGGTAAAAATGTGGCAGCGGATGTGGGGGAGAGGAACCCCCGCTAGTTGTTATAGGAGAAGCAGTTGGGGAAGGAGAAGCAGTTGGGTGCAGGAGCTGGAACATGAGCTGGAACATTTTCCATGTTGCACCTTAAAAACAGGTAAAAAAAAGGTCTAAAAGGTGAACATAGCCTTTAAAGAAGACAGCACAGTGTTGAAAAAAAATATTTTAAGCTTTTACTATTATTTTTTAAACTATGTAGCCACTGCATGGGTATACCTTTTGCTGTTACCTTCTTCCAAAAGCCCAGCAAACATTTTGAAAGGGAAAATGCATTTTCCTGAGAGACTTCATGGCAGCCTACATGTGGGTTAACCCCGCCTCCTCTCCAAAGCTATAGGACCACGTTCCCATAAATTAAAACGCACCACCAGAGACTGCGTTCCTTTTCTGTCCTCCTCTATGGACCTACATTGTGTGCACTTATGTTTGCTCATACGGCGTCCAGTCCGCATGATTCCTGGAGTCGGGCATACCAATCATGCGGTGCAAGCCAAGGGCTTGTCTCTTCCCTGGCTAATTCTTGGTCTACTGAGTGCTACCCCAAGGCTGTGTGATCCCTTTTTTGATTGACTTCAATTTCAAGGTGCCATGGACAGATCTCCGCCTCAATGCAGCTAGCCCTCATGCACAAGGTACATGCAGGGCCGAGATAACTCACAGTTGAACAAAATGCGTTAACGCCAGCCTTTGCATTTTTCTCTTTTTTTAGCCCTTCCAGGTGAGACTGTCAAATCATGGCTCGAGATGACAGAGACCTTGCCAGGCCGCAACATCAGCACTCATCCAGGTCCAGACGTGACTCCCCATCCAGGACCCACCATCAGAGGAGATGTTTCCATTTCTCCTCCAGACACCGCACCCACTGCCACAACAGCAGCTCTGATCGCAGAGCCTGCTGGGGATGTGGGACACGAGTCCTGGAGGGCAAATCTTTATGCGACCTGAAGGAGTGGGGTACAACCCACACGTGGAGCCAGGCTACTACTCTGTCAGGCTCCCTGGCTGACGAGGCCCAAGAGGATCCGGGTCCATCCCAGCCTTATGAGGCATCTCCCAGGTCTTCAGACAGCGAGATAAAGGGATACAAATTTGTTGGAGGCTTTAACCTTGCCCTAGTCTCACCACTGATAAAATCGGTCAAAGAGGCTCTTAAGTGGGAAGATCTTTCCACTCCCCCAGCCAAGCAAAGAAAACATTTTAAACACCTGGGGAAGGAGCGCTCCAATTTTTCTGCTCCTCTAAGAGCTGAAAGATATCATTGATGAGGAATGGAGCAAGGTAGATAAGAAGACCTCTATGTCAAGTAAAACCTCCAGATTATACCCCCTCAAGGCAGAGGAAGTGAAACATCAGGAAAACACTCTCCTGGTAGACGCGGCATTGATGCGACTGGCCAAACATGTCACTGTATCCTTCAAGGATGGGCTCAAGAGGAGAATAGACCTCAAAAGAATTTACAGGCTAGCCGGTATGGCTTGCAAACCTGCCTTGGCCCTCGTGGCCATGTCCAAGGCTTTGGAACCATGGCCAGGGGCGAGGCAGTCCAAGAATTAAAGCTGGCAGCAGCCTTCCTGGGGGAAGCTTCCATCCCCCTGATCTGCCTGCTGGCCCAGACTATGCTATCCTCGGTCACAGCTAAGTGGGCCCTATGGTTACGCCCTTGGCTCGCTGATCCAGCATCTAAACGAGCCTGGTCTAGGATCCCCTTTGAAGGGCCCTCGTTGTTGTATACAGGCTGTATAGCGCTATAGCCCGAGCTACGAGTGGGAAGTCAGGCTTCTTGCCCCAGGATAGCCATCTGCTTGGCCAGAAGAGGTCCCAGTGTAGAAGATGTAGTACTGAGCATACAGGTCCGGCCGGCAGTTCAGAAGGAATTGGAGCAGAAGTCAGACATCCTTCTGAAAGCCCGCTATGAGCCAGGTGTCCAGCGCATGTGAGCCAGCCAAGTTGTTTTGATATTGGGCTCGCCCAGGCGGGTCAGGTGGGGGTGCGTTTGCATCTCTACCGGAACATCTGGGTGGCCTCAATCTCTGACTACTGGACCATCAAGACGATCTCTACAGGCCACACATGGTCCTTCACCAGTTCTCCTCCCCCCAAGTTTATTTCTACCTGCTACCATGATCAGAAGAGAAGAAGCAGGTGCTACTGTCCTATGTGGACCAGCTGATGGTACAGGGAGCCGTGGTGCCTGTCCCGAAAGGAGAAGAGTTCCAAGGGGTGTACTCTCTTCCTAGTGCTAAAGAAAAACGGTTCATGGCGTCCTGTCAAAGGCTTAACCTACCTAAACAAGTTTATTTCATGAGGGCCACATACCTGATGTGAGACCGAAGTAGTGGGGAGGCCTCCCTTGCACTTCGGGTCCTTAAAGCCTCTGGAGATGGAGACAGAGACTTGGTGGACACCAAGTGGCAGGGGTGCCAGGGGTGCAGAGCACCGAGCAAGCCTTAGTCCAAGATCCGAGCCGAGGTCAGGTCCAGTTGGGCAATGAAGCATAAAAGGGTTAATCAGAAAAAGAATGGTCGAGATCCAAGCCGGGGTCGGTTCCAATCTGGCAGCTGAGTACAAAAGGGGAAAAGAAGTAGAATGGTTAAGGTACAAATCCAAGGTCAATGGCAAGCAGCAATCAAGAGTAGTCAAATAGGTTTCCAGGTCACAACAGGTTCAGACAGATCCCACACTAGCACAGGAACAAGGGGAGACTGAAGATAATCCAGCAATTTGGCAGTGACTCGGCTGGGCTTATATAGGGAAGTTTGAGGTCACTTCCTGTACGCCTCCTGTGCATTTTCCCGCCTTTTTCCATCAGGTTGTTACTCCCTGTGTGCCTCCTAGGTATTTTCCTGCCTTTTTCCATTAGGTTGAGGTCACTTTCTGTGCGTGTCCTGGGCATTTTACGGCCCTTTTCCATCAAGTCTTCTGCGCAGGTGCAGGTTGACGCCCTGAGGTATCTTTGGCGTATGCTCAGTTGGCACGGATTTCCTCTTGCGGCAATGCGCCATTGGTACATGCGTAGTAAGCCGTGGACTCTTACAGAGCCCCCCCCGAAGGGGCGGTCTTCAGACGCCCGTCAAGGATAAAGCTCGCTGAAAGAACTGTCGAAAAAGATCTGGAGCCTGGAAATGCAACTCGGGTTCCCAGGAATTCTCTTCAGGGCCGTAACTCCTCCACTGTACCAGAAATTGGTGTCTGCGGCCCCTTCTACGGCAGTCCAGGATGGCCTCCACCTCATACTCCTCAATCCCTTTAATCACAGAGGGAGGCGGAGGACGGGCCCCACGTTCCCCAAAGAGGTTCGGGGCCACAGGCTTCAGAGGGAGGCATAGAAGACAGGGTGGGTCCGGTAAGTTGAGGGCAGTTTGAGTTTGTAGACAACAGGGTTGAATTGTGACAGAACAGGGAAGTGCCCAATGAACTTAGGGCCCAATTTCTTGGAGGGACAGGCCAACTTTAAATGCCTGGTAGACAGTCAAACCTTGTCTCCTGGTTGAAGATAGGAGCTCTAAGTTGTTGTGTAGAAACTCCACTCTGTTCCAGAAAGGGGGGGGGCGAAGCGGAAGCGAGTAGGACAGGGAAAAAAGAAGGGTGGTACCCCAGGTTGGCGTAGAACAGTGATTGCTTAGTGGTAGAATGTATTGCGTTGTGGTATGCGAATTCTGCGCAAGGAAGTAGGGATGCCCAATTGTCTTGGACAAAGGTGGAGAAGCAACGAAGGTACTGTTCAAGAGTTTTATTTCGTGCATTCCGTTTGCACATTGGTCTGAGGGTGGTAGGCCGAAGAGTAGTGGTTCTCGATGTCTAGAGCAAGACAAAGCTCCTTCCAGAATTTAGAGGTGAATTGGACCCCACGATCCAATACAATATTGCTGGGGACCCCATGGAGGAGTATGATCTCCTTGATAAAAGCCTGAGCTGTTTCTTGGGTGGAAGGAGTGCCAATCATAGGAATAAAATGAGCCATTTTTATAAGGCGGTCCACAACAAATATATGGATGTAAACCCATTAGAGGGTGGTAGCTCCACTATATAATCCATGCTGATCTGTTCCCAGGGTCTGGAGGGAACAGGCAGGGGGCGTAGGAGACCCCATGATTTATTCTTTTCCGTTTTGCTGTGATTGCATATCGAGCAGGAATTGACGTAAGCGTGGCAGTCTGCCTTGAGGGTAGGCCACCAAAAGGTTTGCAAAAGCAGATTGGTGGTTTTGGTGACCCCGAAATGCCCTGCTAACTTGTTGTCACGGCAGAGTTTGAGCACATTAACTCTCGGTTGAAGGAGCACAAACACAGCATGGTCATGGAAGAAAAGTCCGTCCTTTTCTTGCAGATGTTCTCCTGAGGGCAGTTGATCTAGAGAGGAGGCCAGTTTAATCCTGGACCAGAGGTCATCCGTAAAAAGGAAGAAATTATAGGCAGGGAATATCACATCCGTTGTTGGCGAATTATCTGATGTAGGATACATGCGGGATAGAGCATCAGGTTTACATTTCTTGGATCTCGGACAGTAAGTGATATGCATTTGAAATTGGCTGAAGAAGAGAGCACATCTGGCTTGTCTAGGTCTGAGACGTTTAGCTGTACGGAGGTATTCCAAATTCCTATGATCAGTGTAGACAAGTATAGGGTGCGAGGCTCCTTCCAATAGATATCACCATTCTTCCAGGGCCAGTTTAATAGCAAGGAGTTCCCGGTCCCCTACATCATATTTCCTTTTGGCTGGGGACAACTTCCTGGAAAAGAAGGCAACAGGATGCAAGATGGCTGTGGTTTCATGGCGCTGAGAAAGGACTGCCCCAACCGCAATCTCTGAAGCATCAACCTCCAAAACGTAAGGCAGGGCTGGGTCGTGATGACGAAGGACCGGGGTAGAGGTGAATTGTTTCTTGAGTTTGTCGAAAGCCATTTGTGCTGAGGGGGACCATAGAAAACGTTTGTTTTGCTTGGTGAGTTGTGTGATAGGTGAAATTATTGACGAGAAGCCTTTGATGAATCTTCTATAAAAATTGGCGAATCCCACAAACCTCTGGACGCTCTTACGGTCCGAGGGTACTGGCCATTCAAGAACTGCAGTTACCTTCTGGGGGTCCATGGAGATGCCAGAAGTCAAAATAATGAGGCCAAGGAATTGTATGATATCTTTATCAAACTCACATTTTTCAAGCTTGGCTCGGAGGCGAAAAAGGACTTTTCGCATATGGATGTGATGTGCCTCGAGGGAAGGTGAAAAAACAAGGATGTCATCTAAATACACTATCATAAAGAGGTCAAGAAAATCCGGAAAGATGTCATTCACCAAGTGTTTGAAAGTTGCTGGGGCGTTACACAGCCCAAATGGCATGACCAAATACTCAAAACGGCCAAACCTAGTACGAAAGGCCGATTTCCATTCATCGCCCTCTCTTATCTCTTAGGAGAGGTAGAGGGCCGGATGAACCCTTTCCTAAGAATGTCATCAATGTATTTTCGGAGGACTTCTAATTCAGGCTCAGATAGTGGGAAGATCCTCCCAAATGGTATTGCAAAACCAGGAAGAAGCTCAATGGGGCAATCATACGGCCAGTGAGGCGGCAGGGATTCAGCCCCCTTCTTGTCAAAGACGTCCAGGAAGTCTCTGTAAACCTGGGGAAGAAGAGTGTTGTCATCTGTGGAAAGGGGTTGAACCATCAAACAGGCTTGTTGTGGGAAACAGTGGTGTAAGCAATAGGGTGAGGCGAAAGACACTACTTCAGTGGACCAATCAATCTGTGGCTGGTGCTGTCGAAGCCACGGTAACCCCAAAATAACCAGAAAAATAGGGGAAGAAACCATGTCCAGCCGAAGATATTCCCGATGGTCTGCTTCGGTGGTGGCCAATATGAGGGTGGTCTCATGGGTTATGGGACCCGAGGTTGGTGTGGAGCCATCTGCCAGATGAACGGTAAATGGCTGGGGCTTCTTGCATAGTTGGATTCCATACTTTTTGGAGAAGTGGATGTCAAAAAAGCAGCTGCAAGCCCCAGAGTCAATAATGGCTGCTATTCAGATTATCCTTCCCGGTATCTGCAAAGAGGGGCAGAGAGTGAGATGTGAGGATTTAACAACATACGGTGAAACAGATGGGGGTTCGATCCACTTACTCGGCCTAATGGGACATCCCTTAAGAAAGTGACCCGCTCCACCACAATACAGGCATAAATTGTTCAGGCGACGGCGTTGTCGCTCTTCAGGTGTGAGGGGTGCACGAACTAAGCCGAGTTGCATCGGTTCTGTGTCATGAATTGGGGTTGATGCGTGGTCTCAGGGGTACTCAGGTGTGGAGCCATGGGTACTCGTGGGAGCATCCATTTGGGATGGGCCATACCGGATCGTTCCATGCAATGTTCTCAGAGTCTGCCATCAAGCTAGATAGCCAACTGAATTGTAGGTTCCAGAGTAACAGGGAGCCCCACTCTTGCTAATTCGTCTTTGAGGGGCTCGGACAGGCCCAAGGGAAACTGATGGCGCAAAGCAGCGTAGTTCCATGCTGTGTCTACAGCCCACTTGGTGAATTCCATTACGTAGTCCTCAACAGGGCGTTTCCCCTGTTGTAGAGAGGTCAACACTGTTTCAGCCATGGTGGTTCGTTGTGGGTCATCATAGAGTATTGCCATGGCATCGAAGAAAGAAGACAGTGAGTGCAGTATAGGACTCTCCCTTTCCAATAGCTGATGAGCCTATGCTTGAGGTTCTTCTGTAAGTAAGGCTACTACGAACCTGACCTGTGTATCCTCTGAAAAGAAGGTCCCGAAGGCCTGAAACTTGTGGCGAACCCCTGAAAAGCGTTCCGGCATAGGAAACCATGGTTCGGGAGCTGAAGTAGAGATGGGCTGCTCCATAACCATAACAGGTGGTTCTGCAGGGCTCAGAACTGAGGGATTGGTGCAAGCCTTAGTCCAAGATCCGAGCCAAGGTCAAGTCCAGTTGGGCAACGAAACATAAAAGGGTTAATCAGAAGAAGAATGATCGAGATCCAAGCCATTTTTGGTTCCAATCTGGCAGCGGAGTACAAAAGGGGCAAAGAAGTAGAATGGTTAAGGTACAAATCCGAGGTCAATGGCAAGCAGCAATCAAAAGTAGTCAAATAGGTTTCCAGGTCACAACAGGTTCAGACAGATCACACACTAGCACAGTAGGGATGAGCCGAACACCCCCCTGTTCGGTTCGCACCAGAACATGCGAACAGGAAAAAAGTTTGTTCGAACACGTGAACACCGTTAAAGTCTATGGGACACGAACACGAATAATCAAAAGTGCTAATTTTAAAGGCTAATATGCAAGTTATTGTCATAAAAAGTGTTTGGGGACCTGGGTCCTGCCCCAGGGGACATGGATCAATGCAAAAAAAGTTTTAAAAACGGCCATTTTTTCAGGAGCAGTGATTTTAATAATGCTTAAAGTCAAACAATAAAAGTGTAATATCCCTTTAAATTTCGTACCTGGGGGGTGTCTATAGTATGCCTGTAAAGGGGCGCATGTTTCCTGTGTTTAGAACAGTCTGACAGCAAAATGACATTTTGAAGGAAAAAACCCATTTAAAACTACCCGCGGCTATTGCATTGCCGACAATACACATAGAAGTTCATTGATAAAAATGGCATGGGAATTCCCCAAAGGGGAACCCCGAACCAAAATTAAAAAAAAAAAATGACGTGGGAGTCCCCCTAAATTCCATACCAGACCCTTATCCGAGCATGCAACCTGGCAGGCCGCAAGAAAAGAGGGGGGGACGAGAGTGCGGCCCCCCCCTCCTGAACCGTACCAAGCCACATGCCCTCAACATTGGGAGGGTGCTTTGGGGTAGCCCCCCAAAACACCTTGTCCCCATGTTGATGAGGACAAGGGCCTCATCCCCAGAACCCTGGCCGGTGGTTGTGGGGGTCTGCGGCAGGGGGCTTATCGGAATCTGGAAGCCCCCTTTAACAAGGGGACCCCCAGATCCCAGCCACCCCCTGTGTGAAATGGTAAGGGGGTACTTACCACTACCATTTCACTAAAAAACTGTCAAAAATGTTAAAAATGACAAGAGACAGTTTTTGACAATTCCTTTATTTAAATGCTTCTTCTTTCTTCTATCTTCCTTCATCTTCTGGTTCTTCTGGCTCTTCTGGTTCTTCCTCCGGCGTTCTCGTCCAGCATCTCCCCTGCGGCATCTTCTATCTTCTTCTCCTCGGGCCGCTCCGCACCCATGGCATGGGGGGAGGCTCCCGCTCTTCTCTTCTTCTTTTCTTCTCTTCTTTTCTTCTTCTCTTCTTCATTTTCTTCTCCGGGCCGCTCCGCACCCATGCTGGCATGGAGGGAGGCTCCCGCTGTGTGACGGCGCTCCTCGTCTGACAGTTCCTAAATAACGGGGGACGGGGCCACCCGGTGACCCGCCCCCCTCTGACGCACGGTGACTTGACGGGACTTCCCTGTGACATCACGGGGAATGCCACAGGGAAGTCCCATCATGTCCCGTGCATCAGAGGGGGGCGGGGTCACCGGGTGGCCCCGTCCCCTGTTATTTAAGAACTGTCAGACAAGGAGATGCCATCACACAACGGGAGCCTCCCTCCATGCCAGCATGGGTGCGGAGCGGCCCGGAGAAGAAAATGAAGAAGAGAAGAAGAGAAGAAAAGAAGAAGAGAAGAGCGGGAGCCTCCCCCCATGCCATGGGTGCAGAGCGGCCCGAGGAGTTGAAGATAGAAGACGCCGCGGAGGAGATGCTGGACGAGAATGCCGGAGGAAGAACCAGAAGAGCCAGAAGAACCAGAAGAACCAGAAGATGAAGGAAGGTAGAAGAAAGAAGAAGCATTTAAATAAAGGAATTGTCAAAATCAGTTTCTTGTCATTTTTAACATTTTTGACAGTTTTTTAGTGAAATGGTAGGGGTAAGTACCCCCTTACCATTTCACACAGGGGGTGCCGGGATCTGGGGGTCCCCTTGTTAAAGGGGGCTTCCAGATTCCGATAAGCCTCCCGCCCGCAGACCCCCACAACCACCGGCCAGGGATGTGGGGATGAGGCCCTTGTTCTCATCAACATGGGGACAAGGTGTTTTGGGGGGCTACCCCAAAGCACCCTCCCAATGTTGAGGGCATGTGGCCTGGCACGGTTCAGGAGGGGGGGGGCGCACTCTTGTCCCCCCCTCTTTTCCTGCGGCCTGCCAGGTTGCGTGCTCGGATAAGGGTCTGGTGTGGATTTTTGGGGGGACCCCACGCCGTTTTTTTTTTTTTTTTTTTGGCCGGGGTTCCCCTTAAAATCCATACCAGACCTGAAGAGTCTGGTATGGAATTTAGGGGGGAACCCACGTAATTTTTTTTTAAATTTTGGCCGGGGTTCCCCTTAATATCCATACCAGACCTGAAGGGCCTGGTATATAATTTAGGGGGACTCCCACGTCATTTTTTTTTTTATTTTTGGTTCGGGGTTCCCCTTTGGGGAATTCCCATGCCGTTTTTATCAATGAACTTCTATGTGTATTGTCGGCAATGCAATAGCCGCGGGTAGTTTTAAATGGGTTTTTTCCTTCAAAATGTCATTTTGCTGTCAGACTGTTCTAAACACAGGAAACATGCGCCCCTTTACAGGCATACTATAGACATCCCCCAGGTACAAAATTTAAAGGGATATTACACTTTTATTGTTTGACTTTAAGCATTTATTAAATCACTGCTCCTGAAAAAACGCCCGTTTTTAATACTTTTTTTTGCATTGATCCATGTCCCCTGGGGCAGGACCCAGGTCCCCAAACACTTTTTATGACAATAACTTGCATATTAGCCTTTAAAATTAGCCCTTTTGATTTCTCCCATAGACTTTTAAAGGGTGTTCCGCGGCATTCGAATTTGCCGCGAACACCCCAAATTGTTCGCTGTTCGGCGAACTTGCGAGCAGCCAATGTTCGAGTCGAACATGAGTTCAACTCGAACTCGAAGCTCATCCCTATAGCACAAGAACAAGGGGGGACTGAAGATAATCCAGCAATTTGGCAGTGTCTGGGCTGGGCTTATATAGGGAAGTTTGAGGTCACTTCCTGTGTGCCTCATGGTCATTTTCCCACCTTTTTCCATCAGGTTGAGGTCACTTTCTGTGCGCATCTTGGGCATTTACCTGCCCTTTTCCATCAAGTCTTCTGCGCAGGTGCAGGTTGGCGCCCTGAGGCGTCTTTGGTGCATGCTCAGTTGGCACGCATTTCCTCTTGCGGCAATGCGCCATTGGTGCATGTGTAGCAAGCCATGGACTCTTACATTTATAAAACACAAAAGATTCAAAATGGAGACTTTGTCGACCATCCAACAAGCCATGCAGCCAGGTGATTGGCTAGTCTCAATCGACTTAAAGGATCTATTTCCACGTGCCTGCAGCAGAAGAATTCTGCAAATACCTCAGGTTCATGGTTGGGCAAGAACACCTACAGTTTACCTGCCTCCCTTTCGGGCTGACAACCTCACCTTGAGTTTTTTCGAACGTTCTTCTGGCTGTAGTGGCCCTTATCAGAACAAAAGGGATACAGTTGTACCACTATCTCAATGACCTCCTGTTATTATCCTAAGACAAGGAGTAGCTGCTGATCCACAGAGTAGGTTATCACCATACTGCTCGAGTTTGGTTGGCTCCTAAAATTAGAGAAAAGCCATTTGGAACCAGTCCAGCGCCTGGTATACCTAGGGGCCCAGTTCGACATTGTGGAAAGTACCATCTCTCTGCCAGTGGAGAAGATCCCAGTCATACGAGAAAGAGAGTGTCATGGGCTCTAATCTCCTCATGCCTGAGGGCCTCACAGTGCCTGAAAATTATCAGCACGATGGTCTCTATGACCCCATGGTCAAATGGTCCCTGTGGAAGCTACGCCCTTTCCAGACAGGGTTTCTCCAGCAATAGAACTCAGGAGATGGCAACCAACTCATTCACATAACATCAGTAATGAGGAACAGCCTCTTCTGGTGACATTAGCACAAGAATCTGCTCACATGCCACTCGATCGCCCCTGTCTCATGGGTCACGTTCACGAACAATGCCAGCGCTGCTGGATGGGGAGCCCTCTGCAGGTCAGAGTTTGCACAAGGCAAGTGGGACGCTCGTCTCCACAATCCAGGCACGAATGTCCTGGAACTGCGGGAAGCCTGGTGTGCCCTTCAGGCCTTCAGTCATCTCCTGAAAGGGGAATCAGCGTTACTGAGAATGGACAACACCCCAGCAGTCTCCTATGTCAAGAGACAAGGGGGCACTCGGAGCTCCACCTTTCTCCAAGAAGTCGAGCCCATCATGTTATGGGCCCAGAAAAACCTGACCAATATCTCGGCAGTCTTCAATCTTGGAGCCCAGAACGTTGAGGTGGACTTCCTGTATCATGTACAGTTAAACAACAATGAATAGTCCCTTCATGCGGAGATGTTCGAGTGGATCCTGTTCTTGGAAATCGATCCTGAAGTGGACCTATTCGCATCCCCCTGAAACTTCAAGATCAGGAAGTATTACACTCGGGGTCGTTGCAGCCAGGCATTTGGAATAGATGCTTTGACAGATCGGTGGAGCTTCAGCGGGGCATATGCCTTCCCCCTGTTCCCGGTCATCCACAGGTTTCTGCAGAAACTCTAAGCAGAAGCAGTTGAAATGGTAGTGATAGCTCCTTACTGGCCAAATAGGCCATGATTTCCCCTCCTGACCCAGCTCAGCTTTCGGGACCAGGTTCCTCTTCCCCTCAGGCCAGACCTTCTTTCTCAGGGGGCAGTTCTGCATCCTTGCCCGGCACTACTGAGACTGATGGTCTGGTTCCTGAGAGGCTGGAAACCCTTGAATGCGAGTCAAGAGTAATTTCCACCCTCATGAGCTTGAGGAAGGCAAGCACAAATAAGGTCTATGGAAGAATATGGGCCAAGTTCGTGGAATTCTTATCCTCTACGGGAAGATCATTCAGAGATCCGGGTATCCAAGACATCCTGGAATTCCTACAATCTGGTCTAGATCTGTCTCTATCCATCCGCTCCCTCAGGGTCCAAGTCTCAGCTCTATCGGCCTTCTCAGGAACATCATAGGCTGTTCACCTTTCAATCCGACAGTTCTTTCGAGGGGCGGCAAGGCTCAGGCCCCAAAAGAAGCCAAGATTCCCCAAGTGGGATCTCCCCCTTGTTCTCGACTCACTGGCCAGACTCGGTACCACGGGAACCTCCGGTTTCTATCAAAGACCTCTCTGCAAAAGTCACTTTCCTCATGGCCATCACCTCGGCCAAAAGGTCTCTGAGATCGAGTCCTTAGGTCATAAAGAACCATTCCTGACTTTCTTCCCGGACCGGGTGGTCCTCATCCCTATGCTCAGCTCAAACCTGAAAGTTACATCAGTGTTCCATGAGAACAAAGAAATTGTCCTACATACATTCAGGGCCCCAGGGTCCACTGAAGCTCATCCTCTGGATGTAGGGGAAATACGGAAGGAATACCTGCAAGTTACTTCCTCCTTTAGACTACCTGTTTATCCTTCGACCAGAACGATTGCAGGCTGGATCGTCCAATCCATCCAGCAGGCTTATAGGGCTAAGGGCTTGGCTCCTCCAGAGGCGGTGACGGCACATTCCACCAGGGGTATGGCGGCTTCCTGGGCAGCAGAACGGCATGTGGCTCCAGATGTCATCTGCAAAGCAGCCTCGTGGGCCTCCATTAATACCTTTATGTCACATTATTGCATAGAACCTGCTTCTTTTTCATTTGTGAACTTTGGTTTAGGAATCCTGTCTGTTGATAGGGCAAATTAAATTTCTTTTTGATCAGCATACCCGCCCGTGTGGTTTGGCTAGTTATTTCTCACATGTAGACTGCCATGGAGTCTGTCAGGAAAACAGAAAATGTCCTATCAAATACCGTAATTTTCCTTTCCTGATGGACTCCATGGCAGATGGAGTTCCCACCCATTGGTCAAGAGTTGGCTAGTTACGGAATGCAGTCTCTGGTGGTGAGCTCAAATTTATGGGAATGGGGTCCTATAGCATTGGAGAAGAGGCGGGGTTAACCCACACGTAGGCTGCCATGGAGTCCATCAGGAAAGGAAAATTACGGTATTTGATAGGAAAATTTCTGTTTTTTTTTTTCTTTTTTTAATCACCCATATATCAGCATGTTGCACCCCCTTTCTTTTCAGGTCAGTTTTTCGTTTTTATTGTTGTGATAGTTTGACTGACAATTACATAGTTACGCAGTAGTGTAACCAAATGAATTTTATATTATTTTTTAAACAGATATGGCTTTCCTCTGTTAGTATTTTGTTTTTTACTATATAAAGAAAAAAAGACCTACAATTTAGAAAAATAACAGTTTTCCTTAATTTTTGTGTTAAACCATATCCAAATAAGTGGTCTTTCTTCATACATTTAGATTAAAATTTAGTCAGCTACACTGATTTAGTAAAACAAAAAACAAATACAGTAAGAGTATATTATTTTGCCTGTGTTAAAGGTATAGAGTCTGCTAACTATGGAACATATATCTGTAATGTATGCACCCAACTGTTATGGCAGCTCCATTTAAAGCAAGAAAGTATTTGTTGGGTGACACAGAGCATGTCATTGCTACTGAACAATCTTTCCTATTGTGATTTCAAAAGCAGAGACTTTAATTAGGTAACTGATGAAATTGGCTAAATGGTCCTAATCCTAACTCAGCACGAAAACACTGTTGGAATTATCAAAGAACTGTTTGTGCCTGTTCTCCATCGTATACGCTTAATTAAGGATACTTAAGAAGTATTGCAAGATGGCGATTATATCCTGCACACATCCAAGCGTTGTTTTTCTTTCCTATAACTATATATGGTAATCTAAGATTGTAAGGTTTACTGAAGCAGACAATAAAGTTAAGTCCAAATGAGCTGCCAGCATATGCCCAGAGACTTATGACTCCATAACTTCTTCTTTTTACTACTATTAAAAGCTCAGTCTGTGGTCACCGGGTGTGACTCCTCGCTTGAATTTATGCATGTAAGGACCTCACCCATATGTATCGATTTCTAAGAATAAAGCTTCTTCCTTGCTACGGACCGGAGTCTTGATTGATCCAAGGTGACCAGGAGATTTTCCTGACAACACAGTGATGTCTGCTAAGCACCACGTGTTGAATCATTTTGTTTTCCATTATAATACAGGCTGCCAATACTGCTGCGTTTACTGCATTTGTGTACTACTACAGTGTTTATTACTTGTGATTGCTGTAATTGGTTAACAGCAATCACAAGGCACATAGCCACTCTGATTGGCTCTTTTGATTTTGCCTGCGATCTATGCTGTCTAATGACAGTGTGATTACAGGCATTGTAAATCCATCCAGCATGTGCATATGCAAAACAAACCAGGAAGATTTTGCACATCCTCTTATGCCGCGTACACGCGATAGGAAATGCCGCCAGCAAAACTCAGATGAGAGTTTTTTGTCAGGAAAATGCGACCGTGTGTATGCTCCATCAGTCTTTTGCTGGCGGAATCTCAGCCAGCAAAAGATTGAGAGCATGTTCTCTATTTTTCCTATCCGTCTTTATGCAATTCGGACGTGCAAAAAATCATGCATGCTCAGAATCAAGTATTAGACGGAAACGCTCGTTCTGGTAAAATGAGTGTTCGTAATGGAGATAGCACAATCGTCACGCTGTCAATTTTTGGATCTTTTAATGCAGCGCATTCTTTTGTTCTTTGTAAAGCTAGAATAATGAATTTGTTTTGCTGCTGATATTCACACAGAGTTCTCACAAACGTATTTCTTTATTATTTCTCGTGATCTCCTGAATAATCGTTTTTGTTTTTAAAGCCAGATCTCCATAATAATGTTTAGAACTATTTTTTTTTTTAACCACTTGAGCCCCGGACCATTATGCTGCCTAAGGACCAGAGGTCTTTTTCCAATTTGGCACTGCGTCGCTTTAACTGCTAATTGCGCAGTCATGCAATGCTGTACCCAAACGAAATTTGCGTCCTTTTCTTCCCACAAATAGAGCTTTCTTTTGATGGTATTTGATCACCTCTGCGGTTTTTATTTTTTGCGCTATAAATGGAAAAAGACCGAAAATTTTGAAAAAAAATGATATTTTCTACTTTTTGTTATAAAAAAAATCCAATAAACTCAATTTTAGTCATACATTTAGGCCAAAATGTATTCGGCCACATGTTTTTGGTAAAAAAAATGTCAATAAGCGTATATTTATTGGTTTGCGCAAAAGTTATAGCGTCTACAAACTAGGGTACATTTTCTGTAATTTACACAGCTTTTAGTTTATGACTGCCTATGTCATTTCTTGAGGTGCTAAAATGGCAGGGCAGTACAAAACCCCCCCAAATGACCCCATTGTGGAAAGTAGACACCCCAAGGAAATTGCTGAGAGGCATGTTGAACCCATTGAATATTTATTTTTTTTGTCCCAAGTGATTGAATAATGACAAAAAAAAAAAAAATATTTACAAAAAGTTGTCACTAAATGATATATTGCTCACACAGGCCATGGGCCTATGTGGAATTGCACCCCAAAATACATTCTGCTGCTTCTCCTGAATATGGGGATACCACATGTGTGGGACTTTTTGGGAGCCTAGCCGCGTACGGGGCTCCGAAATCCGATCACCGCCTTCAGGATTTCTAAGGGCGTAAATTTATGATTTCACTCTTTACTGCCTATCACAGTTTCGGAGGCCATGGAATGCCCAGGTGGCACAAAACCCCCCCAAATGACCCCATTTTGGAAAGTAGACACCCCAAGCTATTTCCAGAGAGGCATATTGAGTCCATGGAATATTTTATATTTTGACACAAGTTGCGGGAAAGTGACACATTTTTTTTTTTTTTTGCACAAAGTTGTCACTAAATGATATATTGCTCACACAGGCCATGGGCATATGTGGAATTGCACCCCAAAATACATTTAGCTACTTCTCCTGAGTACGGGGATACCACATGTGTGGGGCTTTTTGGGAGCCTAGCCGTGTACGGGACCCCTCGAAAACCAATCACCGCCTTCAGGATTTCTAAGGGTGAAAATTTTTGATTTCACTCTTCACTGCCTATCACAGTTTCGGAGGCCATGGAATGCCCAGGTGGCACAAACCCCCCCCAAATGACCCCATTTTGGAAAGTAGACACCCCAAGCTATTTGCTGAGAGGCATGGTGAGTATTTTGCAGCTCTCATTTGTTTTTGAAAATGAAGAAAGACAAGAAAAAACTTTTTTTTTTTTCTTTTTTCAATTTTCAAAACTTTGTGACAAAAAGTGAGGTCTGCAAAATACTCACTATACCTCTCATCAAATAGCTCGGGGTGTCTACTTTCCAAAATGGGGTCATTTGGGGGGGGTTGTGCCACCTGGGCATTCCATGGTCTCCGAAACTGTGATAAGCAGTCAAGAGAGAAATCAAAAATTCACGCCCTTAGAAAGCCTGAAGGCGGTGCTTGGTTTTCGGGGTTCCGTACGCGGCTAGGCTCCCAAAAAGTCTCACACATGTGGTATCCCCGTACTCAGGAGAAGCAGCAGAATGTATTTTGGGGTATAATTTCACATATTCCCATAGCATGTTTGAGCAATATATCATTTAGTGACAATTTTGTGCAAAAAAAAAAAAAATTGTCTCTTTCCCGCAACTTGTGTCGCAATATAAAATATTCCATGGACTCGACATGCCTCTCAGCAAATAGCTTGGGGTGTCTACTTTCCAAAATGGGGTCATTTGGGGGGGTTTTGAACTGTCCTGGCATTTTATGCACAACATTTAGAAGCTTATGTCACACATCACCCACTCTTCTAACCACTTGAAGACAAAGCCCTTTCTGACACTTATTGTTTACATGAAAAAGTTTTTTTTTTTTGCAAGAAAATTACTTTGAACCCCCAAACATTATATATTTTTTTAAAGCAAATGCCTTACAGATTAAAATAGTGGGTGTTTCATTTTTTTTTTTCACACAGTATTTGCGCAGCGATTTTTCAAACGCATTTTTTGGGGAAAAAACACACTTTTTTAAATTTTAATGCACTAAAACACACTATATTGCCCAAATGTTTGATGAAATAAAAAAGATGATCTTAGGCCGAGTACATGGATACCAAACATGACATGCTTTACAATTGCGCACAAACGTGCAGTGGCAACAAAATAAATACATTTTTAAAAGCCTTTAAAAGCCTTTATAGGTTACCACTTTAGATTTACAGAGGAGGTCTACTGCAAAAATTACTGCCCTCGATCTAACCTTCGCGGTGATACCTCACGTGCATGGTGCAATTGCTGTTTACATTTGACGCCAGACCGCCGCTTGCGTTCGCCTTAGTGCGAGAGCAGGGGGCGACAGGGGTGCTTTTATTTATTTATTTTTTTTTCTTTATTATTTTTTTGCTTTTTTATCTTATTTTTAAACTGTTCCTTTCATTTTTATTTTTTTTTAATCATTTTTATTGTTATCTCGGGGAATGTAAATATCCCCTATGATAGCAATAGGTAGTGACAGGTACTCTTTTTTGAAAAAATTGGGGTCTATTAGACCCTAGATCTCTCCTCTGCCCTCAAAGCATCTGACCACACCAAGATCGGTGTGATAAAATGCTTCCCCAATTTCCCAATGGCGCTATTTACATCCAGCGAAATCTAAGTCATAAAATGCTCGTAGCTTCCGGTTTCTTAGGCCATAGAGATGTTTGGAGCCACTCTGGTCTCTGATCAGCTCTATGGTCAGCTGGCTGAATCACCGGCTGCATTCTCAGGTTCCCTGTTGAGACAGGAGAGCCAGAGAAAAACACGGAAGACGGTGGGGGGGGGGGGCATTCCCTCCCACGGCTTGTAAAAGCAGTCTAGAGGCTAATTAGCCACTAGGATTGCTTTTACATGAAAGCCGACCGCTGGCTGAAAAGAATGATACCAAGATGATACCTAAATCTGCAGGCATCATTCTGGTATAACCACTCAAAGTTGTGAATGGCGTACCTGAAGACAAAAAAATGGTTAACAATAAAGCACAGTAAACGGTAAAGTATAAAAAATTGCATACCTGAAAAGCAAACATGATAAAGCATAATAACAATAAAACATTGCAGAATAGAATACAGTAAAAAAGAGCAGAACAATAGAGAGAATAGAGAGAGAGAGAGAACAATAAAACGACAACTATTTTTTTTTATTTTATATATATATATTTTTTTTTTTTTTTTTTTTTACACTTTTTTTGTAACTAACTTTTATAACTGTAACCGGTTCCAGGTTCGGGTCTCTCAAAATGCGATGGCATCTTGGGAGACCCTGTGAAAGTGTGCCTAGTCTGTGCAATGCTGTACCCTACGCTAATACTCAACTAGTGTATGGTAGCGTTCAAAACATTCACCAATGCAAAGACCAGGATTGTCAGGACAGGAGGGACAATAATAGCGGGTGTCACGCCTATATCCGCGCTATCTGCAGACACAATATCTTTTTTGGGGGCGTTCGCTGGGTAGGGGTACTCGGGAGGACATAAAGAAAATGCCTCTCATGCAGCCGACTGCATTTGGTTGGGGATGTGAATGGGGGAAGTACGGGCGCTGCAGAAGCGGTGGGTTCCCAATTAGGATTGGCGAATGCAGTAGGAAGGGCACTATGGGCACGACGGGCCTGTGTTTGTCTTTCTGGTGGCAGCGGGACACTACTTGTGCTTGCCACCTCACCAGCTTGAACTGCACTTATGGGACTCGCCACGTCACCAAGTGTTACTGCAGTGCTGGTTTGACTACGACCGGGGTGTACTAGGCCGCTGGCGCTTGCCAGTTCACCAAAACGCTACCAAAAAATCTGTTAGCGATCGCAGGGATCAGGCCTGACTCTGCGAACGCTGCAGTTATGCGTTTTAGTCTTTTGTAAGTGACAGTGATCGATCGATACTGCACTTGGGTGGGCTGGGCTGGGCCGGGCGGAGGGGCAAAACGCAGGTGCTAGCAGGTATCTGGGCTGATCCCGCTAACACTGCGTTTGTGAGAACCCTAAACTGCTGGGGATGCTAGTATAGATCTGATCGGATCAGATATTGATCCGTTCAGATACTATACCACTAAGGGAGGTGTACGGTGCGTGCGTGGGTGTTAGCGGTACTGGCGCTAACCTGACGCTGCCTGGGGCTGGTGCTTGCCAGTTCACCAAAATACTACCAAAAAAACTGTTAGCGATCGCAGGGATCAGGCCTGACTCTGTGAACGCTGCAGTTATGCATTTAGTGTTTTGTAAGTGTCAGTGATCGATCGATACTGCACTTGGGTGGGCTGGGCCGGGCGGAGGGGCAAAACGCACGTGCTAGCAGGTATCTGGGCTGATTCCGCTAACACTGCGTTTTTGGGAACCCTAAACTGCTGGGGACACTAGTATAGATCTGATCGGATCAGATATTGATCCGTTCAGATACTATACCACTAAGGGAGGCGTATGCTGCGTGCGTGGGTGTTAGCGGTACTGGCGCTAACCTGACCCTGCCTGGGGCTGGTGCTTGCCAGTTCACCAAAATACTACCAAAAAAACTGTTAGCGATCGCAGGGATCAGGCCTGACTCTGCGAACGCTGCAGTTATGCGTTTAGTCTTTTGTAAGTGACAGTGATCGATCGATACTGCACTTGGGTGGGCTGGGCTGGGCCGGGCGGAGGGGCAAAACGCAGGTGCTAGCAGGTATCTGGGCTGATTCCGCTAACACTGCGTTTTTGGGAACCCTAAACTGCTGGGGACGCCAGTATAGATCTGATCGGATCAGATATTGATGCGTTCAGATACTATACCACTAAGGGAGGTGTATGCTGCGTGCGTCAGTGTTAGCGGTACTGGCGCTAATCTGACGCTGCCTGGGGCGATGCATATCCCCGCCGGGCGATCAGGGGGCTAAACCTTTATTCGGTAATAAACGGCGGGTGCCCTGACACTATAAAAAATAAACAAACTAACCAGCGTCAACCGTAACGGTTATACGGTGATCAGTGGTGAAAGGGTTAACTAGGGGGCAATCAAGGGGTTAAAACATTTATTCGGTAGTATATGGGGGTCCCTGACGCTATAAAACGCTGACGGCGAACCTAAATATTTATGTCCCTAACTAGCGTCACCAGCGACACTAATACAGCGATCAGAAAAATGATCGCTTAGTGACACTGGTGACAGGGGGTGATCAAGGGGTTAAAACTTTATTAGGGGGGTTAGGGGGGTACCCTAGACCTAAAGGGGGGTAATACTCACTGTCCCAACACTAACTGTCACAAACTGACACCAATGCAGTAATCAGAAAAAAAAAAAAAAAACTGCTGGTGTCAGTTTGTGACAGGGGGGGGGGTGATTGGGGGGGGGATCGGGGGGGGATCGGGGGGCGATCGGGGGGGGGATCGGGGTGTTTTGTGTGCCTGGCATGTTCTACTGTGTGTGTGTGTGTTGGTGCACTCACATTGATGTCTTCTCTCCTCGGGCCGGAACGGAAATTACCGACCCGAGGGGAGATGACATCATTTCCTTTGCTGCTGTTTAGCATACAGCAGCAAAGGAATGATTCGATTGGCCGGCGGCGATCGCGAGGGGGGGCCACGAACGGATGGTCTCCCCCTCACCACCGATCGCCGGGGCACAAAGGACGACCGCCTCGGGCACCGGGGGGGGTCCGATCGGACCCCCCACCCGCGGAAGGCAAATCACGTACACTGTACGTGATTTTGCCTGTCCGTGCCACTTTGCCGACGTACATCGGCGTGAGGCGGTCGTCAAGTGGTTAATCAAGATCTCCTGTTTTTTGATTACTTTTAAATAATTTTCTAGTGATCTCCATATTTTTTTTTTTTGTGTGTGTCAAGTTTCCACAACAACATTATTATCTTGTATTTTTAAAGCTTAAGGAGGTTGGTTGTTGTCCCTTGTTAATTTGACATTGTATTTTTGAAATGTACCTGCCTACTCGCAAACAAACTGTCCTTTTTTAGGCAAAAAACATAGGCAAGTATTTTCATATAAAAAAAATCTACATTTATTCTGGCTCATAACAAAATAAAGAGGAAGGCAACGCTGGAGAAACTGCGTGAATTTGCGAAGCCTTTGTACCCCAGGGCAGACATCAACTCTTTGTAACTAAAAATTGATAGCCTGAGAAGTCCATATAATAGGAAGCACAATCTGGTCCAGGTCTCCCAGAGATCATGAACAGCAGCAGATAACATATATGTCCCCAGCTTGTGGTACTACAACAGCCTGCGTCTTCTGTCAGACCAGACTGAACACAGGCCACCACTTTCATGTCTTCCTTGCAGCCTTCCCTCCACACTTCCCTGCAGCCTTCCTTGGAGGCTGTGGCTCTGGAGATGGACTTGTGGCAGGAGAAGGAGGAGGATGGGCGAGTGCACATAAGTGCATGTTCTCACTAATTTGGCCCCTCAACCCCTTTCGAAGAGACTGAAAAATAAGATTCTCACACATGAAGCGTTGGCCCTCCTCCATTTGCCGCAATTTTAAAGCTACAAAGCAGCCATAGGCCTCTTTAGCGTCGGGGGGGTGTTTTCAGGGCTGCATTAGCCTCCCTAATGAGGCCCAGTGCTGCCTCCTCCACATTACTCCCCTTCCTGGCCCTTTTTGTTGTAAGGTGGAGGGGAGGACCCTGGGATTGGGTGAGGCTACTGGGCCTGGCCATCTCCTGGCTGACACTTACCCTCGCCTCCTCCTGGCTGACACTTACCCCCGCTTCCTCCTGGCTGCCACATTCCAGAGCCTTGTCTTGGCTGAGGTCTTCCTATGTATGAAAAAGGGACATAGTTGTAGTTTTTGGTTCATCAATCACACACAATTTTCAGCTCATGACTGTTGCAAATTGAATGTTAATAAATAGAAAAGACTATCATTCTGAGCCCAGCATTTTTCATTCTTGTCCCAATCATTTTTGGCCCCTACTGTCTATTGATATGTCAAACACTTTTTGTTCAATCATTCATTTGTTAACAATAATAACATCTAGTTAACAACAATAATTGTTGGACATTAGATATGTTCAAAAATACTATACCTGGCTCCAGCTGGGCTCCTCAACTTCTTCCATGATGGAAGGGTCAGGTTGGTCCTTGGAAGCCTCAGCTGGGGTTGAGGGAAGGGTGGATGGAAGTTTAGAAAGTGATTCCCTGGCTTCAATCTGGTCTTCCAGAAACTGCATCCTGTTGTAGTGCCAGAGACTGGGTACACACATCCTTTGCTGCTGCTCCTGATCTCATGGAAGCCTGAACCTTATTAAGCTCCTTTCTATACGTGCTTCTCAAGCTACCAATTTTATTATCCACAAACTCGATGTCTGCGTCGGGGACCTGCGTCTTCACAAATTGCAGCAGTTTCTCCAGCAATGCCTTCCTAGCTGGTTTATTTCGATATAAGGGGTTTTTAACCTCCCACAAATTTCTCATATCCCTGTATCTGTCTTTGAACTGGCCCATGAATTCAGGGTCTTTGAATTGTTTCATATTTGCTGCAAGACAAAACACAAGACAAAAACACTAATATCAGGCTAAACTCTTCTAATCTTATCCCAATATAGGCCTCAATCTTGAATCAGTATAGGCCACTGATGTCCCAAGTTAAAATGCTACCTTCATTATAACATTCAGTGCTTCCTCCACTCACAGATTGTATGTACGACACACATGTGTTCATTTTATATACACTGCGCATGCGTGAAACTTCGCCCGTGTCACCCGCCCCTGATGTTCTTTCTCGAATATTCCCCGCCCCCTTCTCTTTCATCGCAGTGGGAGAGGAACATGGTGGAGACACAGCAGGTGCGTGATAATAGCAGTAACGAAGAGGAGGAAAGCCTGGAGCCCAAAATGTCCCGATCCTGCAGGAGATTTAAGGCCTCAAATATGGCCTTTGTAGAGATGGTGGAAATGGTGGACATCTTGAAGAGGGCCGACTATGACGGGAAGTATGGACCGTACCTAAACCCAAATTTGAGAAAGGCCAAGATCATGACTAAAGTTGTGAAGAGTCTGCACAGGAATTTTGGGGTATGACGATCCAAGGAGCAATTGAGGAAAAGCTGGTCAGACCTGAAATTGAGGGAGCAGGATCAGTACAGAAGGATCAAAAAAGTGCTTCTAAAAAATAAGTACTTGTCTTGTGTTCCAATTATTATTATTACTTGCATGCTGCTCCATGTGCTTTTCTTTACTGTCGTAGAGTTTAAAATGGCTACTTTCATGTTCATGGGCACAGTAATCGGTCGTGGGAAACATTGTTCCTTTGCCAACTAAATACGATGTTTTGGGCAGATACAGGGTTAACTACATTTGGTCATGCTAATTTGTATTAAAAGAAGTTTAGGACATTGTTGTCTACATGTGTTTAAAACTAGAAAGAATTGCAAACTTGATTCAGTGTAATGTAAGGAGAGGACACTCAGCAGCTGTTTACACATCTGGACTCTGGAGCACTAGTGTGGGACACAAGAACAAACTTTTTAGGGTGTCCCACACAGGTACTCCAGTGGATACTTGGGGTGTCTCCATGTGTGAAACTTGTCCAAAAAAGGTAAGTATTCCAGGTTTGGTAAGTGAAAAAACCATGTCTTCAGCTTGGAACTCTGCCAAAACAGACAATAGTACCCCACTTCCAAACAATGTTTCATATTCCTATTTCTGGCCTCAAATATATGTGTGCTAAGTATACCTTTTGTTTCATCCTCATAGGGGAGAAAAGACTCCAGACTAGGGATGAGCCGAACACCCCCCGGTTCGGTTCGCACCAGAACCCGCGAACGGACCGCAAGTTCGCACGAACGTTAGAACCCCATTGACGTCTATGGGACTCGAACGTTCGAAATCAAAAGTGCTCATTTTAAAGGCTAATTTGCATGGTATTGTCCTAAAAAGGGTTTGGGGACCCGGGTCCTACCCCAGGGGACATGTATCAATGCAAAAAAAACTTTTAAAAACGGCCGTTTTTTCGGGAGCAGTGATTTTAATGATGCTTAAAGTAAAAAAAAAAAAGTGAAATATTCCTTTAAATATCGTACCTGGGGGGTGTCTATAGTATGCCTGTAAAGTGACGCGTGTTTCCCATGTTTAGAACAGTCCCTGCACCAAATGTCATTTTTAAAGGAAAAAATCTCATTTAAAACTGCTTGCGGGTTTAATGTCATGTCGGGTCATGGCAATATGGATGAAAATCAGTGAGACAAACGGCATGGGTACCCCCCAGTCCATTACCAGGCCCTTTGGGTCTTGTATGGATATTAAGGGGAACCCCACACCCAAATTAAAATAAGGAAAGGTGTGGGGCCACCAGGCCCTATATACTCTGAACAGCAGTATACAGGCGGTGCAAACAAGACAGGGACTGTAGGTTTGTTGTTAAGTAGAATCTGTTTGTAATTTTGAACATTTTTAATGTGTTTAGCTCCAGCCAAAAAATCTTTTCTAAGCTTTTTGGAAAACATAGGGAAGGGTTATCACCCCTGTGACATTTGTTTTGCGTCTTTCCTCCTCTTCAGAAGATTTCACCTCACTTTTTTGTCCCAATGAAAAATGTTTTTTGAAAATTTGGGTTTTTTTGTGGAACAAGGATTGGAAAGCATCAGTGGAAAGGAGAAATTGTTTTCCCATATTAACTCTTACAGGAGAGAATTTCCCTTCCTTAGGGGTAGATTTCATCTCACTTCCTGTTGTCTCCTACCGTTTGCAAGTAGGAGTCGTTTGTAAGTTAGATGTTTGAAGGTAGGGTCCTGCCCTATATACTCAGCAGAAATTTGGGCCTTAGGTGTTGCTGTGGCCAAAACACTGTAAGCCCTCACAGGGCCCTGCTGTGAAATATTAGATCAAGAATTGTAATTACATGCCCCTGTTGAACAGGAGCTGAAAAATTAGGCCTTAGGCACTGGTGCTGGTGCCACAACACTGCAACCCCTCACAGACACTCTAGTTGGAACGCAGGAACGAGCCCTGCTGCAAAGTATTGCATCAAAAATTGTAATTACACGCCCCTGTTAGACAGGGGCAGAAAAATTGGGCCTTAGGCACTGGTGCTGGTGCCACAACACTGCAACCCCTCACAGACACTCTAGTTGGAACGCAGGAACGAGCCCTGCTGCAAAGTATTGCATCAAAAATTGTAATTACACGCCCCTGTTAGACAGGGGCAGAAAAATTGGGCCTTAGGCACTGGTGCTGGTGCCACAACACTGCAACCCCTCACAGACACTCTAGTTGGAACGCAGGAACGAGCCCTGCTGCAAAGTATTGCATCAAAAATTGTAATTACACGCCCCTGTTAGACAGGGGCAGAAAAATTGGGTCTTAGGCACTGGTGCTGGTGCCACAACACTGCAACCCCTCACAGACACTCTAGTTGAAACGCAGGAACAAGCCCTGCTGCAAAGTATTGCATCAAAAATTGTAATTACACGCCCCTGTTAAACAGGGGCTGAAAAATTATGCCTTAGGCACTGGTGGTGGCGCCCAGAACCAAAAATGTTCTTACAAGCTATCAGCGTGATGATTGAGGAGGAAGAGGATAATTACTCAGGGATAGTCACTCAGCATCAGCATAGGCAGTCTTTGAAGGGATCTGAGATTTCAAAAAAAAATATTCGGTTACATCTGCATCAGGTGCTTGGTAGCTGGTGGTGATCCAAGACTGATTCATTTTTATGAAGGTCAGCCGATCGACCGAGTCGGTGGACAGACGCACCCTGTGATCGGTTACCACGCCTCCAGCAGCACTGAATGTGCGTTCCGAAAGAACGCTGGATGCAGGACAGGCCAGTAGCTCAATTGCATACTGTGCAAGCTCTGGCCAGTGATCCATCCTCAAGACCCAGTAACCCAGAGGATTTTCGGTGGGAAAGGTGTCCAAGTCTGATCTTGCCCCTAGGTATTCCTGCACCATGTAAAACAGACGCTGGCGATGGTTGCTGGAACCGATCATACCTTGGGGCTGCGGACCAAAAAATTGTCTGAACGCATCGGTCAGACGGCCACCTTCTCCACCGCTCCTTCTTTGACTGACCGAAGCCTCAGCAACACGTTGTCCAGAAACAGGAGTTTGTAACCTCCCAGTCTCTGGGAACGCGTTGCACAGACCTTTCTGCAAGGCCTCCCGAAGATGTTTCATCCTCTGCTCCCTCTGCGATGGCAAGATAAGGTCCGCAACCTTACCCTTGTAACGTGGATCAAGGAGGGTTGCCAGCCAGTATTGGTCCTTCTCCTTGATACCACGAATACGAGGATCCTTACGCAGGCTTTGCAGGATCAGGGAGGCCATGCAGCGTAGGTTTGCTGAGGCATTCGGTCCGGAGTCCTCTGGGTCACTAAGGACAACAACGTCCGCAGCCACCTCCTCCCAGCCACGTACAAGTCCATGTGTTCCTTGGGACTGATCCCTTAAAGACTGCTGATGCTGAGTGCCAGGCTCCACCTCCATACTGACACAATCTTCCTCCTCCTCCTCCTCCTCCTCCTCGTCCTCTTCCTGTGTGATCGGCGGGCACGCAGGAACACTGTCTGGATAAAGGGGGCCTTGAGAGCTAAGGAAGTCCTCCTCTTCCTGCCTCTGTTCTGCCTCAAGTGCCCTGTCCATTATTCCACGCAGCGTGTGCTCCAACAGGTGGACAAGGGGGACAGTGTCACTGATGCATGCACTGTCAGTGCTCACCATCCTCGTGGCCTCCTCGAATGGTGACAGGACAGTGCATGCATCCCTGATCATGGCCCACTGGCGTGGGGAAAAAAAACCAAGGTCCCCTGACCCTGTCCTGGTGCCATAGTCGCACAGGTACTCATTGATGGCCCTCTGCTGCATGTGCAGCCGCTGCAGCATGGCCAACGTCGAGTTCCACCTGGTGGGCATGTCACAGATTAGGCGGTTCTTGGGCAGGTTAAACTCCTTTTGGAGGTCCGTCGGCCGAGCACTGGCATTATATGACCGGCGGAAATGCACAGAGACTTTCCTGGCCTGCCTCAGGACATCCTGTAAGCCCGGGTACCTGCCCAAGAACCGCTGCACCACCAAGTTAAGGACGTGAGCCAAACAGGGCACATGGGTCAGTTGTCCCTGTCGGAGGGCAGAGAGGAGGTTGGTGCCATTGTCGCAAACCACCATTCCTGCCTTAAGTTGGCGTGGCGTCAACCACCTCTGAACCTGCCCCTGCAGAGCTGACAGAACCTCTGCCCCAGTGTGGCTCCTGTCCCCCAAGCACACCAGCTCAAGCACCGCATGGCATCTTTTGGCCTGCGTACTTGCGTAGCCCCTTGAACGCCTACGGAGCACCGCTGGTTCCGAGGAAGAGGCCATGGAGGAAGAAGAAGAGGAGGGGGTGGAGGAGAGAGGTGTGTCACAATCAGCATTTTGGAGGCGTGGTGGCGGAACAACCTCCAACACTACTGCACCTTGTCCTGCATCCTTCCCAGCTGCCAGCAGAGTCACCCAATGCGCCGTGAAACTTAAGTAACGTCCCTGTCCATGCCTGCTGGACCATGAGTCAGCGGTAATATGCACCTTACCGCTGACCGCCCTGTCCAGCGAGGCATGGACATTGCCTTCCACATGCCGGTAGAGAGCCGGAATCGCCTTCCGTGAGAAAAAGTGGCGTTTGGGTACCTGCCACTGAGGAACCGCACATTCCACAAACTCACGGAAGGGGGCAGAGTCTACCAACTGAAAAGGCAGCAGTTGAAGTGCTAGCAATTTTGCCAAGCTAGCATTCAACCGCTGGGCATGTGGATGGCTGGGAGCAAACTTCTTTCGGCGGTGCAGCAGCTGGGGCAGGGAAATTTGCCTGGTACAATCTGACGTCGGTGTACCAAAAGCAGATTGCCCACAAGTACTTGGCTGTGACACACCTAATTCTACACCTTCATTCCTCTCACTGCAGGTCTCAGAGAGGACTGAAGGTCTAGTGGGGTTGGAAATCTCAGCTGATGAGGAGCAAGGAGAGATCGTCTTTGTTCTTTGGTGTGGGTCTTTTAGATACGCTTGCCAACGAACTGCATGGCAGGTCAACATATGTCTGGTCAAGCATGTGGTACCCAAGCGGGAGATGTTTTGGCCACGCGAGATACGCTTGAGACATATGTTGCAAATAGCAGCGGTGCGATCTGATGCACTCGTCTCAAAAAAGGCCCACACCAAAGAACTTTTTGAATAACGCGCAGAGACTGCAGCGCCCTGCACATGTGGAGCTTTGGGGTGTGATGCAGTCAATGTGCTGCCCTTAGGCTGGCCCCTGGAGGGCATCCTGCCTAGTTGGTGATGTGCCACCTCCTCCTCCTCCTCCTCCTCCTCTCTCCTATCAGGCACCCACGTTGAGTCAGTGACCTCATCATCCCCTCCCTCCTCATCACTGGAGCAAACCTGGCAGTATGCTGCAGCAGGGGGAGCATGACTGCCAGATTGCTGTCCTTCTTGGGCACCCCCTCTGTCCGTGCTCATGTTACTGCCTTCATTGAGCTCAGTATCATCATCAGAGCCTTCCAAACGCTGGGCATCCTCCTGGAGCATGTACCCAACACTGTGGTCAAACAGTTCGAGGGAATCCTCATGAGGACATGGTGGAGCTAGGGAAGGAGTCACTGATGACATTGAGCTGAGGGAAGAGGCCGCTGCTTTGCCAGACAAAGCACCCTGGGCATGGGTGAGAGAGGATGAGGAGGATGAGGACGGCTTGGTCATCCACTCGACCAAGTCTTCCGCATGTTGCGGCTCAACACGGCCAGCTGCCGAAAAAAAGGCCAAGCGTGTCCCATGGCCACGTGCTGATGAGGATGCACCGTCTCCACGACCAGCACTAGACACAGAGCCTGCTTGCCCTCTCTTATTGGCTTGTGACTGTCTGCCTCTCCTTCTTGGCCTTCCAGACATACTAATGGCCTGTAGCTGCACTAAGCTGGGATAGAACACCTGTAATTTTCTTCAGGTAGCTTTATATACTGTAACCAGACAAGCCTGCCTGTCAGTAGGAAGATAACAGGAACGGATCTAGCTGAACACTGTGAGCAGGACGTACTGCACTAAATGTATATAGCAGGAACGGATCTAGCTGAACACTGTGAGCAGGACGCACTGTACTAAATGTAAATAGTCTAGCTGCCTGACCGTGGTACTAATAGGATCAAAAAGAACACCTGTAATTTTCTTAAGGTAGCTTTATATACTGTAACCAGACAAGCCTGCCTGTCAGTAGGAAGATAACAGGAACGGATCTAGCTGAACACTGTGAGCAGGACACACTGTACTAAATGTAAATAGTCTAGCTGCCTGACCGTGGTACTAATAGGATCAAAAAGAACACCTGTAATTTTCTTCAGGTAGCTTTATATACTGTAACCAGACAAGCCTGCCTGTCAGTAGGAAGATAACAGGAACGGATCTAGCTGAACACTGTGAGCAGGACACACTGTACTAAATGTAAATAGTCTAGCTGCCTGACCGTGGTACTAATAGGATCAAAAAGAACACCTGTAATTTTCTTCAGGTAGCTTTATATACTGTAACCAGACAAGCCTGCCTGTCAGTAGGAAGATAACAGGAACGGATCTAGCTGAACACTGTGAGCAGGACGCACTGTACTAAATGTAAATAGTCTAGCTGCCTGACCGTGGTACTAATAGGATCAAAAAGAACACCTGTAATTTTCTTAAGGTAGCTTTATATACTGTAACCAGACAAGCCTGCCTGTCAGTAGGAAGATAACAGGAACGGATCTAGCTGAACACTGTGAGCAGGACACACTGTACTAAATGTAAATAGTCTAGCTGCCTGACCGTGGTACTAATAGGATCAAAAAGAACACCTGTAATTTTCTTAAGGTAGCTTTATATACTGTAACCAGACAAGCCTGCCTGTCAGTAGGAAGATAACAGGAACGGATCTAGCTGAACACTGTGAGCAGGACGCACTGTACTAAATGTAAATAGTCTAGCTGCCTGACCGTGGTACTAATAGGATCAAAAAGAACACCTGTAATTTTCTTAAGGTAGCTTTATATACTGTAACCAGACAAGCCTGCCTGTCAGTAGGAAGATAACAGGAACGGATCTAGCTGAACACTGTGAGCAGGACACACTGTACTAAATGTAAATAGTCTAGCTGCCTGACCGTGGTACTAATAGGATCAAAAAGAACACCTGTAATTTTCTTCAGGTAGCTTTATATACTGTAACCAGACAAGCCTGCCTGTCAGTAGGAAGATAACAGGAACGGATCTAGCTGAACACTGTGAGCAGGACGTACTGCACTAAATGTATATAGCAGGAACGGATCTAGCTGAACACTGTGAGCAGGACGCACTGCACTGAATGTAAATAGCAGGAACGGATCTAGCTGAACACTGTGAGCAGGACGCACTGCACTAAATGTAAATACCAGGAACGGATCTAGCTGAACACTGTGAGCAGGACGCACTGCACTGAATGTAAATAGCAGGAACGGATCTAGCTGAACACTGTGAGCAGGACGCACTGCACTGAATGTAAATAGCAGGAACGGATCTAGCTGAACACTGTGAGCAGGACGCACTGCACTGAATGTAAATAGCAGGAACGGATGTAGCTGAACACTGTGAGCAGGACGCACTGCACTAAATGTAAATACCAGGAACGGATCTAGCTGAACACTGTGAGCAGGACGCACTGCACTGAATGTAAATAGCAGGAACGGATCTAGCTGAACACTGTGAGCAGGACGCACTGCACTGAATGTAAATAGCAGGAACGGATCTAGCTGAACACTGTGAGCAGGACGCACTGCACTGAATGTAAATAGCAGGAACGGATGTAGCTGAACACTGTGAGCAGGACGCACTGCACTAAATGTAAATACCAGGAACGGATCTAGCTGAACACTGTGAGCAGGACGCACTGCACTGAATGTAAATAGCAGGAACGGATCTAGCTGAACACTGTGAGCAGGACGCACTGCACTAAATGTAAATACTAGGAACGGATCTAGCTGAACACTGTGAGCAGGACGCACTGCACTGAATGTAAATAGCAGGAACGGATCTAGCTGAACACTGTGAGCAGGACACACTGCACTAAATGTAAATAGTCTAGATAGAAGATAACAGGAACGGATCTAGCTAAACTGAATACAGTGTATATATATATATGCAACACCTGGGATGCATATATATACACAATACACTGTAAGTGCAGCTAACTGACTGACTGTTCTGCCTAATCTATCTAACTCAAATCAAATGACACTGTCTCTCTCTCTCTCTATCTCTCAGCACACCGGAACACACACTACACAGGGCCGCCGTGCAGGCGGCCTTATATAGTGTGGGGTGTGTACTAAATCCCCTGAGCCATAATTGGCCAAAGCCACCCTGGCTTTGGCCAATTACAGCTCTCTCTACTGACGGCGCTGTGATTGGCCAAGCATGCGGGTCATAGTGCATGCTTGGCCAATCATCAGCCAGCAATGCACTGCGATGCCGCAGTGAATTATGGGCCGTGACGCGCCACACGAATTTGGCGCGAACGGCCCATATCGTTCGCAATTCGGCGAACGACCGAACAGCCGATGTTCGAGACGAACATGGGTTCGACTCGAACACGAAGCTCATCCCTACTCCAGACGTCTGAGGACACCAGGAAATCCCCACCTCCTGAAGAAGGGGAACAGAGGACACCACAACCAGAGGATGTGGAGGAAGGAGAGGTGGTTGCGATTGTCACAACAACAGGTGAGTATCTGACACCACAGATTCAGGTAATAGATGTATGCCTGCATATTTATAATACATGGTGTGTATTTTTTCTTTTAGGTGATGTGCATGTTGTGGAAGAAAAATCTACTAATTTCACGACTAACGGTGCACAAAGGCTAATCCAGGACATAATGTTTTGTAGTCCGGATTTAGACCTCATCAAGCAAAAAACAAATGACATAGAACAAAAACTGAAGAACATGATTGATGTACTAGGAAGAATCTAAAGAACACCAAAATGACACCATTTTAAATTTTTGGGGTCCAATTTCTTTCAATTATTTTACGCATTTTAAAAGCCAAATTTTGAAGATGCACACAGTGTGTCAACATGTGCTATCCGCCATCAGGGGATATCAATGTATGCGTTTTGTGGGTGCAACCCCTTCCTCGTAACTCAAGTAGGTGAGATGAAGTGGTTGCACCCCCAAAACATGTCCATTGATCCCCCATGATGGAAGATAGCACATGTTGACATTAGGTATGGCATCAGGAGGGAAATCCCCAGTTTGACTCCCAATTTGTGTGCATCTTCAAAATTTGGCTTTTACAGGGGGGCATCACCCCATCTGATGAAGGCAATATCAACACATTTTTGACACTATAATGTCTGATATTGCCTTCAGTTTTTTCAATGTTGAACTTTGTAAGTTCCTGAGTTGTGTATGTTATGTTTTGAAACATGCCTGTTTATGTACTAAAAAAATATTTTCAAGGTAAAACTTAAAAAAAAAAAATGTTTAAAAAAAAAAAAATTTACAACGCACATGTGAATGTGCATGAAGTAAAAGGTTTTATACTCAACAATGTGTGGCTTCTTCTTTCAATGCTCAATACCATTTTTTGTATTAAGTTGGTGTTTACAGTGACAATGGATGTTAATTAATAATGGAAAAAACACTTGGCACTACAAGTGCACTAGGAGAACCTAGGAGACAGCTCAAATAAACACAAGCAGTAAATCAAAATCAAGATTTGATCAGATCAAATTTTTTTTTAAATCTACCGTAAAATAATCTACATGTTTTTGACGCACTTCACCGGCGCTTTGGGGGGGCAAGCCAGGAGGGCCAGTTTCCAGGGCCGTCAGTGGATTTTTTGGAAGTCCAGCCTCACGCCCAACTGAGGCAACATAATTCGGAGCATTTCTCTTCAAAAAGTTGTGAAGTATGCAGCATGCTAGAACTATGTGGTTAAGTTTGTACTCCGCCATATTAATAACCATAAGAAATAGGCGGAACTGGTTGGCCATTATCCCAAATGCATTCTCCAAGACTCTTCTGGCTCTGGCTAGCCGGTAATTAAAAACCATCTTCTCCGGGGTGAGGGTCCTCTGGGGGAATGGCCTCATCAGGTGATCACCCAGACCAAATGTTTCATCAGGGATAAAAACAAATGGGAGTACTTCCACGTTCTCTTCCGCAGGTGGCAATCCCAAGCCACCACTCTGGAGACGTCGGTAGAACTCGGTCTGGGCAAAGACTCCACCATCCGACATCCGACCATTCTTCCCCACGTCCACATAGAGAAACTCGTATGTCACCGACACCACTGCCATCAGCACAATACTAAGAAACCCCTTATAGTTAAAATAGTATGACCCCTAGTTGGGTGGTGGGACGATGTGGACGTGCTTCCCATCGATTGCCCCTCTGCAGTTGGGAAAGTCCCAACGATGAGCAAATTGGGAAGCCACAGTCTGCCATTCCTGTGGCGTTGAAAGAAACTGTGGAGTCAAAAAAGAAAAAATAATTATTAATACTTTTGCACATAATATTGCAAGCAGATTAGGCACAAACATTCTTGGCCAACATCAGTATAACATTTATTTTAAAGAGTATTTAAAGACAAAAATATAAGGTCCACTTATCAGATTCCTCACCCCCTCTGATGGCCCATCGGAAACATTTTAGGGGGGTAGGCTTATAAATGAGTTTTGGACCCCAAAAAAAGCCTCTGGTACTCTGCCTGAATTTAAGGACAACAATAACATTTGGACAATTTTTAGGGGGTGTTTAGGGTAAAGTACTACAATGGAGCTGACAAAATACATTGTTAAGTGACTAGGCTAGGTGTATAGCTGTGGGCCCAGAACAGCATGCTGGGGAGGTTAATGAAGGCAAATATGCATGAAGGACAAAATAAGTATTAAAAGCTTCCAGCATGCATGAGGACAAAGGGGACATTCATGGCATATTACAATCATGGTAATTAGGGAATGATGAAAGAAATAAAATACCTTAGCATACATTAAATACATAGAATGTGATGTTAAAGGAGAAAACTTACCCTAATATAGTCCTTCTGCAGGTTCTGTATGATGGCAGAACAGGTCTCTGGTATAATGATCCCCAGAGCCTGGGGGGAGATGCCTGTAGTGAACTTGAGGTCCTGTAGACTTCTCCCCATCGCCAAGTAAAGCAATGTGGCGACTAGCCTCTGCTCCGGAGTGATGGCTTGCCACATGCAGGTGTCCTGATTCGTAATATAAGGGGACAGCAAAGCCAACAGATGGTGAAAAAGGGGGTCCCTCATCCGGAGAAAATTCCTGAAATCATCAGGGTTATTCTCCTGGATCTCATGCGGCGAAGGCATATCAGAGAATTGGTCACACTGGAGCAACCAATTATTGGTCCATGAACTCCTCCCACCCTGTTCATGGACTGGGCTTGGGTCAAAGCAAGAACCCCAACACCAAGCCCCTGCACAGCACAAACTCTACGATGAGGAAATACCTACAACATGGCTTCAAAAGGGTCTGCTGGTCAGAATGAACTAACAGAACAAACGAAAGAACAGAAAGGCCTGTGAAGAGCGAGCTGAAAATCAGAAATGAGCCGACAAGAATGCACTGAAAAACAGATACAAACTAACTACATGCACTGAAAACCAGATACAAACCCACAAGCACAAACTGAAGAGCAGTAACGGACTGATAAGCATGAGGAGTCTTTAGGTCTCGGAGTGGGAGAGCCCGTGGTGCTAGGAGATCCCTTATCTAGAGACCAGGAGTGGGCCCGTGCAGTGAGGTGCTGTAACTAAGGCTGAGTGATCCACAAAAAACCCATCGTCTGGGAGACCAGAGACGAAAGCAGGTATGTTGCTAAAGAGAGATAGATGGCTTAGTATTTTACATTACCTGCTTGCTTAAAATGCTTGGTGAAGCTGAAACCCCTGCATGGGAATATACTGACACATGAGACTTTGTTTTCTTTAGGTTTGTTAAAGATAGAAAGATAAAAGTGGGCTGGTAAACCTTTACCCACTTTCCGTCCAACCATAGTAAATAAACTTCTGACGCAGGTGGACATACACATATGTCCTCCAGTATCACCCACTTGTGCGTTCTTTCTAGAGGGTGCAACGGCAGGATCAGTGACCTGCTGTGTCCATTGGACACAGCCAAATAAATGATCGTTGTACCAGGCCGCTGTGAGCTCCCTGGTATCATGTGATTGCTGGGACTAATCACAGAGATCACATGAACAGTAGTAAATACTGAAGCCATTGTTTACTATTCTGTGAGCTCTATGATTGGTCATAGCGATCACATGGTACCAGGACCAATTACAGCGGCCCTGTGTCATGTGATAGCTGACTAACACAGTATCACAGCAGTTGTGCTGCCATGGCTATTTGTAGTGATTTTATAGCAATAATATGGAGTTATATTTTTAGACCATGTGTTATTTTCAAGCTAAGGCTCTCCCCATTGATATGCAACTGTACCAATTGGTTTCAGAGGAAGCTCTTTACAGGATATGAGGTAGAGGATGTTAGGGGGATGGGATTAGGTTTTGAAAGAAGCATATAGTCAGACAAAGGAGAGTTGTTTTTGGAAGACAAAGAGGCAAGACATGGCTGATTCAAGCTGGAGACCTTTTGAGCAGTGGTGGTCCGTCCATAGGGGGCACCTGGGCGCTGCCCCCCCTCCTGTAGTTAAAAAAAAAAAAGTCCTTTAACAAAGTGCACTGTGGCGAGATTGCAGACCTGGCACTTCATTTGCAGGCTTTTAACCCCCCTTGTGGCGCAATCGAAAACGCAGATTAGCTTCCGCCCGTAGAATCAGTGTGATTCTATGGGCGGGAGCATTGCTTTTCAAATCTCAAGGTCACTTCTGGCTTTCGTGAAACAGACGAAAACCGGAAGTGACGTTAGCAGCTCCATTCTTCTGCCCGAGCAGAGCTGCAGGAGGAAGGTAAGAGAGCAGCATGAGGGACGGGTTCCAGTCTGGTCTATGTAGCGGCCGCAAGGAGGGTGAGCTCCAGCACAGCACAGCTGCATCTGTCCCTTTCTTCCCCATTCCCCCCCTCTCCTGTCTCACTAACACACGGACTGAAGACACCTCCGAGTGCCTTCCTATACACAGACAGAGGGGGAGGAGAATGCACACATCAACAGGACGTGCTGATCTGAGGTCTGAATATGACACTTGCAGGGGAAGGGGGGCAGGTTATCAAAGAAAGATACTCACAGTGATTTGGGGGGCTGGAAGCGGATGCTGGATGTGCTAGGGGCAACTTTGGGAGCAAAGAGGATTTGTGCTAGAAGGGCGGCTGAATATAAAATTAGACCCCCCCAGCACAAATCCTCTCTGCTCAAAAAGTGGCCCCTAGCACATCCAGCATCCGCTTCCAGCCCCCCAAATCACTGTAAGTATCCTTCTTTGATAACTTGCCCCCCTTCCCCCTTGTTCAAAGAGATGCTGGCTGCTATTAAGGAGACAATCATGGTGTCTGGGATCAGTGGACACAGTGGATGCGTTTTGATGACACAGTGGATGCATTTTGATGACACAGTGAATGCGTTTTGATGACACAGTGGATGCGTTTTGATGACACAGTGAATGCGTTTTGATGACACAGTGGATGCATTTTGATGACACAGTGGATGCGTTTTTGATCACACAGTGGATGAGTTTTTGATGACACAGTGGATGCGTTTTGATGACACAGTGGATGCGTTTTGATGACATAGTGGATGCATTTTTGATGACACAGTGGATGCATTTTTGATGACACAGTGGATGCGTTTTTGATGACACAGTGGATGCTTTTTGGTGACACAGTGGATGCGGTTTGATGACAGTGGCTGCGATTGATAACACAATGGCTGCATTTTGATGACACAGTGCCTGCGATTGATTTTTTTTGTTGTTTGTTTGCGCCCCCAAAAAATTTTGAGCACCAGCCGCCACTGCTTTTGAGTTGGACTGAGCAAAGAACCATGAGATGACTCAATGGAAGTTGAGTAACGGTTTAGTTTACTTATTGCATATATATATTGTACATGCTTATTTTGCTAGAAAGGATAATTGGCTTGTGCATGTTGGAGGCATATTTTGTAAGCTATGATTTGTGTTTTGTGCAGTTGTATGTGTGGCTTTTCTATTTAGTAAACGCATTGATACACTACAGAAGTCTAAGCTTCCTTGGCTTTTACTGCAAGAACCTTTAATAGACACCGAGCAAAACATTTAGGGGCTTATCCGGGATTGCGCTAAAGCTCAACTGAAGTAGACCTGTTTTTCTGTGGTGTATTTTGTAGCTTGTGCTGAAGAAAAATACTGTATACACTATTTAGGAAGAGTAATGCCGCGTACACACGAGCGGACTTTACGGCGGACTTTGCCCGGCGGATTTTTCGACGTACTTTCCGACGGACTTTCTGAATGAACGGACTTGCCTACACACAATCCACCAAAGTCCGTCTAATTCGTACGTGATGACGTACGACCGGACTAAAACAAGGAAGTTCATAGCCAGTAGCCAATAGCTGTCCTAGCGTGGCTTTTTAGTCCGTCGAACTAGCATACAGACGGCGGACTTTTCGACCGGACTCGATTTCAACGGATAAATTTTAAACAAGTTTCAAATCTAATTCCGTCCAACTTTTGAGAAAACAAAGTCCGCTGGAGCCCACACACATCGAATTGTCAGACGAAATCCAGTCCGCCGGGCAAAGTCCGCCGTAAAGTCCGCTCGTGTGTACGCGGCATAAGGCTACAGAAGTCTCTGGTGCCCTGAGTGCGCCAGAGATAGTCAGTTGATGTCTGTTGCAAAGGAGCTGGCTAGATATGCTTCTCCTTTGAACAGAGCTTGGGGGATGGACTCTCTGATCTTTCCTCAGATTTTAGTCTCAAAAGTTTTGGGTTCAGTAATGGAGAGATGCAGACAGTTGCTGTGTTTGGTTTGCACTTCTTGCATGCTGTACATATTGAATCTGAAAAGAGGTAAAAGTTAGAGTTAGAAATAGACTTGCTGAAGGAGCAGCTTGCAAAGGCAATCAAGTGTTTGGAAGACACTGCAAGCAAGGCAAAGAATTTAAAATGTAGGCCACTCAAAGTCAAACCTGCATGTAATAGATGGGATTCCTACACCAGCATTGGTTAAAGTGTAACTCCACTTTTGTTGACTGGGTGATCTATGTACACTGCAAGCATTATAACAACCTTTGTTGCAGATTCCTACCTTTTGTTATTCTGAAGAAACCCATGTATGTTTGTCTGTTCCTCTGGGCTAAGTGAGTCTAATGAGAGTGGTTTCATAATTATCAGTCAGCTGTGGAAGCTGAAGAGCACTAATGAGGAAATCTGCTGGGCCTACATCCCCTTTAGACGTGTTCCTCACAAAAAAAAAAAAATTGTTGCAGGGGATGCCTGAAATCTGACTTGTGTCTTAGGCAGACTTCTGGGAAAATTGGTGAGCCAATCACACAAGCAGGGAATTATGTTTCTGGGGAGTGGTCAGTACACATTCTGGGTACAGAACAACTCCATGTAACCATATTGTATTGCATTTATAGAAAATTACAGCGGCTGCAGATTGAAAAGGAAAGGTAATTTTTAATAACATTCAATTATAATATGACTTGTATTGCAATTGTACACGCTCTATTATTTTTTCTTTATTTGTTATTTTTTTCCCCATGAAAGTGGAGTTACCCTTTAAGAAGTGGAAGCAAGTGGATGGGAATGGTAGATTCAGTCACATTAAGTGTTTTTGTTGTCATAGAAGGGGACATTTTGCTAGGGAGTGCCATGCTATGAAGACTGGACAACAGCATGCCAGTGTTCCCAGGACAGCACAGAGAGACATTCAGGTTTATTCTTTCAGTTGGAAATCAATGCCTTTCCGTGAAAGTGTTACAAGGCAACAGTGGGCACCCTGCAATCATTTTCAGTTAGAACTTGGGAGATTGTTTTTAGGTACTGAGCATCAAGAGTTGGAGCAGGCAGAGTAGATGACCACGCCAGATGGGAGGAGGCAGACCAAAAGAAAGTCTGAGGAAGATGTGGATAATTTCCTGATGGTGGCTGAATTGGAGTGGACTTTCATCTGAGCATTTTCTTATGACCAGGAGGACAAAGAAAAGAGGACAAGGGACTTCATCGTCTGGGACTTTCTTTCCACAGACTGCAAAGGACATTGCTAACCCTGTTTAAAGTAGCCTTCCAGGGACAACAAAGAAAAGTCTGATCGCCCAGAAGATACAGGGGTCGAAAGATGGTTTCAGATGAAGCTTTTTACAGGATATAAGGTAGAAGATGTTAGGGGGAGGGGAATAGGTTTTAAAAGAAGAAGGTGGTCAGACAAAGGAGAGTTGGTTTTGGAAGACAAAGAGGCAAGACATGGCTGCTTCAAGCTGGGGAACTTTGGAGACGTTTTGGGTTGGACTGAGCAAAGAACCATGAGATGACTCCATCATTGGAAGTAGATAGATGATAGATAGATAGATAGATAGATAGATAGATAGATAGATAGATAGATAGATAGATAGATAGATAGATAGATAGATAGATAGATAGATAGATAGATAGATAGATAGATAGATAGATAGATAGATAGATAGATAGATAGATATTGTACTATATATGTATATATATAATGCTTATTTTGCTAGAAAGGATAATTGGCCTGTGCATATTGTAGGCATATTTTGTAAGCTATGAATTGTGTTTTGTGAAGTTGTATGTGCGGCTTTTCTGTTTAGTAAAAGCATTGATACACTACAGAAGTCTAAGCTTCCTTGGCTTTTACCGCAGAACCTTTAATAGACACCAAGCAAAACAGTAGTTCACAAGGTTTCATGAATGAAAACTTAACACAGTTATACCGATTGGCTATTTCAGTGATCATCACTGTAATAAGCAATGACAGTGTAAAAAAAAAATCCTGATCTCCTGATCACCTTGGGGTATTTCCGCCAAAGAAATGTAGCAGAATCATTCAAAGTGAGACAGTGCTGAAAGCTAGTTATTAACCTTTCAAAAAAAAAAACCTGGCTGTGTGTGGGCAAGTTTTATCCCATAACTATAAAGCTTAACAAAAAATGGTTACACCAAGGTGTAGATTGCTGCTCTATAGATTGTTTTTAGTTTTGATTGTAGTGTACCTATAAGAAGCTGAAGAGTATTTGTGGAATATGTTTAGGTCACAGAGATTAATGTACTGGTCCATGGGTAGAAAATGGATGGGCTTTGGAGAATATTAAAAGAACTGGGGACCAGAGCGTGAGGAGTTTTGTATGATGGAGAGAAGCTGGGTGAAGTATATTTAAAAGTTCTAAAAAGAAATGCACAAGGAACAATTTAAATACATTGTTTAATATCATCCCGACAAAGATCATTCTGTAATCCAAACTTTTATAGCAGGACCAAACAGGTGAAGTCTCCAACAATAGAGAAAAAATGAATAAATAAATGCACAGTCTAATATATGCATGCCAGCAACCACAGGAGTGGTAGATTTTGCTGGCCTAATGTTATCTGCCATCTAATAGATCCTATTGAAAAGGAACAGAATTGCATGGTTACAGTATAATACCAAAAACAGCTCATGAAATAAAATAATCTTATGCAAGATTTTTCCAAGTTTCAGATGACCAATATATAATTTTTGGAAGCACTGTGACACTCAGATCATATTAGTCACATTTAATCCCCACACAGGACTATACTTTTCCTTAGCCAACTATTTTACAGAGGAGCTCCAGCCCCCACCAAAAAAAGTAAAATAATTAATATAATATTAGAACATATTAAGGACCTGTCTAGGGATCCCGCGATGTCGGCACACCAGGCAATTGTGCGGCCTCACAGCTGGTTCCCTACTGCGCATGCATGGAGTGCACTGCACTTTGTCAATGGCCCGGTGGCGGGGGAAGGAGAAGGGGGGCTGAACTTCCGGGGGACCTCACCACGGTGAGGTCATCCAAAAAGTGGGGATGGGTACCTGTCAAAAACAAAAATCAAAAAATAAGAAACCGCGCTAAAAAAGTGATGCATGAGTCCAATATAACAGTCCTATGATCATGAATGTGTGATCCCGATATCACTCCGGGTCAGAAGATTTTTTCCAAGAGAAATAATGATGGATAAACAAAACCAGCAAAAGACACTCCAACTTCAGTTGTGCTTACCAGAAGTAAGATTATGAGGGCGAGTGGCTTAAACCCAGCCTGGGCCTTTAGATGTATACTCCAGATGGAACAGGAGGGACGCCATCATCCCGTGTATTTCGTGAATATAGTACAAAAATATAAAAAGTATATATAGTGTAATATTGTTATGACATATACCACACCAAACAAAAAAAGGAAGGTGAACACCCAAAAAAACTTTAAATCACGTGTGATCATAAATCATATGCTACTAGCTAAACCAGTGAAGTGAGTGTCATGCAATCATGCACACACAAGTGAAAAAATATTATTGAAAAAATATTAAATAAGATGAGTAGAAAAAATGTGAAAGCTAACGACGTCTTCCAAATCTGCTTACCAGATGTAGGATAAGTGGTCGGCTTAAAGAATACTCCCAGTGAAAACTTGTAAAAATGTATGGAAGAATAGAATAAAACTTATAACCAGTATTATTAGTGATACAAACTGCTTACCAGAGGGCCATCCCTCATATGCAGATGCAGAGATCTGTTGGGGTTGTCAAGTCCAATAACATTCCCCCATACCAACCCTATAATTCGGGGCCCCCTAGATCTAGTTTTGGTCAAAGGAGCAGAGGGACCCGTCCCTCTACACCACCCCCTTGGAGGGGGAATCACTTAAATGATGGCAGAGGACGTCCCCTACCCAATTCCAATAGAGGTAGGGATTATGGCCCTGGTTACCAAGAATGGTGGGAACCCAACCAAGGCTATGACACTTTTCAGAGACCAGCCTACCAGGAACCTTACGTCTCTGATTGGGAGTACAATCTTCCCACACAAAACAGGTTTTTCCCCATGAGCGATATGAATGCTTATGAGGGAAGGCCGGATTCCCAGGGACCTGCTATTCGACAACAGGATAGCCAGGCCTCCTCTTTGCCCTATCCCCCTCAAAATTCTCAGGCACCCAATTTTCCTGGCCCCTCTTCTGGTGGCCCCAGGACTTGGGGTTTTTCCAGACCAGGCCAAGGTCTAAAAAGGCCAGTAGAAAAAAACGAGGAACTAGAGGGGGGAGGCGAGTACGATCAACAAAAGAGAGCCAGAGTGTAATTGGGCAGGGTATCTTTAATTTGAGCACCAAGGAGTTATCCCACTCTGAAAAAGTTGTTCTAGACAAAGGCCTCAAATTTGCCCCCCCTAGGAGCCTTAACCGGTTCCAGACTTATATGGATGTACACAAGTTTGTTCGCAAACTCAACATTAAACGCTACCTAGTTGGAAACCCTATTATAAGAAACTCGCAACCTTCTGATCGGTTCACCCATTCCGGTCTGGCGAATGCATCATTGTTCAATCCTCCGGGAACACTTGCCCCTACGTTGAAAGTATTCAGGGATGTGATCCTTAGGGATTTAGATAGGTTAGAAATCAAAAAAGCTAAAAACTCGAAAATTATACAAGAGGGTCTGGATGCTCTATGTAAAAATAAGGATTTAGTCATCCGCCCTGCGGATAAAGGGGGAGGGATAGTTGTTTTGGACCGGAAGGACTATATGGCCGAAATGGCCAGGATTCTTGGGGACACTGACACCTATACCCCCCTTCCTTCTGATCCAAAAGATGGCTATATGAGAGAGCTACGTGCTATTATCTCTAGGGGTTCCACTTTGGGAATCCTTGGAGAGAAGGAGAGGTTATTTCTAATCCCCAAAGCCCCTAAGACTCCCATTATTTATTACTTACCTAAGGTTCATAAGAATCCGATCTGCCCCCCGGGACGTCCCATTGTTAGTGGGATTGATTCGGTCACATCCCGGGTGGGCAGATATATCGATTTCTTCCTGCAGCCCCTGGTACAAAAAATGCCCTCCTACGTTAAGGATACACGTCATGTGTTAAACCTTTTGTCCAATATTCCTATAAAATCTGGTATATGGATGGGAAGTGCTGATGTCACTTCGCTGTACACCATTATCCCCCATGAGATGGGGTTGGAGGCGGTAAATGATGCCCTAGTCAGAGATTCTGGCCTTCATATCGATCAGATCGCTTTTGTTATGGAATTACTAAGTTTTGCGGCCTCCCATAATTATTTTTGGTTTGCAGACCGTTTTTATCGCCAGAGCCGTGGTGTTGCCATGGGGGCGAAATATGCCCCTAGCCTGGGGAACCTTTTCATGGCCAAATGGGAGGAGGATGTCATCTATGCCCACAGGAACCCCCATCTAGTCCTGTGGGCTAGGTATATAGATGACATCCTCCACCTATGGGATGGCGATGGCCAGGAGCTCCGTCAGTTCCTGTCCTCCCTCAATGTGAATAACCGGGGTATACACCTGAATTTTGAGCTGAGTCAAACTCAGATCCATTTTTTAGACCTAACTATAAGTGTGAATGATGACCGGTTATCCACATCTACCTTTTTTAAGGAAAGTGACCGTAATTCCTTTATTCCACTAGGAAGCTGTCATCACAGACCTTGGCTCAATGGGATTGCCAAGAGTCAGTATATGAGAATCCGCAGAAATTGCTCTGATACCCAAGAATTCTTGACAAAGAGTAACATTCTCACAGAAAGATTTCTTGAGAAGGGATATACTAAAGAAAAACTTTTACCTGTTTTGGAGGAAGTGTGTGGTATGGAGAGAGAGCGTTTACTGCAGGACAACCCTCGGGCCAAGGGTTTGAACCAGAGTCTTGGCGTTCCTTTCGTTACCACATACTCTCTCCAACATAAGGAGGTTAAGCAATTAATTTCTAAGCACTGGCACATCATCACCAACGATAGGGTGTTGGGAGGGGTCCTACCACCTAAACCTCTTACTGTCTTTAGGGGAGTGCCTTCTTTCCGGAACAAATTAGCTCCGGGTGTCTTGGATCCCCCAACAGATAAAATTACCTTCTTTGACCAACTGACAGGGTATTATAAATGTAACCGGTGTCGGGTATGTTCTCTGAATTCCTGTTCGAACAGGAGAATTCAGACTTTTATGTCCACTGTTACTGGCTATTCCCATACCATTACCCCCTTCATTACGTGTACCACCCGTGGGGTAGTCTACATGTTGCAATGCCCTTGTGGCTTGCAGTATGTGGGGCGGACCAAACGCCCCCTACGGGTTAGGCTCAATGAGCACATCACGAACATTATGACAGGGTTCAAGAACCATTCGGTCTCTAAGCATTACCGTCTTGTTCACGACAGAGACCCCTCCAATACTCTGTTTGTCGGCATTGATCGATATAGGCCGTATTGGAGAGGGAGCTCCCTTGTACGAGACATTTCAAAGTTAGAGATGGCTTGGGTCCATAGGCTTAAATGTTATACGCCACATGGACTGAATGTAGATGTGGATGTAAATGCCTTTATTGATAACTCCTAATGGGGTCCCTCATAGCTGCCCTTGGGGCGAGAATATCCATGTATTTGTATTAGGGATTGACATGGCCGAATTGGGATGGTGGTCCCCGATATGCGATACAATCTCTCCCTATATATATTTCTTTTTTATATATAAATTTTCCCTTTTATTATGGTTTTTTCTGCAGTTTGGGTGATTTATGTACATAATTGTATCAATTTTATTAATTTTATTATGATCATTTATTTTATGATTAAGGTCTTATATTTAGTGTTTTTGTGTATGGGTTCACATGTTGAGGTCTGTGCTCCACCAGTACAGCCCACACCATGGACCAACATTATTAATTTAAATGTTGGTTTAACCGACTGGGCCTATGCTATGATTTTTAGTTTGTCTTTAGGGACCCTGTGCTTACCTATCAATTTAAGTCTGGAGTTATTACACTCCATACAGTATACATGGGGAGGGCCCTTTTTTACATTAAGAGAGGGTTTTACAAATGTTTTTGGTTTATGCAAATTTACATGTTCTTTTTAGAGTTTTATATTGGGCTATCTAGCCGTCCTGCAATTTTGGGAGGCGTGAGCATCTCTATGGTAGGATGGCTATTTGAATTGAATGGTGCCTGGTACATTAAACAGTGACGCCCACACCTAAGATGGCTTCGCTGTCTTAACATGGAGATGCTGATGCCCACACCTAAGATGGCGTTTTTGTGTTTTCCCTAAACGGAACTCAGAACGAGGCTTGGGTAGGGTTTATAATGTGGTGGCTTAGCACGCTGCCCGTTCCCCATTGAAAACGTCAAACGTGTGACGAAACGCGTCTGGGAGGGGCGTGCTAACGTCACCACATTACGCTATTGAGGACGGGAGTGTGTCCGGAGGCCGGCCGGCTCCGTATTTCGTTTCTTTATTCGATTGCTTTTATTCGACCATTGTAAGTGCTTTTTCGTTTCTTAATAAATGTGATTTAGTCAGTATTACACTATCTGGCTCTCCATTATTCACATGCCGCTGAGTCGGGACGGAGAAGACAGGATGTGACATACCATTTCAGCTGGGAGTGTTTGTGTACCCAATACATCTGCTTATGTGCCTTTCCTGTCTGGTAAGGGGACAACCCTAAAGGTTTGCCTTACTTATCCTCTGGTGGCGGTTCTTATGCTTCTACATATCTGCATATGAGGGATGGCCCTCTGGTAAGCAGTTTGTATCACTAATAATACTGGTTATAAGTTTTATTCTATTCTTCCATACATTTTTACAAGTTTTCACTGGGAGTATTCTTTAAGCCGACCACTTATCCTACATCTGGTAAGCAGATTTGGAAGACGTCGTTAGCTTTCACATTTTTTCTACTCATCTTATTTAATATTTTTTCAATAATATTTTTTCACTTGTGTGTGCATGATTGCATGACACTCACTTCACTGGTTTAGCTAGTAGCATATGATTTATGATCACACGTGATTTAAAGTTTTTTTGGGTGGTCACCTTCCTTTTTTTGTTTGGTGTGGTATATGTCATAACAATATTACACTATATATACTTTTTATATTTTTGTACTATATTCACGAAATACACGGGATGATGGCGTCCCTCCTGTTCCATCTGGAGTATACATCTAAAGGCCCAGGCTGGGTTTAAGCCACTCGCCCTCATAATCTTACTTCTGGTAAGCACAACTGAAGTTGGAGTGTCTTTTGCTGGTTTTGTTTATCCATCATTATTTCTCTTGGAAAAAATCTTCTGACCCCGAGTGATATCGGGATCACACATTCATGATCATAGGACTGTTATATTGGACTCATGCATCACTTTTTTAGCGCGGTTTCTTATTTTTTGATTCTTGTTGGTGGACTACACTTGTAACCGCAGCTGGTGTTTATATTTTTTATTTATTATTTCCTATCCTTTTATTTACTGAGCGCAGTTTTTTTCTTTTTCACCTGTCAAAAACAGTTACCCGCTCCTCCCTCTCCCTCAAAAGATGCCAAATGTGGCAGCGGAGGGGGGGGGGGGGGACAAACCAAACGGAACATCCCCTTTTGGGTGGAGCACCACTTTAATGTATACACACATAAGAAAGGCATGCTTGTGTTTAGCAGTACAACCAACAAATAAATAAATGATTAAATTCCTACAGTATGCATGGTACAAAATGAAATCCAATGATTCTACAATCTAATTATATCTTTAGCCTACTGATATGGCACCCTCTACAAAAATATTTAGATACTTTTGTAGCGCTGGTAGATTTGCGATCTACCATCTGATAGGTAAATTTAGTAACTTGTTTGTTAGGGAAGTTATGCCTCGTACACACGAGCGGACTTTACGGCAGACTTTGCCCAGCGGACTTTTCAACAGACTTTATGACGGACTTTCTGAATGAACAGACTTGCCTACACACAATCCACCAAAGTCCGTCGAATTTGTACGTGATGACCTACCACCGGACTAAAACAAGGAAGTTCATAGCCAGTAGCCAATAGCTGCCCTAGCGTGGCTTTTTGTCCGTTGAACTAGCATACAGATGAGCGGACTTTTCGACCGGACTCGAGTTTGACGGATAGATTTAAAACGTGTTTCAAATCTAAGTCCGTCCAACCTTTGAGAAAACAAAGTCCGCTGGAGCCCACACAAAATTGAATTGTCCGACGAAATCCCATCCGCCGGGCAAAGTCTGCCGTAAAGTCCGCACGTGTGTACGCGGCATTAGATTTGCCTCTGTTCCAGCTTGGCTGATGTTGCGTGTGTTTCCATACTGAGCCGGTGGGTGTCGCTGTTACCACTGGCTAGTGTTGGAAAGGCAACGTGTCAAAGCATATGGGTGCTCCTCTGTCCTGGAGACGACTCAGTGGAGGTGGTCCTCCGAGTTGCATTCTGGGAGAGGGTATTTATGGGTCAGACGCCATATTTTGGGATTCGTTTTAAAGCCTCCTGCTGGCCCTCCTGGCCGACAGGTATGCGTTAGAGTGCTACCTCGTGGTCCTCCATTCCGGAGGCCCGCGTCACTGTGGCACATGTGTGGGCCCAGAAGCTTGTCTGAGGCCTACCACAGCAGCCGAGGAATGGTCCTGAGCTGTCTATCCAGAGTGAAGAAGCTGGACAACCGAGGAGATCCAGGGGAGGACCCGTCATGGAAGGATCATGCAGAGTGCTGGTCTGGAGAGGGGCCTGGTGACTCGGTTGGAGGACGTATCCTAAAATAACTTTACAGCATAGTGTTGCCGGGTTTGGCTTAAAGGTTCAAGCACTGTGACTGACATTCACCACAAAACCAATACATCCTGTGGCAGAGGATCATACGGGTTCATCCCAAGCAAGTCTGTGGCAGAGACTTTTGTTCGTGCTATGTACTGGCTGCTAGGCAAGTGAGAGAGGCCTATCCAGGCGAGCAAAGAGTGTGTCCCACGAGGGGAGCGCATTCTACTGTAATATTCAACTCTAAAGGACATTTGTCAAGAATCCTACAGAAAGGTATTTGAGCTTTCCCTGCAGTTTCCCTTCTGCCTCTTTCCTGCTACTTCCTTCGTTAATTGTTCAATAAAGCCTTGAAAACGTACTCAAGTGTTGGTGCTTGTATCGTCCGGAGGTAAACTCAACGGAACCCTAGACCCGGTGCCAGTGAAATAGAGGGAAGGAGAGTGAAGGTAACAAGCCCACTTTAAACCACCAGCTCCACCGAGAGTTATTGCTACACTTTCAAATAAATAAAAGCGTTGTTATATCCACAGCGAAACCCTACAGCAAAACCACAACCTTGTCTTCTATATATAAAAATAAAATTCTATACAAAGGAGAAGTATGGCCACAGGAATACAGTTTGTTCTGCACTCCTGTTACCAGTTTTAAAGTCTGCTGTCGGCTGATGTCACTCAGCAGGTCCAGGCTCAGGAAGGATCCTAAGAATATTGTAGGGATCCACCCAGATGCCTGGACCAGCACCTGGCTCAGCCTCTCAGCAATCCTCCACAGCCAAGCACTCCAGTGAGGAGGAACAGAGCAGAACAAAGCAGAGAGCTAAAACTGACATTGATGGCTCTCTGCTCAGAGAGGAGGGGGAGAACTGAGCGATCAGTGGTGTTTGATTGCTCATTCTTCACTGCAGAGCCATATAACATGATGGAAAACAGACCTGGGCACACCAATAACAGCAATGGAATGGGAACAGATCTTAAAAAACTACAGCTCACTGTTAAAGCAACTCCACCACAATAATTATTAGTTACTAATGAGATGGTATATTATATAATGGTAAAGGCTTGTGAAATGTGTACAGGGCTCTTTCCCCTGTTGCTCTAGGAAGGCAAACACATCTGGTAGGATTGTCCAAATATTATTGGGTTAATGTATATCAACCGATATATAGAATGCTGGGCAAAGGTGAAAACCCAATGCACTTCTCAATTTAAAACATGTAGATGTAGCTAGACATTGTTTAAAACCCTTAAGCAGACCATAGATGGAAAAAAAAAATGACTTGATTTCATCATCCACATTCTCGATGTGGATGAAGGAATCCTCCTTGATGAGCTATTGTATTCTGACAATGGGGAGGTTTCCTCGCTGCTGTACATGAACAAATGTCGGCAAGAAGGTGATGGTGGAAAATAAGCTTCCTTATTGAAGACAGGGAGTAAAATGTTTCATAGCACGACCCACACAAATGTGTTTCAGTCCAGAAAAATACCTTAAAAATACCTTATCAACAGCCCTGGGAAGCCCTGTTGCCGATGTTTGTCCACTGAGAAGCAGATGGAGACCGCTAGTCTGGCATGGTGAAGCACCATACTAAAGCCTGATAGAGTTATAATTGGGTTGTAGCACCTTACCTTGTGGAACTGTATGTCCCCACTGCTAGAGCCGGTGGCACTGATTGAACAGGGAAAATCTGACAGGCCGGTTGTACAACTAGCCTGCCCATACATGGATTCAAATTCGACTGATCCCTGATGAACCAGATGAATTTTGATCCATGTATGGCTGGCTTTACTTACTACAGGTAACCAGACCTTAGTGAGTGTTTGGTGGTCAACCCCACCCACAAAAGCACAGGTTAGGCAAAAAATGGCATGGTATTTGTTTAACAAAAAAAGGTGCACTTCTAAAAAAAAAAAAAAGGTTACTCTGGATTTAACACTACCCAACAACTTTGATTGTACCAAAGTAAGTTCCTTCCCTTCACCTCTATTAATTTATTTTTCATTTTACAACTCTTATGCCACGTACACACGGTCAGATTTTCCATCGGGAAATGTTGGATGTGAGCTTGTTGTCGGAAAGTCTGACCGTGTGTATGCTCCATCGAACATTTGCTGTCGGACTTTTTGCCAACAAATGTTTGCTAGCAGGTTCTCAAATTTTACGCTAAATAAAACTTTGTTGTCGGAAAGTCTGATCGTGTGTACACTAGTCCGTCGCACAAAAGTTTACGCATGCTCGGAATCAAGCAGAAAGAGCCGCACTGGCTATTGAACTTCCCTTTTCTCAGCTCGTTGTACGTCTTGTACGTCACCGCGTTCCCACGTTCAAAATTGTTGGCCATCATTTGTGAGACTGTGTGTATGCAAGACAAGTTTGAGCCAACAACCTTTGAACAAAAATCCACGGTTTTGTTGCAGAAAGTCCGATTGTGTGTACGGGGCATTAGGCTGCATTCATATCTGAGCGTAACATCTTTGAGCGTTTTTCCAGTGTTTTTGTGCGTTTTTATGTGCGACTTGCGTGTTTTTATACAGCATTTTTGAGCTTAGCCATTTTTTTATTAGCCAACTAAGAAAACTATTATCTGTTGCATCATTTGTTGCTAGGTATTTCAGCTTTTATAGCTTTTCCATTAGCTTTTACTTCTTTTTTATTATTATTCTTCTTTTATTATTATTATTTTTTTGGTTGGTGTAAGGGGTTAGAATTGGGATTAGGGGTTAGAGTTATTTATTATTTATTTTTAGGGTTAGGGTGTTAATACTACTACTAATACTAATACTGCTAACAATAATTATAATAAATGAATAAATAAACTTAAAATAAATACACAAATTAATAAAAAAAAATCATAAATAAATAATAAATACATTCAATAAATGAATACTAAATAATATTAAATAAATAATTACCCCCTAAAAATATTAGTAATACATAACAAAACACCCTAGCCCTAACAGAAAACAAATACATAAATATATTATTATTATTATTATTATTATTATTATTATTATTATTATTAATAATAATAATAATAATAATTGTTTTTTATATTTTTTAAGGTTAGGGGTTAATTATTATTTATTTATGTATTATTACATATTAATAATTAGTTTTATTTGTTTATGATGAATTTTAGTTATTTGTGTATTTATTTTACATTTATTTATTCATATATTATTACTATTTTATTTTTTTATTTTTTTTATTATTTATTTGAGCAGAAAATCGTCCAAAAACGTGCGACAAAACAAAGGAATGCACAAAAAAGAGCAAATGGCACGTTTCCATTCATTTCTATGGGAATAAAAATGCGCCAAAAATGCTCAAATCTGTCCGATTCAAGCTACAAAAAAAGCTCCAGAACTTTTTTGAGCTTCAGACAAATTGAAGTGGATATGTGATCCATCTCCATAGAGAATAATTTTTTTTTTCTCCTCCAGCGTTTTGGAGCTTCAAACGCTGAGGTGTGAATGGAGCCTTTCCCTTGTTATGCTCTTGTAAAAATGACATTTCTATTTAGTGATATATGCTATACAGATATAGATTGATAACTGTACCTATGTCCTATAGATCAGGATTCAAGATTTGTAAACAGGTTGAGGCACTCAGGACTTTCATGATACAACATGAACTCACAACACAAAATTCTTATTAAAATCCTAATATTTATTTAAAAAATCTAATGTAAAAAATAATTTCACAAATATTATTGTCATCTGTAATGCCACGTAGACACGGTCAGATTTTCCGATGGAAAATATTCGATGGGAGCTTGTTGTCGGAAATTCCGACCGTGTGTAGGCTCCATAGGACATTTTCCATCGGAATTTCCGACACACAAAATTTGAGAACTGGATCTCAAATTTTCCGACAACAAAATTCCGATCGTGTGTACACAATTCCAACTCACAAAGTTCCACGCATGCTCGGAATCAAGCGGAAGAGCCGCACTGGCTATTGAACTTCATTTTTCTCAGCTTGTCGTATGTGTTGTACGTCACCGCGTTCTTGACGTTCGAAATTTCCGACATTTGTGGGACCGTGTGTATGCAAGACAAGTTTGAACCAACATCCCAAGGAAAAAATCCATGGATTTTGTTGTTGGAATGTCCGATCGTGTGTACGGGGCATTAGACAATAGAACACAGAACATTAAAATAAATATTCCCCTCCAAAGATTGGATATTTATGGTATAGTATCCTCCCAACCATAGGAGATCTACATTAGCAATGATCCAGTCTCTCACGCAACATGTTTCGTGGGTAACCCGCTTCTTCAGGAGTTTTAGTAGGGGGAATATAGATCTGTAGAAAAGTGGACATAGTGAAAATATACATAAAAATATATTCAAGGTATAGACAAGTTGGAGATTGCTTTGGTACAATTTTGTTTTATCTTATGCCATGGATACGATGCTTTATGCTATTGTCCGATGACATTTTGTGCTGCAGTTTTCTTGCTGCAGACGCACATGTGTGTCTATACATCTATGATCGTCTATATCTTGAATATATTTTTCTGTATATTATCACTATGTCCACTTTTCTACAGATCTATATTCCCCCTACCAAAACTCCTGAAGAAGCGCGTTACCCATGAAACATGTCGAGTGAGAGACTGGATCATTGCTAATGTAAATCTTCTATGGTTGGGAGGATACTATACCATAAATATCCAATCTTTGAAGGGGGGTATTTATTTTATTGTCCTGTGTTCTTGTTCTGTGTTCTATTGTCTAACAGTTGACAATAATATTTGTGAAATGATCTTTTAAAATTCAATTTTTGTAATAAATATTACGCTTTTAATAAGAATTTAGTGTTGTGAGTTTATGCTGTACTATGAAAGACCTGAGTGCCTCAACCCTTTTCCAAATCTTGAATACAAATCTATTTATTTGAGTTTCCAAACAATCTAAAACATTATCCATTCTCTGCAAGACTTTGATCTACATCTCTGCCTCCTATCAGAATTCAAAGATAACATGTCTTTATACATATGACTAATAAAACATATTTTAACCAAACTAATATATGAATTATATAAACAGATGTGTTTGAATATAACCCATAACAATATGATTTTTTTATTTTATTATTTCAATGTACTCAGAAACTACAGTAAAAAAAATGACTGACACATACAAGAGAGAGCATGCTGGGAGTAGGATCCTAGAAGATGGCAGGTCAGGGGCAGGCATAGATGTGTACTAAAAGTAATTGTGAACTACAAGTAGGAAGCATATATGTCTGTGCTATAGAGAAGAGACATTGCAGATTAAACATTTTGCTAAAAAACACAGAGTAAAAAACTATCTAGCTCTATATCTGATCTGAAATAATTGGCTGCAATAAACAGTTAGTCTGAGAAAGAGGAGCATAGAAATAAAAATGAAATATTAGCAGAGCTTTGAGAGAATGGAATGGAAATTGTATGTAGCCTAATTTAAAAATCTGCAAATAAATAATTGGAATGATGCATTGGCTGGGGAAAATTTGAGCAGGATAATTGGTTAAAACTGTGCCGATGTGTGAAAGGAAATTTTTATCATACATTTATGTTTGAATAACGTCAAAACCAGAATCATATTTACTAATTCTAATTTGCTTGTAGTGATTCAAGGAAGCACCAAGCAACCTTTTCTTGACTTTAAACCAAAATGTAGTAAAACCCATTCTGTAACAGACAAATAAAAGATTTTAATATGTATTGCATTACACTTTACAATAAATTACATTACAGTGATACTGATTTCCTGCAGCCTATTTGCAGCCACTTCATATGTAAATTTGCATGCTCTAGTGTCAGCTGTTCGTTTCAATATATTTTATTTTCCAATAAAAGTGAATACATCATAGGCAATAAACATGAAGCAGGTCCACAGCCCCGCCATACCTGAGAATGATGTAACAGTTACAGAAAAATAATCATCATATAGTACAGGAAATTCTTAAAGTGATCAGAAAGTGATAAGTATAACTTGGTAAGCAATAATACATAAGAGGTTTCATGTAGTTGAGGATGAAATCCCGGAGGGCAAAGACTAAGTTATCTAGTTCTTTATTATTTAACTCGGGTCACCTCTCTTTATGTTATGGTGGGAGATCCCAGACGGAGGGAGCTCCACCACCCCAATAGGGAACATTCTGTGGCAGAGCTCCCCCCCCCAAGACCCCCCATCCCGACATTTATCTTGCAGTAAGTAACATTTGTGAAGAGAAAAAAACAAAAGAAAACACAAAAAAAGAAAACAACCCATCACTTTCTGTGGAGGGTAATAAGCATTTTTGGCTTACAAGACAGATCAAAGGTCTAGGAATAGCCACAGACCAGAAATTATGGCATGTATTTGCCCGCCCTGACAAACAATTAGGTTAAATGCAATGGAAAAAAAATGGAAGAAAAAATATTCTTAACAAGTAACTGGTTTTTCCATTTTTGAGGAGTGTGCGGTATACCAACATAATGCTAGACCACATTACTAAAGAGTAATTTTGTTTAGTCTAGTTAAAAATCATTTGAGAAAGAAGAGGGGGGTGGGGACCTTAGGGAGAGTGAGAATGGGAGGGGGAAGAGGAGAAAAGAAAGGAAAGAGACAGAAGAAGAAATGTGAGTTTATATTGGAAGCCAACTGGGAGGAGCCCAGAGTCCTGTAGTCGCCTCTTGAGGGCTCTAGTAGAGGGATATTCCCACAAAATCCGCCCAAGGCTCCCACACCATTTTGAACTTTTCTGTGCGATCCAAGACCACGCCCGCCATCTTTTCCTGGTTCATGATCCAGGATATCTTACGTTTGGCCATAAGGGTGGAAACATATGGTTGCTTCCAAGCTTTGGCCATCGTGAGCTTAGCTCCTAAAAGGATAAAGTGTATGAGGCGTTGCGTGATCCTGGAGGCTCCCTGTACTGGGAAGTTAAGGAGTGCTATGAGGGGAGATACTTGTATGGATAAGGCCGTGATTTTGTTAATCCTGGTGAAGATCCTGTGCCAAAACTGGCGTATTCTGGGACAGGACCACCACGTATGTATCATATCACCTCTTAATTCACAACCTCTGAAGCAGAGAGGAGAGGAGGATGGGAAAATCGCAGCTAATTTAGATGGGACTAGGTACCATCTAGTTATAACTTTTGCGCTAGCTTCCATGAGGCTGGTATTAAGAATCCCCTTGAAGGAGTTTGCAAAATTTCGGTGCCAAGTGTCGGTTTTCCATTGTTGTGCCAAGTCCTCCTCCCATTGCATCATGTAAGGTGCCTTGGATTGTGTTGATGATAGGGCCCTATAGATCACCGAAATTCCCCCCCTCTGCTCACTGGCCTGGCCACACCAAGATTCATATTCAGTTATTAATAATTTGTGGGAAGATGTCTTGCACTTTTTTTGTAAAAAGTTTGAGATTTGAGAGAATCTGAAAAATTCTGAGGAGGGCATTTCTAAGTTGCTAATACAATATGGTTTGGAGATCGGGCCCAAAGGCCTGAGAAAGTGGCCAATCCTGTAAAGCCCTTTGTCTAGCCACCATTGAAAGGCTTTAATGTCTAGCCCCGGTGGGAAGTCAGGATTATGAAATATATGTTTAAGAGGTTCTATAGGAGATGAGATCTGGTTGTTTTTCCGTATACAATCCCAGAGATGGAAAGAGTGTGAAAGCGTCGGGGATAGGATTGAAGGTCGTCGTTTTTTAGGGCACCAGAGGAGATAGTCTATGGTATGGAGTGGTACTGCCAGCCTTTCAATATGCACCCAGTCAGGTTTTCCCCAACGGGAGTAAACTGCTGATATTTGAGCAAGGTGGGCTGCTTGGAAATACCAGAGTAGGTTAGGTAAGCCCAGTCCGCCACCGGTCTTGGCTCTAAACAGGATTGATTTTGAGAATCTATGACCTCTTTTGCCCCAAACAAATTGTATAATTTTGGCTTGGAATTTTTTAAGTCGGGCTTTGTCAATAGGGATTGGGAGGGCCCTAAAGTAATATAGGATGCGGGGAAGAAGGGTCATTTTAATTGAATTTATTTTGCCAAGCCAGGATAGAGAGAGCCCAGACCACCTGGTCAAGTCCTCTTCCAGTTTTTGGTATAGCTGAGGATAATTAGCTTGATAGAGGAATTCTATCTTGGGGGTCAATTTAATCCCCAGGTATGTTATATGCGCATCATTCCACGTGAACCTGAAACTCTCTCTTAACCTGGCCAGCAAAGGGGTAGGTAGGTTGATGTTGAGCGCTTGAGACTTGTCATAATTTACTTTAAGTCCTGAGATAGATCCGAATTCGTCAAGGAGGCGGCATATGTTGGGGAGGGAGGTCAGGGGAGACGATATAAACATTAGGATGTCATCTGCAAACAATGCACATTTGTGGTGACGGGGGCCACACTGAACCCCCTGTATGTTCGGATTGGATCTGATGGTGATTGCTAGGGATTCGATTGCTATGGCAAAAATCAATGGGGATAGGGGACACCCCTGTCTTGTACCTTTCGAGATGGGGAAAGACTCAGAGTAAAATCCCTGCAGACGTACCTGGGCTGTGGGGAATGAGTATAGAGCATGCAGAACATTCAGAAAGGAGTCCCCAAAACCCCATCTATGTAAAATGTTGAATATATAATTCCAATTTACGGAGTCGAAAGCTTTTTGGAGATCTAGGGACAACAGACAGCCTTGTCTGGATGGGCCTCCATCCCAATTTGAGTTGAGGAGAGAAATAATATCTATCGCACGTCTAGTTTGATCTGGACCCTGTCTTCCAGGAATAAAACCTACTTGGTCTTTGTGAATGTATAAGCTAATAAAGGAAGCCAGGCGGTCTGCAAGGATCTTAGTCAGGAACTTCAAGTCATTATTGATAAGAGAAATAGGCCTGTAGTTGCCTACAGAGCTGGGGTCTTTGTTGGGTTTGGGGAGGACTGTGATGTGAGCCATATTAAGTGAGGAGTCCAGTTGTCCCCCTTGTCTGAGGGCGTTGAAGAACCGGGCCATATATGGGGCAAGTGTGATGGCATAAGTTTTATAATAGGTTATAGAAAACCCATCTGGGCCTGGTGCTGAGAGAGTTTTAGAGTTTTTAATGACCGAGCATACCTCTTCTGCTGAGATAGGGGCATCTAATTTTTGACGGTGGGTATCTTGTAATTTAGGAATTTGAATGCTATTTAAAAAACTGTCCATCTCCCGTTGAGGAGGGTTTTGATCCCCTCTGTATAAGGCTTCGTAGTAACTCTGAAATTCACCCATGATACGTTGGGGATTCTGAGAGAGTGTGCCCCCCTGGATTTTAATTTTTGGGAGAGCTTGGGACCTGAATTTTGGAGAGAGCCTACTTGCTAGCATTGAACTTAATTTGTCGCCGTGGCAGTAAAATTTGGATCTATTCCATCTTAACCATTTTTCGGCCTTGGTAGTGAGGGCTAGGTTTAGTGCCGTACGGGCTGCGTCTAGTTTGGCTATGGGTACCGAGCTAGGGTTAGTTTTGTGCATTTTGGCCAAATCAGAGAATTCCTTATCTAGTTTTGCGATTTCCGCTTTATTGGACTTGTTAATGTGTGAAGCTATTTGAATTAAGTGGCCTCTAAGGACTGCCTTGTGGGCTGCCCAGAGGCAAGAGGGGCTAATATCTGGTGTGTCATTAGTGTGAAAATAGGATTTGATAAGTTTTTCGATTTCCGCTGCTCTGGACGGGTCACTCAGGATGGATTCATTAAGTCTCCAGCGTCGATCAGGGAGCCTGCTTCCCCGGCGGAGGAGTGTCAAAACTACCATGGAGTGATCCGACCAGACCACCTCTTTAATAAAAGCTTTTTTGGTTAGTGGGATAGAGGGTGATGTAAGGAGAATATGGTCGATCCTAGAGAAGGTTCCGTGTGGGTTGGAGTAGTGTGTGAAGTCTCGGGTAGTGGGGTTGACTTCCCTCCATATGTCGACCAGACCATGTTGAAATAGTAATTTGGCTAAACGGAGGCTCTGATTAGAAGGTCTGGTTAAGCGTGCGCCCGGGGGTCTAGATTTATCCAATCCCTGATCAAACGCGGTGTTGGAGTCTCCCCCAAAGATCACCGTGCCTTCAGTTAGCGGATTTAGGGTCTGCAGCATGTTTTGGAAGAAAGCTAATTGGCCAGTATTGGGGGCGTAATATGAGATAAATGAGTATAATTGTCCATCTAATTCACCCACCAGTAATACATATCTTCCATCGGGGTCTTTGTGTTCTGACTTTAAGGTGAATTTGCTTCTCTTTGAAATAAAAATGCCTACTCCCTTAGTCTTAGTCTCGGCATTGGCCAAAGAAAAGAAGGGGAAGTTAGCGTGAATGAACGATGGGCAGAAATTTTTAGGGAAGTGGGTTTCCTGTATGAGAATAACGTCAGCTTTTTGCGAGTGCATATAGTTAAAAATTTTACGTCTTTTAATGGGAGAATTCAATCCCTGTACATTATGCGTAACTACCTTGATAGTAGTTTGTATCTGTGGTGTATTAGCCATTGAGCAGAAGTGGGGAGCGATCCGGGGCCAAATCAACACTTACCCAATCGAGTTCAGTAAGGCCAAGGTACCTCGTAGGCCTATCAGAGTCCTCGGATGTCAATATACAACCTTGGGGTGTTTCCCCCCAGTCGACTTCTGAAAAGAGAATATAATGAGCGTCTTGTGAAAGAGAGATGAAAGTAAAGGAGACAGAAAAGATGAAAGACAAGGGAGTCTTCCGAGGGATGGAGGTGACAGGATCCCCCATCTATGTTAAGGGTGAACTTTAGAGTCCCTCTAAACAACGGGGACTACACTTGTCCAGAGAAGAGACTAAAATCTGATCTCACAGACAAGAGGGGGTGCATGAGCACCACTCCAGCAGACAGGCCGCTAAATCTATATCTCTAAATAAGACCGAAAAAGGGGTAACTTATATAGGTTGCAAGGCTCAAACATTAATAACTGGCATAATATTCCACCCTAGGTAGCTTCAACTAATGGAAATGTAAAAAAAGAGCAGGAGGTGAGACTACATATTGCCTTGAAAAAAGAACAAAAAAGAATAAAAACGTAACGAAAAACTGTGAGCCTTTTTAGGATGGCGATAAAAAACTGGATCCCTGTGGGCATAGATGCCCATGGTGGAGGGGGTAGGGGGGAAGAGTATTCCGGATGGGTCGGGTACTCTAGGTAATACTTTCAGAGATAGGGATACAGGAGGAGCTGTTCACTATGATGAGCCCAAACTGATTGGGGTTATTATCATTCCTCCTCCTCCTCTCAGACACCGCCATAGGGACATGGCCGAGAGGGGGGCCCCAATTATAAATTGTGTTAAGTGTAAATTTTAGGTAGGGCTCATATCCCCGGCCGGGACTCCCCGTGAGATCCCCTCGGTCCAGTAAAAAATTCAGGCCAAGGGGTGACCATCCCACGAGGGACCAACCCGGGGTGCGAGACCCCCCAGGTCACCTGAGAGGAAAGAAAAGAAAAAAAGAAAAAAAGTCCACTAGGACCGGACACGGCCCAGATGGCCTTAAACTCAAAAGAGTCATGGAGGGACTGTCTCCTTATGTTTCTTGGACTTCACCGATTCCCAAACTGGTGTCAGGGGGCTGGTTGGAAGTTGTCTTTTCGTTGAATTTGGATTTGATCCCGACGGTGTAGAGTTAAAGTCCTGGCTGATAAGGCCCAGTTGAAGCAGAACCTTTTCACCTTCTTGAAGCGAACCGAAAGTGTATGATTTGTCCTTCCAGATGAATTTTAGCTGAAACGGAAATAGCCACCAATACTTGATATCCTTGTCCATCGGGATTTGGAGGAGTGGTTTCAAGGCTCTCCTCTTCTGTATAGTGGATGAGGAGAGATCCGCAAAAATTTGCAGTTGGTGGCCTTGAAAGATGATTTTAGGCATTGTTCTTGATTTCCGCATTAGTTCCTCCTTGATGGAGTAAAAATGTGGTTTGACCACGACGTCACGTGGAAGACCGTCTGCTCTAGGTGGTTTGAGAGCCCTGTGAGCCCGGTCTAACTCCAATCTGTGCTGTGGGGTGTCAGGAAGTAATTCCTTAATGAAAGCTTGTATTGTGCCTGGTATGTCTTTATAAGACTCAGGGAGCCCCCTTAATCTGAAGTTATACCTTCGATTCCTGTTCTCCAGGTCGTCAATCTTTGCATGCGCAGTTTCAAGCTGTTCTCGGAGAATCTGTATGCAGGCAGTGTTCAGATTTGTTCTAGATGAGGTGGCTTCCAGGTGTGTTTCAATTATTTCCATGCGGGATCCAATATTCTGTAGATCTGCTTTGATATCATTAGTAATCCTATTAGCAGTGTTAATTAATCCCCTGTCCAGGAGTACTGCAAATTTATCAAAGAGATCCGCAACATCAACAGGCTGAGGTAGGCCCGAGTCCCCGGGCTGTAGTAGTTGTTGTGACTGGGGAGGGCCTGCTTCCATAGAGGAAAAGTCTGCACCTGCTGTACAGCGTCTTAATAGGGATTCGGTAGAAGCAGGGGAGTTGAGGCCCATGGCAGTGCTGTGTGCAAGGTTGTCTTGCTGCAGTAGAGAGGGGGAGGACGTGGGCCGCGAGGTCTGTGTGTTATCTGAGGAGACACAGTGAGGGGCCGCCGCCATCTTAGCTGTATCAGTCCGGGCCGGTGAGGCTTCAAAAGCGGGCTGTAGGTTGCGTCTTACCGCTCCGGAGTACATGTGGACGGTCCCCGGGTTGTCTCCCACACTTGGGGGGTGGATCCAGTCGGCTGATGCCGTTCGGTCTGCTCTCTCTGAGGCCGTAGCTGCTGGAGCGGGACGGAGCTCCCGGACTAAGCGTCCATGTTAGGTGCCGCCGCGCATGCGCCTCTAGTGTCAGCTGTTCATCGTTACTTTTGACATGCTTCCAGATGGTGATAATGATAGAACGTGCCTATGTAATATGCTCTGGCAAGCCTACTTGTAGTCTCTATCTGGAGTCCATATGACAGGGTGACAATGCTGGAGCGCAGCTCAGAGACAGGGACAGGGAGTTATCACCAATAGAGAACTGCTTCAGCAAGGGCTTTTTTAAATCAAGAATCACCAGTTATTATTCCAAACGAAAACTGCACATTTAGAAAGATCAACTTTTTAAAATGATATTAACAGTTTAAAAGAGATTATAGTGACTGTTACAAATAGTTACATAGTTAGTCAGGTTATATATATATATATATATATATATATATATATATATATATATATATATATATATATATATATATATATATATATATATATATATATATATATATATATATATACAATCCTATACCCACAGTAGATCCAGAGGAAGGCGAAAAGGTCCAGCAAAGCATGATCCAATTTGCTCCAGCGGGGGAAAAAATCCTTCCTGGTCCCCCGAGAGACAATTGGATATTCCCTAGATCAACTTTACCTATAAATGTTAGTACCCAGTTACTGTATATTGTGTACATTTAGGAAAGACTCCGGGCTTTTTTTATAGCAATCTACTGAGCTGGCCAGAACCACCTCTGGAGACAGTCTATTACACTCTGGCACAGCTCTTATGCCCCGTACACGCGGTCAGATTTTCCGATGGAAAATGTGCGATCGGAGCGTGTTGTCGGACATTCCCACCGTGTGTGGGCTCCATCGGACTTTTTCCATCGGATTTTCCGACACACAAAGTTTGAGAGCAGGCTATAAAATTATCCGACAACAAAATCCGATTGCGTCAATTCCGACTGTGTGTGGCCAGTTCCGACACACAAAGTGCCATGCATGCTCAGAAGAAATTCCGAGACGGAACAGCTTGGTCTGGTAAAATTAGCGTTCGGAATGGATACAGCACTTTCGTCACGCTACAATGTTTTAAATAGTTTAATACAGCACACTCTCTTCATCTTTATAATGTGAGAAGAATGAAGTAGTTTTGCTGCTCATATTCACACAGACTTCTCACAAACCTATTTCTGTATTATTTATCGGGATTCCCTCAATATATTTTGATTTGTCACATCTGACCAAATTTCTTTTTGATTATTTTTAATTTTTATTTTTTCAAGGCTGTTTAATTTTTTTTTTTTGGGTTTGTTTTTTTTTTCAAGGCTGTTTTTTTATTTTTGTTTTTTTGTGTTTTACTCCATAATATTTTTGTATGTGTTTTGTGTGTCAAGTTACCACAACACCATTATTATCTTGTATTATTTAATCTCAAGGAGATTGTTTGATGTTGGTGTCTCTTGTTAATTTCACATTGTATTTTTTAAATGTACCTGCCTCCTCACAAACAAACTGTCCTTTTTGAAGGAAAACACACATAGGCAAGTATAATTGAAACAAAAATTCCTTTATTAAGGGCTCAGAACCAAACAAAGAGGGAGGCAACAGCAGAAATTGACGAAGCCTTTGACCCCCAGGGCAGACATCAATTTTTTTACAGCAAAATTGGTGGCCTGAGGAGTCCATATGTAAGGGAGTGCAGTCTGGTCCAGAAGTCCCAGAGATCATGGAAGCAGCAGATGACATCTATGTCCCCAGGCTGTGGTACTACAAGAGCCTGCATTTTTTGCCAGACCAGACTGGACCCAGGGTCATCACTCTCTGGTCTTCCTTCCATGCCTCCTTCCTGGCTGTGGCTCTGGTGTTGGATATGTGGCAGGAGGAGGACCTGGAGAAGAAGGAGGAGGAGGAGGACCATGTGTGAGGTCACAAATGTGAGTAGCACATGTTATTTGGCCCCTCAACCCCTTATTGTGAGCTTCCAAAATTAGGAACTCACACAGGAGTCGTTGGCCCTCCTCCATCTGCATCATTTTGCAGGCTGTTATGCCAGAAAAGTCCTCCTCCACACTGTGGGGGGTTCTCAGGGCCTCTGTAGCCTTCCAAAATAGACGTATGGCAACCTCCTCCACGTTACTCCTCTTCCTGTCACTTTGTCTTTGAAGGTGTAGGGGAGGGACCTGGGTATCAGGCAGCCTGCTTGGCCCGGCCACCTCCTGGCTGAGACTTCCCTGTGTATGAAAAAGGGACATGGTTTTAGTTTTTGCTTCATCAATCACAATCAGAAATTAGTACTCCAAACTAACATCGAGTTAACATCATTGATTGGAAAACCATAAATATTTAGAGGAATGCTATACCTGGCTCAAGCTGGGCTCCTCCACATATTGCTGCCTGGAAGGCCCAGGTTGGGCGTCAGAAGCCTCAGCTGGGGGGGAAAGAAGTGTGGAAGGAAGACTGGAGAGTGCTGGCCTGGGTCCAGTCTGACCTGCCAGAAAATGCAGCCTGTCATAGTACCAGAGCCTGGGGACATAGATGTCATCTGCAGCTCTCTGGGAATCCTGGACCTTCTTGTGCTCCCTTAGATAAGTGCTCCTCAGGCCACCAATTAGAACCTTCAAATAGATGATGTCTGCCGTGGGGATCACCGTCTTCACAAATTGCAGCAAATTATCCAGCGCTGCCTTCCTCTTTGTTTGGTTCTTATATTCAGAGTGGTTTATCTGCCATAGACAAGGCAGCTCCCTGAACATATCAATGAAGATTGGCATAAAGTCCTGATCTTTCAAGATATCCATTTTCACTGCAAGACACAACACAAGACAAACCCTAATGTCAGCCTAAAGTCTACTAAACTTGGGCAAATACAGGCCTCAATCTAGAAGCAGTATAGGCCCAATGTTAAATCTTACCTTCGCTATCACGATCGGCGCCTCCATTACTCCTTCCTCCGCTCACAAATCGTATGTACTACGCACGCGTGTTACGCTTTATAGACACTGCGCATGCGTGAAACTCCGCCCGCCCCTGATGTTCTTTCTAGTCTATTCCCCGCCCCTTCTTGTTCGTCGCAGTGGGGAAGAGCACATGGCGAAGACACAGCAGGTGTCTGATAATTACACCAACGAGGAGGAGGAGAAGGAAAGCCCGGAGGCAGAAACGTCCCGATCCAGAAGGAGACGATATAAGGCATCAAATATGTCCTTTGGGGAGATGTTGGAGATGGTCGACATAATGAAAAGGGCCGACTATGACGGGAAGTATGGACCTTACCCCAACCCCAATGTCAGAAAGGCCAAGATCATGGCGAAAGGGGTCAAGAGTCTGCACTGGAATTTCGGGGTACGGCGATCAAAGGATCAGCTCAGGAAGCGGTGGTCGGACCTGAAATTAAGAGAGCATGAGCAGTACAGAAAGATCCGGAGAGTGCTGCAAAAAAGTAAGTAGTTGTGCTGTGTTCCGATTCTTTTTATGTTTATTAAGCTCGTGCTGCTCCATGTGCTTTTCTTAACTGTTATCCATTTCTAAATGTCAACTTTCATGTTCATGGGCACATTATTCGTTTGTATCAAACATTTTTCGTGCGGCCTAGAAAACACCATTGTTTTGGCCATATGCATTTGCCCACATTTTTTAGGGCCTACTTGTCTGAAAATAATTTGGTTGTGTAGATGGGTTTGTTACTAGAATGAAATGCAAACTAGATTCTGTGTAAGGAGAGGACACTCAGCAGCAGTTTTCACATCTGGACACTGGAGCACTAGTGTGGGACGCAAGAACACCCTTTTTATTAGGGGGTCACACACAGGTGCTCCAGTGTATACTATAGGGGTGTCTTTAACAAGGGGACCCCCAGATCCCGGCCCCCCCTGTGTGAAATGGTAAGGGGGTACAAAAGTACCCCTACCATTTCACAAAAAAAGTGTCAAAAATTTTAAAAATGACAAGAGACAGTTTTTGACAATTCCTTTATTTAAATGCTTCTTCTTTCTTCTATCTTCTTTCTTCTATCTTCTATCTTCTTTCGGTTTCTTCCTCTATCTTCTTCTTCTGGTTTTCTTCCCACAAATAGAGCTTTCTTTTGATGGTATTTGATCACCTCTGCCGTTTTTATTTTTTGCGCTATAAGCGGAAAAAGACAGAAAATTTGGAAAAAAAATGATGTTTTCTACTTTTTGTTATAAAAAAAATCCAATAAACTCAATTTTAGTCATACATTTAGGCCAAAATGTATTCGACCACATGTCTTTGGTAAAAAAAATGTCAGTAAGAGTATATTTATTGGTTTGCGCAAAAGTTATAGCGTCTACAAGCTAGGGTACATTTTCTGGAATTTACACAGCTTTTAGTTTATGACTGCCTATGTCATTTCTTGAGGTGATAAAATGGCAGGGCAGTACAAAACCCCCCCAAATGACCCCATTTTGGAAAGTAAACACCACAAGTAAATTGCTGAGAGGCATGTTGAGCTCATTGAATATTAATTTGTTTTGTCCCAAGTGATCGAATAATGACAAAAAAAAAAAATTACAAAAAGTTGTCACTAAATGATATATTGCTCACACAGGCCATGGGCATATGTGGAATTGCACCCCAAAATACATTCAGCTGCTTCTCCTGAGTACGGGGATATCACATGTGTGGGACTTTTTGGGAGCCTAGCCCTGTACGGAGCCCCGAAAACCAATCACCGCCTTCAGGATTTCTAAGGGTGTAAATTTTTGATTTCACTCTTCACTGCCTATCACAGTTTCGGAGGCCATGGAATGCCCAGGTGGCACAAACCCCCCCAAATGACCCCATTTTGGAAAGTAGACACCCCAAGCTATTTGCTGAGAGGCATAGTGAGTATTTTGCAGCTCTCATTGTTTTTGAAAATGAAGAAAGACAAGAAAAAACTTTTTTTTTCTTTTTTCAATTTTCAAAACTTTGTGACAAAAAGTGAGGTCTGCAAAATACTCACTATTACTCTCGGCAAATAGCTTGGGGTGTCTACTTTCCAAAATAGGGTCATTTGGGGGGGGGGGGGGGGTTGGGCTACCTGGGCATTCCATGGCCTCCGAAACTGTGATAGGCAGTGAAGAGTGAAATCAAAAATTTACGCCCTTAGAAAGCCTGAAGGCGGTGCTTGGTTTTCGGGGTCCCGTACGCGGCTAGGCTGCCAAAAGTCTCACACATGTGGTATCCCCGTACTCAGGAGAAGCAACAGAATTTATTTTGGGGTGTAGTTTCACATATTCCTATGGCATGTTTGAGCAATATATCATTTAGTGACAACTTTGTGCAAAAAAAAAAAAAATTGTCTCTTTCCCGCAACTTGTGTCACAATATAAAATATTCCATGGACTCGACATGCCTCTCAGCAAATAGCTTGGGGTGTCTACTTTCCAAAATGGGGTCATTTGGGGGGGTTTGAACTGTCCTGGCATTTTATGCACAACATTTAGAAGCTTATGTCACACAACACCCACTCTTCTAACCACTTGAAGACAAAGCCCTTTCTGACACTTTTTGTTTACATGAAAAAATTATTTTTTTTTGCAAGAAAATTACTTTGAACCCCCAAACATTATATATTTTTTAAAGCAAATGCCCTACAGATTAAAATGGTGGGTGTTTCATTTTTTTTTCACACAGTATTACGCAGTGATTTTTCAAACGCATTTTTTTGGGAAAAAAACACACTTTTTTAAATTTTAATGCACTAAAACACACTATATTGCTCAAATGTTTGATGAAATAAAAAAGATGATCTTAGGCCGAGTACATGGATACCAAACATGACATGCTTTAAAATTGCGCACAAACTTTCAGTGGCGACAAACTAAATTTAAAAGCCTTTACAGGTTACCACTTTAGATTTACAGAGGAGGTCTACTGCTAAAATTACTGCCCTCGATCTGACCTTCACGTTTTTTTCAACCAAAAATATGTAGAAGAATTTATATCGGCCTAAACTGATGAATAAATGTATTTTTTTCTATATTTTTTTTGATATGTATTATAGCAAAAGGTAAAAACGTGTTTTTTTTTCAAAATTGTCGCTCTTTGTTTGTTTATAGCGCAAAAAATGAAAACCACAGAGGTGATCAAATACCACAAAAAGAAAGCTCTATTTGTGGGAAAAAAAGGACGTCAATTTTGTTTGGGTACAGCGTAGCACGAACGCGCAATGGTCAGTTAAAGTGATGCAGTGCCGTATCGCAAAAAATAGCCTGGTCATTAGGGGGCAAATCATTCCGATCCTTAAGAAGTTAAAGAGGTCCTGTCATGCTTTTTTTCTATTACAAGGGATGTTTAAATTCCTTATAATAGGAATAAAAGTGATCCAATTTTTTTTTAAATTGACAGTGTAGAAATAAAAAATAGGAAGTAAAATAAATAAGAAAAAAACATTTTTTAAAGCGCCCTGTCCCTCCGTGCTCGCGCGCAGAAGCGAACGCATATGTAAGTCGCACCAACATACGAAAACGGTGTTCAAACCACACATGTGAGGTATCACCAGGATCGTTAGAGCAAGTGGAATAATTCTAGCACTATAACTCCTCTGTAACTAAAAACGGATAACCTGTAGAGAATTTTAAACAACGCCTATGGAGATTTTTAAGTTTGTCGCCATTCCATGAGCGGGTGCAATTTTGAAGCATGACATGTTGGGTATCAATTTAATCAGCGTAACATTATCTTTCACAACATAGAAAACAGTTGGGCTAACTTTACTGTTTTCTTATTTTTTTATTCAAAAATGTTATTCTCTTGGGTGTCTGAAAAAAATGTATATATATAGATATAGATATATATCTATATCTATATCTATATATATATATATATATATATATATATATATATATATATATATATATATATATATATATATAGATATAGATATAGATATATATATATGTTTGGGGTTTCTAAGTCATTTTCTAGCAAAAAAAAGTTATTTTAACTAAACACCAAGAGTGAAAAGTAGGCCTGGTCCTTAAGTGGATACACAGTTGCCCAATTAAAAAGTACATTGAGGTCAGCTTGTAAGTTGGAAGCATCCTGTAAGGACGTTATTCCACTGCATAGCTTGGTGCCATCTGCAAACACTTAAATGTTACTTTCTTGAGCATACATCATGGGACACAGAGTATACATTACATAGTGGGTTAGATAGGCACCATCGGTGATTGGACACTGGTTAACCCCAATTAAGGAGAATTCCTCCCCTATATAACCCCTTCCATACGGGGAGGACCTCAGTTTTTTCACCAGTGTCTAAGGTGGTTAGTCACGTAAAACCTGTGCTGTGAAGAAAGCTCCAGTTTGGTCCCTTAAAGGGCTATGCTGACCGGATCCATATCTCAGGCCGATATTTTGACTCCCAAGATGGTATGGTACCCGGGCCTCATCATCTGAAGAAGCAAGGTTTTGCCTTTAAGTCTCTCTTTGGAGGACTGGGCTCTGAGAAAACCAGGCTTGGTGTACTATTAAAACAGTGGCACGAAAGTTTCTGGCAGAGTCTTTTACAGGTCCAGGTAAGAGGTTTTTTCTGAGTAGGAACCCAAAAAACCCTTAAGGTTGGCACAACGCTACCCGCCGTGATGGGTGAAGGCTGGAAACTGTCTGTTCTCAGCAGTTCCTGCGGCGGGGACAGGTAAGAGAAGTTAATCCTATATATATATTTATATTACAAATGGATTTTCTTCAATGAGTAGTTGCATGTCTTACCCGATTTCCACCACTAAAGGGAGTAAGGAGCAAACTTACATGCTTTTCAGATACACACTCAGTGAAGCTGGTATCCAATCGCTCAATTCCTCCACTGCAGGTGTGCAGACGCCAGGTGGCTAATTTAAAAGCCCAGAGCGTTCAGAGCTCTGTAAACAGATGGACACAGAGTGTGGGCAGTGAGCATCCTAAAGTGGTCGGATCCAGGCTAAGCCTAAGACACCTACTCGGCATCAGGTTGTGCAGTATTAAGCATATATGTATATTGTGAGACTTTTAGCACAACAGTGATTGCATATGTACTAGTACCTCTGCTTTGTCGCTTGGGACTATGTCTCCCCGTAAGAGGGTCTCGGGAGGAGGTAACAAAGGCACAAGAAAGTCACCGCCTGTGTCTAGGGGTCCTAAGGATGCCTGCAGATTACCACCTCCCCTTCAAGACTGGAGCCAGCCTCACAGTGCCCGTGTCAGGTTTTGCAGCCTCTCCTAATGTTACAGCCCCAGCGTATGTCACAGAGGATTCCCTTAGGGCTACATTGGAGGGTTTTGAGGGAAGAATTACGAATTTTATTTCAGCTTCCTTAAAAGATAGCATAAAAAGGGGTAGATCCCCTCCCTCTGCTGCACTTTCTCTTTCAGATGATTCTTCTGACAATGAGGAGAGATCCCTATCCAGAGATAGGGAACAAGAGCAGTCTGAGGATTCAGAGGAAGAGGAGAGAGCTTCTTCCTCCCACTCAAGAAGCAGGTCCAGTATTATACTGAACTAGTGCGTTCCACATTTTAAAATGCCCTCTGCTAAGGCCGCTACATCCTCTGTTTCTTCCCTGGGGGTCAGAAGGATCCCACAGACTGCCTTTTCCTTTCCAAATCATCCTTTAACCACTAGGCGTCCGCGCTATAGCCGAAAGACGGCTACAGCACGGACTCCAATTGCCGGGAGGCCGTCCCTGGACGGCCTCCTGTTTACTTCCGCGTTGCGCGCTCCCGCGGGCACGCATCGAGGAAGTTCTGTGCTGGCCGTGTCCCTTGGACACAGCCAGTCACAGATCGCTGAAAACGGCCAATCCTAGCGGCCGTTTTCAGAGCGATCGGCGGTGTCAATGAGAGATGATCTCATATGTAAACATATGAGATCATCTCTCATCGCCAGTGTTTTGCGGCCCTGCCTCCTCACACAGAGACAGCGTCTGAGGAGGGAGAGCGAACCGCTGCGGCGGTAAGTGAAAAAAAAAAAAAAACGAAAAAATAAAGTGTCCTCACTGACATCTGTCCCTGTCATCTGTCCCTGTCATCTGTCCCTGTCATCATGTCCCTGCCATCTGTCCCTGTCCCTGTCATCATGTCCCTGCCATCTGTCCCTGTCATCATGTCCCTGTCATCATGTCCCTGCCATCTGTCCCTGTCCCTGTCATCATGTCCCTGCCATCTGTCCCTGTCATCATGTCCCTGTCATCATGTCCCTGTCATCTGTCCCTGTCATCTGTCCCTGTCATCATGTCCCTGCTGTCATGTCCCTGCCATCTGTCCCTGCTGTCATGTCCCTGCCATCTGTCCCTGCTGTCATGTCCCTGCCATCTGTCCCTGCTGTCATGTCCCTGCCATCTGTCCCCACTGCCATTTGTCCCCAGTGCCACGTATAAGTGCCATCTGTCATCAGTGCCACATAGTGCCATCTGTCATCAGTGCCACCTGTCAGTGTCACGTGCCATCTGTCATTAGTGTCACGTGTCATCAGTGCCACGTATCAGTGCCATCTGTCATCAGTGTCATCAGTGCCACGTATTAGTGCCATCTGTCTTCAGTGCCACGTATTAGTGCCATCTGTCATCAGTGCCACGTGTCATCAGTGCCACATATTAGTGCCATCTGTCATCAGTGCCATCTGTCATCAGTGCCACGTGTCATCAGTGCCACATATTAGTGCCATTTGTCATCAGTGTCACATGTCATCAGTGCCACGTATTAGTGCCATCTGTCAGTGCCACGTATTAGTGCCACCTGTTTTCAGTTCCATGTATTAGTGCCATCTGTCATCAGTGCCACGTATCAGTGCCATCTGTCATCAGTGCCACATCAGTGTCAGTGCCACGTATCAGTGCCATCTGTCATCGGTGCCACATCAGTGCCACGTATCAGTGCCATCTGTCATCAGTGCCACGTCAGTGTCACATGTCATTGTCCTGGTGCTCCAGGGCCTTCAAAAGTGTAATAGGTAGTCAACAAGTTAGATGTGTAATTTATGCTCCTAGAACACGTGATGGTGCTCCCTGAATGTTGGGCCTCTCTATGTGGCCAGGCTGTGAAAAAGTCCCACACATGTGGTATCATAATACTCAGGAGGAGTAGCAGAATGTATTTTGGGGTGTTATTTGTGGTATACACATGCCATGTGAGAGAAATAACCTATTATAATGACAATTTTGTGGGGGGGGGGGGAATCTTCATTTTGCAAAGAATTGTGGGAAAAAATGACAACATCAAAAACCTCACCATGCATCTTTCTAAATACCTTGGAATGTCTACTTTCAAAAAAGGGGTCATTTGGGGGGTATTTGTACTTTCCTGGCTTGTTCGGGTCTCAAGAAATGAGATAGGCCGTCCGTACATCAGGTGTGATCAATTTTTTATGATTTGCACAACAGCTTGTAGACTCTCTAACTTTCACAAAGACCAAATAATATCCACTAATTTTGGTTATTTTTACCAAAGATATGTAGCAGTATAAATGGTGGCCAAAATTTATGAAGAAAAATTAATATTTAGCAAAATTTTATCACAGAAACGAAGAAAAATGCGTATTTTTTTCAAAATTTTCGGTCTTTTTTAATTTATAGCGCAAAAAATAAAAAACCCAGAGGTGATCAAATACCACCAAAAGAAAGCTCTATTTGTATGAAAAAAAGGACACAAAATTCATTTGGGTACAGTATTACATGACTGAGTAATTGTCATTCAAAGTGTGAGAGCGCTGAAAGCTGAAAATTGGTCTGGTCACGAAGGGGGTTTAAGTGCCCAGTTGTCAAGTGGTTAATGGATAAATTGTTGTATGAGGACTGGGGACATCCCGATATACTGTTTACTCCTCCTAAAAGGTTTTCTATGCTTTATCCTCTGGAGGAAAGCTTCACCAAGAAGTGGGAGGTCCCATCCGTGGATGCGGCTGTCTCTTGTGTGAATAAAAACCTGACCTGTCCCTTGGACAATGCTCAGGTGTTTAAAGATCCAACTGATAAAAAGCTGGAAACTTTATTAAAAGCCTCCTTCTCCATGGCTGGCGCTGTAGTCCTATCTACAGTTGCAACTGTGGGTTTGTGTCAATTCCTCAAGGAACAGGTTAAGCAGATGCTTGGCCTCCTTCCCAGTGAGGAAGTGGAGAACTATGCAGACCTTCCACAGGTGCTGTGTTTTATGATTGATGCCATTCTGGATTCTGCCCAGCAAGCATCTCGTTTGTCTCTCCTGTTGGTACACATGCGCAGGTCCCTTTGGCTTAAAAGTTGGGCAGCAGAGCTTTAATGCAAAAGATATTTAGCTGGCTTCCCATTCAAAAGGGAACGCCTATTTGGGGATGACCTAGATAAATTTATCCAAAAAATTACAGGTGGTAGATCTACACTCCTACTAGTTAAGAGGAGTAAACGTCCACCATTCAAACAGTCTCTTTCCCCTTCCCCTGGAACATCAGGCTCTAAGCAGTGGTGACGGCCTTCCCAATCTACTTTCAGAGGAAGGGCCCAGGGTCACACCCAAGGGCAGAAAAAGGCTTGGGGACGAAAGCCTGCCAAGCAGAGCCCCAAAACATCCCTGTGAAGGGGCGCCCCCACCCGGCCGAGTGGGGAGAAGGCTCCTACAGTTTTCAGAAGCCTGGCGGGAAGAGGTTCAAGACAAGTGGGTGGTCTCTTCAGTATCTCTAGGTTACAAAATAGAGTTCCTAGAGCTTCCACTAGCTCGTTTCCTAAGGCAAAGAGTTCCCAAAGATTCAGTAAAGCGAGAACCGCTACTACTGGCCTTAGATCGCTTACTATCCAGGAAGTGATAATAGAAATGAACCCAAAAGATCAGGGTTCAGGGTACTACTCGAATCTCTTCACCGTTTCAAAGCCAAATGGAGATGTCAGACCCATCCTAGATCTAAAGGATCTGAATCAGTTTCTACACATTCGACCCTTCCAAATGCAGTCAATTCATTTGGTGGTCTCCACCCTGCAGGGGGGAGAATTTATGGCATCAATATATATCAAGGATGCATATCTTCATGTGCCGATTTGTCCCGCTCACCAAAGATATCTAAGGATCGCGGTAGACCAGCGCCATTTCCAGTTTGTGGCCCTTCCTTTCGGTCTCGCTACAGCTCCTCGAATTTTTACAAAAATTCTAGACCCTCTCTTGGCAAATCTAGGAGCTCAGGGCATAACTATGGTAGCTTATCTAGACAATTTGCTACTCATAGAGCAATCGGTGGCACACCTGAACCGCGCTGTCTTCAAGACAGTAAGACATTTGAAAAGACGAGGCTGGATAATCAACCTAGAAAAGTCTTCTTTGCAACCTTCAACAAGGTTGGAGTATCTAGGCATGATCATAGACACCGCTCAAGGCAGGGTGTTTCTACCAGAGCCAAAGGCCAAGGCCGTAAGAGCTCTAGTCCGCTTAGTATTAAGCAAAAAGAGTCCATCCATTCGGCTATGTATGAGACTGTTAGGAAAGATGGTTGCCACTTTCGAGGCTGTTCCATTTGCCCAGTTTCACTCAAGGCCCCTGCAGAGAAGCATTCTCACAGCTTGGAACAAAGAGACTCATGCCTTGGCTCTTCCGATGTGCCTATCCCCAAGGATACGCAAAAGCCTCAATTGGTGGTTACGAACCAAAAATCTTTTGAAAGGCAAAGCCTTTCTTCCACTACAATGGAAGATCGTAACCACAGATGCCAGTTTGACAGGCTGGGGAGCAGTTCTGGAAGAAACATGCACGCAGGGAAGATGGTCTGCAACCGAGAGACGCTTGCCCATCAATATTCTAAAAAATTCGGGCAATTTACTTGGTCCTCCTAGACTGGTCTTACAGGCTACAGGGTCATCCTATTCGGATACAATCCGACAATGCCACGGCTGTGGCTTACATCAATTACCAAGGAGGCACCAGAAGTCTGGATGCCCAAAGGAAGGTGAATCGCATTCTTGCATGGGCAGAAAGCCATGTTCCCTGCCTGTCTGCGGTATTCATCCAAGGAGTGGAAAATTGGCAAGCGGATTTCTTAAGCCACCGGCAATTATGCCCAGGAGAATGGTCCCTACACCCCGACATATTCCAAACCATATGTCAAAGGTGGAGAACACCAGATGTGGATCTATTCGCGTCCAGATTCAACAGGAAGCTGGATAAATTTGTGTCCAGAACAAGGGGTGTACTTGCTCAGGGGTCAGATGCTCTGACAATCCCATGGGATCAGTACAATCTAATGTATATGGTTATAAAAAATACTGCGCTACAGAGTAGGAATGAGGATAAAAGTGAGCTGCAACTAAAAAGTGTTATACGACACTGAACAAATATACAAAGACAGAAAGTCGCGCTAAATAGTGAAAAGATCGATTAACATATGTTGCCCATAATAGGTGCCAAAAATTGTTGTGTGAGTGACAAAAAATCAAAATGAAAGTGCAAAATTAAATGCATCAAACTAAAAAGTTATACATATTGAAGTGCATAAAAATCAATACAATTGAGTATTGTTAAAAAAGAAAAAAATGCAAAATAAAAATAAAAATGTCCACTGACTGAGGTGAAAATACAAAAAAGGATTGAAAAAACCCCCAAAGTTAATCAATATTAATAACGGATAAATCCATATAGTGAAAACAAAAAAAGTCCAGTGAACATGTTGATCCAAAAAGTGTTGTTTAGGTGAAATTCCACACTCAAGTGACAAGTGAATAGGTATATCCTCCACCACAGAAAAAGCCGATTACCAGAAAACGGTGGTCCCTTTTTACACGTCCAGTCTCGGAAGCTACGGGCTGTTTGGAAGCTGGCCGGCTCAGTCTTTTATCTGCCTATATATATCTTTTATGCTGTAAGTGTTCATTTGTCTTCTTATATTACAATAAATAAATATTACACTATGTGGAGCCTTTTGTCTTTGATCCTTCCACTGACCTTTGGCATCCAAGACGGCCTGAATTCTCCTGGGAATTGACAAGTTGACCATGTCGACCACATTTATGCTTATCAGACAATCTTTTCCCGCAAACTGCATATGCAGTCATAACATTCTGATACTGTACCTCACAACACTGCAGATAAATTGGCAACTTCAGCCACAGAGGCACCAACTAAGCCCTCTTTGAAACTCTGTTGCGGAAGTAGCCATCTTTTGAATCCTGGTAGAAATACTTGGTTTTTCTTTTTTCTATGTAAGCCCTCTTTGAAACAAAGTTAGCTCTCCCATGAATGCATATTACTAGCAGCACATGCAGTGAACGACGAAAGTGAGGGTTCCCATCTGTTAGCTAGGAGGTGTCTGATCAAACAGCGGAAGCAAAAGAATGTGAGGAAAGGGGGGATAGCCTGTTTTAAGGACCACCTTTCCCTCATGGAATGGTGACGTAGGAATTTCAACCCCTCTCCCAATGATTGATTTCAGGGGGGGTTTTGTGACAGGCCAAAAAAGGTCAGATGATTGCAAATTGTTTCTCTAGGATAAGTAATTTAATGTCACTTGACCTCACAGAACATCCCAGAAATTCCCAGGACCCCTGTTTCAGCACGAGGCTGAGGGGTGCCTTTGCCAGTCGCCAGTGGGATATTTGAAGAGTGCTCCACTGATTCTGGCTTATTTTGTTTACAGTTTTAACAGGTTCCCGACCGACTCACGCACATTTACTGTGGCACAATGGCACCACTGCGCAAAATCCTGTACATATACGGGGTTCCCTTTAAGAGCTGCCAGAGGGTTTCCACGTGCCCGCTGCACGGCAGGGGACCCAATGCGCGTGGCCGGTGGTCACCATCGCCGATGGCCACACACGATTGTGTGCACGAGAGCCAGGCACAGGGATTTGTGTGTGTAAACACACAAATCCCTGTGCTGTCAGGGGAGAGGACACTTATCGTTTGTTCCTACTAAGTAGGAACACTGACATGTCTCCTCCCCTAGTCAGTCCTATCCCAGTTAGAACACACTGAGGGAACACACATTTAACCCCTTGATCGCCCCCTAGTGTTAACCCTTTTCCTGCCAGTGACATTTACAAAGTAATTAGTGCATATTTATATCACTGATCACTGTATAAATGTCAATGGTCCCAAAAATTTGTCAAAAGTGTCCGATCTGTCCATTGCAATGTTGCAGTACTGCTAAAAATGGCAGATCATTGTCCTTACTAGTAAAAAAAAAAAACATGTCATAAAAATGCCATAAATCTTTCCCATAGTTTGTAGACACTATAACTTTTTTGCAAACTAATTAATATACACTTATTGCAATGATTTTTTTGCCAAAAATATGTAGAAGAATATATATTGGCCTAAACTGATGAAGAAATTTGTTTTTTTAAAAACATTTTTGGGCATATTTATTATAGCAAAAAGTAAAAAATATGTTTTTTTTTTAAATTGTCGCTCTTTTTTTGTTTATAGCGCAAAAAATAAAAACCGCAGAGGTGATCAGATACCACCAAAAGAAAGCTCTATTTGTGAGAAAAAAAGGACGCAAATTTTGTTTGGGTACAGCATTGCATGCATTGTCAGTTAAAGTGCTCTGGTCAGGAAGGGGGTAAAATCTTCCAGGGCTGAAGTGGTTAAAATATTAAAAAAGTTATGGTGAATTGCTAATTGTTTATATTTGCGAAAACCCATAAACAAGGCTTTTAATAATCCAGTTTGGTTTGTCTAGTGTTCTTTGTATGTTTAGAGTTTTTGCCGCCTACCATCCCATGTTACATCACTTCTGCTTTTAATGCAGAACATGTCACTTTCACACCTGCAAACAGGCCCCGATTTGTCATAGGGCAAACTGGGCACTTGCCCGGTGGGCCGGGGCCGCCAGGCCGCAAGTCCTTGCAGGGCCCAAGGCAGCTGGTCTGCTCATTGAGCCCGCATCAGTCACCCGGCCTCTCCGCGGCCACCCGGCTGGCAGATAAGCTCAGCCATCGGCGCCAGGGGGACAGAAACATGAAGGGGGTGGAGCTAGAAGAGACTCCTTTGGCCTCTCCATGGCCGCATGAGGAGCTAGAGCATACACCTGTGCTCTCCACCTCCCCCCATGCTCTCCACCACCCCCCATGCTCTCCACATCCCCCCTGTGCTCTCCACATCCCCCCTGTGCTCTCCACATCCCCCCATGCTCTCCGATTCCCCCTGTGCTCTCCACCTTGGAGCTGTGTGCCTGTGCTGTAACAACAGCTGATGGTAAAATCAGCTGTTGTGATGTTACATACGGTGCATGCCCCTTCAGCCCGAGCACTTTTCGATAGGGGGCATTTCTCGACAGAACACCGGATGAGAGAGAACATGAGTGTGGCCCCCTTGTAACCTGGATAGGAGGAGCAGTGGGGGCGGCTGCATTTAGAAGAATCATTCCCTCCAACTTCCTCCTGCAGTCTCTGAATGCCTGCGAGAGGGAGAGGAGAGGCAGGCATTCCCAGACTGCAGGAGGAAGATGGTGAGAATGATTCTTCTAAATGCAGCCACCCCCACTGCTCCTCCCATAATGCTTCTTTCTGCTGCCCCTCCGTGCTCTCCACCCCACCCATACTCTTTGCCCCCTTGTGCTCTCTGCCGTCCCCTTGTGCTCTCCGCCTCCCCCCATGCTCTCCACATCCCCCATGCTCTCCGCCACCCCCCATGCTCTCCACATTCCCCCATGCTCTCTGCCGCCCCCTTGTGCTCTCCACATCCCTCTATGCTCTCTGCCACCCCCCTGTGCTCTCCACCTCCCCCTATGCTCTCCACCACCCCCCTGTGCTTTCTGCCAGAAAATGTGCTCTCCACATCCCCCCATGCTCTCCCCCATCCCCCATGCTCTCCACCATCCCCCCATGCTCCCCACCTCCCCCCATGCTCTCTGCCACCTCCTGTGCTCTCTGCCGCCTCCCTGTGCTCTCCACCTCCCCCCATGCTCTCTGCCGCCCCCTGTGCTCTCCACATCCCCCCATGCTCTCCGCCACCCCTCTATGCTCTCTGCCACCCCCCTGTGCTCTCCACCTCCCCCATGCTCTCCGCCACCCCCTGTGCTCTCCGCATCCCCCCTGTGCTCGCCACATCCCCCCATGCTCTCCGATTCCCCCTGTGCTCTCCACATCCCCCCCATGCTCTCCGCTTCCCCCTGTGCTCTCCACATCCCCCCATGCTCTCCGCTTCCTCTTGTGCTCTCCACATCCCCCCATGCTCTCCACATCCTCCCCATGCTTGCCGCTTCCCCCCTGTGCTCTGCACATCCCCCCATGGCTGCCGCTTCCCCCCGTGCTCTCCACATCCCCCCCATGCTCGCCGCTTCCCCCCTGTGCTCTCCACATCCCCCCCCCATGCTCTCTGTTTCCCCCCGTGCTCTCCACATCCCCCATACTCTCTGCTTCCCCCCTGTGCTCTCCACATTACCCCCATACTCTCTACTTCCCCCTGTGTTCTCTACTTCCTTCCTGCGTTCTCTGCCTCTCCCCTGTGCTCCCGCCCCACCCCATGTTCTCCAAGTTCCTCCCTGTGCTCTCCACCCCTATGTTCTTTCCTGGTCCCCCTTTACCCCCCCACACCTCTGCCGGGCTCCCCTCTCCCGGGGGATCCTTCTTGGTGGAGAGCGGGGAAGGGGCCAGTTAACATGTCACGGGCTGCTCAATCCAAAATGCCCAGGCCTATTTTTCATCCCAGTCCGGGCCTGCCTGCAAATCATGTAGTGTTTCCATATTTTTGTCCAACCCCTGTTTATGGTGTGTGGGTGAAACAACGTGAAGCCCAGGGATTTATTTAGAGCAGGAATATGCAATTAGCGGACCTCCAGCTGGTGCAAAACTACAAGTCACATCATGCCTCTGCCTCTGGGTGTCATGCTTGTGGCTGTCAGAGTCTTGCTATGCCTCATGGGAATTGTAGTTCTGCAACAGCTGGAGGTCCACTAATTGCATATCCCTGCTCTAGAGGATGAGAACACTCCTCCTATTGTTTTGTGACATATTAGAAGTAGAATAGGTGAGGTGTGAGCAGATATTATACCTGAATTCATCTTTATATGGTGAGATTTTTTTTTTATCTAGGATAGCTGAGTCACTTTTTTGTGTACTTTGTTACTATTTCATTACCAGATTGATTTCAAAGTTTCATTTTTGATACATTTGCCATATACATTGTTTTGTTACAGTGATAAATGGACAACTAGAAAAATATATTGAAGTGGTCCCCTGTTTTTTATTGGCAGTGGCTCTTTGGAGCTCAATTAAGTTGTTTGGGGTTTAGCTAAGTTTTTCAAGTTAATTACTAAAATAGAGTAAACATATGACCGGGTATGCCCTAGTTGACCCTTTTATGTGCCTTTTTTATTATATTTTTCTTTATAAATCATTCCTAGGGGTGTTTTGCTCTTTTCCAACTGGTCTCCTAATGCTTCCCCATGACTTGAGATGATATAGATCAGGGGTGGGCAACCTTGGCTCTCAAGCTATGGTGAAACTACAAGTCCCATGAGACATTGCAAGACCCTGACAATCAGAGGCATGACTCTTATGCCCCGTACACACGGTCGGATTTTTCGATGGAAAATGTCCGATCGGAGCATGTTGTTGGAAATCCATCGGACATTTTCCATCGGATTTTCTGACACACAAAGTTTGAGAGCAGGATATAAAATTTTTCCAACAACAAAATTCCGATCGTGTGTACACAAATCCGACGGACAAAGTGCCACGCATGCTCAGAATAAATAAAGAGTAGGGATGAGCTTTGAGTTGGCTGTTCGCAAGTTCACTGAACAGCGAACAATTTGTGGTGTTCGCGGCAAATTCGAATGCCCTTTAAAGGTCTATGGGAGAAATCAAAAGTGCTCATTTTAAAGGCTTATATGCAAGTTATTGCCATAAAAAGTGTTTGGGGACCTGGGTCCTGCCCCAGGGGAAATGGATCAATGCAAAAAAAAGTTTTTTCGGGAGCAGTGATTTTAATAATGCTTAAAGTCAAACAATAAAAGTGTAATATCCCTTTAAATTTCGTAGCTGGGGGGTGTCTATAGTATGCCTGTAAAGGGGTGCCTGTTTCCCGTGTTTAGAACAGTCTGACAGCAAAATGACATTTCGAAGGAAAAAAGCCATTTAAAACTACTCGCGGCTATTGCATTGCCGGTCCGACAATACACATAGAAGTTCACTGATAAAAACGGCATGGGATTCTCCCACAGGGGGAACCCCGAACCAAAATTAAAAAAAAAAAAAAATGACGTGGGGGTCCCCCTAAATTCCATACCAGGCCCTTCAGGTCTGGTATGGATATTAAGGGGAACCCCTGCCAAAATTTTTAAAAAAATGACGTGGGGGTCCCCCTAAATTCCATACTAGGCCCTTCAGGTCTGGTATGCATATTAAGGGGAACCCCGGCCAAAAATTTTTAAAAAATGACGTGGGGGTCCCCCTAAATTCCATACCAGACCCTTCAGGTCTGGTATGGATTTTAAGGGGAACCCCGCGCCAAAAAAAAATGGCTTGGGGTCCCCTCAATAATCCATAACAGACCCTTATCCGAGCACGCAACCTGGTAGGTCGCAGGAAAAGAGGGGGGGACGAGAGAGCGCCCCCCCTCCTGAACTGTACCAGGCCACATGCCCTCAACATTGGGAGGGTGCTTTGGGGCAGCCCCCCAAAACACCTTGTCCCCATGTTGATGAGGACAAGGGCCTCATCCCCACAACCCTGGCCGGTGGTTGTGGGGGTCTTCGGGCGGGGGCTTATCGGAATCTGGAAGCCCCCTTTAACAAGGGGACCCCCAGATCCCGGCCCCCCCTGTGTGAAATGGTAAGGGGGTACACCCCTACCATTTCATTAAAAAACTGTCAAAAATGTTAAAAATGACAAGAGACAGTTTTTGACAATTCCTTTATTTAAATGCTTCTTCTTTCTTCTATCTTCCTTCATGTTCTTCTTCTTCTTCTGGTTCTTCTGGCTCTTCTGGTTCTTCCTCCGGCGTTCTCGTCCAGCATCTCCTCCGTGGCGTCTTCTATCTTCTTCTCCTCGGGCCGCTCCGCACCCATGGCATGGGGGGAGGCTCCCGCTCTTCTCTTCATATTCTTCATCTTCTTCTTCATCTTCTTCTTTTCTTCTCTTCTTCATTTTCTTCTCCGGGCCGCTCCACATCCATGCTGGCATGGAGGGAGGCTCCCGCTGTGTGATGGCGTCTCCTCTTCTGACGGTTCTTAAATAATGCTTCTGACGGTTCTTAAATAATGGGGCGGGGCCACCCGGTGACCCCACCCCCCTCTGACGCACGGGACATGACAGGGCTTCCCTGTGGCATTCCCCGTGACGTCACAGGGAAGTCCCGTCAAGTCACCGTGCGTCAGAGGGGGGCGGGGTCACCGGGTGGCCCTGCCCCCCATTATTTAAGAACCGTCAGACGAGGAAAAAAGAAGAAGATGAAGAAGAAGATGAAGAGAAGAGCGGGAGCCACCCCCCATGCCATGGGTGCAGAGCGGCCCGAGGAGAAGAAGATAGAAGACGCCGCGGAGGAGATGCTGGACGAGAACGCCGGAGGAAGAACCAGAAGAGCCAGAAGAACCAGAAGAAGAAGAAGAACATGAAGGAAGATAGAAGAAAGAAGAAGCATTTAAATAAAGGAATTGTCAAAAACTGTCTCTTGTCATTTTTAACATTTTTGACAGTTTTTTAGTGAAATGGTAGGGGTACTTTTGTACCCCCTTACCATTTCACACAGGGGGGGCGGGATCTGGGGGTCCCCTTGTTAAAGGGGGCTTCCAGATTCCGATAAGCCCCCCCGCCCACAGACCCCCACAACCACCGGCCAGGGTTGTGGGCATGAGGCCCTTGTCCTCATCAACATGGGGACAAGGTGTTTTGGGGGGCTACCCCAAAGCACCCTCCCAATGTTGAGTGCATGTGGCCTGGTATAGTTCAGGAGGGGGGGCGCTCCTCCCCCTCTTTTCCTGCAGCCTGCCAGGTTGCGTGCTTGGATAAGGGTCTGGTATGGATTTTTGGGGGGACCCCACGCAGTTTTTTTTTTTTGGCGCGGGGTTCCCCTTAAAATCCGTACCAGACCTGAAGGGTCTGGTATGGAATTTAGGGGGACCCCCACGTCATTTTTTAAAAAATTTTGGCCGGGGTTCCCCTTAATATGCATACCAGACCTGAAGGGCCTAGTATGGAATTTAGGGGGACCCCCACGTCATTTTTTTTTAAATTTTGGTTCGGGGGTTCCCCTGTGGGGAATTCCCATGCCGTTTTTATCAATGAACTTTTATGTGTATTGTCGGACCGGCAATGCAATAGCCGCGAGTACTTTTAAATGACTTTTTTCCTTCGAAATGTCATTTTGCTGTCAGACTGTTCTAAACACAGGAAACATGCGCCCCTTTACAGGCATACTATAGACACCCCCCAGGTACGAAATTTAAAGGGATATTACACTTTTATTGTTTGACTTTAAGCATTAATAAAATCACTGCTCCTGAAAAAACGGCCGTTTTTAAAACTTTTTTTGAATTGATCCATGTCCCCTGGGGCAGGACCCAGGTCCCCAAACACTTTTTATGACAATAACTTGCATATAAGCCTTTAAAATTAGCACTTTTGATTATTCATGTTCGTGTCCCATAGACTTTAACGGTGTTCGCGTGTTCGAACAAACTTTTTTCCTGTTCGCATGTTCTGGTGCGAACCGAACAGGGGGGTGTTCAGCTCATCCCTAATAAAGAGATGAAAGCTATTGGCCACTGCCCCGTTTATAGTCCCGACGTACGTGTTTTACGTCACCGCGTTCAGAATGATTAGATTTTCCGACAACTTTGTGTGACCGTGTGTATGCAGGACAAGTTTGAGCCAACATCAGTCGGAAAAAATCCTAGGATTTTGTTGTCGGAATGTCCGAACAAAGTCCGACCATGTGTACGGGGCATAAGAGGCAGAGGCATGATGGGATGGGTAGTTTCAACACAGCTGGAGTGTCGAGGTTGCCTACCCCAGATATAAATAGGAATCGTATGTGCATTTATGTGGTTGTGTTTTACTCTTTTTTTTTTTCAACATTATGACAAATAGGGATGAGCTTCGAGTTCGAGTCGAACTCATGTTCTACTCGAACATTGGCTGTTCGCAAGTTCGCCGAACAGCGAACAATTTGGGGTGTTCGCGGCAAATTCGAATGCTGCGGAACACCCTTTAAAAGTCTATGGGAGAAATCAAAAGTGCTAATTTTAAAGGCTTATATGCAAGTTATTGTCATAAAAAGTGTTTGGGGACCCGGGTCCTGCCCCAGGGGACATGGATCAATGCAAAAAAAAGTTTTAAAAACAGACGTTTTTTCAGGAACAGTGATTTTATTAATGCTTAAAGTCAAACAATAAAAGTATAATATCCCTTTAAATTTCGTACCTGGGGGGTGTCTATAGTATGCCTGTAAAGGGGCGCATGTTTCCTGTGTTTAGAACAGTCTGACAGCAAAATGACATTTGGAAGGAAAAAACTCATTTAAAACTACCCGCGGCTATTGCATTGCCGACAATACACATAGAAGTTCATTGATAAAAACGGCATGGGAATTCCCCACAGGGCAACCCCGAACCAAAATAAAAAAAAAAAAAAATGATGTGGGGGTCCCCCTAAATTCCATACAAGGCCCTTCAGGTCTGGTATGGATTTTAAGGGGAACCCCGCGCAAAAAAAAAACAAAAAACGGCGTGGGGTCCCCCTAAAAATCCATACCAGACCCTTATCCGAGCACGCAACCTGGCAGGCCGCAGGAAAAGAGGGGGGGACGAGAGTGCGCCCCCCCCCTCCTGAACCGTACCAGGCCACATGCCCTCAACATTGGGAGGGTGCTTTGGGGTAGCCCCCCAAAACACCTTGTCCCCATGTTGATGAAGACAAGGGCCTCATCCCCACAACCCTGGCCGGTGGTTGTGGGGGTCTGCGGGCGGGGGGCTTATCGGAATCTGGAAGCCCCCTTTAACAAGGGGACCCCCAGAGACCGGCCCCCCCCCTGTGTGAAATGGTAAGGGGGTACTTACCCCTACCATTTCACAAAAAAACTGTCAAAAATGTTAAAAATGACAAGAGACAGTTTTTGACAATTCCTTTATTTAAATGCTTCTTCTTTCTTCCTTCATCTTCTTCTTCTTCTGGTTCTTCTGGCTCTTCTGGTTCTTCCTCCGGCGTTCTCGTCCAGCATCTCCTCCGCGGCGTCTTCTATCTTCTTCTCCTCGGGCCGCTCCGCACCCATGGCATGGGGGGAGGCTCCCGCTCTTCTCTTCATCTTCTTCTCTTCTTCATCTTCTTCTTCATCTTCTTCTTCATCTTCTTCTTCTTCTTCTCTTCTTCCTTCTTCTCTTCTTCATTTCTTCTCCGCTGCTGGCATGGTGGGAGGCTCCCGCTGTGTGACGGCGTCTCTTCGTCTGACGGTTCTTAAATAACGGGGGGCGGGGCCACCCGGTGACCCCGCCCCCCTCTGACGCACGGTGACTTGACGGGACTTCCCTGTGACGTCACGGGGAATGCCACAGGGAAGTCCCGTCATGTCCCGTGCGTCAGAGGGGGGGCGGGGTCACCGGGAGGCCCCGCCCCCCGTTATTTAAGAACCGTCAGACGAAGAGACGCCGTCACACAGCGGGAGCCTCCCACCATGCCAGCATGGATGCGGAGCGGCCCGGAGAAGAAATGAAGAAGAGAAGAAGGAAGAAGAGAAGAAGAAGATGAAGAAGAAGATGAAGAAGAGAAGAAGATGAAGAGAAGAGCGGGAGCCTCCCCCCATGCCATGGGTGCGGAGCGGCCCGAGGAGAAGAAGATAGAAGACGCCGCGGAGGAGATGCTGAACGAGAACGCCGGAGGAAGAACCAGAAGAGCCAGAAGAACCAGAAGAAGAAGAAGATGAAGGAAGAAAGAAGAAGCATTTAAATAAAGGAATTGTCAAAAACTGTCTCTTGTCATTTTTAACATTTTTGACAGTTTTTTTGTGAAATGGTAGGGGTAAGTACCCCCTTACCATTTCACACAGGGGGGGGGGCCGGGATCTGGGGGTCCCCTTGTTTTATTTTTTTTTTTTGGCGCGGGGTTCCCCTTAAAATCCATACCAGACCTGAAGGGCCTTGTATGGAATTTAGGGGGACTCCCACATCATTTTTTTTTTTAATTTTGGTTCGGGGTTGCCCTGTGGGGAATTCCCATGCCGTTTTTATCAATGAACTTCTATGTGTATTGTCGGCAATACCCCGCGGGTAGTTTTAAATGTGTTTTTTCCTTCAAAATGTCATTTTGCTGTCAGACTGTTCTAAACACGGGAAACATGCGCCCCTTTACAGGCATACTATAGACACCCCCCAGGTATGAAATTTAAAGGGATATTACACTTTTATTGTTTGACTTTAAGCATTAATAAAATCACTGCTCCTGAAAAAACGGCCGTTTTTAAAACTTTTTTTTGCATTGATTCATGTCCCCTGGGGCAGGACCCAGGTTCCCAAACACTTTTATTGACAATAACTTGCATATTAGCCTTTAAAATTAGCACTTTTGATTATTCATGTTCGTGTCCCATAGACTTTAACGGTGTTCGCGTGTTCGAACGAATTTTTTTCCTGTTCGCATGTTCTGGTGCGAACCGAACAGGGGGGTGTTCGGCTCATCCCTAATGACAAACAATTATACATATCTTTTTATGATGTTTTGTAGATGTATAACGTGAATAGCAGCCTTATTTTTGTGAATTATATTTTCCATTTGATTTAATGATTTGTGATATATTGTAATTTTTGCCTCCTCATTAGGAATGAGCCGAACACCCAGAACATGAACATGCGAACAGGCAAAAAAATTGTACGAACAAGCGAACACAGTTAAAGTCTATATGACACGAACATGAAAAATCAAAAGTGCTAATTTTAAAGGCTTATATGCAAGTTATTGCCATAAAAAGTTTATGAGGACCCGGGTCCTGCCCCAAGGACCATGTATCAGTGCAAAAAAAGTTTTTAAAACAGCCATTTTTTCAGGAGCAGTGATTTTAATAATGCTTAAAGTGAAACAATGAAAATGAAATATTCCTTTAAATATCGTGCCTAGGGGGCGTCCTTAGTATGCCTGTAAAGTAGCACATCTTTCCCATGTTTAGAACAATACCACAGCAAAATGACATTTCTAAAGGAAAAAATCTAATTTAAAACTGCTTGCAGCAATACAGATAAAAATCATTGAAAAAAACGGCATGGGTTCTCCCAAGTCTATTACCAGGCTCTTTGGGTCTGGTATGAATATTAAGGGGAACCCTGCACCAAATAATAAAAATGTGTGGGGGTCCCCCCAAAATCCATACCATGCTCTTCAGGTCTAGTATCAAAATTAAGGGGAACTCTGCGCCATTTAAAAAAAAATATGTAGGGGTTCCCCCATAATCCATACCAGGCACTTCAGGGGAACCCTGCACCAAAATGTAAAAAAAAAATGGCTTAGGGGTCCCCCCCAAAATCCATACCAGACTTTTATCCAAGCACGCACCCTGGCAGGCCACAGGAAAAGAGGGGGGGTGAGAGAGTGCCTCCCCCTCCTGAACCGTAACAGGTCACATGCCCTCAACATGGGGAGAATTTTTTACAGCAAGGCCAATTCTTGCTTTTATCAAGAGTGCCTCTATAGCAGGGGTCTCAAACTGGCGACCCTCCAGCTGTTGTGAAACTACAAGTCCCATGGGGCATTGCAAGTCTGACAGTTACAAGCATGACTCCCACAGGCAGAGGCATGATGGAACCGGTAGTTTTGCAACAGCTGGAGGGCCGCCAGTTTGAGATCCCTGCTCTATAGGGTTACGGTGGGAAGGCGCCACCGACACCCAAAGACCAATTTTTTTGCACCTGTTTGACAGGTGCATATCATTGCAATTTCTTACAGCAAGGCCAATTCTTGCTTTCATCAAGATTACCTCTATAGGGTTACGGTGGGAAGGCGCCACCGACACCCAAAGAACAATTTTTATGCACCATCTATCCAAAGTCAAAGTGAAGCCAGAATGTATCCAAAAAATCTCAAATCTTGTTCCCAGTGCACCACATTGTGGCCTCATCACGCACACTGACTCCCCATCTGTTGCTGAGCAAAATAAAGGCAACTTGCAGGGAAAATGTCATTTTTTTGGCTTTATAAATGCAATTATTGCTGCAGCAGATTCTAGACATGATACAGATCTGTCACTTTACAGATAGACTAAGGGGACCCCCCAGGCACTATAATGGAAGGATTTTTTCATTTTTTTTGTTTTCACTTTAAAAATCCAAAAATCACTGTTCATTTAAAAATGACTTTTTCACAAACTTTTTTTTTATTGATAAATGTCCCCCAGAGCAGGACCCGGATCCTTACAACCATTGTATGCCTAATTAGTTGCATATAAGCCTTCAAAATGGGCACTTTTGATTTTTGACATTCGGGTCCCATTGACTTTACTGGGGTTCATTATATGGGTCCAAACTTTCGCAGTATTCGAAAGTTCTGGTGCGAACCAAACAGGGGTGTGTTCGGTACATACCTAGTTATAATATATGGACTCTCTGGAAAGTATTCTTTTTTGTTGTATGCTTTGTTGATTTTCAATAAACTTCTACCTGATTAAAAAAAACTTTATTAAAATATAACTTTAGGGGTTAATACAATGTTGCAATGTGAAAAGAGTAGTGGACCCGCGCAGTGGAGATGGTGAAGATATGATTGTAAACACTATGGAACTGCTGCCACCCAACATGCAGTGACCCTAAATGGGGACAGCTGGATTGATTAGTAAAGTAGAAGGGTATGGCGCTGTTCCTATATCCAAATTGTGATTTCCTATCTATGTGCTATATACTTCATAAAATAAAACATAAAAATATCAAATTCCATACATTGTGTTGCTGTACATATCATATATTTCAAATGGCACCTTGTGGACGTGCATATCAGTGTGGAAGAGGTGGTCGGAGGTGGGGGAAAGGGGGAGGGGAGGAGGGGAAAAAATAGTGGAAGGGGGGGGGGGGGAAGGGGGTGGGGGGTCAAAAGTTGATGGAAAAATCCACTAAGTATCCAAAAAACAATTTAATAAGTGCAAACGTGCTGTCAGATTGAGGTGATGGAAAAATCCACTAAGTATCCAAAAAACAATCTAATAAAGTGCAAACGTGCTGTCAGATTCATATAAAAGTCCTTATGTGTGCAATAACTTGGCACATGTGATGTTCGTGTTTGTAATCCTTCTGCTGTTAAGAATCCGTACTCTAAATGTGCAGCCACTCACCAGCTCACTTCACCCCTGCAGGGGTATCAGGCAGTTACAGTTTAAGCCACTGTGCGGCACTCTCTGGCAGACTCAGGATCGCAGTGTGTCATGTAAAAAGAGAGAAGGGGTGCCCATAGTGTAAAATCGTTTTTTTTAAAAGATTTATTTAAACAAGTGGAGAGGTACTCACAATTTAAAAGTATATGTCAGGTAAAACAGACAAAAATCACGGCTAACCATCAGCTGTTGCGAGCAGGTTGTGTTGGGATGCACAGATTAGGCCACACCCTACGCGTTTCGTCATCAGGACGTCTACGGGAGCGTGACCTGTGCTGTGCCTCCCCACCTTTATATAGCGTGCGGTGTCCCCTTGTTAATTCTTTAATTGGCATCCATTTTGCCTGTGATTCCGCAGACCGGAAGCCGTCCGCGGCCATTTTGCCTGTGATAATGCAGACCGGAGCCTAATTCCCTGTGTGGGAGAATGTAAATACATCGGCGTCCATTTTCCCTATGTTTCTATGGGACAGTTTTTTACTTTTTTCTGTGGCCATTTTGCCTGAGATCCTGCAGACAGAAGCCAACCTCACATGTATTCTGCCTATGTATGCATAACCTCAGAAATGCTGGTGGCCATTTTGCCTGTGATTCTATAGACAGGGGAGACCACGGTGTTGTATAGCTCGTAATTGGTTTATCTTTGGTTCGTTTCAAAGGTGACACCAATCCAATGGTGCTATTTTCAATCCCGGTGTCGCCCCTGTTCCCTATCCAGGTATTTGGGTGTCCCGCATGTTATAACTAGGTGGAAATTTTACATAGCTTCCAACTTGCGCATATCCCAGTAAAATCAACTACAGCATATTTAAAATAACCAACATGTATAAATATATGCCTATTTCAATAAAATCAACTGCGGCATATTTAAAATATACGTGTAACCATCTAGAATAAACCAACATGTATAAATATACGTTTATAAAAAAGGTAGAATAAAAATTATATATGCAGGCAGATAAATTGTTGTGCTATTCCACATTAAATGTATATACCAAATATAAAATATAAATTATAAAAAATGTGCATGTTTGTATATGTGGGTATGGGGGAAAAGAAGGAGGAGGAGGGTTCTTTTTATATTCTTGTAAGGAACAGTGAACTCCTTGTATCATGGTCATATGTATATATATCTCAACTAATGAACTGTCAATCTGTATATGTTCACTATATATCCATTTGTTACTGATGTTATAAGTTACTATTTCTATAGTGCTCCAAAAAAGGGAAAAAGAAGAGGGGTGTTAAATGTATGTAATACAACACTTCTACTTGGGGTAGGTATTCATCTTTATATGTTTTAAAATTATTTGGACCTATGTCAAAACTGTTAAAAATTATTTAAGATTAGAAAAGGAGAAAATGAAAAAATACCTATTGGTCTGGGTAAAAGATTCATATCCCCTGTATTGTGAACCTGTGAATCCATATTACAAATATATATTTTTTTATATTTGAAGGAGGTATCTAGGGGAAAGTTATATTGTGCAGTTCATACGCGATTGTGTGCATGATTCAGTTGTTTTGAGGTATAAATGAAGACTTGTGCAGCTGTAAATGATAATGTAGGGTTAGTGCTTCATGCTCCTACTGTTGGACTGTTCTGTTGTATATAGGTATTTGTCAGTGATGATTCATCGGTGAATTAGAATAGGGATTCAAAGATTAGGGAAATGTGTATAATATAATGTTTATATTTGATTTCCACGGGGTGTTAGCGTGTTCGGATCCATTGTGCTCAAATAATTTCATTTTTCATATTTCACTTTTTTGAGAGTGGAGAAAAACCTGGATTGGTGTTAATATTCATACTTCTGTTATGTATCATGTTGGAGTGTTGTTTGAGCTCCTAGTGTTATTTAGGATCAGGTATGTTGGTAGTGCGGATCCCCCGTGTTGGTGTTAGTATCAGAAATTAGTTAGGAAGCAGTTTAGATCGAGATCTATATTCATTCCCATAGGCTGTAGGGTATCCAGCAGAAATATCCACTTGGTTTCATTTTGTGAAACCTTAGTTTTTTTATTTTCGCCTCTCCAGTGGCCCTTAATTTTGTCAATTGCATAGAATGTCATACATGCTGGGTCCCTGTTGTGATGGTCTCTAAAATGCCTAGAGACACTATGGGGGTCATTTACTATAACTCCAGGAAGTACTGGGCACTATGGCAAATAATAGAGCCCATTTTAGCCAAATGGAAACAAAACGGCGAATTTGCGCATGAAAATCAGCGATATAAGCGGAGAACAAACGATTGTAAATTCTAAATTGCCGCTAATTCGCGCTTCCGCGTATATACAAATGCCAATTCTTATCAAGTTGTTATATAGCACTGTACTGTAGCCATGATCCATGTATGTGAAAGAAACATTTTTTATCAGAGATGTGCTCTAGTTCCAGTGCATCTATTGATTTATATTGCAATTAGTATTCCTAGTTTTTTTTTTCCTTCTTTTGCTAATAAATGCAGTTCTGAATGATTATTACATAGTAATGTCTGCTATTCTGTAAAGTTACATGTATTAATCATTTAGGTTACCTATTTGTTGTATGTTGTTTTTTTCATGTTTTTGATTTATTATTTATTAATTTAGTTGACTATAAAGCAGTAATTATTTATGTTCATTCTTTAATAATACTACGCTATTATGCAGGTCTTGTACTTAGCACAATGGCTTAGTTGTCTGCTTGGATATCTCCACACCACTCATGGTATGAGTTCAAACAACAGCCAACCTACCATCCACCAGCTGTGTTTATTTTTTCAGTGCACAAGTGAATTAAAATAAACAAACAAAGAAATGTAAACTGCCCTTTAGCTAGTGTGTGGTGTTTGGAATGTCACATCATAACATAATTGAATACTTACATACCATTGCATGCATTTAAAGAGTTAATACAATAAAAACTTTCACATTAAACTGCATTGGCTACTTGGCAATCACCTATTTTCAGTAAATATATATACATGTATATTTGTGTTGCTTTGGCTAATTGGCTAACTGGCATTCTCCTTTTCCCACCAATGCAATCTTTTAGGATTTTTCTGTGGGATTTGAACCCATGAGTCTTTCAATACCTGAATGTTTGAAGGTAGAAGTGCTAACTGCTAGCCTATTGGGCTGAGCACAATTATACATACAAAATACTTTTACTAGTGTTTGATGTGTTATATACTATACAATAAAGTTTATCAAATGTAAACTGCTTGTTAGCTAGTGTGTGGTGTTTGGAGATTCACACCATAATATTAGTGAATACTTACATACCATTGCAAGCATTTGAAGAGTTAATACAATAATATCAAACCATATTAAAGTGTATTGGCTACTTGGCATTCACTGTATGCTGCTTTGGCTAATTGGCTAACTGCCTAACTGGCTAACAGTAATTCTCCTTTTCTCCACCAATAGTAATCTTTTAGAATTCTTCTGTGGGATTTGAACCCATGAGTCTTTCAATACCTGAGTTTTTGAAGGTAGAGGTGCTAACTGCTAGCCTATTGGGCTGAGCACAATTATATATACAAAATACTTTTACTAGTGTTTGATGGTTTATATACCATACAATAAAGTTTATCAAATGTAAACTGCTTGTTAGCTAATGTATGGTGTTTTGGAGATTCACACCATAATATTAGTGAAGACTTATTTATTTTTATTTAAGGTACTTCTATAGTGCCGTCAATTTACGCAGTGCTTTACATATACATTATACACTAATATGGGCACCTACCCTCAAGGAGCTTACAATCTAAGGTCCCTAACTCACATTCATATACTAGGGCCAATTTAGACAGAAGCCAATTAACCTACCAGCATGTCTTTGGAGTGTGGGAGGAAACCGGAGTACCCGGAGGAAACCCACGCAGGCACAGGGAGAACATGCAAACTCCAGGCAGGTAGTCTTGTGGTGTGGTTGGGAATGCGAACCAGCAACCCTTTTTACTGCTAGGTAGGGATGAGCAGACCCCCCCCCTGTTCGGTTCGCACCAGAACATGTGAACAGGAAAAAAGTTTGTTCGAGCACGCGAACACCGTTAAAGTCTATGGGGGTCATTTACTATAGCGCCAGGAAGTACTGGGCACGATGGCAAATAATAGCTCCCATTTTAGCCAAATAAGATTTCAACAGGCGAATGTGCGAATGAAAAACTAGCGCTATTAGTGAGAAACACATGTTGGTAAATTCTAAGCTGGCGCTAATTAGCGCTTAAGCGTATATGCAAATGACAATTCCTACCAAGTTGTTATATAGTACTGCACTGTAACCATGATCCATGTATGTGAAAGAAACATTTTTATGTGAGATGGGCTCTACCTCGTGTGCATCTATTGATGTATGTTGCAATTGGTATTCCTAGTTTTTTCCTTCTTTTGCTAACTAATGCAGTTATGAATGATTATTACATAGTAATGTCTGCTATTCTGTAAAGTTACATGTATTAAACATTTAGGTTACCTATTTGTTGTATGTTGTTTTTTATTTTTTAATTTAGGTGACTATAAAGCGGTAATTATTTATATTCATTCTTTAATCATACTACACTATTATGCAGGTCTCATACTTAGCACAATGGCTTAGTAGTCTGCTCAGATGTCTCCACAGCACTCACGGTACAAGTTCAAATACCAGCCAACCTACCATCCCCCAGCTGTGTTTATTTTTTCAGTGCACAAGCAAATTAAAATGAACAAACAAAAAAATGTAATCTGCCCATTAGTTAGTGTGTGGTGTTTGGAATTTCACACCATAATAGTATTGAATACTTACATATCATTGCATGCATTTGAAGAGTTAATATAATAGAATCAGCCAAATTTGAAGTGCATTGGCTAATTGGCATTCACCTATTTTCAGCATATGCTGCTTTGGCTAATTGGCTAATAGTCATTTGCTTCAAGGTAGAATTGCTGACCGCTAGCCTATTGGGTGTAGCACAGTCATACATAGAAAATACATTCACTAGTGTTTGATGTTTCTTCTCCCCGAGCTGTCTCTCCTGCTGCCACCATCTTCTCCCGCTGATGTGTTCTTCAGTGCAGCCGGTTACCCACTAATAAAAAAAAGCCGCTCTTCTTGTGGCGGTCTTCTGTGGCCATCCGATAATGTCACCCGGAGAGTCCGCTCCATGGCTATGTAAGAGACGCCACACAGCGGGTGACAACACAGCGGAGGAAGACCACCATGGAAGAAGAGCAGCTTTTTTTTATTAGCGGGTAACCAGCGGTGCGGAAGAACACAGCAGATGGCGGCGGCAGGAGAGACGGCTCTGGGAGAATACAGCTCAGGGAGAAGATGGAGGAGGGAGAGACAGCGTCTGGAGAAGATGGCTCAGGGAAGAAGACAGCTCAGAGCTATTCTACAATAAAGGACTTGTCAAAAACCGGCTATTCATTTTTTTACATTTCACTACTTTTTTTGGTGAATGGATAGGGGTAAAATGTACCCCATACCTATTCACATAGGGGACAGGATCTGGGAGCCCCCTTGTTAAAGGGGGCTTCCAGATTCTGATAAACCCCCTGCCTGCAGACCGACAACCACCGACCAGTGTTGTCGGGAAGAGGCCCTTGTCCCCATCAACATGGGGAAAAGGTGCTTTGGGGCATGTGGCCTGGTAAGGTTCAGAAGGCGAGGGTGCTCACTCATCCCCCCCTATCCTGACCTCCAGGCTGCATGCTCAGGTAAGGGTCTGGTATGGATTTTGGGGGCCCCACATCAAATTTATTTTACATTTTGGTGTGGGGTTCCCCTTAAAGTCCATACCGAAGGGCCTGGTATGTACTGGGGGGACCCTACGACATTTTTTTCCTTGAATTTTGGAATTCCATACCATATTATTGAATAAGTACATACCATTGCATGCATTTGAAGAGTTAAAATATGGAATAAAGCAAGCTGATGTGCTTTGCCTAATTATGCTTCTGAGTACAATGCACACTTCTAGGAGGTGATGCTGTCAGTGGGATTTGAATTCATGGCTTGAACTTTTGGGGGCAGCAGGGTATACCGCTATGCTACAGAGCTGAGCACTTACCTACAGAGAAAATACATTTACTAATGTTTGATTCAATACAATAATGTTTTGCATTTCAGGCATTAATATTATAGTAACAACCATGCTCGTGCCGATGTGGCGTTGGCTAATAGGCATTTGCCTCTTTTCAGCATATGCTGCTGAGTACAATGCAAGCTTTCAGTAGGTGATACCATCTGTGTGATTTTCAGCCATTTGAGCACAATTATATTGAGAACATATGTTTACTAGTGTTTGATGGTGGGACTACTTTATATTCTAGGTATAAAATAGTACTCAGCACAGTGACTTAGGCACCTTTCACACTTGTGCGACCTGAAAGTTGCGAGATTTTAATGCGACTTTAAGCAATGCCTGTGTAATCTTGAGGTCTATGGACACAGGAGTCGCAGGGAAAGACATGCAACTTTCCCATGATTTTGCATCAGCAATTTTGCCGCAATTCCAGGGAATGCCTGTGTAAACTTGAGATCTATGGACCTCAACTCGCATCAAAGTGAGACCAAAGTAGTTCAGGGACTATGTTGAAGTCAGTGTTACTTGAAGTCGCACAGATATGAATGGTACATATTAAAAATCATGGGGTATGACTTGTCATGCGACTCTGATGTCCAAAGTCACACAAGTGTGACTCAGCCCGACTTTGTCAGCGATTTCAGAGACATCAGTGCACTTTCCTGCACTTTCCTAGTGAAATCACATAGGACACCTTCTTAAAGGAGAACAGTTGGGACCTATGTCTACCTACTTTTGCTAATAGGTGTCCCTTATACCCATCTCAAAAAGTTGGGAGGTAAGAAATCGCCCCCTGAAGTCGCCCAAAGTAGTGCAGGAACTACTTTTGGGAATCGTTGTGGCATCGCACCAATTCGGACAGTTCCATTGCCATCAATAGGCGCCGATTTGGCCTACAATTTGACATGTCAATTCAGACCTATGTGAACATGGGTGAAGTTGCATAGATATTAGAGCTGCACGGTTCTGGCCAAAATGAGAATCACAATTTTTTTGCTTAGAATAAAAAGATCATGATTCTCGCGACGTAAAATCTTTCACATTATCCCACAAAAAATTGGGCTAACTTTTCTTTTTTTTTTTAAATTCATTAAAGTACTTTTTTCCAAAAAAAATTGCATTTGAAAGCGCAAATACAGTGTGACATAAAATATTGTAACAACCACCATTTTATTCTCTAGGATCTCTACTAAAAAAAATATATATAATGTTGGGGGGTTTTAAGTAATTTTCTAGCAAAAAAAAAAAAAAAAAAAAAAAAAAAAAAAAAGATTTTAACCTGAAACCAACAAATGTCAGAAAAATGTTTAGTGTTTAAAGTGGGGTTCCACCCAAAAAACAAAACTACCTGTAAAAATTCTAAAAAAACAAAAAAAACAAAAAAACATTTGGATATATATTTTTTTTTTCACTTACCTCTAAATGCCTGTTGCTAGGTGGTCCCTCGTAGTCTGCCTTTCCCTTAGCCTGGGCTGGTGACATCACTTCCTCCTCGGCACAGGAAGGGCTCCGCTCTGCTCCCTCCCTCCTGTCAATCATCTGGGACCCATTACAGGTCCCAGGTGATTGAGCGGCCAATCACGGCGCACGGCGCTGCTCGCGCATGCGCAGTGGGTGCCAGGCTGTGAAGCCACAGCCCGGCGCCCACAGTTGAAATGCCGGCGCCGACGAGCGGAGGGGGGAGACGAGTGGGGCTTCGATCCCCCGCATCGCTGGACCCAGGGACAGGTGAGTGTCCAATTAAAAGTCAGCAGCTGCAGTATTTGTAGCTGCTGACTTTTAATTTTTTTTTTTTTTTGACGGCCCCCATGGGTGGAACTCCTCTTTAAGTAGTTAAACTTTCCTCACTTACACAGAATTCTATTTAATTGACAAATTGTTACAAGGTTTCTAGTTAAGTTCACTGATAAAGAATGTTCTAATTCTTGGCAGACTTCCTGGTTTTTCGGCTGTGGCTTCAGAAGAGCAGAGAGAGTTCTTTGCATAGCAAGAATCGTGAAACTCTTTTTTCAAGATCGTAAAGGGGGAAAAAATCACGATGCTCTAATAAATATGCATGGAAATCAAGGGGGACAACTTTGGTTTGGACTCTGAGGTCCAAAGCTCCATGAAAAGTCACCCAAGTGTGAAAGTAACCTAATGCGATTAATTGATAACACCTTTGAATAAGGCCCCATTTGCACTTGTGCGACCTTAAAATTGCACAGCTTTGTCATGACTTGAAGCAATGTCTGTGTAATCTTGTGGTGTATGGACCTCAAATTGCATCAAAGTCAAACCAAGGTAGTGCAGGGACGAATTTGCTACACCTTCAGGATGCACAAGTGACAATAGGGCCAAATTCAAAGGTGTTATCCTTGAATCTCATTCACACTGCTGCAACCTGAAAGTCACACTATTTTGCTGCCACTTTGCCGCTGCAATTTGGCCCCAACTTCTGGGAATGCCTGTGTAATATTGTACCCGATATACCTCAAGTCACACCAAAGTAGTACAGGGACTACTTTGAAGTTGGTGCGACTTAAAGTAGCACAGATATGAATGGTTGTCATTGAGAATCATGGGGTACAACTTGTCATGCAACTCAGAGGTCCAAATTTGCTGGAAAATTCACCCAGCTGTGAAACAAGTCATATATATTTTAATAAAAGGAGCTCTCATTTATACTTGCATTAACATCAGCAGAACAAATGCAGGAAGTGATGTGTGCACATGGGATGGAAGCAAATGTGTGGTGATGCCAAACAAATCAATGAACCCCACCCACACCAAATCTAACTACGACATCCACCCCGCATTGATTAAGTACAAGTACATATCCTACACTTACCCGGCCAATGAGCAGCACCTCCTCTCTGCTAAAGAGACCTCGCCATGTCCACGTAGATGGAGATCCTGAATAGCACAGGAATTTCTGGGTGCATACAATGACTAATTTCCAGGTCAGAAGGTGAAACCACACTTTTGATTGCAGCTGCGAATATTTGATCTCAACCATGATTAGTATTTTTTATTTTCAGATATGCAAATCTGTATTTCTACATATATTTGAAGGTAAACTTAAGGGAGTTTGCTAAGAAATGGTGTCCCTGGGTTAGCAGCAGGTGAATTACAAAGGCAAAAGGCCCAGTTTGAGCCCTGGTTCACACTGACAGAGGGAGGAAAGCGTTCAGCTGAACTCACAATTTCATTCCTGCATGTCAGTCCCGACTGTGGGGGCAACAGACATCAGTGCAGGTTTCTGCACCAATATCAATACAAATCGCACCAATTAGAACAGTGCAATTGCCACAGATTTGACATGTCAAATCACACCAACGTGAACCAGAGCTGACACATTCAAACACTGCCTATCCACCAGCTGAATTCATTACCTGCAACTCTCCACAGCTGTTAATGATAAAGGTGGAATCTTTATATATAACTTGCAGTTGTGCAGAATCCTAGGTTTACATTGGAGCGATTGGTCATGCGATTTGAGAGATCAAATCGCATGACTATTGGCAATGGCACTGTTCCAATCGATGCAACATTTTTTTGTGGCACCGCATCAATTTGCTAAAGTAGTTCCTGCACTACTTTTGCCGATTTCAGGTGCGACTTCAATAGACATTTGTGTATGAAGCCACCTGAAATCACGCTGACCTTGCTACTTTGAAATCATGAAGTAGCGCAATTTCAAAGTAGCATGTGAACCAGGGCAAAGAGATTAGTTTTTTGGTGCACAAATACATATTGAAATAAAATATAAAAGATATTGCACTTTCCCAAAACCACCACCCACAAAAACTAAAGAGAAAGAAAAGTAGAAGTAAAAAAAAAAACACCACACACACACACACCACAACAAAAGCTCAATGTAATTTTATTTTACCAGCAGAAAAAAAATAAATTTACATTTACTAGCTTTAAAAAAAATTTGGACAGGATATATGGTGCTACATTTAGCAACGGAATTTTAAGGGCCCTGCTCATAGGAGCTTACAATCTAAAATTAGACAAAACCTTAGAGTGGACACAGCTTTAATTTCAGTGTATAACGGGCAACACATCACATTATTATCTGCAAGATTATAGAAACATACTTAACAGTTATTCTTACAAAGCATTACAACATAATATTGCAAAAGACTTATTCAAAACACCCACCACCAGCCCACAATCCACACATACATACATACATAGATGACCATGTTCTGCTGGAAGCTGCATTTCGGTGTACTCGATTAAACGAGATCAAAAATAGTAGGTCAGCAGATGCTTCCAAACGATGTTTGCATGATCAGACAGGAACAATACACACACAACATTGACAGCATGGCCACATAAACCCACTTTTGATTGAAAAAATGCACAAGAATTTCATCAAATCTCCCAATATCATTCCTTCTCCATCACAACAAAAAACCTGACCTTCTCAGGCCAAATGAACCCCCCTACTGCAGGCCTTTATATAAGAGAGGTTGTATTGTTAGCACACTGACACACCCAATAGAAGTACACGCCCACCAGTATCTTTCAATCTGTCTCTTCATGTATGTCTAAAGTGATTGCACCTGATGAGCAGGAACACATAATAGTATTTGCAACTGTGTTAGCCCTTGGCTATGTGCATCAAATCTCCAACTACAGGACAAAGATCAAAGTCCATTTGCATCCACATAAAGAAAGCAATAGTTTTCTAAGCATATGTACCTGTGCCGTGTAAACCCTAAAATTTGAAATGTCCAAGTCCCTGGGCATGATTAGTGCTAATAAACATTAACATCAGTCCCTGGCTGCAATGAGCTTCCAATATAAAGTCCAAAATGAACGTTCTTACATTAGAACCTATTTCGTCAGGAGACAAATAAAATGCCAGCATGTCTTTAGATTGTGGTGAGAAACCCACACAGGGAGAACATATAAACTTCAACACAAGGATTAGCATGTTGGGGAATTGAACCAACATCCCAGGTGCTGGTAGACAGAACTGCTACCCACTTAGCCACCAGGCAGCCCCAAGCATGGTCTCTACATCTCAGTGATGTGAACCAGCCCTAAGTCCATAGCCATGCTCAGTGTCACAAGCAATATACAATATATTGGCCTAAGTATTGGGACACCTGCCTTTAAACACACATGAACTGTAATGGCATCCCAGTATTAGTATTGGGTTCAAAACTCATTTGGCCCACCTTTTGCAGCTATAACAGCTTCAACTCTTCTTGTCCACAAGGTTTAGGAGTGTGTCTATGGGAATGTTTGACCATTCTTCCAAGTGCATTTGTGAGGTCAGGCACTGATGTTGGACGAGAAGGCCTGACCTACAGTCTCCTCTCTAATTTATCCCCAAGGTGTTCTGTTGTGTTGAGGTCAGGACTCTGTGCAGGCCAGTCAAGTTCCTCCACCCCAAAATCACTCATCCATGTCTTTATGGACCTTGCTTTGCGCACTGGTCCAAATGATTTGGTGGAGGGGTATTATGGTGCGGGGTTGTTTTTCAGGGGTTGGGCTTGGCCTCTTAGTTTCAGATAAGGGAACTCTTAAGGCGTCAGCATACCAAGACATTTTGGACAATTTCATGCTCCCAACTTTGTGGGGACAGTTTGGGGAAAGCCCCTTCCTGTTCCAACATGACTGCACACCAGTGCACAAAGCAAGGTCCATAAAGACATGGATGAGCAAGTTTGGGGTGGAGAAACTTGACTGGCCTGCACAGAGTCCTGGCCTCAACCCGATAGAACACCCTTTGGCTGAATTAGAGTAGAGACTGCAAGCCAGGCCTTCTCATCCAACATCAGTGCCTGGCCTCACAAATGCACTTCTGGAAGAATGATCAAACATTCCCATAGGCAGACTAAACCTTGTGGACAGCCTTCCCAGAAGCTGTTCTAGCTGCAAAGGGTGGGCCAAATCAAATTTTAACCCTACGGACTAAGACTGGGCTGCCATTAAAGTTCATGTGTGTGTAAAGGCAGGCGTCCCAATACTTTTGGCTATATAGTGTATCTGGAAAAGACTTACAATGGTGGTGGAACCCTCCTACACATAACTACTACAATTAGGCATAGTTATAGGACCTGGGAGATGAGACAACTTCTCTACATGAAGTAACATGGTTGGGATTTGAACCCAGACCCTCAGAGATACTAAGCAGAAGTTCTAACCTCTAAGCCACAGAGCTGCCACATGTGAGACCCTACTACACATAACTACACATAAATACACATAAAAACACATAAATACTGCATTTCTATGGACATACAGGTGATGGAATTACATTACTCAAGAGTAATTCTTCTTGATTTATTCTGTGATATTTGGTGTTTTTTGTGGGTGAGAGTAGAATATTACCCTCAAATTTTTGGGAATTACATTTTGCTTTCTGATGTTGGTACACATATCACATTTTTTGGGCTCAAATTATGAATATTTGGAAATAATAAAAAGCACAAAAAATTGTGATTCATTTTAAATTTTCATCAGCAATGGTATTGTTTGTGGATTGTAAAGAATCCTGTGTGAGTTTGGGGTAAAGATTGTTGTGAGATGAAGAATATCAAGTGAAAGTGACAGAGAAAGATATATTTTACCAAAACATCAAAACATTCCACATTGTAGCATTCTTAGAATCAAAATATTTTAAGTAGAAGCAACAATGTTGCAAAGGAAAATTTATTTCACAGAAAGATACATTTCATGTCAACATTAAAAGGTTTTTTTGTGAAAGTTAGAATTGTTCCATTAGAATCAATGACTGAAACTTCATTTGGACTAAATTAGAGCAGATTTTAACTCCCAAAAAATGCTCTCTAATTAGCTCTCATTTTGGTATTTACTATACCTCCAGGTAAAAAAGACACTTGAGTTAAAATGAGAGTTATTTTCAGGTCTGAGCATGCTCAGTTGTGTTGGCACCTAGTTGTCCAAAACGGGGAATTTTTCACTTTTCAGACTTTTAAAGATATTTCAGTGTAGAAATCACTTTTTCACACAGTTTAAAAGCAGATAATCTTTCAATAATATACCGCATATTTCAGTACCATTTAGGCAATTATATCATGCTCTAAACAATATTTCCATGTGCAATTCTCTAGCTTTTAGCAGAGTAAGGGTTTGGGCTCTATTTAGTTTCAGGGAGCTATAGTAAATTCGATTTTGGGAGTATTTTCTCACCAGCGCTATAGTGAATACCATTTTAGCGCGAATTAGCGCTATTAGCGCTAATGCGCGCTAAATTGCCGCGAATTAGCGCTAATTCGCGGCAATTTGCGCGAATTAGCGCCATAGCGCTATAGTAAATGACCCCCTATGTTTATTGAACCCATTTTTGATGTTTTTAATATGTTCTCTAATCCTGACATGTAACTGTCTGGTTGTTCTTCCCACATATTGCTTCCGACATGGGCACTCTAATACATAGGTGACATGGGTATTGTGGCAAGTGATGAGTTCTCGAATGGTGAACTCCTTTCCATTGGTTGTCGACCTAAACTTTGTTATTTTCCTGTTGGTTTTCTTACTATTTCTGCATGGCAGACATTTTCCACATTTGTGAAACCCTTTTAGACGATTTCCTATTTTTATCTCTCTGGGGGGGTCTATTGCATTATGTACCAGCTTGTTCCTCAGGGTTGGTGCCTTTTTGTAGATAAAAACGGGTTTCTTAGGTAATATGGAATTTAGTACCTTATCTGATTGTAGAATAGGCCAATGTTTTCTAATTATGGTTTCCATATTTTTGTATTGCCTGTTGTACCCCGTTAAAAAGGCTTCTTCCATTTTTTTTTGTTTGTTGCTCTTCTTTGTTGGTTTCCTGTTTCTTCTATAAGTTTATTCCTATCCATATTCCCGACTTTACATTTTAATGCCAATAGGTCCTTCCTTCTGTATCCTTTTTCTACAAACCTATTTATTAGAATGTCTGTTTGTTTTTCATATTCATATTTGCTGGAGCAATTCCTATGTAATCGCATGAACTGTCCTTTGGGTATGTTCCCTAACCACCGTGGGTGGTGGCAACTACTGGTTGGGATGTACCCATTTCTGTCCGTGGCTTTGAAGTATGTCCTTGTGTTCAAATGTCCGTTGTCTTTGTATATTTGTAAGTCCAGATAGTCTATGGTTTCATTATCCCACTTTCCAGAAAAGGTAAGCCCATAGACATTGCCACTGATTTCATCAAAGAAATTCTGTAATTCTTCTACCGTGCCACCCCACACTATGACAATGTCATCTATATACCTCCGGTATAATTTCAGGTTTCTTCTTTCAATACTGTGGATCTGTTCCTCTTCCCATTTGTTGAGAAATAGGTTCGCTACGCTGGGGGCATATTTGGCCCCCATAGCTACTCCTTTCGTCTGGGAATAGAAATCTCCTTTGTGCCAAAAATAGTTATGGCTCATGGCCAATTTTAACCCCTCCAGTATATATTTAATTTGTGCTTCCTTTAAGGCCGTCAGTGTGTGTAAGGCCCATTCCACACCCCTTAGACCATCCTCCTGTACGATGTTGGTATACAGGGAATTTATATCAATGGTTACTAAAATATCGTTTTCATTTATCTTGAAGTTCTTTAGTTCCCCAATCAGCTGTTTGCTATCCTTCAGGAACTGTTTTCCTTGTCCAACTAGGGGTTGCAAGTAGCCATCCAGATATGCTCCCAATCTGGAGAACAGTGAATCAATGCCACTGATTATCGGTCTGCCGGGGGGGTTCTGTTGGTCTTTATGAATTTTGGGTACAAAATATATAATTGGGGTTTTTGCTGTTTCCGGGGTTAGATATTTGGCTTCTTTTTTCGTTAAAATCCCCATTTTTTCTCCTTTTTTGACGTAGGCCTCCAATTTCTTTCCATACTCAGCTTTTGGATTACCCTTCAATTTCTTGTATGTATTGGGTGTTTCCAGCAGCTTCTTCATTTCTAATTCATAATCTTTTTTGTTTAGTATGACCAGGCCTCCCCCCTTGTCGGCCGGTCGGATAACTATATTTTTCTTCCCCTCTATTTCTTTGATGGTGTCCCATATGTTTGTTTTTATTTTTTTCGGTTTCAATTTCCTAAGGTCTTGTTCCACCATCTTTTTAAAGGCCATCAGGCTCTCGTTTTGTTGTACGTTGGGGTTGAAGGTCGAATTGTTTTTTAATCCTGAGTGTTGGAATAACGGGGGGTCTTTGTCTGTTTGGGTGCTGCTACTGTTATTTCCCTTTAGTAAATAAAAAATTTTTATGTTCAGTTTCCTTACGAATTTTTGGAGATCTATATATATTTCAAAGGGGTCAAGATTTTTGTCAGGAGCGTATTTCAGTCCTAAGTCTAGCACCCTCATTTCTTCATCATTGAAGGTAGCTTCACTCAGGTTGAAAATTCCTGTTCCTAATATTCTCTTCTTCTTTTTCTTCTTGATTCCTCCTCTCTTCCCGCGTGCTCTTCTCCTCTTTCCCATCTCTGTGGTCTGTATGTGTGATCTGTTCTTTCTTCCCATTGGGTTTCTTCTTGTGTTCTGTCCCTCGGTCCCATATATGTGTTTCTGGTGACTCTTGGGTTCCAGCTTCGTTGGGGGTCTCTGTTGCTCCGATTTCTGATGGGGAACCTGAGGGGTTGCCATCCCCTTTGTCCTCCTTGGGGAACGTGGTTCCCTCTGTATGGGGACCGTCTGTCCCTGAATGCCGGGGGTCTTCCTCTGTATTCCTTGGGAAAAAAACTCCGTCTATGTTGTGGCTCTTCATAGGGAATGTATTGATGTTCATTTCTTAGAGGCGAGTACCTGTTCCTGTACCTTGGTGTTCTCGATATGTTTGAAGCATTGTTACGTTGTTGTGGTCTACTTTCCTCTCCTGCTTGTTCTCTATAGTACCTGTGTTCCGGGCTAGGTCCTTCTCTTCTGGTTCTTGGTGTTGATAACTCTTCCGGTCTTACCCATGGTGTTCTGATTTCTGTTGGTCTGGTTTCTTGCCATATTGTTGTTTCTTCTATTACAGAACTTTCTCTGGACTCGTCTATCATAGAGATGTTGTGATTGTCCTCTATGTAATTATCGTCTATTTGCTATTTATAGACCTGCTGGTTCTTGTAGTCCAGCACATCCCTTCTGAACTTTTTTTGTTTTTTCTGCTGTATTTCCTTATCGTATTTTGTCATGGCTTCTTGTAGATTGTTCTCCTTATCTTTGTATTCTCTCGATTCCAAGAAAGGTATAAGTTGGTCTCTTATTTGTAATATTCCTGTTTCTATATTCTTTAGTTTGTGTCGTCTTCGCGTTACTATTTTCCCAAGTAATGCGGTTTCACTTTCATTAAAAAACCGATACCAATCATCCATCAGCCCCTTGTCATTGACTGCGTCATTTGGTGAGATATCCCACCTCAGGCGTCTAGGGGTAATTTTCTCTGCAATATACATCTCAATAGTTGCTATATCCCACCAAACTCTTATTTGTTTCTCAATATTGTGTTTCAGATGTTTAAATAGGCTGTCAATATCTTGCCGATTGACTACTTGTTCCTGGTTGAAGACTTCTGTGAGGTTAATATTCCTATTGTTTAGGTATCTAAAGATATCCATTGCTGCAGGTTTCTGTTTAGCTCTAGGAGCAAACAGTAGATAATGAAAAGAGTAGTGGACCCGCGCAGTGGAGATGGTGAAGATATGATTGTAAACACTATGGAACTGCTGCCACCCAACATGCAGTCACCCTAAATGGGGACAGCTGGATTGATTAGTAAAGTAGAAGGGTATGGCGCTGTTCCTATATCCAAATTGTGATTTCCTATCTATGTGCTATATACTTCATAAAATAAAACATAAAAATATCAAATTCCATACATGGTGTTGCTGTACATATCATATATTTCAAATGGCACCTTGTGGACGTGCATATCAGTGTGGAAGAGGTGGTCGGAGGTGGGGGAAAGGGGGAGGGGGGGAGGGGAAAAAATAGTGGAAGGGGGGGGGAAGGGGGTGGGGGGTTAAAAGTTGATGGAAAAATCCACTAAGTATCCAAAAAACAATCTAATAAGTGCAAACGTGCTGTCAGATTGAGGTGATGGAAAAATCCCATACAGAGGGAACCACGGTCCCCAAGGAGGACAAAGGGGATGGCAACCCCTCAGGTTCCCCATCAGAAATCGGAGCAACAGAGACCCCCAACGAAGCTGGAACCCAAGAGTCACCAGAAACACGTATATGGGACCGAGGGACAGAACACAAGAAGAAACCCAATGGGAAGAAAGAACAGATCACACATACAGACCACAGAGATGGGAAAGAGGAGAAGAGCACGCGGGAAGAGAGGAGGAATCAAGAAGAAAAAGAAGAAGAGAATATTAGGAACAGGAATTTTCAACCTGAGCGAAGCTACCTTCAATGATGAAGAAATGAGGGTGCTAGACTTAGGACTGAAATACGCTCCTGACAAAAATCTTGACCCCTTTGAAATATATATAGATCTCCAAAAATTCGTAAGGAAACTGAACATAAAAATTTTTTATTTACTAAAGGGAAATAACAGTAGCAGCACCCAAACAGACAAAAACCCCCGGTATTCCAACACTCAGGATTAAAAAACAATTCGACCTTCAACCCCAACGTACAACAAAACGAGAGCCTGATGGCATTTAAAAAGATGGTGGAACAAGACCTTAGGAAATTGAAACCGAAAAAAATAAAAACAAACATATGGAACACCATCAAAGAAATAGAGGGGAAGAAAAATATAGTTATCCGACCGGCCGACAAGGGGGGAGGCCTGGTCATACTAAACAAAAAAGATTATGAATTAGAAATGAAGAAGCTGCTGGAAACACCCAATACATACAAGAAATTGAAGGGTAATCCAAAAGCTGAGTATGGAAAGAAATTGGAGGCCTACGTCAGAAAAGGAGAAAAAATGGGGATTTTAACGAAAAAAGAAGCCAAATATCTAACCCCGGAAACAGCAAAAACCCCAATTATATATTATGTACCCAAAATTCATAAAGACCAACAGAACCCCCCCGGCAGACCGATAATCAGTGGCATCGATTCACTGTTCTCCAGATTGGGAGCATATCTGGATGGCTACTTGCAACCCCTAGTTGGACAAGGAAATTTGTTCCTGAAGGATAGCAAACAGCTGATTGGGGAACTAAAGAACTTCAAGATAAATGAAAACGATATTTTAGTAACCATCAATATAAATTCCCTGTATACCAACATCGTACAGGAGGATGGTCTAAGGGGTGTGGAATGGGCCTTACACACACTGACGGCCTTAAAGGAAGCACAAATTAAATATATACTGGAGGGGTTAAAATTGGCCATGAGCCATAACTATTTTTGGCACAAAGGAGATTTCTATTCCCAGACGAAAGGAGTAGCTATGGGGGCCAAATATGCCCCCAGCGTAGCGAACCTATTTCTCAACAAATGGGAAGAGGAACAGATCCACAGTATTGAAAGAAGAAACCTGAAATTATACCGGAGGTATATAGATGACATTGTCATAGTGTGGGGTGGCACGGTAGAAGAATTACAGAATTTCTTTGATGAAATCAGTGGCAATGTCTATGGGCTTACCTTTTCTGGAAAGTGGGATAATGAAACCATAGACTATCTGGACTTACAAATATACAAAGACAACGGACATTTGAACACAAGGACATACTTCAAAGCCACGGACAGAAATAGGTACATCCCAACCAGTAGTTGCCACTACCCACGGTGGCTAGGGAACATACCCAAAGGACAGTTCATGCGATTACATAGGAATTGATCCAGCAAATACGAATATGAAAAACAAACAGACATTCTAATAAATAGGTTTGTAGAAAAAGGATACAGAAGGAAGGACCTATTGGCATTAAAATGTAAAGTCGGGAATATGGATAGGAATAAACTTATAGAAGAAACAGGAAACCAACAAAGAAGAGCAACAAACAAAAAAATGGAAGTAGCCTTTTTAACGGGGTACAACAGGCAATACAAAAATATGGAAACCATAATTAGAAAACATTGGCCTATTCTACAATCATATAAGGTACTAAATTCCATATTACCTAAGAAACCCGTTTTTATCTACAAAAAGGCACCAACCCTGAGGAACAAGCTGGTACATAATGCAATAGACCCCCCCCCAGAGAGATAAAAATAGGAAATCGTCTAAAAGGGTTTCACAAATGTGGAAAATGTCTGCCATGCAGAACTAGTAAGAAAACCAACAGGAAAATAACAAAGTTTAGGTCGACAACCAATGGAAAGGAGTTCACCATTCGAGAACTCATCACTTGCCACAATACCCATGTCACCTATGTATTAGAGTGCCCATGTCGGAAGCAATATGTGGGAAGAACAGACAGTTACATGTCAGGATTAGAGAACATATTAAAAACATCAAAAATGGGTTCAATAAACATAGTGTCTCTAGGCATTTTAGAGACCATCACAACAGGGACCCAGCATGTATGACATTCTATGCAATTGACAAAATTAAGGGCCACTGGAGAGGCGAAAATAAAAAAACTAAGGTTTCACAAAATGAAACCAAGTGGATATTTCTGCTGGATACCCTACAGCCTATGGGAATGAATATAGATCTCGATCTAAACTGCTTCCTAACTAATTTCTGATACTAACACCAACACGGGGGATCCGCACTACCAACATACCTGATCCTAAATAACACTAGGAGCTCAAACAACACTCCAACATGATACATAACAGAAGTATGAATATTAACACCAATCCAGGTTTTTCTCCACTCTCAAAAAAGTGAAATATGAAAAATGAAATTATTTGAGCACAATGGATCCGAACACGCTAACACCCCGTGGAAATCAAATATAAACATTATATTATACACATTTCCCTAATCTTTGAATCCCTATTCTAATTCACCGATGAATCATCACTGACAAATACCTATATACAACAGAACAGTCCAACAGTAGGAGCATGAAGCACTAACACTACATTATCATTTACAGTTGCACAAGTCTTCATTTATACCTCAAAACAACTGAATCATGCACACAATCGCGTATGAACTGCACAATATAACTTTCCCCTAGATACCTCCTTCAAATATAAAAAAATATATATTTGTAATATGGATTCACAGGTTCACAATACAGGGGATATGAATCTTTTACCCAGACCAATAGGTATTTTTTCATTCTCTCCTTTTCTAATCTTAAATAATTTTTAACAGTTTTGACATAGGTCCAAATAATTTTAAAACATATAAAGATGAATACCTACCCCAAGTAGAAGTGTTGTATTACATACATTTAACACCCCTCTTCTTTTTCCCTTTTTTGGAGCACTATAGAAGTAGTAACTTATAACATCAGTAACAAATGGATATATAGTGAACATATACATATTGACAGTTCATTAGTTGAGATATATATACATATGGCCATGATACAAGGAGTTCACTGTTCCTTACAAGAATATAAAAAGAACCCTCCTCCTCCTTCTTTTCCCCCATACCCACATATACAAACATGCACATTTTTTATATTTTATATTTTATATTTGGTATATACATTTAATGTGGAATAGCACAACAATTTATCTGCCTGCATATATAATTTTTATTCTACCTTTTTTATAAACGTATATTTATACATGTTGGTTTATTCTAGATGGTTACACGTATATTTTAAATATGCTGCAGTTGATTTTATTGAAATAGGCATATATTTATACATGTTGGTTATTTTAAATATGCTGTAGTTGATTTTACTGGGATATGCGCAAGTTTGAAGCTATGTAAAATTTCCACCTAGTTATAACATGCGGGACACCCAAATACCTGGATAGGGAACAGGGGCGACACCGGGATTGAAAATAGCACCATTGGATTGGTGTCACCTTTGAAACGAACCAAAGATAAACCAATTACGAGGTATACAACACCATGGTCTCCCCTGTCTATAGAATCACAGGCAAAATGGCCGCCAGCATTTCTGAGGTTATGCATACATAGGCAGAATACATGTGAGGTTGGCTTCTGTCTGCAGGATCTCAGGCAAAATAGCCACAGAAAAAAGTAAAAAACTGTCCCATAGAAACATAGGGAAAATGGACGCCAATGTATTTACATTCTCCCACACAGGGAATTAGGCTCCGGTCTGCATTATCACAGGCAAAATGGCCGCGGACGGCTTCCGGTCCGCGGAATCACAGGCAAAATGGATGCCAATTAAAGAATTAACAAGGGGACACTGCACGCTATATAAAGGTGGGGAGGCACAGCACAGGTCACGCTCCCGTAGACGTCCTGATGACGAAACGCGTAGGGCGTGGCCTAATCTGTGCGTCCCAACACAACCTACTCGCAACAGCTGATGGTTAACCGTGATTTTTGTCTGTTTTACCTGACATATACTTTTAAATTGTGAGTACCTCTCCACTTGTTTAAATAAATCTTTTTAAAAAAACGATTTTACACTATGGGCACCCCTTCTCTCTTTTTACATGACACACTGCGATCCTGAGTCTGCCAGAGAGTGCCGCACAATGTTGCAATGTATCTATGTTGATTGGATACAAAAAATATTTTATCCTTACAAAATAGCCCAGTTTCGGGAAAAGGGTTCTTAATATCATCATGTGTTTATTTAATTGTAATCAATATTCTAAGGAATGTATATGCATACTATACATTACCATATTCAAATAATAGTTTATAGTGTGGGAATTTTATGTATATCATTAATAATTGAATATGAAATCATCTCAGTAGTTAGAAGCTTATATTTGAATACTGCTACACTAAAAAGAGTAATGATCATACATTAGCAATCACCAGACACTCCTAGACATTTTATATATTTTAGATAGAATCACCTAGTCTAACTTGCTATAATAAAATATTAATTGGTCCGATAACATATTATTTTATAAGATCCATTTCTCCTGGAGAATTACAGTGAAATAGTCATTTCTGGTTCTAGGGTGCTATCTGGTGCCTAAAAGAGAGAAAGTGTAAATAAACACATGGTTGATGATTATCTTGTCCAGCAATAAGAAAGAAGATTATACCTTCTGGGTCTGATTTTTGAATGTATTGTTTGCAATAGAATATATGACAACTCAGGTAGATATGAGAGATCACCTCATCTGGACTGCTGCCCATCATCTAGAGATCAGCTGGAGAACTCATCATCAGCAGACAGATGCCCATCATCTAGAGATCACATCATCATCCAGACGGAAACACCTCATCTAGATCTGACACCTCACTGAAGCCAGGGCACCCAGCTCCTGCCTAGATAGACGCCATTTTGCGGAAGATCAACTCCACCTATTACTCTGCAGCCATTTTAGGAGAGTCTGGCCAAATAGCCATTTTAAAGGGTAACTATATTTTCTACATTTACTACTGAGTTTTTTTCAGTGCACAAGTATTTTATGATAATTGATTTGCTATTCCATTAGATCTCCTAACACCCCAAAATTTGGTCATTTTAATTTGCCTAATTGGCATAACTTTAGATGAACGTCACCACTAATTCAACAGCAGTGGGTTCACGTGTCAATTTAGTCCAACACAGATTATTATGGACCAAATTTTATCCAATCAGTTAGGATATCTACGGAAGGGGAAAATCATTATTGTCTCATAGGTATATACTGTATTTTAAGGTAACAGATCATTTTCATTTCATTTGTTTTCATTGGTTTTTCAACAAGCATAAACAAATAGCACAGACCGAGATTTGGCAAGTGTATGTATATGAGCATTGGAGTGACAATAACACAATTGAAATTGACAAAGGATCCATATGCTGTGGTTACATAAAACTGGAAATGAACCTTAGAGGTCCTATTTATATCAAATGGATATAACTACAGAGAAATTTGACCTAGGTAAAATCAACAAATGCAATATCTCAGTGGAAAAGGAAGAGAAATAAAAGGGAGGAAGGACAGGGAAGAAAATATGGCACCTAATAGTTACAGTGCCTTAAAAAAATATTCATACCCCTTGAAATTTTCCAAATTTTGTAATGTTACAACCAAAACATAAACATATTTTATTGGGATTTTATGTGATAAAAGTGGCACATAAATGTGAAGTGGAAGGAAAATGATAAATGGTTTTTAATTTTTTTACAAATAAATATGTGAAAATCGTGGCGTGCATTTGTATCCAGCCCCCCTGAGTCAATACTGTGTAGAACCACCTTTCGCTGCAATTACAGCTGCAAGTCTTTTTGGGTATGTCTCTACCAGCTTTGCACATCTAGAGAGTGACATATTTGTCCAATGTTCTTTGCAAAATAGCTCAAGCTCTTTCAAATTGGATGGAGAGTGTCTGTGAACAGCAATTTTTAAGTCTTGCTACAGATTCTCAATTGAATTTAGGTCTGGACTTTGACTGGGCCATTCTACAGTGGCGTCTCCAGCTTTCAAATTTAGGGGGGGCACATGGGGGGACAGGGACAAAAGCAGGGGGGGCAACTATAAAATGCATATATATATATTAGGGTTGTCCCGATACCACTTTTTTAGGACCGAGTACAAGTACCGATACTTTTTTTCAAGTACTCGCCGATACCGATTACCGATACTTTTTTTTAATGTCACGTGACAGTTTTTTTTTTTTTTTTTTTTCAGGGGGGTGGGGGGGTGGGGGTGGGGGTATAGTGAACGGTGTCTGTGTGTGTGTTTTTGTTTTGGTTTTTTTCATTTACATTTATTATTTTTTACAATTTTTTTTTTTATTCTTTATTGCAGTATGTGTGTGTGTTTTTTTTTTTTTAATCAGCCCTGTTGGGGGGCTTTGGTGAGATATCAGGGGTCTTAACAGACCTCTGATATCTCCCCCTTGAGACAGAGAAATAGACTGAGGATAGATTCCCCAGTCCCTTTCTCTGCAGCGTCAGCTGCACTGAGAATGAATGGAGAGAACACAGCAGCTTCTCTCCATTCATAAACTGACACATTGTAATCACAGGAGATTACAATGTTTCAGTTATGTGAATGGAAAGAGTCAGCTGACTCTCTCCATACACACAGCGGAGAGACAGCAGAACGGAGGGGACAGACGAAGAGAGAGGGGGACAACGGAAAGCCGGAACGGATGGGGACAGCGGAGGGGGACAGAGGAACGCATGGGGACAGCGGAGGGGGACAGAGGAACGCATGGGGACAGCGGAGGGGGACAGAGGAACGGATGGGGACAGCGGAGGGGGACAGAGCAAAGAAGAAGGACAGCGGGAGGTGGACAGAGGAACGGAGGAGGACAGCAGAGGGGGACAGAGCAAAGAAGGAGGACAGCGGGGGGGGACAGAGGAACGGAGGAGGACTAAGGAGGAGGATGAGGTGACAGTCAGCGGTGATCGCGTGTGGGGGAATTACAAGCACCGATCACCGCTGTATGTCACTAAGCAGCTGAAAGCCGCGGGGGGAGAAGCTTGTAACTCCCCCACACGTCCATCACCGCTGACAGTCAAGGTATCGGCGGAAGCATCGGGAGCATTTGCCCGAGTACAAGTACTTGGGCAAATGCTTGGTATCGGTGCCGATACCGATACTAGTATCGGTATCGGGACAACCCTAATATATATATATATCCTGGGGCCCTTTACTACGACCCCACAACGGGCCCTTTCACATGTTCTGCAGTGAGCTCCCTTCCCACTGTATTGGGGTCCCCCAGGGTGGCAGAAAACAAGAGATATATGTCACCAGCATATCAAGAAAATATAAGGATCCAAAGCAGTGGGAGAACTATCAGGGTTGCAAAGGTTGTCTTGCCTCCGGGCCCTGGTGTTCTGCCACTGTGGGGTTCCCCAGCCTCCTCTTGCTGTTCTGCCCCTGCTATTGAAAGCGCTGGTCTGGCATCTCTTGGAATTTACAGGCTGGTCCTCCTGTCCTAAGGACGGGAGAAATCAGTCTGTTTTTTCAGTAACTGAGAGTCCTGGTGGAGTCCTTCCTGCAACTCGCTCTTCTCCATGCCAATGAGGATGCAGGTGAAGGAGCAGATCGGGCGGCCGTGGTTGTGTGAACGCTCACATTATGCAGTGTCAGCGAGCAGGGGAGGGGGGAGGAATCACCCGCAGGAGCTGACTGGGGTCTCTCTCTTAGACATTGATTTTTTGTAAAAAAAAAAAAAAAAAAAAAATGTTTTTTTTGGGGGGGGGGGGGGGGGGGGGGGCACATGGTGGGGCACAGCATAATGTTGGGGGGGTCAGGGCCCCCTCTGGCCCCCCCCTAGGGTCGCCATTGCCATTCTAACACATGAATATGCTTTGAACTAAACCATTCCATTGTAGCTCTGGCTGTATGTTTAGGGTCATTGTCCTGCTGGAAGGTAAACCTCCACCCCAGTCTCAAGTCTTTTTTTAACAGGTTTTTTTCTAAGATTGCTTTTCAGATATTTATTTGTAAAAAAAAATGAAATGTATTTATCATTTTCCTTCCAATACAATTATGTGCCACTTAGTGTTGGTCTATCACATAAAATTGCAATAAAACACATTTACATTTTTGGTTCTAACATGACAAAATGTGGATACTAAGGGGTGTGAATACTTTATAAAGCGCTGTACATTGACTGCATTATTATTCTTGGCATTATGATTATACCATTAAGACTAGGATTCCCAAGTATGGAGTATTTTTTAAGATATGTGTGCCTGTCAAGGGTTAAAATCACTTCATATGTATAGTTTGTTTGAACCATCCTAGTAAATCTGGGGAGGCAGTTTTTTTTTCCATAGCTTAGTGATATACTGTAATCTTGCGACTAACAGTATGTGGGTAATAACTTTCCTGTAAGATCTAGGGAATGAGTTCAGTTAAGCCAGATCTGGAGAGATTGGATTGCATGTGATTTGAGAGATCAGGAGGAATACATCTTTCCAATAATTTGCCAGATGCGGACATTCTCAGAGGAGATGAAATCGCGAACCTGTCGCACCTTACTCTCTCCAACAGTCTGGAGAGGAAGGGCTTCTGCATTTGGCTAAGGCTTGAGGGGTATGATATCTCTGTTGTATCAACTTTTGAGATAATTGAGGTGCAGCAGGTGGCACTATATATGTGAGGCCGATGTCCACTACTTGGTAAAGTAGTGATGCCCCAAATCGGTTTCCCATTGGGTGATGTGTGTTGTGACGCTAAATGCTCTTTTCTCCTGCAGCAAATTATAAAATACCTTTCATGATCTGGGAGCTCGAGGTAAAATATTATCTAGCCTGGCTGGGGATTTGAGGTAGTAGGTGGGTATTGCTTTGAAGGTGGTGGGCCACTCGTAGGTACTGGTATAAGTCCGAGGGTTGGAAGTCTAGTTCCTGCTGTAAATTAGAGAAGGGTTTAATACTCCCTGCAGAGCATACTGTAGGTCTTCCTAGTATAAGGGAGTACGCATGAACCACTTATTTAGAGGAATATCAGGGATCAAAAGTGTAAGGACAGAGATAGGCAAATTTAGGGGTGTAGTAAGTGTGATAGACTAGGGGTTATGTATAAAGCAGTGCCAGGCAGTTACTGCTGCTTTGATGGTGGGGGGTATATGGGGTGGTAATGACTTGGCAAAATTAAGGCTGCACAGCCAAAGGTCCAATTTCTGCCCCAGGACGCTGTTGCATTCAATGTCTCCCCATAATGTGGCGGCTATTGAAATCTTTCAATTGGGCTAGGATGGCGGTGGAGTAGTAGTCAGCATTATCAAGAAAACATGAAATACCAACTGATCTGTGTTTGACAGTATGCCACGAGGTGTGCACTTTTTTCCCTTGCCAAACAAACCTGCTCACTAGGGATGAGCCAAACACCCCCCGGTTCAGTTCGCACCAGAAAATGCGAACAGGCAAAACATTTGTACAAACAAGCGAACACCGTTAAAGTCTAATGCCTCGTACACACGATCGGATTTTCAGACGGCAAATGTTCGATGAGAGGCTGTTGGTGGAGAATCCGACCGTGTGTATGCTCCATCGATCAATTGTCGGACTTTCCGCCAACTAATGTTGGCTAGCAGGTTTTCAAATTTTCCGCAGACAAATGTGTGTTGTCGGATTTTCCGAGCGTGTGTACACAAGTCCGTCGGACAAAAGTCCAAAGTACAAACACGCATGCTCAGAAGCAGAAGCGGTCGGTCTTGTAAACTAGCGTTTGTAATGGGGAATTAACATTCGTGACGTGGCAAATTATGAAATCTCCAAATGCAGCGCACAATTCTCTTCTTCTTTAACCACTTCCCACCCGGCCACTGCACATAAATGGCCAGGTGGGCACTCTCTCCTTCTGAGTGGACGTTCAGGAACGTCCCTCAGAAGGAGTGGGATCGCGCGCGTGCCCGCGCAGCGGCGCGATCCCAATGCGCTCGTGTCACCCAGACACGGCGCATCTCCGATCGGCAGGAGGGCTCTGCGATTGGCCCTCCTGATCACATGACGGCCGTGTCGAATCACAGCCGTCATGTGATGTAAACACAGAGCCGGTTGCTAGGCAATTGGCTCTCCTCTCCTCACACGGAAGTTGTCAGTGAGGAGAGGAGAGCGGATCGCTGCAGCCGGCTGGTGATCAGTGAGTATGAGCTGTTTTTTACAGCTTTTTACTCACTGATCACCAGTCTAGTGACCCCACACATTGTAAAAACACAAATGTCCCCAAAACACGTCCCCAAAACACATGTCCCCAAAACACATGTCTCCAAAACACATGTCCCCACATAGTAAAAACACATGTCCCCTACATATGTCCCAGTAAAATCACATGTCCCAATGATTATCTGCACACATATGTCACCTGCGCACATCTGTACATGGTCATTTGCGCACATGTGTTCGTGGTCACACAAACCAATTATTATACACCTAACGGGATTTTTTTTACCAAAAACATGTAGCAGAATACGTTTTGGCTTAATTTTTTTGACAAAATTTGATTTTATTGGATTTGTTTTAAAATAGAAAGAAGAAAATTGTTTTTTTTTTCCAAATTTCCGTTTTTTTTTTTCCGCTTACATCGCAAAAAATAAAAAACGGAGTCGTGAATAAATACCACCAAAAGAAATCTCTATTTGTGTGAACAAAATGATAAAAATTTAATTTGGGTACAGTGTAGCATGACCGCGCAATTGTCATTGAAAGTGTGAGAGCACCGAAAGCTGAAAATTGGTCTGGGAAGGAGGGGGCGAAAGTGCCCAGTATTGAGGTGGTTAATGGGATAATAATGAAGCTGCTTTGCTGGTGATACTGATGGAGTTATTGCAAACAGATTTTCAAAGGCTTTTTTTTGCTAGTGATATCAAGAATAATATTATTATGCTTTTTTTTTTGGGGGGGGGGGGGGCAAGTTACTGTACCACATCACCATTATCCTGTAGTTTTTAATTTCAAAGATACAACTATGTTGGTGTCCCTTGTCAATTTTACATTGTATTTTTTAAATTGTAAAACACACAGTCAAGTATTATTCTACACAATTTTTTTTATTGTGCATTTAAAGAAGAAAACAAATAAAATTAGACATGTTATCTGCCAATAGAACGTAACCAAAAAGTGCATTCTATGCATCCAAAATATAGAAAATATACCAAATCAAATCATTATTCAACCAAAAAAATAGCAATAACTCCAAGGCCAATAATAAAAAATATGTTATCTCCTCTGATTCCGCAACATGGCTGGTTGACGAACGGCCATTCAAAAATGAACTGAAAAGCGTGAAATGAAAAGTGCGAAATGGAAAGCGCGAATGAACACTCACCAAACACAAAATTAGCAGAAGGAGCCCAAAGGGTGTCGCTAAAGAGCTGAAAAACAACGTAGCACGTCTAGTACGTCACTACGTTTGTAATTGTTGGCCAATAATTGTGTGGCCGTGTTTATGCAAGATGCCCTTCGGACAAAATTCCACGGTTTTGTTGGCCAACAATCCGATCGTGTGTACGAGGCTTATGGGACTCGAAAATGAAAAATCAAAAGTGCTCATTTTAAAAGCTTATATGAAAGCTATTGCCATAAAAAGTGTATGGGGACCTGGGTCCTGCTCCAGGGGATATGTATCAATGCATATATTCCTTTAAACATCATGCCTGGGGAGTGTCCTTAGTATGCCTGTAAAGTAGCACATGTTTCCCTTGTTTAGAACAATACCACAGCAAAATGACATTTCTAAAAGATAAAAATCTAATTTAAAACTGCTCGCGGCTGTAATGAATTGTCAGATCCCAACAATATAGATAAAAATCATTGAAAAAAAAGGCATGGGGACCTGGGTCCTTCCCCAGGGGACATGTATCAATGTAAAAAAAGTTTAAAAACAACCAATTTTTCAGAAGCAGTGTTTTTAATAATGCTTTAAGTGAAACAATAAAAATGAAATATTCCATTAGGTATCATGCCTGAGGGGTGTCCTTAGTATGCCTGTAAAATAGTGCATCTTTCCCGTGTTTAGAACAATACCACAGCAAAATGACTCTAAAGGAAAATAAGTAATTTAAAACTGCTTGTGAATTGTGAAATGAATTGTCAGATCCCGGCAATATAGATAAAAATCATTGAAAAAAATGGCATGGGTAATATAGCTGAGGGCGAGGCCACACAGTGATGTAAATGGATGACCCCACCTTCTTCTGATGTCATGTGGCATCAGAGGGGCAGGGCCAGATTAAGAGCATCATGGGCCTGGTGCTGAGGATTTTGGTGGCCTTTTTATGGAAACAAAATGAAAATGCAAAATTTTTTTGCTAAAACAAATTAAATCAACTCTCACCAGTAATATCAGCCATGCAGCCTCTGAGCAGCAGCAACACCACCAATACCACCTGCTATGCGGTCTCTCATTAACAGCAACATAGGGCGACCACATTTCCAAACTGCCATTCAGGGACATCCCCCCTTCCCAAAAAACATATGAGGGGGCATGTAGTCTCGGGGTTGATGGGGAAATAGGTGGCGGGGGTGATTTTTCGGGCAAATGCCTGGTGTTAGCACTTAAAATCATCCTGACACTATGCTTGATATGGCGTCAGGATGATCAAATTCCATTATTTCTATTACTACATTGTAATATATAGTGAAATAGTTCAACTCACCATGATGCAGAATCAGTGGGAACCTGAGCTTGTCACTTGCCACCAGATGCAGCATGTCACTTCCCACCATCGCCTGCCGCCAGATGCCACCCATAGCCTACCATCAGATGCAGTGTGCCACTTGCCACCAGCAGCCTGCCACCAGATACAGTGTGCCACTTGCCACCAGAAACACTGTGCCACTTGCCACCAGCAGCCTGCCACCAGATATGGTGTGCCACTTGCCAACAGCAGCCTGCCACCAGATACAGTGTGCCACTTGCCACCAGCAGCATGCCACCAGATACAGTGTGCCACTTGCCACCAGGAGCCTGCCACCAGATATGGCATGCTACTTGCCACCCACAGCCTGCTACCAGACACAGTGTGCCACTTGCCACCAGCAGCATGCCACCAGATATAGTGTGCCACTTGCCACCAGCAGCCTGTCACCAGATACAGTGTGCTACTTGCTACCAGCAGCCTGCCACCAGATATGGTGTGCCACATGCCACCAGACACAGTGTGCCACTTGCCACAAGCAGCATGCAACCAGATACAGTGTGCCACTTGCCACCAGACACAGTGTGCCACTTGCCACCAGCAGCCTGCCACCAGCAGCCTGCCACCAGATACGGTGTGCAACATGCCACCAGACACAGTGTGCCACTTGCCACCAGCAGCATGCAACCAGATACAGTGTGCCACTTGCCACCAGACACAGTGTGCCACTTGCCACCAGCAGCATGCAACCAGATACGGTGTGTCACATGCCACCAGACACAGTGTGCCACTTGCCACCAGCAGCATGCAACCAGATACAGTGTGCCACTTGCCACCAGCAGCCTGCCACTGCCTGCAGGACTCTGCTCGGACGGATAGGAGGGACAGGGCCTGCATAGTCAATCAAATCCCTGGAGCCCCCACCCCTCCTGAGCTGGGATGGTATGGCCGTGTGTGTGTGTGTATGCCAGGAGTATTGATCAGACCAAGTTCTACAGGGAGGTTGTGTGTGCAAGCCTTTGGGCTCACACTGGTGTGCTGCAGTCGGCTGCACTGCTTGTGTATCTGCAGTTTTAGCTGCAGTCCTATTGATATGTATTAGGTTGCAGGTTTTTGCTGCATTTTCTGACAGTGCGCCAAAGATAAGATGTAGCATGTAGGAATTTTGGTGCACTTTCAGAAAAAAACACACAACCTAATAGAAATCAATAGGACTGCGGGTAAAACGCAGGAAATCAGCAAACCAGTGTGAACCCACCTAAAAGCACAAGGGACTGAGTACTACCACAGGCTGAGGACACAATTCTAAACACTTTGGCTGCAGTTATAAGAGCTACTGCTGGAGGAATAAGCTAAAAACGAGGGGATAGGAGATAAGAGTCACTGAGCTCACATTTGGATGGTCCCTGGCTTATCACTCAGAGATATCTGCTGGTGTTCATAATTTCCCACCCACACGGCTCCTTCACAGCACAGCCACAGACTTCACAGAGTGAGAGAGAGGAGGGGAAAGGCAGAGCCGACTCAGCCTCTCCCATTTGTGTAGGGGGGGAACTGTGCACTGTGACATTGTAATAAACACAGTGAGCAAACACAGGTACAGCCAGACACCCCTCCATTTATACACAGCTTTTCCTGTCCCATAGAAGTTTATGGACAGGAGAAAATCGGGCTTATTCTGCTGGCTGGGCGGGCCGGTTTTAAGGCAGGGGCCTGGAGCTGCAGCTCCATCAGCCCCTATGTTAATCCGGCCCTGAAGAGGGGGCAGGGTCACCCATTTACATCACCGGGTGGCCCAGCCCTCAGATATATAACGGCTGTCATTGCGAAGAGGCTTCAGTCAGCGGGAGCCTCCCATGGAGGCGGAGTTTCTTCCATTTTTTTTTTTTGCTCGGGTCGTCGGATGCTGTGATCGAAGATGAATGGACATCGCGGGACAGTTTTTTTTTTTAATAAAGAACTTGTCCCAAATTGTCTACTGTCATTTTTACCATTTTTTTTGGTGAACGTGCGACTTTACACCAAAACAAAATTGACGTCCTTTTTTCCCACAAATAGAGCTTTCTTTTGGTGGTATTTGATCACCTCTGCGTTTTTATTTACAACAAAAAATATAAACAAAAAAAGAACGACAGTTTTGCAAAAAAAAGCAATATCTTTTACTTTTTGCTATAATACAGTAAATATTCCCAAAAAATTTATAAAAAACAATTTTTTTTCCTCAGTTTAGGCTGATATGTATTCTTCTACATATTTTTGGTAAAAAAAAAATTATAGTGTCTACAAAATAGGGGATAGATTTGTGGCATTTTTATTATAAATTACTTTTAAAATTAGTAATGGCGGTGATCTGTGATTTTTATCGTGACTGCGACATTATGGTGGACACATTGGACTCTTTTGACACTATTTTGGGACCATTGTCATTTATACAACGATCAGTGCTATAAAAATGCACTGATTACTGTGTAAATGCCACTGGCAGGGAAGGGGTTAAACACTAGGGGGCGATCAAGGGGTTAAGTGTTTCCTAGGGAGTGCCCGTAGGCTGCAGGGAATGGCTTTGTGTGGCGATCGGTCCGGAGCCGCTGAGACTCGCTCCTATCACATGAAGCGCCGGAACCGGAAAAGATTTGAAGTTTAAGGCTATGGGTGGGAGATATTTTGTTTAGGTACTCTAGGGTGTCAAACTTAGCTAGGACTCGTCAAGAGACTGCGTCCCTCAATTCTTTGCAAGTGAACTCAGTTCACTTGTAAACCATCCACAATGTAGATGAGTTTGTAACTGATCCTGAGTTATGATGAAAAAACTCAGATAGGTTGTTCTGAAGTGTGTCTGTGTAGGGAGATGATGATTGATACGTTAGCTCTCCAAAGAATGGAGGAGACAGGCGAGATAGTGTCTCAATGGGGATACTGACAGGAGCATGGGCTGACAATGAGATAGTTGTTATGTCCGAATGAGTGATTTTTTGCAAAAGCCATTTGTACACTAGAAAGTAGTCGATGTGGGAATACATGTTGTGGGGTACAAAGAAAAAGGTGTAGTCTCTTTCTGTGGTGTAAACATTCAGAGATAACCATAATTGAAAGCGCTGATCAGAACCACCTCAGTTGGAAAAAATCTTGAATGAAATCAGTGTAATAAAATCATAAGTCAGTTTATTATAAATATGTGATGTGAGATTGATGATTGCCAACAGATAAAGTCTCCTCGCATGAATGGAACAGCTATGCAACATAAATACCGCTGTGACAGTAACTTATGGAGCAGTGAAGTGTTGACCAGCTGTAAAGAGCAATGCTTCGGTGGTAAAATGAGCTCCAAATGTGCCAGTCATACTCCACTGTGAAGTGAGAACGAATGTGTGTGGAGCCAGATGGAAGGTCAAACACGTCAAACCAAAGCTTCGGTTGTGACTGGTGGGATGGTCGTGGAAAGGAGAGGAGCCGCTGGACAGCTGGGAAGACCACTGGCAGGAACCTGCAGTGGGAAATGCCCGACCGTGATGTCATATGCTTGGGGATCATGGATCCAGAGTGAGGCTTGGAACACAGGGTGGTAGATGGAGAGCAAGCCGAGGAGAGAAGGAGAAGTTGGTGGCTGTTGTCATGACTCTTTCTGTGGTGTGGTGACATCTCTACACATCGTAAAGGTCGTTTGCATGGAGAAATGTTTGCATAGGAGAAGAGTGTCTCGTGCCCGAATTAGAGACATTTAAATGGAAGTCAGGTGCCATGTTGAAGTCTCTATGGATTATGAGAGAACCTTGCTGCAATTTACAAATTTTCTTGAGAAGTTTGTTGAGGAAATACAGTCAATTCTAATATTTTTGGCTCTATACACCACCACAATGGATTTGAAATGAAACAAACAAGATGTGCTTTAACTGCAGACTTTCAGGTTTAATTTGAGGGTATTTACATCCAAATCAGGTGAACAGTGTAGGAATTACAACAGTTTGTATATGTGCCTCCCACTTTTTAAGGGACCAAAAGTAATGGGACAGATTAACAATCATCCATCAAACTTTCACTTTTTAATACTTGGTTGCAAATCCTTTGCAGTCAATTACAGCCTGAAGTCTGGAACGCATAGACATCACCAGACGCTGGGTTTCATCCCTGGTGATGCTCTGCCAGGCCTCTACTGCAATTGTCTTCAGTTCCTGCTTGTTCTTGGGGCATTTTCCCTTCAGTTTTGTCTTAAGCAAGTGAAATGCATGCTCCATGGGATTCAGGTCAGGTGATTGACTTGGCCATTGCATAACATTCCACTTCTTTCCCTTAGAAAACTCTTTGGTTGCTTTCGCAGTATGCTTCGGGTCATTGTCCATCTGCACTGTGAAGCGCTGTCCAATGAGTTCTGAAGCATCTTGCTGAATATGAGCAGATAATATTGCCCAAAACACTTCAGTATTCATCCTGCTGCTTTTGTCAGCAGTCAATCAATAAATCATCAATAAATACAAGAGAACCAGTTCCATTGGCAGCCATACATGCCCACGCCATGACACTACCACCACCATGCTTCACTGATGAGGTGGTATGCTTTGGATGATGAGCAGTTCCTTTCCTTCTCCATACTTTTCTCTTCCCATCACTCTGGTACAAGTTGACCTTGGTCTCATCTGTCCATAGGATGTTGTTCCAGAACTGTGAAGGCTTTTTTAGGCTGTTTTTGAGGCTCACCAATGGTTTACATCTTGTGGTGAACCCCCTGTATTCACTCTGGTGACGTTTTCTCTTGATTGTTGACTTTGACACACATACACCTACCTCCTGGAGAGTGTTCTTGATCTGGCCAACTGTTGTGAAGGGTGTTTTCTTCACCAGGGAAAGAATTCTTTGGTCATCCACCACAGTTGTTTTCGGTGGTCTTCCGGGTCTTTCGGTGTGGCTGAGCGCACCTGTGCGCTCTTTCTTTTTAAGGATGTTCCAAACAGTTGATTTGGCTACACCTAATGTTTTTGCTATCTCTCTGATGGGTTTGTTTTGTTTTTTCAGCCTAATGATGGCTTGCTTCACTGATAGTGACAGCTCTTTGAATCTCATATTGAGAGTTGACAGCAAAATATTCCAAATGCAAATAGCACACTTGAAATTAACTCTGGACATTTTATCTGCTTCTTGTAAATGGGATAATGAGGGAATAACACACACCTGGCCATGGAACAGCTGAGCAGCCAATTGTCCCATTACTTTTGGTCCCTTAAAAAGTGGTAGGCACGTATACAAACTGTTGTAATTCCTACACCGTTCAACTGATTTGAATGTAAATACCCTCACATTAAAGCTGAAAGTCTGCAGTTAAAGCACATCTTGTTTGTTTCATTTCAAATTCATTGTGGTGGTGTATAGAGCCAAAAAGATTAGAATTGTGTTGATGTCCCAATATTTATGGACCTGACTGTAGATCTGGCGAGAGTTGAGGGCAAAAACGCAGACTAGGGTGTATTTTACATTCTCCAGAGTGCAGATAAGAATAACATAGCAGCCATTAGGGTCAAGGACTTGATCATGTATTTGACAGGAGATGGAGTTCCGGAAAGCCACCATCATTCCAGGTGTTTTTTTCATTGCTGCACGACAGAAGAATGTGCGGAAAGTTCTTATGTGAGAAAGGTGGCAAGACTACTAATTTGAAGTGCGTTTCCTGAATACTAGGGATGCATCGATACCACTTTTTTGACACCGAGTATGAGTACCGATACTTGACATCATGTACTCGCCACCAATTACCAATACCTGATTTTGGTCATGTGACCATTTTTAAAAAAAAAATAATGAAAAATTACACATTTTCATCATAATATGAGGAATTGAAACGCAGTCAAAAGATTATGAAAGAAAACATGTTTATTTGCTGGTCACAAAGCTGTTAAAGCGCAAATTGCACAGAACATGTTATATAAAAAATAATGTCAATGTCATCAATGACATGTACATTGAAAGTTTACAATGTTTAGGCATGAGGAGAAGCAAGAACAGTACAGTACCTCAGTTAACTCACAACACAAGACATTTATAAAATTTCAAAAAACAAAAAAAACACAACATGTGTTTGTTTCCAGTTCAAATTACACACGTGTAAGAGAAACACATTTCACATACAGAACATTCCAGGATGGCAAGGATGTGTGTTAGGTTGGCATGTAGGCTGCAGTAAGGCCTCATGCACAGCTCAAAGCAGCTGCTTCTCCAGGTGTTTTAGCTCTTTTGAGCTTTTTTTTTCTCTACCTGTTACCTCTTCCCTTCCATGTTAGACTATGTGTTCATTCATGGCCATCGGCCAAGGAACACTATGCGGTTTCAGAAGTTTAGTGGCAGGGCAGCTTACAGGCAGCAGGCAGAAAAAAAATCCGAAGAAATTGGAAATGGAAATCTTTGGATTTTTTTCTGCCTGTAAACTTTCCTGCCACTAAACTTCTGAAACTAGTGTGCAATGGGCTAACATGGAGGGGAGGTGTTAACAGGCAGAACAAAAGCTCAAACTCCTTGAGGAGCAGATGCTTTTAGCTGCATTGTACAGGCATTATGCCTTGAAAATAAAAAGCTCAAATGTCACACAGAACATGAAATATCATCATTGTTGATGATGCCACGTATAAAACAAACATCACAAGTTCACGTCATCACATCAACCAACCCAAGTGCAATACAGTAAAATAATGTTAGGCCTGTGGAGGAGCAACTGAACGGTACCTCAAAACTAACATTATTTTGTAAACATTTTTTAAATAATAATAAAAAAGTGCTAGCTTCTAGTTCAACTTCTTATGAAACTCATGAAAATGTTTTTTTCACAGACCAAAATTAGGGTCATTCCAGGATGGCAAGGCCAAGGAGCCAAGGACTTAGCAGCAGTAAGGCCACATGCACAATAAAGCTCAAAGTAGCTGCTCCTACAGGCGTTTGAGCCTTTTGTTTGCCTGTAGTGTTAACTCTATGCCGCTCCATATTAGGCTATGTGTCCCCCATGCATTGCACGTTGAATCACCTATAGTGTGCAATGTGCACACCATAGGTGATTCACTTTTTCACTTAAGGAAAAAGGTTGTGACATTGAGTTAAAAAGGCATATTTTTTTTTTTTTTTTAAAGGCCGGAGGGGAGTTAACAGGCAGAGGAAACGCAAAAAAAACTGCTCAAATGCCAGGTGGAGCAGTTGCTTTGAGCTGCAGTGTGCAACTGTCCATGATGCCCTACAGTTGGACAGTAACAGGCGGTAGATTACTTTTCCAATTCAAATACAAGTGGCAAGTTTTTTTTGAGAAACAGAAGAATCTCTGCATGTTCAGTTAGAAGTTGGTTTCTGGTGTCAGTCAGAATGTGTGACGCTGCACTGAACAATCTCTCACTTTCCACACTACTGCAAGGAGCTGAAAGATATTTTTGTGCCATTTGGGCTAGAGTGGGAAATCGCAGTTTATTGACTGCCCAATACTCAAGAGGTTTGTCCGAACTAGGCACAGTGACCTCTCCAAGATATGCTTCTAGTTGTATGGTAGCAGCCGTGGGAGCACTGTTCTCAAATGTCACACCGGTCACACCGGTACCTGGCTGTTGCTCAGTGCGAGGCCTTTGGTAGCTGGTTTCTCAAGCACCTCAGGTGTACCTGCCTGTGCCTGTAGTACCTGTATAGAAGCTATTTGTTGCAGAGCAGGTAAGTGTGTTTGTCATTATCGATTTTGTTTTGCGTTTTTTAATTATGAAGGTGAGATTTACACTGTGTTATCACTTGCACAAAATCATATCATCAATATTCAAATAAAAACAATGCAAAATAGCAGCCACTGCCAGCAATAATTGATTACCTTGGATCGAGTAAGGTAGTGATGCAGTAAAGTGGATTTTGCTCCATGTCAGAGAACCGTTTCTGCAAAGCACCAAGCAATGTGTTCTTCATCGTTTTAACACCGTGGTCCTCATCCACTTCTTTAGATAATGGCTGTAGCACAGTCACTGCAGGAATTACATCCGAGGCAAAAGAATCTGAACAACTCACATGCCGAGTCAACTCTTCAAAGGGAGCCAAGATGTTGATCATCTTCTCCATGAGATTCCACTGATTTGCAGTGATCGTTGCAGGCAGCTCATGTTCTGATACATATACTCCAATGGCCCGTTTTTGCTCTATCAGAGACTGCAGCATGTAAAAAGTGCTGTTCTAGCGAGTCTGAACATCTTGTTGAAGTCTTTTAATGGGTTGACCAAGCTGGATCTGAATATCTTGCAGCCGAGAATATGCCGGGTTTGAATGTTTAAAGTGCCCAACTATTTTGCGCCCACCTCCCACAGCCTCCGTAATGCTGCATTGTGATAAAAGCCCTTCTGAGACAGCCAGTTGCAGTGTATGTGCCACACATGAAAGACTCTGAAGACCAGCATCTTATTGATAGTGGCTGATCATCAAGAACGATGAATTGGGTAACTACTTCAGAATTTTTTTTAGCCCTTGGGTTATCCATGGAAAATTTTTCACGTCTGGCAAGGGTTTGTTGCAGTGTCAGCTGCTGAGTTCAAGAGCTAGTGACAGCTGTAAATTCGCTATGCTCAGTCTTGTGTTTCATTTTGAGGTGTTTTATGAGATTACTGGTATTATAAGAACTAACTTTTGAACCTCTTCTGGATATTTTGGCAGAACAGAGTTTGCAGTCTGCAATGCGTTTGTTGGTTTCATTAATTTTAAAAAACTTCCAGACAGCTGACATTTTGCTGGTGGCAGTGGCATCTGTTTGCATTGCACTTAAAGCCAGAAATAAGTAAGTCTCTCCACATTAAGGGGGAAAAAATGAGGAAAATGGGGAAAAAATTTTGAGCCCTAATGTTTTGTTTTCTGATTTTTTCACACATGATGACACCTACTATTTTTTAGAATAATGAAGCTGCTCTCACCGGTGCTTGTTGTTTGTTCCTGCTGCATCCAGCATCTTGGTATGGTTAAGTAAACGAGCGGGGATGATGACATCAATCTGTCGGGTACAACGGTCGGTATCTCTACAATACAAAAAGCAGAGGATGGTCTCAGAAAGGCACATGCAGGAAAATGTTAGGCAAGAGACAATGATGATTTATGTAACCTGCAGCAGTCATTTACCGCCATGATGGAAATAGTTCCATAGTTACATAGTAGGTGAGGTTGAAAAAAGACACAAGTCCATCAAGTCCAACCTATGTGTGTGATTATGTGTTAGTATTACATTATATATCCCTGTATGTTGCGGTCATTCAGGTGCTTATCTAATAGTTTCTTGAAGCTATCAATGCTCCCCGCTGTGACCACCGCCTGTGGAAGGGAATTCCACATCCTTGCCGCTCTTACAGTAAAGAACCCTCTACGTAGTTTAAGGTTAAACCTCTTTTCTTCTAATTTTAATGAGTGGCCACGAGTCTTGTTAAACTCTCTTCTGCGAAAAAGTTTTATCCCCATTGTGGGGTCAACAGTAAGGTATTTGTAAATTGAAATCATATCCCCTCTCAAGCGTCTCTTCTCCAGAGAGAATAAGTTCAGTGCTCGCAACCTTTCCTCATAACTAATATCCTCCAGACCCTTTATTAGCTTTGTTGCCCTTCTTTGTACTCGCTCCATTTCCAGTACATCCTTCCTGAGGACTGGTGCCCAGAACTGGACAGCATACTCCAGGTGCGGCCAGACCAGAGCCTTGTAGAGTGGGAGAATTATCGTTTTATCTCTGGAGTTGATCCCCGTTTTAATGCATGCCAATATTCTGTTTGCTTTGTTAGCAGCAGCTTGGCATTGCATGCCATTGCTGAGCCTATCATCTACTAGGACCCCCAGGTCCTTTTCCATCCTAGATTCCCCCAGAGGTTCTCCCCCCAGTGTATAGATTGCATTCATATTTTTGCCACCCAAATGCATTATTTTACATTTTTTTACATTGAACCTCATTTGCCATGTAGTCGCCAACCCCATTACTTTGTTCAGGTCTTTTTGCAAGGTTTCCACATCCTGCGGAGAAGTTATTGCCCTGCTTAGCTTAGTATCATCTGCAAATACAGAGATTGAACTGTTTATCCCATCCTCCAGATCGTTTATGAACAAATTAAATAGGATTGGTCCCAGCACAGAACCCTGGGGAACCCCACTACCCACCCCTGACCATTCTGAGTACTCCCCATTTATCATCACCCTCTGAACTTGCCCTTGTAGCCAGTTTTCAATCCATGTACTCACCCTATGGTCCATGCCAACAGACCTTAATTTGTACAGTAAACGTTTATGGGGAACTGTGTCAAATGCTTTTGCAAAATCCAGATACACCACGTCTACGGGCCTTCCTTTATCTAAATGGCAACTCACCTCCTCATAGAAGGTTAATAGATTGGTTTGGCAAGAACGATTCTTAATGAATCCATGCTGATTACTGCTAATGATACCTTTCTTATTACTAAAATCTTGTATATAGTCCCTTATCAACCCCTCCAAGAGTTTACATACTATTGAAGTTAGGCTAACTGGTCTGTAATTCCCAGGGATGTATTTTGGGCCCTTTTTAAATATTGGTGCTAGTGGTGACATGTTAGGCAACAGAGACAATGTGGGACACTAAGTTATGTAACACACACAAACACAGGCTGGCCGCCATGCTGGACAGTGGACATTATGTTAGGCAAGAGAGAGAAAGACAATGTGTGACAAACTAAGTGTAACACAGGCCGGCCGCCATGTTAGGCAAGAGAGAGACAATGTGGGACAAACTAACTTAAGTATAACACAGGCCGGCCGCCATGTTAGGCAAGAGAGAGAGAGACAATGTGGGACCAAACTTACTATAACACAGGCCGTTCGCCATGTTAGGCAAGTGAGAGAGAGAGACAATGTGGGACACAAAACTAACTTAAGTATAACACAGGCCGCCTGCCATATTAGGCAAGTGAGAGAGAGACAATGTGGGACACAAAACTAACTTAAGTATAACACAGGCCGGCCACCATGTTAGGCAAGAGAGAGACAATGTGGGACAAACTAACTTAAGTATAACACAGGCCGGCCGCCATGTTAGGCAAGAGAGAGACAATGTGGGACAAACTAACTTAAGTATAAAGCAGGCCAGCCGCCATGTTAGGCAAGAGAGAGAGAGACAATGTGGGACACAAAACTAAAGTATAACACAGGCCATCCGCCATGTTAGGCAAATTATGATGTAAGCTAGTAGTACTGTACAGCAATCACCGGCCGCGGGACACATAAGAAGAAAGTAAGCAACAGTTAGAAATAGAAAAGAGCACTCACCGGCCGCCATGAGGGGACATGGTGTAGGGGCACTTGCCATGTGGGGCAGCCATGTAGTAGGCACAGCAGCAGCAGCAAAACACATGTCTGTCATGAGAGAAACAGCACTCACCGCCGTGTGGAGAGGCCGCAACCTTATCCGGTTCCCGAGCTCCGCCCAAGCTGACGTCACTTTTGGTATCGGTTTCTGGTATCGGTGAATTTTCACGAGTACCGATACCCCCGAAAATGCCAAGTATTGGCACCGATACCAATACCGGTATTGGTAACGGTGCATCCCTACTGAATACACAGGATGTTGCAATGCAATTTCAATGATTTTTACAACCTACAGCATTAAAACTGACTTTTACACAGAATAGCCAGTACATGACAGATCCCAATTGCTTATTCTGTTTGTAAACAAAGTGTCCAGAGATTCCCTTCAACTATACCAGACCCTTATCCTAGATGAGGGTCTGGCATAAATGTTATTGGGAACCCCAGACAATAAATGGTTTGGGGTTCCCTCTAATAATACATACTAGACCGTTATCCTTAAGGATGGTCTGGTATGGATGTTAAGGGGGACCCATTTGCAAGAAAAAAAACATGGTGGGTGACCCCCCAAAAACCCAAACCAGACTGTTATCCAATCATACAGTCTGGAAGGCCAGGAAAGGGAAGGGATGAGCGTGTGCCTCCTCCTGAACTACTCCAGACCACATGTCCTCAACTAGGAGAGGGTGCCTTGTCCCAGTGTTTGTAATCCCCACAAGTCTGGTCCCTTTAAATATATAGTTTACACCTTAAATATAAACATATAGTTTACCAGATACTGCCCTCCTACATGTGAATGAGTAAGGGGTATGCAGTACCCCTACTCATTCACTAAAAAAATGTAAATCATAAATAAAGACACATGCTATTTGACAAGTCCTTTATAAAAAAACACCTACAATGTAAATCCTCGATTAAACATGTTATTCAGTAGTACAGATCTTTGTCAATCAAGGTGAAAGATGCCTGCCAACCCGCCAAAAGAATACAACCTGCAAATTGTAATGCCCTGTACACACGGTCAGATTTTCCGACGGAAAAAGTGCGATCGGATTGTGTTGTCGGAAATTCCGATCGCGTGTGGGCTCCATCAAACTTTTTCTGTCGGAATTTCCGACACACAAAGTTTGAGAGCTTGCTATAAAATTTTTCGACAACAAAATCTGATCGGTTAAATTCTGATCGTTTGTACACAAATCCGACGCACAAAGTGCCACGCATGCTCAGAATAAAGCTATTGGCTACTGCCCCATTTATAGTCCCAACGTACGTGTTTTACATCACCGCGTTCAGAACGATCGGATTTTCCGACAACTTTGTGCGACCGTGTGTATGCAAGACAAGTTTGAGCCAACATCCGTCGGAAAAAATCCATGGATTTTGTTGTCTGAATGTCCGATCAATGTCTGATCGCGTGTACAGGGCATTAGACAGTGCTTCATTTGCTGGATAGCTGGAATACATTTTATTTTGCTTGCTTTGTGCAATGCCCTTCCATGCATACTGTTCTCTAAAAGCTAGTTGAGCAAGTTGTCATTTTTGTTGTGTACAAGATTCTTTACCAGGGGTATTTAGGAGCAACCTCATGCTTTTTTCTTGTTTTTTACATGGGCTCCCCAATTACAATCTGTACCAGCACCTTAACTGCTAACTACTGCTGCTTTAGTGGTTTACTTCCTGGTGCAGCTGGAGGTACACTGAAACTCTGAACAAGAGGAGAAATTCAGTCCAAACATGGGTTCTAATCTAACCAGCAACACATCCTTACCTACTAGTAATGTGTGCATATGTCAATATTAGTGCTAAGGTTACTACAACATTTCTATCACATATCATCTAAAGTTATTAAAATGTAAAGTTGCTTGGAGACATTGTTGGGTAACTATGTACCCCAAAAATGGAAGTTGCCATTTTTGTTGGGTACTATGTACCCCTTACTCATTCATATCATCTAAAGTTATGAATATATAAATAACAGAAACAATATTGGCGTACAGAGTCTGTAGGAGGAGTGGATATGGACTGTATCAGACAAGGTACAATTGTGCGTCTCTAAAAGTCTCTGATAAACAGTCTTTGGGAAAAACTGCAAACTGTGGACGGCAGCAGGCTCAGGAAAGAGCTAGAAGGATGCTCTGCAGATAGATAAGCAAAGGAAAGAGAGCAGCGCCATCTGAGTGCAGTATATGAAGTATTTTAATGGCAACAAAAGAATATACACACTCAGTGTAAATAAACAAAGGTCAGCCTCCACCACTCCAAGTGCTTGGAGACTTATTTGGGTAACTATGTACCCCAAAAATGGATGTTATCATTTTTGTTGGGCACTATGTATCCCTTAATCGTTCAATCGATTTTTAAAGGGGCTTTCAGATGCCTGCAGACCCCCACAACCACCAGGCCAGATTGTGGGGAAGAGGCCTTTTTCCTTATCAATATAGGGGCAAAATGCTTTACCAGGGAGGATTTAGGGGCAATCTTATGCTTTTTTCTTGGTTTTTGCATGATCTCCCCCTTCCATACCAGGGCCTTAACTGCTAACTACCACTGCTAAGTGTGTGTTTTTTTTTTATATAATCTTTATTTCAAAAAATTTTTAGTTAACAAACAAATAGACATTGAACAAGACATGAAGGTAGTAGAGGAAATAACATGACAGGTGATAAAATGATGGGTCCCTTATCGGGTGCAAGTGGTCCACAGAAAATTAACTCAGAGATGGACACCATTTAGGGAATCGTCCCGGGGGGAATTGTTATCAGCATTTTTAAATTATGATATGAACTCTAACATCAATGGGTCACCCCTATCATCTCTATCCGGTACATCGCTATAGAGGATGTGTGTCTCTAGTTAAAGGTAAACCTTAGACCATACATTTAGACCCTGGGCCCATCACCATAAAGAATAAAGTGGGGTGAGGGAAACATATTTAAGTAAGAAAGAAAAACAAAAATAAAAATAAAGAATAGAAATAAAAAAAATAATAAAATAAAATAGTACTGTGTCCTTAATCTGAAAAGAACCAAAAAACAACTGCCAACATGATAAGCCGAGGTAGTCTGTGACAAGTCTGCCAGATGTCTACCGTTCCTGAGCCTATGTAGATCTGTGGAACCCCACTCTCTCCCCAGCTCAGCCTCATTAAACAGAGGGAGCAGCTGTTGAGGACCCCTGAGCAGAAAGCCCAGGTGGGTTTGCATAATTTATCCAGGTAGCCCACATGGAGAAAAACTTCTCATATCTATCTTTATATTGTGCCATCCACTCCTCTGCGGCCTTAATTTGATTAACCAAAGCCACCGATTCGGCGCGAGTAGGTATACGGGGCGTTTTCCAATGAATTGGAATAAGTCGCTGTGCTGCATTAAGCAGATGGAGTAGTACGGATTTGCGGTATTGGGCAAGAGGAGTAGTGGGAAAGTGCAGCAAGGATTCCAACGGGGAATCTGGGAGCTCCAAGTCCAGAATAATCTTAATCTGAGCATGGATATCCAACCAAAAGGTCCGTAATTTAGGGCATTCCCAGCAAATGTGAAGGAATGAACCTCTGAGGCAACATTCTCTCCAGCATGCATCTGAGAGGGAAGGATATATCTTCGTGAGCTTGGAGGGTACTCTATACCACCTAGTCAAAATTTTATAACTATTCTCTTGCATTTTCGTATCCACCGTGCTCGAGTGTGTCAATCTATATAGATGGTCCAGCTGAGGCTCTGTGAAGATGTGCTGAAGGTCTCTCTCCCATTCTCTAATGAACCCCGGCTTCCCCCCAGTATGCGTGTTCAACAATAGGTCATATAGTGCCGAAATGGCGTGGGGAATAGCCGAGCCTGCCATACAGAAACGCTCGAATGGTGAGGCTAAAGTAGGTGACCGGACTCCTTGGGGAAGACTGTTGATAAAGTGCTTAAGCTGTCTGTAACGCCATTCATCCATAGGGAAAGAATCATACCGTTCCCTCAACATGGTCAGCGTTAACAGGCCCTGATCCTGAACAAATCTGTTGCATCTGGATTCTCCATCAGCAGCCCAGGACCGAAAGAAGGACGGATGTTCCCCAGGAGTGAACCAGTGGAAGCCGCTTAGGGGCGCCAAGGGGGAGATCAGTAGTGCAAGCTTCCCTCCCTTGTTCAATGCATCCCAGGTTGCCAAGCGTGGGCAGCCAGTGGAGAAACCAGCGTCGAGAGACCTCTATGTTCCCAGGGGATCCAGGGGGCATGAGATAGGTTTCGACCTGCTAGAAACTTGTCCAGGGGTACCCATAGTTTGCAGGGGGTATTATGATACCAGTCTTGGGGCTCTGTAGTGTATGTAGAGCTAGCCGAGGGCATTTCCCACCCCATATATACCTAATAAACGGGCTATTGAGGGTTGAGAATAAAGTCCTAGGAAGGGCAATCGGCACCATCTGCAGGAAAAACAGTATACGAGGTAGCACGTTCATTTTGAGAACACTGACTCGACCCATCCACAAAAATGCAGCCCTGTCCCATCTTTTCAGATGGACTTTAATAGTAGCAAGTAGCGGTGTATAGTTGCAGTTGTAAAGCCGGAAACAGCTCGTGGGTAAAGGAGAAAGCAGATTGCAGCTCTGTACGCAAACCCGGGGGAATATTTAGTGACAATATTTCAGACTTGTTATAATTTATCTTGAAATTAGATAGTAAGTTAAATGTTTTCAGCTCTGCCATAATGTTAGGTAACGATATCATGGGATTAGAGACATAAAACAGGACATCGTCTGCGTAAGCGGATAGCTTATGTTCTGTCGGACCTACCCTAAAGCCGCTGATATCATTAATGAGACGGATCCTATTGAGCAGCGGTTCGAGGGTTAGAGCAAATATGAGAGGGGATAGTGGGCACCCCTGGCGTGTCCCATTACTAATCGGAAAGGTATCGGACAGTATCCCATTAACCTTCACCCTGGCAGTCGGGAAGCTATACAGAGAGGATATCCAAGCCAGGATATTGGGGCCCAAACCTAGTCTGGTCAACACCATTTTCATGTAAGTCCAGTCCACCCTATCAAACGCTTTCTCTGCGTCAGTGGAAAGCAAGAGACAGGGGAGGGTTGTCCCCTGATATTCAACCCAGTGTATCAATGGGAGAGCTCTATTCGAGTTGTCCCTAGCTTCTCTACTCGTGATAAAACCTGTCTGATAAGGGTGGATCACCATCGGGAGGATTAGCTTGAGTCTATTGGCCAAAATTTTTTCCAAGATCTTAATATCTGTGTTCAAAAGTGATATAGGCCTATAGTTTCCTGGCAATGTATGGTCTTTCCCTTCTTTTGGGAGAACTGCAATGTGCACCATTAGTGCTTCCGAGGGCATTGTCGTACTCGAGGCCAAGGCCGTGAAATAAGCACACATGGGATTAGAAAGCACCTCAGAATATTTCTTGTAGTAGGTGTTAGTATAGACGTCTGGGCCGGGACTTTTCCCATTAGGGAGGTCTTTCACTACTGCCTGAATCTCCGATACAGAAATGGGGGTATCTAATTGTTTGCCAATGGAGTCCTCTAGTTGTGGGGAGTTAGACTCCGTGAGATATTGAAGAATGCGCTCGACCCGCTGGGGTTCCGGAGAGCCGGGCAAGGCTCCTGGGAGATGGTACAACTGTGCATAATAGTCCCTAAATGTGTTTGCTATTTTTGAGGAGTGGATAACTGAGGCACCCGTCGCGGAAGTGAGTTTGTGTACGTGTCCAGCAGCCCGTTGGTGCTTAAGTGCTCTTGCCAGCAACTTCCCACATTTATTACCAAATTCATAGAATTTGTGCCCCACATGTCGTATACGTGCCTTAATTTTGGTGTCTAGTAGAGTAGCTAATTCCTGTCTACGGGCATATAACTCTGACGCCATAATAGGGGTAACATTTTTCTTATGCATGAGTTCCGCTGAACGTATTTTGGCTAAGAGGGTATGTAGTTCCCCCTCCCTGGCTTTCTTCAGTCCTGCCCCCTGGGAAATCAGCTCCCCCCCGAACCACCGCATTATGACCCTCCCAAACGGATCCCATGCCCACATCGCCTGGTTTATTCTCTGCAAAATACAGAGAAATGGTGTCTGAGACTTGTTTTAAGGCAACCGCATCATCCAATATGTTGTTGTTCAAACGCCAGCTCCATGTCCGAGCCTCCGCCGAGAGTGGATGCAGGGACACGGAAACCGGCGCATGGTCAGAAATGGTAATGGAACCTATGGAAGCACCAGCTAGGGAGTCAAGGGAGTATTGATCCATCATCAAAAGATCTATGCGGGTATAAGTATTATGAGTGGCTGAGAAATAGCTATAATCCCTGTCTGCTGGGTGGAGTAGTCTCTAGCACCTAAATGGTGTGCCAGCAGGGACTTCCTAAAATGCTTCAGAAAGGCAAATGAGTGCGTAGAGCGGCCTGAAGACGTACCCATAAGTGGATCAGGGCCAACATTAAAGTCTCCCCCCAAGATGAGCTGACCCTCCCGGGAAGGCAGACAGGGACTCCAGAGCAGAGTCTAGGAAGGTAAGCTGTTTGTTATGCGGGGCGTACACAGCTGCAAAAGTAAATTTACGGTTTAAAATGGTGCCTTTAACGAACACAAATCGACCCTCTGGATCGAGCAATTGGTCCGTCATAACGAATGGGCAATGTTTGTGGATTGCTATAGCGACCCCCCCTGATTTAGGACGGGGGGGGGGAGTTACTGAGATACCACGATGCATATAGATGGGTAGGGAGGCGGGGGACCGAGTCAGTGCGAAAGTGTGTTTCCTGTGCCCCCATCCGTTTCATCTCATTTCAGGGCAGCCATGGTGTTAGGTCACACAACAGGGCCACCAGGCCCGTGGCAGGAGGGAGAGTTTGACAGCACATCCAGGCCCACAGCGAGGAGCGCAGTAAGCACATGTAGCATAAGTATGAGCCTAAAAAGTAAAGCACAGTTAAAGCAGGTGTAAACTTAACGTAAAAAGAACACAGAAAATAAAAACCTAAACATAAAAAAGACAAAAAACAGAATGCCCAAAGGGCATAACATAGTGCAACTTCGCCACTGGTCGGGAGCCTCCACCCCCCCCCCCCCCCAGTGAGGAGATGGTGAAGGCCAGTGAGCAGAGGCAATCCCCAAAAAGGGAGCATAACTCCAGGGAGTTGTCCTATTGGGGGAAAGTGGTAAGGCACTAGGAGCGAGTCCGCTGGGAGGACCACAACCAGTATAAGATACTTAATCTATCCCTAGAACATGGGAAGAAAAATAGTGAGGTTAGTGAAACGGCAGCTAAGGGGGGGTCAGGTAATGACTGTGAGCAGTTCAGAAGCCATCGGTATAGAAAACAGCCATTCAGGTCTCTTCCTGTGGAGGATGGGGTGTCAGAGTATGTCCAGCGGGGCCTCTCCTAGATCCACGTCATCGTCTGCGGTGGCTTGGTTGCCACGGTTCAGGACGTGTGGGAAGAGGTATATCTGGAGATGTCCTCCAATCCGGGATATCCACCTGAGGCAGTTCAAGCGACTCCAAGAAGCGGGGTAGGTCAGCTTTACTTTGCAGAGTAGATTGTTTCCCATCCTTAGTTGCAGAAAGGCTGACCGGGAAACCCCATCTGATGGGCAGTTGAGCATCCTGTAAGGCCGCCAATAGTGGTTTAAGAGCAGGGCGCTGCATCAATGTGCAACTGGAAAGACCTGGTAAGAAGGATAATTGGGCGCCATCAAAGTCCACATGTCTGACTCCTCTAACTTGGTTCATAATGCGTTCCTTGAGTGAGTATTTATGCAACTTGCAAATAATGTCTCTGGGCTTATCCGGATCTTCAGAGGGAGGTCGCAGGGCCCTGTGAGCCCGGTCTATTTCAATGTGCTCGGGCGCCTGGCGGCCTAAGATTTGTTTAAAGATCCCTTGCAGGGTGGGTATAATGTCCCTCGGGCCTGTTGCTTCGGGGAGGCCTCTAATGCGGATATTAACTCTGCGGCTCCGGTTCTCAAAATTGTCCATTTGATCCAGCAGAGCTTCAAGCCTGCAATCCTGCATTTTACAGTGTTCAGTAAAGGCCTGCAGCGTGGGGGTAGTTTCTTCCCCATTAGGTCTCTAAGGCCTCCACTCTGCCTCCAAAATGTGCTGTGTCTGCCTGCAGATCCTCAATGTCCTGTCTCAGGGCCTTCTCCACTCTTTAAGCAAACTGTTCTAAATCAGCCTTGGTGGGGAGGGATAGAATGTGGGATCTAATGTCCCTATTTTCCCAGGGATCGCCTCCATTTGTGTGTCTTTCCGCGCTGTCTGAGCTGGAAGGAGAGGAGGGGGGAGGCAGAGTCAGCACAGGCATGTGGGGAGAGCTGATGGGGGAGGCAGCCCTGGCCGCATGGGAGCCGGGCGCCATCTTGGCTGTACTTGCCGGATCTCTGCGGGCTACAAAGAAGTTATCCAGCGTTTCGGACCGGTTCCGCGGTGTCCGTTGAGGTTGCGGGGATATCCTGCGCTTCGGTGGCATCTTTTGAGATGTGTTTCCCCCCCAGGAAAGCTGCCGTTCAGGCTTGTTTAGGTGCGGGTCTCAAGGAGCTCTGAGAAAGCACGTCCTCACTCGTGCATGCCGAAGCCACGCCCCCGCTGCTAAGTGTTTTACTTCCTGGTGCAGCTGGAGGTATGCCGAACTTCTGAACAAGATAAATTCAGTACAAGCATGGGTTCAAACTGAACCAGCAGCTCATCCCTACTAACTAGTAATGTATGCATATGCCAGTTAGATCAGTTATTTACAATATTAGTGCTGAGGTTACTACAACAATTCTATCACATAACTAAAGTTATTAATATGTAAAGTTGCTTGGAGACTTTGCAAAATCCCACTATATATTAGTTCTTAATAAGCAAATCGCATTCTAACTTTTAGTTATATAGTAAATTTAGTTACAAATTATAACTGATAATGAGTTTTCAAATAACTAATAATAAAGTGTATATTATTTCTTGCATCAGTGTATTAATTTAGCAAAGTAGTCTTATGGTGAGTAGCTAATAACTTAAATGTATACATAAATTACATTTTATTCAGACCATGTTCTCATAATTTTATACAAAAAAAATTGTAATTAAATTCTTTATTGTCAAGACTTTATATGAATACAGTTCGTAAACATCACCAATGCCATTTCATTTAAAGCGTTTGTTACCCCAACATTTTATATTCCTGTGCCTGCTGTACCAAGTACTTGTATGAGAAAGTATTGCGTCCTTACACTATTCCTTTCTTTGTGTGAAATTCCTGGTGTTCCTGATAGCCCACTTGCTTTCCTATTAAAAAAGGACCACACGTGGTCAGTCCTCTAGCTGTGCTGGGAACTCAGTGTACTCTCCTCCAATGATCAAACTTGTCCTGACACGCCCCCGCTGCACAGCCATTCACTGGGAAGCTCAGTGTGCTGCTCCTTCCAAGCTCTTATGCAGCTTAGAACAGAGGGAATGTGATCAATTATAAAAAAGGGAAAATTGTATTTATAATGTTTTTATATCTGTACAAAAATGTTTTGCATTTCATTTCTATTTTAAACTGAATGGGTTATTTTCCAAGAAGATCATTCACAATTACTTTAACTCTGTTACATTGTACGCTGTTTTGAAGATCATTTTATTACTTAAATTCTGACATCAGTATAGAAGCCATAAGTATTGTTATAGCTTATGCCTTTTAGATATGCATTTTACTATAAAGCTATGATATGTGTTGTATTAGTGCCCTTAAAAACACTGTTAAGAAGGAATGTATGAGGCCAACTCTAGGAATTTATAAAATCATTGCCAATTAAAGTGATACTAAAGAATACATATGTTTGAGGAATAAAATAAAAAAGATGTTATACTTACTTGCTCTGGGCAATAATATTGCACAGAGTGATCCTTTACATCCTCTTTGGCCACCTCCTGCCAGCGCTGTCTACTTTCTTCATTTTCCTCCTTAGCAAGCAGGGTGCTATGAAGGCATCTGGCTGTGTGTGCTCCAGAGCCAGGCAGTGTTTATCCATAGACACACACAGTGCCTGTAAGCCACACCCCTGCTCCCTCCTCACAGGAGTTTGACTGCTCATGGCTTCTGCTGCCCTCATGTGAGACTAGGAAGTGAGGGGAGCAGTGCTGCAGCCGAGACAGCGCTGGAGCGGTGACAGGAGCCAGGTAAGTGTTCACTGGGCGGGGATTGTGCTGACTGGGGGGGTTATGCATACTGGGGGGGGGGTGCAGGCTGGGGGGGGATTGTGCAGACTGGGGGGGTTGTGCTGACTGGAAGGAAATCGTGCTGACTGGGGGGGGTTGTGCTGACTGGGGGGCAGGTTTTGCAGACTGGGCGGGGGGATTTTGCAGACTGGGGAAAGAGATTGTGCTGACTGGTGGAGCTACACAGTGCTCTGGAAGGTGGTCTGAGGGGAGGCCTGTAATGTATACAGTGCTCTGGACGGTGGTCTGAGAGGAGGCCTGTAATGTACACAGTGCTCTGGACGGTGGTCTGAGGGGAGGCCTGTAATGTATACAGTGCTCTGGACGGTGGTCTGAGAGGAGGCCTGTAATGTGCACAGTGCTCTGGACAGTGGTCTGAGAGGAGGCCTGTAATGTACACAGTGCTCTGGACAGTGGTAAGAAGTATCTTTCTTTTTTTTATCTCATGGACAAAATGTGAGAAATAATGTATATATCATACAATCATTCCATAAACACATACCACAAACACTGCATCATATCATTTGAGGAAAATATGTTTATAAAATAGTTTACCATTTTCCAATAAAAATAAAAAATAAAAAATGTCACCGGATTTCATTTTGAAAATCTGGTCACCTTATAATAGGAGTCAATAAGCTGTGATGCATGCAAACATACTGCAAACAGGAACACTCTAACAGGAAGAGAGAGCAGAGGGATGAGGTCATTCATTTGCTGCTGTTCTTTACTATCCAATCACAGGCTGGGGACATACAGTAGATAAGACCTATTTATATTTCTAGGTTGCTGTAGAGAAGTTAGCCCACAGGGTTCAATGCAATGTAAATCTTAGAATTGGATGCACAAAAATACTAATCCTTTTAGCATGCAAAATAGCTGTATTAATTGTGAATTTAGCCATTTCAAACCAAACTAGTAAAGTAAAAACTTAAAGTGGAACTCTACCCACAACAACGTAATAATAAATAATGTTCTTTATCAGGGAATATACATTCTTCTTTATTAATTATGCTACCAAAATCAGCTTGTGCTGTAAATTGTCTCCAACATTGTTCTGTTTCTATTTGCTGGAGGCTGACATTTTGTTGAAGCCCAGAGCCTCTGAGCAGCTGTCAATAGACCGGCCTGTATATTTTCAGTACAGTGCCAAAAAATAGAGAGCAATTGAGCATGTGCAGAACAGAATGAGACAGTGGGGGTTATTTACTAAAGGCAAATCCACTGTGCACTACAAGTGCATTGCAAGTGCTCTTGGAAGTGCAGTTGCTGTAGATCTGAAGGGGACATGCAAAGACAATAAAAAACTGCATTTTTGCTTGTACATGATTGGATGATAGAAATCAGCAGAGCTTTCCCTCATTTCAGATCTTCCCCTCAGATCTACAGCGACTGCACTTCCAAGTGCACAGTGGATGTGCCTTATTAATCAACCCCAGTGTATTATTAGATTTTAAACAGAATATGCACTAATTTTTATTGTTTTACATACTGTAGCTATACCTGTAAAAGGGGCCAGCCTGAGGTGTTCATTTGAGAAACAAATCCCACCCTGCTCCATTGAATTTTCTCATCACTGCGGTCAAAAACAAATGCTGGTTTTATCTCACTAACAATTAGAACATCAAATCAACGTTCTTAATTTTCAAACAAAAAACAACTTGTTTTGGCCAGATTTACATGCGTTGCTATTGATAAACCTTTTACTGCTCCCCTCTGAATGAGCTAAGGATGCCCCCTGCATTGTCATAACTAAAGCAGATAATTCTCGCTCCCTTTAGGGCGACTCTGGGCAAAAAAGAAGGGTCCTAGCATGTGTTTAAAACAGAAAAGCAATATTCACTTCCTCTCCTAATCAGGGTTTTATAGACCCACCCCCTGACTAACCATGGTGTTATACACTAAAATATACAGTAATGATGCAGAAAGCATCATCTTAGCACCACTCTCTGCATCACTGATAGAGAAGATCTGAAGAGAAAAAAAACAACCCTGCACATTGTATTATCAACCTGAAGACATCTAAAAAAGGTAAGTATACAAAAAAGAAAAAATACAAATATAGGGTCCTCTGGGGGGGAGCACTGGAGTACAGGAGTGAGTGTGGAACACAAAGCACGAGAGGCGATAGCCTGGAGTTGGGTATTGACACTACAGAAAATAAATGAAGGGGAATTTATTAAAACTGGAGCAGACAAAGAATCTGGGGTAGCTGTGCATGGCAACCCATCAGCTTCTAACTTTCACTTTCAAAACTTAACTGAACAATCTGAAGATAGAAGCTGATGGGTTGCCATGCACAGCTGCTCCAGATTCTGTCTACTCCAGTTAGATAAATTCCACCTGCAGACCTTTACACTGACTATTTCTCATGTCCACAATGTTTAAATAAATATGATAGGCAAAGGAAAAGTTTTGACTCTAGGCTGTTTATTGTCTACACAGCTCTCCCAAACTATTTTCAAGTTTTCAAAATATGCTTTCTCTTTTTTACCATTTATTTGTTCCTTTATAGCACTTCTATTCCTGTCACACCTTGTCTCTCAATCAAAAACATATTAACTCAGATAACATACTGTATACTATTGTTTGCTCAAAAAATAAATTCCCACCGGTTTCTAAATTAGAGTTGGGTACTAGGACTACACAAAAAAGTATAACACACTGAACGTTCAATCTATGTTCTATCAGAAATGTCAAGAAAATTGAGACTGTGACACGGCTCAGCAAAATCTGCACAAAGCTTTCAACATAGTACTTTTGATGCTATTGTTTAAAAATGTATGTGGAATGATTGAGGCTCACATATGTTTTCCTTGTAAGAGAACCACATATCCCAGTGCAGGGCTTCTGAGAGCTGAAGACCAGAGGAGGAAAATAGATTTCTTTAATTTATTCAATTTCTCCTTATCAGTAAAAGCCTTGAGCAAACAGAGAAATGAATATATGTGAGTGGGGAGCATTGAAAGGAGCCAGATGCATTAAAATGTAAGGATACAGCAAAAAAATAACTGAAATAGGCAAAGGGAGAGAAAAATGAGGACTGCAAATGGATGAAGATGGAATAAGACTCCCATCTCTAATAATGGCAAAATTAAATTGGTTCTAAAGGCTGAAGGTTTTTTACTTCAATTTGTTTTCTCTTAGTGCAGCTCGCCCCCAGGTGTGCAGGTGACAAGCTGAGGGGACACCTGCCCCATTCACAGTGAGAAGCAGAGACACCTTCTCCCAACAAAGCTTTAAATGCCTGGTCTCATTGATAAGTCTTCTTAATTAAGCAATCCCAGTTAATCTTCTTTGAGATGCTGGTTACTTTTACCAATGAGTGATCCCTTTGTCTAATAGATACACTTACCCAATACCCTATTACAAATATATATCAAATCTATGGTATTGATTTTGGCATCCGGTTATACACATTCTTAACCATATACTCCTTCCTGCTTCTTAAAACTTCATTGTATGGCCCATATGTCCAAAAACCCAATAGATACACATGTAACTGTGGGTCCTGGTGAAGCTATATATGGTCTTCCTTCTATCCTTCTATACGCAGGAAGCTATGTGTATATTCATATATTTGAGGTTTCTCAATCCTTACACAAATTTTAAATCAGAGTTTAGTGTCACTTAAAGAAAACCTTGATGCAGCAGGGTGTACTATGGTTGATTTTAGAGTATCACAGTGTATTTAAATATAAGTATTAGATTTATGACAATTAAGGTTAGTAAAGGCTGGATTATCTAAAGAAATCTTTTGCTTTATGCAATGGCTTAGTCACATATCCAGGGATAAGGTAACCCATTGCAATCTAAGATAACATTATGTGTACCAAGAATATTGATTGATCTCAATTAAGCAAATCTATAATTTCACGGAAACTCTCACACTGTCCATTCCAACAGAAATGGAAATAGTATTTCCCAGAAACTGTTAGTAAAAAAATAGCTTGTATAACAAATTAAACTCTGTACACATTCCTCTCTCAGCCTAGTTTCCATATTGGAATCAGGCTCCACTTTATTCTCTACTCCTCGCCAACTGCATCTAAGCATGCAGCAGCATCATCTGATGATATTCACCACTGTAGTATACCTCTTCTACAGTTACATGCCTGGCGGCAATCATTACAGTTTTAACTGGATGAGTACCCCTAATTATATCTTATCAAAGGTGTCTGTATTTTGATGTTAGTCTGCTTGTTATGTCTGAATTTCAGATCTATTTTCCTGGTAATTACCTTGGCTTCTGCTTTCCTTACACTTGAATATCTGCTACTTTTAGGTACTTTGAGTTATGCCTAAGGCTTCATGTACACTAGCCTATGCTGGCAGCTCCTAAACTTAAGTTAACTTAAACTTAACTTCATAAAAACCTATGTGTCAATGTACACATAAGCTTTTAGCAAAGTTTAGGAGCATACCGCTTCTAGGTGAGCTTCAACCTCCCTCTCCTGAACGCAAAAAGATTGTGTCCAGGATAGGAGCGTTTTGACCGCTAGCTGCGAAAAACACAAAACGTGGCAAAACCACGGCAAACCCGCGGCAGAATCGCAGCATGTTTTTGAAATGATTTTTTGCCGCTTTTTGTGTTTTCCTGCAGCTGCGGTAAAGGTAAGCTAGTGTACATGAAGCCTAAGTTTGTTTTCAGTTTCTTTTTCCTGCATGCCCAGAATTTAAGCTTGTTCCACTACCACCCCTGAAGCCTACCCTGATCTTGTTTCTGCTTTCATTCAGTCTGTATTGTTAGCTGTCACTACCCTAAAACTTTGTTCACATTTGGGAAATGCAGGAAAACAAGCAAAATTGTGTGCTTTCCCAAAGCGCACAAAAATGTGCATTTATTTTTGAAGGCACGCTGTGGTTTATTTTTTATAATTGACGATTTTTTATTACATTTTTCTTTTTAAAAACAAAAAGAAAGACAACAAACACTGGACATCTTATAAGACCAGAACAGATCATTGCAAACATCATACACAAGTCTACATAAGCACTAAAACAGGTCCAGTATGACAGCAACAGATAATTTCTATGCTGTATCACACAAACTGTATAGAAGAGCAATCTAAATGTGTGGACATCAAATCGCTCAGCGTAACACTAGACCCTAAATAGGAGTCCAGTCTCCAACTGTAAGATCTCACAGACTATCCAAAAACTACAAACAAAGATAGGAAGATAGGGGAAAAGAAAGAACAAGAAGAGATACATTTCCTTAGCTCCTTACTCCTGGGTAAAATAGAAAGCACCGACATCAAAGCAAACAAAGAACTGTGGGGCCTCATGGGGGTCCTCTTGCGAATGCTGAGGCTCTCAAACGGCATTGTGGCATGCTACTGTGTCAGCAAGGCACGCTGTGAGAGATTCCATAATCTCCACATCCTTAATCCTGGTGTAGAGCTCAATAGAGGACAGCGGAACTTGTTGCTCCCAGTGAAGGGCTACCAGACTAGTCGCCGATAGGATGTAAGACGTTAATTTCTTAGCTAGTCTGGATAACCTGGGAGGGAGCAATGATAATAAAAAAAATTTTTGAAATGAGGGGTATGCCCAGATCAACAATCGATGAATAAGATCCTGAAGCGAGCACCAATACGGTTGCAGAAGCGGACGTTGTCAATAAATGTGCAACAAGGTGCCTCAGCTGCGACGGCAGCGCCAACAGCGATCTGAACCTGAGGGGGTATATGGCCTGTAAGCGAGCTGGGTGCAATTAATCTTAATAGCACACCAAAGCACCTTGCTATCATGTGAGAGAAATTGTCAGAACACACATTTTTTGGTGGGAGCTTGCATTTCTCTAGTGTGATATTAGTACAATGGGCTGCTCTAAAATGCACAAGAATGCATGTGCACTGTCACACCTGCGAAGGTGTGACCAGAGCCAGATAGTTCCAAATGACATATTCTAGTGTCAATCTGATGCCCAACATCTGCACTATCATTGACTTTGAAGAGAGACTTTGCTAGTGCATGTGCCTCGAATCAGTGGCGTAGTGTGGGGGGTGCGAGGGGGGCGTAGGCCCCGGGCACAACATTTGGGGGGGCAACATCCTGCTCCAGTATGTGTCACATTCTCTCCATACAGCTAAATTCTGTTCTGTGACCCCGCGCTCCGGCCACCATGATAATTCTCAGGCCGGCCCCTGGCGCCCTGTGATTGGGCGAAAGGGGTCATGTGCGGCAGGTGGGGCTGGCCTGTCCTCAATCGCGGGGGGAGCGGGGCTGGCCTTCGTGGTGGCCGCCATCTTTTCCTGCTCCTCCTCTCCGGCCCGGGTCACCAATCATGTCGGCCGTCACGGAAGGCAGTCTGTGGCCGCTGTCTTCTCCTCCTCTCCTCCTCCTCCTCTCCGGCCCGGGTCACTGATCATCATGACCCCGTCGGCTGTCGCGGTAGGCAGTCTGTGGCCGCTGTCTTCTCCTCCTCTCCTCCTCCTCTCCGGCCCGGGTCACTGATCATCATGTCCCCGCCGGGGTAGGCAGTGTGACAGTCAGTGGCGCAGAGGCAGAGCAGATGGAAGAAAAAAAGGTAAGAGACTCACTCGGCCCAGGGGGAGTAGATATGGTCTGGGGAGAGGGAGCAGCCAGAAAGTTAGTGTATAGTGTAATGTATAGTGTTGTAGGTAGTGTATAATGTATTGTGTGTAGTGTATTGGTCTGTGGGTAGAGTGTTGTGTAGCAGTCAGTATGTAGTGTATTGAGTAGTAGTGGTCTGTGGGTAGCGTATTGTGTAGTGGTCAGTGTGGTGTGTGGTCAGTGTGTAGTGTAGTGGTCAGTGTGTAGTGTAGTGGTGTGTAGTGGTCAGTGTGGTTGGTGTGTAGTGTAGTGTAGTGGTCAGTGTGTAGTGTAGTGGTGTGTAGTGGTCAGTGTGGTGTGTAGTGTAGTGGTCAGTGTGGTGTGTATAGTGGTCAGTGTGTAGTGTAGTGGTTAGTGGTGGTCATTGTGTGGTGTGGTGGTGTGTGGTTAGTGGCGGTCAGTGTGTAGTGGTCAGTGTGGTGTGTAGCGGTCAGTGTTGTGTGTAGTGGTCAGTGTGTAGTGGTCAGTGTGTAGTGGTCAGTGTGTGGTGTAGTGTAGTGGTCAGTGTGTAGTGGGTAGTGTGTAGTGGTCAGTGTGTAGTGGTTAGTGGTGTGTAGTGTAGTGTGGTCAGTGTGTAGTGTAGTGGTCAGGGTGTAGTGTAGTGGTCAGGGTGTAGTGTAGTGGTCAGTGTGGTGTGTGGTCAGTGTGTAGTGGTCAGTGTGTAGTGTGGTAGTCAGTGTGGTGTGTAGTGTAGTGTGGTTAGTGTGTAGTGGTCAGTGTGCAGTGTAGTGTGGTCAGTGTGTAGTGGTCAGTGTGTAGTGGTTAGTGGTGGTCAGTGTGTAGTGGTCAGTGTGTAATGGTTAGTGGTGTGTAGTGGTTAGTGGTCAGTGTGTAGTGGTTAGTGGTGTGTAGTGGTCAGTGTGTAGTGGTCAGTGTTTAGTGGTGTGTGGTGTGTAGTGTAGTGGTCAGTGGATAGTGTAGTGTATTGTGTAGTAGTATAGTGTAGTGGTCAGTATAGGAATCAGGTAGGTCAGTGTGTGGTGTTTAGTGCAGTGGTCAGTGTGGTGTGTAGTGGTCAGTGGATAGTGTATTGTGTAGTGGGTAGTGTAGTGGTCAGTATAGGAATCAGGTAGGTTGGTGTGGTGTGTAGTGTAGTGGTCAGTGTATAGTGGATTGTGTACTGGATTGTATAGTGTAGTGGTCAGTGTGTAGTGTAGTGGTCGATGTAGGAATCGTGTAGGTTGGTGGGGTGTGTAGTGGTCAGTATAGGAATCAGGTAGGTCAGTGTGTAGTGTAGTGGTCGATGTAGGAATCGTGTAGGTTGGTGGGGTGTGTAGTGGTCAGTATAGGAATCAGGTAGGTCAGTGTGTAGTGTAGTGGTCCTTGTAGGAATCGGGTAGGTCAGTGTAAGGGTCAGTATAGGAATATATATATATAGATATATATATAGATAGGTCAGTGTATTGTATAGTGTAGTAGTATAGTGTAGTGGTCAGTATAGGAATCAGATTAGTGGTCAGGTAGGTCAGTATTATTGTAGGAAGGGACTCAGGTAGTGTGAATTGTCCGCAGGTTAGGGGACGCAAATTACTTGCCTTGCCCCGGGCGCTGGCAACCCACGCTACGCCACGGCCTCGAATAATGCCTGCTACTTACCCCCTGGTGACACAGAAGATCCACTTCCAGCTTGTCAGAACAATTGTGCGGAAATAGATATATTTCCATCATTTCAATGTTGGAGACATGGATGTTTAAAACTAAATAATTTTTGAATAGGCTGAAATATTAAAGGGGTTAATGGCAGATCTGAAGTCATGCAAGTGTCACACAAAGACATTCTAGTTTTTCACGATCTGCTGGGGGGTCTGTAAACAAGCCCGTTTGCAGAACTGGTTAGAAGATCAATGAGTGTGCACTTTTTTTTCCACCTGGAGCCTCGAATAAGCTGTTTTATTATTAACAAATAAGACTTGTGTAATAACCCTTGAAACCAGCAAACACCAACTGACTTTCCAAGGCAAAATACACAATGTCCAAATAAAGTGTAAAGATAATCCCTGATCAATGTTTACACAAAGGTGGAATATGAAGGTACTATGCATTTTGATGGACTTGTGGACAAATTATGAGCAAGGGAATTATATAGTGACCAGCCATTGAAAGATAAACACAGAGTGAGACCTTCACAGAAAGGAATTATTTTTCCTGTAACAATTTCACCAGATAAAGACATTCATATAATATAAAGTCACTTCACAATCTCTATGTTGCAAATCATCAGGACCTTGTGTGATATATATAAGCCAATGAATTATAAATGATTCAACCTGACAAACATAATGAACATATCCATATGATTGTAAATCAGAACACAGTATACATGGTGAAAAGTGTACAAAAATATGTTATACTGGCAAGATATTTCATCACCGGAAAAAGGGTGTTATTATGACTACAGTTTGTTTATTTGTAATCTATATTATTAGGGAAATGTGTGTGAGACATTAATAGTTTATAGGGTTATAAGCATTTTATGTATTCAATTGCTATATATGGAATTCCAACTTCCGATAATCAAAACATTCTTACTGTTAAATATTGCTGCAACAGAAAATGTGCTTACATGTTGGCGTTACCAGATCTCCTAAACATTACTCATATATATATATATATATATATATATATATATATATATATATATATATATATATATATATATATATATATATATATATATATATATATATATATATATTTATGGTCGGAGCCCTATGTCCGATATGGACATAGAAAACACTTATAGTAAAGATAAGACTTACCATCGGAAATAGACCTAAAAGTGTGGACTTACCATATGAAATGGACCTGAAAGTGTGCCTTGGTCTCATGGCCGGTATGCCAAAATAAGGGGGCATACCCTGGTTTAAGAAATGATTATTCTGTAATAGAAATGAATGAAATGAATAGTTGAGAAATGCTGTGAAATGGGGATGGGAGGGTGGGTATCGCGCACAGGAAACCGACAAGCACCACAGGTGAGCGGGCTGCTTAAATACCCCCCGGGCTCCTCCCATAAATTCAGGCCACCATGTTGGCCTTCCTACTTATGGTCGGAGCCCTATGTCCGATATGGACATAGAAAACACTTATAGTAAAGATAAGACTTACCATCGGAAATAGACCTAAAAGTGTGGACTTACCATATGAAATGGACCTGAAAGTGTGCCTTGGTCTCATGGCCGGTATGCCAAAATAAGGGGGCAAAAACATTCAGGTAGGGTTATAATTTTATTGGTTTTCAGTTATTTATTGAGCCAATTTGGAGAATGCCTGTGCCATCTCAGTTTGTGGATTGGGGATGTACCGGGCGAAGCAGGCTGATTTCCACCTGCCTAGTCTTTTGATGATGTGATCTGGCACCCCGTGGCGGGACGCCGCGGAGGCTGCTCCGATGCGGAAAGAGTGTCCGGAATACTGACTAGGGTTAAGGTGAAGATTGCGGAGAAGTATCCTTATGTGGCTCACAAACTGAGAGGCGTTTAAGGGTTTGACTGGAAATGGTAGAAGGGGACTGCTGTCTGGTTGCTCAGGCAGGAGAGATAGGAGTCGGTTGAGTACAGCGACTGGACACCAGCTGTTGTTGGTTCTGTAGAGGTGGATGTTCACTCCCGAGCCCGTTTGCTGGGTTTTAGAGACCTGGAGGTGCAGGATAAAGTGGTCTTGGTGTCGAAGCAAGTGTCGTCTGCATAGTACTTGGTCTGTGGGTTTGTTAGAGGTGAATTCGCCAGGCCGCAAGAACCCATAGTAAGCTAAATATATGGCTGCTTGTAAGACCGTGCTGGGGAGCAGACCGAATGGCGAAGTAGCCAGAATATTTGACATGTCCCTAAAGATGGGCCCCGTAATGGGCAAGCGCTTAGTGCTGATGACTGGTTGTTGTCTCTGTATTCCCCTTAGGATGGCTCGTATAGCGTGAGATGAGAACAGTGACGATTTCGTCGGGTCTTCAAGCGCCATGAAATGTTGAATGCCGGCTAGGTATAACCGGATGGTATTGTAGGATAAGGCTAGCTGCGTGTGGCAGTGTGCCGTGAAGGCCAGTACCTGTTTGATATCTGTTGGTTCTTTGCGGCTGGGCGTGAGGAATTTATTAAAAGCTTTCCAAGCTGTCTGGTAGGCTTTGAGTGTGTTGCGGGAGAGGGAATTATTTATGAGTTGCGTAGCTCCGTGTAGATGTTGCATTAGTCCAGGGTCAGTTGTGACCAGACGGGGATAGGGGCCGACATTGGATCGGCATCGGGAGCCTGTTTGAAAAAGGAGGGATAATTGAAACGTGATAGTGCGTCAGCTGCTGAGTTGTATCTGCCGGGAATGAATTCACAGTGTATGTTGAACTGATGTTGTAAAGACAGTTGTACCAACCTGCGCAGGAAGGACATGACTGCTAGGGACTTGGACCTGCCTCTGTTGATGATGTCTGCCGTGGCCTGGTTATCGGTGGTGAAGACTACGGTTTGTCCTGTCCAGTGGTGGCCCCAGAGTTGTGCGGCTGCTACTATGGGATAAAGCTCAAAGAGGGCAGATGTTTGGGAAAAGCCGGGTATCAACAGTATCTGTTGAGGCCAGGGTCCTGAAAACCAATGATGGCCAAAAATTGCCGCGAAACCTGTGGAGGCTGCAGCGTCAGTCACTACCTGGGGTGAATGGATCGAAACCATAGGTATAAATAGAGATATGCCATTCCAGGCGGACAAGAATTCCTCCCACATTGATAGGTCCGCTATAGCTGCGGAGTCTAATTTCAAAATCTGATCAGGGTCTTGAGTTTCTGACAGAAATCTCAGCAGGCGTGACACAAATGTGCGGCCTTGTGGGATAATTCGCATAGCGAAGTTGAGCATACCCAGGAGAGACTGCAACTGTTTTTTGGTACAGCCCTTGGTGTGTGTAAACTCGTGAAGGACTGCCCTAATGCGTGTTAATTTGTCGGGGGGGAGACTGGCCTGCATTGCGCAGGTATCCAAGCTGACCCCGAGAAAGGTGATGATGTTTGCTGGACCATCGACTTTGTGCTCGGCGATAGGAACGTTGAGGTTTCCAAAAATAACTCTAAGTTTGTCGAGATCTGCTGGGGGTTTGTTGGGCAGTTCTATCAGTAGGAAGTCATCCAGGTAATGGATGACTTCATGGCATTGGCCCTTGTGTAATAGTATCCAAACGAGGGACTGTGCGAACGTGTCGAAGAGCCACGGGCTACTCTTCGAACCGAAGGTGAGTTTCGTAGCAAAATAATAGGCTTCCTTCCATTTGATGCCATGCCAGCACCAAAGGGATGGGTGGATGGGCAGGAGTTTGAAGGCATCCGATATGTCGGCTTTGGAGAGCCAGGCACCTGTGCCTGCTTTGATGATCGCTTGTATTGCCATGTCAACGGAGGAATATTTTAGGGAAAACTCTTCGGAGGGGATCAGGGAATTGAGACTGGGTATGTGCGAAGAATGAGGCGCAGACAAGTCGTACACCAAACGCAATTTATTAGAGAATTTGCCCTTGACAAGCCCAATAGGGCTGACTCTCCATGTGCTGAAAGGGGGGCAAGTGAAAGGGCCTATTACGTAGTCTCGATCTACCTCTGCCTGTAAGAGCTGATCTATGGCCTGTTCGTCGATGGCTGCCGAACGAAGATTGGCGCATTCGTGAGTACTGTGGGGCAGTGCGATGAGGCCGGTGTGAAAGCCTACTGTGAAGCCTTGGATAAGGTAGGTGGCCAGGGAAGGGGTGGGGTGTGAAGTGAGATACAGTCCTAGCCATAAGATGTTGATTCGGCTTAGTCATGCCCTCTTGTGTTGCTTGACTTCACACAAATTCCTAGGGTGTGCTCTTTGGCATATAGTGCAGATGTGAAGTAGACGGCATTGGCTGAAGTTGCAGGACCCATAGTTGTAGTTGTTGCAGATGGCTGCCCCTCCCACGGTTCGGACTGGGCGTCCGAGTTTGTCCACCTGAGGCGTTGGTTCAGGGATCGACTGGCCCTGTACTGTACCTGAGGTAGAGGGGAACTCGAAGGGCCGTCTGATCGCCGAATTGGCACACCAGGTGGCAGTGTGGGTGGAAGACTGGCAAATTGCACACAGAGGTGAGTGTAAGCCGGCAAAGTGGCGGCAGAAGAGCTCTGTGTCCATGAGACTCCAATCTGTGGTGATCTGGTATTGTGCGAATCTGGCGGCGGCCTTGGCTGAGAAGGAACGATGATAATCGTAGAAGGCGAAACCTCCATACTTGTGGCCCAAGTCTACCACAGTATGGAGGTATAAGTCCAGCTCTTCCCGCCTGCTAGGGGTGGCTGAGCACAGGACATTTCTGAGCATGCCAAAGGCCAGGGTAAATTCGGGGACTGATAGCTTGCGGTTCAGCCTGGGGTCTTTGGCTTTAAGGACCACCGATATGTCACCCCAGGAGTAGGCCTTATTTTCTGCTAAATCATGCACGGAGATCAGGAGAGAGGCCAGGTTGACGTCCTTGCCGTCTAAAATGTCCTTCCTGATACTGGTTGGGACCAGATGGGAGGGGTAGACAATGGCGCTTGAGCCTGAGGTACCTGTAGGAAGAGGTGTCAAGGTCTGAATTGCCGTTGGGTCGGGGACAGCCGTGGCCGGTCCGGCCTCCAGAAGTGTCACCCTGGCTTGGACGTCTGCAACTGAGGTGGATAGAGATGACACCATCGTGTGTAACTGCGAAATGGCCGATGATATGGACTGGAGGGATGCCTGTTGGGTACTGGGTCCTGCTGCTGATGGGGGGAAGAGGAGTTTGAAGAGCTCGCCTTTCCTCGCTGTGGCGGGGAAGGGGACACCTCTGCGTCTGAGCTCTGCCGTCAGTTTGGGGATAGTCCATCCCCTGAGGGATTGCACGCTGCCGCTTTCTGAAACCGGAGTAGGTGATAGAGGGGCCGTGAAGTCTTCACTGCCGGCCTGGGACATGGTTGCTCTGGTGAGGATCTCGAGCTTTATTTCCTGGTTGACTGTAACCTATTGGGGGTGAGATGAATTTCAAGTTTTTCTTTGATCCGCTGAGTCATACTTACCCGACTTATTCTCCCTTTCCCCCCTTCTTTTTTTTTTTTTTTTTTTTTTATTTACCTGGGGGGATATCGTCCAACCTGGTGCAGGGTGGACCTACTGAACTTTGACTGACCTGAGGAAGATGAAAGGTGACAATTCGTGAAGGGATTGCTAAGTAACTTGGAGCAATGATTTGTATGGTGCTAGCAATTTGTGACAAAAAAAATGGTTCGAAATGTTTGCCTTGATTGTGAAATGAATGAACTGCATGACAGAGGTGCGGCCTGGTCGTGTCACGATTTGTTCGACCGTGAACCGGGCTCTGGAGCATGTATTGAAATGAGGCAACTGAAAATATTGGTGCTCCTGGGACGAATCGGTGCTTGTTTGATGCATCTGGATTCGAGTAGGAGTGCAGTATTAAATGAAATGAGAGAAATGATTGTTTTGACCGAGGCTCGAATTGGTTGTGCCGTGTTAGCGACTGGCAACTAACCGAGCTCTGGTGTAGGTATGAAATGTGATCGGAACCAGTGATGCATGCCGTGATGAAGCGGTGCGCCTCGGATGCGACTGGTTTCGAAACGGTGATGCGTTGTGGGAGTGAAATGGTAGAAATTGCATGACAGAGATACGGGTCAATCCCTGGTGTCTGCGATTCAGCTATGATCCGGATTTCTGGAGCATGTATCAGAAATGTGGCCAATCCTGGGCACGCCGAGACGAATCGGTGCATTTTCATGCGACTGAATTCCTGTCGGAACGTGATACGTGGGAATGAAATGATAACCATGACAGAGGTACAATTGACTGATAAACGTAACTCTGGAGCATGTATAGAAATGAGGCCAATCCTGGGGCACGCCGAGATGAATCGGTGCATTTTCATGCGACTAAATTCATGTCGGAACGTGATACATGGAAATGAAATGATAACCATGACAGAGATACAATTGATTGATAAACGTAACTCTGGAGCATGTATAGAAATGAGGCCAATCCTGGGGCACGCCGAGACGAATCGGTGCATTTTTCATGCGACTGAATTCATGTCGGGACGTGATACATGGAAATGAAATGATAACCATGACAGAGATACAATTGACTGATAAACGTAACTCTGGAGCATGTATAGAAATGAGGCCAATCCTGGGGCACGCCGAGACGAATCGGTGCATTTTTCATGTGACTGAATTCATGTCGGGACGTGATACATGGAAATGAAATGATAACCATGACAGAGGTACAAATGACTGATAAACGTAACTCTGGAGCATGTATAGAAATGAGGCCAATCCTGGGGCACGCCGAGACGAATCGGTGCATTTTCCATGCGACTAAATTCATGTCGGAACGTGATACATGGAAATGAAATGATAACCATGACAGAGGTACAATTGACTGACAATAACGTAACTCTGGAGCATGTATAGAAATGAGGCCGTAATAACTGGGGCACACCGGAACGAATCGGCGCACCTTTTGGTGCGATTGGATTCAAATCGGAGCGCGGTAGGTGACTGAAATGAGAAATGATTTGAAATGTCAGAAATGAGTTTTTAGAAATGTTTTCAGAAATGAGAAATGATTTGAAATGTCCGAAATGAGTTTTTTTTTAAATGTTTTCAGAAAAGAGAAATGATTTGAAATGTCCGAATGAGTTTTTAGAAATGGGTTTGATAATTTGCAAGTTGCGACTGGCTATGGCTGTTTAGTAATACCGACATGCTAGAAATGAAGCGGCGTCAGCGTCGCTGTGCTATCGAATTGTGACATATCGAAAGTACGAGCGATATACATTGCAGTTTATGCGATGCGGGTGAAACGAAATTTTGAACTCACGGTTTAGTGACATGATATGAAAACGAAAAGTCCGACGGGACCTTACCTGCGACAGCCAAGCCAGACGCGTGGTACAACTATAACGAAAAACGCGGACTTCGAAAGTTTTGAGTACGGAGTATCGAATACGGGAACTGCGAGGCAAGAACTTGCGGACGCTGGTATGTCGAATAGTCGGCTTAGTGACGTATATCGCGCACAGGAAACCGACAAGCACCACAGGTGAGCGGGCTGCTTAAATACCCCCCGGGCTCCTCCCATAAATTCAGGCCACCATGTTGGCCTTCCTACATATAGATATCTATATCATATATATATATATATATATATATATATATATATATATATATATATATATAGATATAGATATAGATATATATATAGATATCTATATATGTATATATATATAGATATCAATATCTATGTATCTATATATATATAGACATATATATATATATATATAGATATCTATAGATAGATATCTATAGATATATAAATATCTATATGTAGCACTGGTAGATTTCTAATCTACTGCTTATATGTAAATTTAGTGGGTCATCTGTTCTGTACATAGTTCAAATTTGATCTAGGGCTAAATTAGCCTCTGTTCCAGCATTGGCTGTGTTGCGTGCAGTTCCACACTGTCACCTGTAGATGTCGTTGTCCATAAGTCAGTGTTGGAAAAGCAACAAGCTGAAGTATATTGAGTGCTCTTCTTTCCCAGAGGTAACTCGGCAGAGGTGGTCCACTGCTATGCATTCTGGGAGAGAGTATTTAAGGGACAGATGCCATGTGCTAGAAGGGAGTTCTACCTCGTGGCCCTCCATGATGGAGGGCTGCGACTCTGCAGCCGTGCAAGTAGGCCCAGAAGCCTGTCTGGGGCCTACTACTGCTGAGATGGTTCTGTGCTGTGTGTCCTGTGGGAAGAAGCTGAACAATTGAGAAGACCCAGAGGAGGACCCATCTTGGAAGGGACCTTGCGGAAGGCTGGTCTTAAGAGGGGCCTGGTGACTCGATTGGAGGACGCATCTTAAGTTAATCTATCGCACAAGTACTGCCGGGTAGACTTAAAGGTTCTGGTACTATGTTGCTGTTCATCTAAAACTACTATGTCCTGTGGCAGAGGATCATACAGTTAAATTGTTCTTCTCAAGTCTGTGGCAGAGACTTTATGTTCGTGCTACGTTCCGGCTGCTAGGTCAGTGAGAGAGATCTATCCGGGCGGGCAAAGATTTAATTATTGGACTGAAGGTGCATTCATCCCCGAGATTTCAATTCCCTAGTGCTACATGTGGAAAAGGTATTTGAAATTCCCTGCAACTCTCCTTCTACCTCTTTCCTGCTACTTCTTCAAGTTATCTCCTATTAAAGCATTGAAAAGTACTAAAGTGACGGGTGCCTACATTGTCAGACACAAAGCACAACGTGGACTCTAAGTTCTGGTATTGGTGAAACTACAGGTAAAGAGGTGACGGTAACAGCCCGATTTAAATCAGCAGCTCCTTCGGGGGTTAGTGCTTCATATATATATATATATATATATATATATATATATATATATATCACATGGCCACATCTGTATCATGAGAAAGTGAACATGCCTATAACAGATTATTTTATAAGATGAATTTAGAACAAACATTCCTCCTTGTCCTAGAATGACACCTGGTGGCTAAGAGAGACAATGCTTGAACAAACAACGAGTAAATATTTAGCCGCATGAACCAATGAAAAGAAGGTCTACCTTCTGGGCTAGGCTTATTACAATTTTTATGAGCATATTGTTCAGAACTGAATATAGGACAGGGATAAGAAGCCATAGGGATAACATTTCACATTTCATCCGATCACTCTTCATCCATCAGACTTCATCACCCATTAAGAGCACACTTCATCCAGAACACACCCATCCATCCAGAGGGACATTCATCATCATGCCTTATCATCTAAAACTTAGCAAGATGCCATTTTGGAAAGGCAGCCATTTTAGGGGACTCTGGTAATGACCACTGTAAGCCAGTGGCCATTTTGAAATGGTAATTATAATACATTGATATTTTAATAATTCATTGCTTAGCTTGATATACCTATTGATTGATTTCTTGTGAGACCTAGATTGCTCTCCTCCGATATTATAACCATTTAAACATTTTCTTTAATTCTATTTTTGTTTTTCCAATTTTAATTGGAATTTTATTTATTTTTGTTTTTTGTGCTATAGTTGCATACCATTTTATGTAGTTTAACACTTACTCCTTCTGTAGGGGAGTAACTTTTGGACTTTATAAAATGCAGATTATTGTCTGATGCTTCTCCATGAGGACATCACGGAGCTGGTGGATGTTAGAGACCTTGCGCTCCTCCACCCTCTGTTTGAGGATGCCCCACAGATGCTCAATATGTTTTAGTTCTGAAGACATGCTTGGCCAGTCCATCACCTTTACCCTCAGATTTTTTAGCAAGGCAGTCGTCATCTTGGAGGTGTGTTTGGGGTCGTTATCAAGTTAGAATACTGCGGCCCAGTCTGCGAAGGGAGGGGATCATGCTCTGCATCAGTATGTCACAGTACATGTTGGCATCCATGGTTTCCTCAATGAACTGTAGTTTCCCAGTGCTGGCAGCACTCATGCAGCCCCAGATCATGACACTCCCACCACCATGCTTGACTGTAGTCAAGACACACTTGTCTTTGTACTCCTCACCTAGTTGCCGCCACACACGCTTCACACTATCTGAACCAAGTAATTTCATCTTGATGTCATCAGACCACAGGACATGGTTCCAGTAATCCATGTCTTTAGTCTGCTTGTCTACAGCAAACTGTTTGCGGGCTTTCTTATGCATCATCTTTAGAAGATGCTTCCTTCTGGGAAGGCAGCCATGCAGACCAATTTGATGCAGTATATGGCGAATGGTCTGAGCACTGATAGGCTGACCCCCCCACCCCTTCAACCTCTGCAGCAATGCTGGCAGCACTCATTCGTCTATTTCCCAAAGACAACCTCTGGATATGAGGCACATGCACTCAACTTCTTTGGTCAACCAAGACGAGGCCTGTTCTGAGTGGAAAATGTCCTATTAAAACGCTGTATGGTCTTGGCTACTGTGCTGCAGCTCAGTTTCAGGGTCTTGGCAATCTTCTTATAGCCTAGGCCATCTTTATGTAGAGCAACAATTCTTTTTTTTTAGATCCTTAGAGAGTTCTTTGCCATGAGGTGCCATGTTGAGCTTCCAGTGACCAGTATGTGAGAGTAAGAGCGATAACACCAAATTTAACACACCTGCTTCCCATTCACACCTGAGACCTTGTAACACTAATGAGTCACATAACACCGGGGAGGGTAAATGGCTAATTGGGCTCAATTTGGACATTGGGGTGTACTTACTTTTGTTGTCAGTGGTTTAGACATTATTGGCTATGTGTTGAGTTATTTTGAGGGGACAGCAAATTTACACCGTTATACAAGCTATACACTCACTACTTTACATTGTAGCAAAGTGTAATTTCTTCAGTGTTGTCACATGAAAAGATATAATAAAATATTTATTTATTATTATGATTAATATAATTTAATATTATTTATTTATTTTTTGTTGTTTTCTTTGCTAATTGGGTGTGCTACTTGAATTCCTTTTATATACCTCTTTTAGAAGATAACAAGAAGCGGCACCGGTCAGAGATTGGCGTTATAAATGACTTTGCTGATCTGTGCCGCCACATACTAAATGAATGAGGTTATATCTTAGTTGTAACTTGTATGTTATATTTTTGTTTTTTGTTGTATTGACTTGATCTCACCCGCTGTGGGTGTTAATAAAGATTATATTTGAAAAAAAAAATATTTACAAAAATGTGAGGGGTGTACTCACTTCTGTGAGATATTGTATGTATGTGTGTGTGTATATATATATATATATATATATATATATATATATATATATATATATATATATATATATATATATGAAGGCCTGTTTACTGGCCTGAAATTATGGGAGGAGCCCGGAGGGTATTTAACCAGACCACCCAGGATGGTCTGTGTCGGTTCCAGTGAGCGGTAGTGCACATCACAGGGCTGACTCTTCCCAGCTCACCTTGTGTTCGGCAGTCTGTGCACTCAATCACAGGTGCACTCCGGCTTTCGTTTCATGCTCTTCGTCTGCGGTTCCCACTCGTGGTTGCAGGTAGTATCCAAACTTTTCGTATCATGTTCAAAATCTTGCGGTTTATGCTTCCTATCCTGCACCCCCTTTCGAAAAAACCTGCCGGAGTCGTTGTCGCTCATGTCCCGACATCATTCGGCACAGACGTAGTATTCACTATCGGTCATTCTCAATATCACTCGCAATAGGTTTCACTGGTTATGAAATTCATTGTACATGGGGTTGCCATCTCATTCATTAGGAGATGAGCATGTATTGTTTGTATGGGTTTCTGTGGCTGATTGAGGTGTAATTAATCCCACCTGGTGCCTCCTCTGCACTTGATTAGCCTGGGGGGATGGGTGGTTGGGAGGTGTTCAGTTTCACAGCAAGGGATGGCATACACTCTACAACCAATTGGTATCAGGTACTCCTTACTACCGATTTATATCAGATTAATTTCATACGTTTTACAACTGATTCGTATTAGATGCATTGGAGACGCCGACTCTACCAACTCACTGCATGTCCTTCAAGATTGGTCGTAGGTTTTCATCGATTGTCCCACACTCACCGTCGCAGGTAGGACTTGTGGTTACCTGCTACCGAACCGTTACTTTATGTTCCCCTTCACAAACTGCCTACGACTTCGTAGGTCTTACTCGCTTATTCGTACTTACTGCCTTTCTCCATTCCTCATTTGAGCCCAGTGGCAGACGCGATGTTACGACTCATGACAGCCTTCACTCGGCACCACTGGTATCTTACTGACTAGGAAGTAAGAACCGTACGAATAAGCACAACCACCTTCAAAACAAGTCACTTACAGCACAGGGTCTCGAACCTGCGTCCCACACACCACACCCCTACTAAACCCCCATTTCACCTACTGACCCCCTACACCTCCTACCGAAAACACACACTTCACCTAACTGACCCCCTGCACCTCTTATTGGATACCAAGCACACACCAACAGCCGATCCGATTCGGATCCTCTGCAATCACAAATCCCTTCAACCAATAACACCGTCAGCTGATCCGAGTCCAGTCGTAGCACCGGCTTAACGATTAAGCCCCATCGTCACCTTACATCCACAACCGATCCAAATCTAGTCGCATAATCAGCGCAAAGATTCGGACCCTTGGCAATACAAACTTCACCAACCGATCCGAGTCGCAACACCGGCTCAAGGATTCAGATCCTCAGCATACACAAGCACTCAGAAACAGTGTGCTTCTTCCAACCGACCGATCTGAGTCCAGTCTCATACCAGCTCAATGATTCAGGATCCTCGGCATTACAAAACCCCACCATCCCATCCGAGTCCAGTCGTAGCACCGGCTCAACGATTCGGATCCTCGCCAATCCAGCTTTCACGGACCGATCCGAGTCCAGCCGCATACCAGCTCAAAGATTCGGATCCTCTGCATTTCCAACCCCTCCAACCAATCCGAGTCAAGTCGTAGCACCGGCTCAACGATTCGGATCCTTGCCAATCCAACTCTCACCGACCGATCCGAAGTCCAGTCGCATACCGGCACGATGATTCAGGATCCTCGGCATTACAAGCCCCACCATCCAATCCGAGTCCAGTCGTAGCACCGGCTCAACGATTCGGATCCTCACCGATCCGAGTCCAGCCGCATACCGGCTCAAAGATTCGGATCCTCTGTACTTCCAACCCCTCCAACCAATCCGAGTCAAGTCATAGCACCGGCTCAACGATTCGGATCTTTGCCAATCCAAATCTCACCGACCGATCCGAAGTCCAATCGCATACCGACACCATGATTCAGGATCCCCGGCAGTACAAGCCCCACCATCCAATCCGAGTCCAGTCGTAGCACCGGCTCAACGATTCGGATCCTTGCCAACCCTACTTTCCCTGACTGATACGAGTCCAGTCTCACACCGGATCAACGATTCGGATCCTCAGCATACAAGCACTCACCAACAGTGTGCTTCTTTCATCCGACCGATCCGAGTCCAGTCACAATACCGGCTCAATGATTCGGATCATCAGCATACACAAGCACTCACCAACAGTGTGTTTCTTCCATCCGACCGATCCGAGTCCAGTCGCATACCGGCTCAATGATTCGGATCTCTTTCTCACACAACTCACACCATCTATTTTGTACCAATGCTGCGCACGGTTATTCCTACATAATCAAATTTCTGCTAAAAACTTTCTTTTCACCTATCAAAGGCTGCTTATTTGCAATCGATGCAAACTTTACGAAATGGCTTCATACAGCCACTCATCTCCAGTAGCAACACGGCTACTCAATCGTATTCTCTATCCCTTTCCCCTTTAGGTCAGTTAGACTACCAGTTGGTCCACCCTGCACCAGGTTTGGACAATATCTCCCAAAAAAAATATTTTTTTTTTTTTGTCTAGGGCCTGCACCTTCACCAGGGGTCCAGCTGCCCCAAACAGCTCTTTGCAATCCCCCTTGTCAAACCAAAATTCCCATGTCACCATACTACAGGTTCCCAGTCGACTCAATCCTCAACCTCAAAAAAAATAAAAAAAAATTTCACTACTATGGCGTCAAGTCAGGTGCATAGTTCAAAGGAATCCCCCCTTGCTTTCCTCTTAAACACTTTTTACTACATGTTTTACTTCACATACACGATTTGACTTGCTCCCAAGGCGTTAGTAACTGTCACATACTTCTGTTCACTTCACTCTGTTTTCGAAGAGCGATCCGAGATCCTTCACCACGCAAACAAGGTCACCTAACTTCCAGCTTGCTGGCAGTGCAAGCGTTAGCAGACCGAACATACGACAATTAACTACAGAACGCAACATTCTTACTTAGCATACCAGACTGCAAAATATTCGCCCCTGTCCGCCCGGGGGGCTCTGGTTCAGTAGTCTGTGCTGAGCACAGGCGACACCCGAGCTAGCGGTTACCTAGCCAGTCACCTCCTGGCTCACCTTGGTTGTCACGCATTCTTTCGAGTTTTCTAAAATCACACTCAACAGTGCTCGTACGCAATCGGCTGTCGCTATGGCTATCCTTCCTTGTCCTGTTCTTCTCGTTTTCCTACTGCCTCTCCATCTACCCAAACGCATCTATCCCCTCCTACCTTTGCAACTTGCCTTAGACATATGCATTGCCCTTCCTTGCTTTTGCCGACGCCACGCCGCAGGCCGACAGCAATAACTTTGCCTCCCCCGGCCGTCACCCTTTGCGAGCACAGCAAGCGACGGCTCACAGTCTCACGGAGCTTGGACCATATAAAAAACAATATATATATATATATAACGCTACAGGCAGCCCTACCAGGCACCCAGGCATCACGGCAGTATTTTCTTAGTGATTATTCAGCTGCACTCCTTGGTGACCACACGGTCAACGGGTACTCATTCCATGACTGTCACCACTCATGTCAAAAAAAAAAACAGCAGCCAAACTCGAGGTGACCCTTATCTCCTAGTGTTTCTCTCCCAGGTACAAGACCCTGACTATATCCTTAAATTAGACGTGCCAGCAATAACGGATCTGCCCAGATGGAATGAATTTCTCATCAACTGCAATGGTATGTCAATGTTCATTCCGTTAGCATCTCTCTCTTGGTCTCAGGTAGTCACGGATGCCGCAGCCTCCACAGGTCCTCGCATCAATTTTGGCCATCTTTGGGTCGCAGGGCCATGGCCATCAGAAATCCTCTTGATTCCTGGCTGCAGTTAGTCCTTCTCTTTGTTCGAACTCTACCTCATTATTACAGCAGCTCACGTCTGGCGCAGTATCTGGGCAGCACAAACACTGTCGTTTGCCACAGACAACTAAGCCACAGCTAGTAACATAGATAAAAGCAGGTTCAACTTGCTGGCCATCATGGCCTTCCCGAGCAGGCTGGTGCAACTATCCCCACAGCACCAAATAATGTTCGCTGCATCTACATCCCAGGCAACTGCAATACTCTGGCCGACGCACTACCCGTTTTAACTTTGCGTCATTTTTTTCGCAGGGATCTGGAACCCACCCGACCATGTATTATCCCGCATTGGTCGTAGCTAACCTCAGATTTGAACAACACCTTCACAATGCTACCTGCCTTGTTAATCTATCATTTTCTCACAACACCCTGAAGGCCTACCGTACTGTCTGGAAAATCTATGACAGGTTCCTAGCCTTAAACCCTAGGGCAGTATCAGGAGGTTTCCATCACATCCTGGCCTCCAGATCATCTTGCCACACACAGTTGGCATTTTCACGCAATACCATCAGACTACTTAGCTGGCATCCAGCATTTCATCTCCTTACAAAATCATACCAAACCACCTTTGGTTGCCACCCATGCGGTAAAGACTATCCTGCGCGGTAGTCACAGACAACTCCAAATCAATAGTAAACGTCTACCTGCGACCAGCGCCATATTCCGAGACATGTCTACCATCCTGTCACATTCCCCTTTGGGTTAATTTCAGCCATGTCGTTCACGCAGCCATCTACCCAGCTTTCTGCGGTTTCTTATGCCCCAGTGAATTCACAGTCACCGCCCCAATAAGATGTTACGTAGACGCCACCTGACACGCCACCAAAATTACTTCATCCGGCACCTCATGGTGTCTGAAACACAACAGTCTGGTCCCGGTGTAGATATCATACTTCCCAGACGCGCAATGCCTGCCTGCCCCGTGGCCATTCTAGACCAGTTATTAGCTCATCTGCCCGACCTCTCGGATGGCAGCCATTACTACTGCTCCCTACTAGCCCTCTAAGCAGCAACCAGTTCACCAGACACGTTAGGAATCTTTTGCCCAACTTAGGCCTTGACCCCGGCCAAATTTTTTGGAAATTCTTTCGCATCAGAGTAGCATCAGCAGCCTCACGAAACCGGGTCCCGGACCACGTCCTCAAGAAAATGGGCAGGTGGAAATTCACTTGCTTCGCTCGATACCTTCCCAATCCACAAGCAGAAATGTCACGAGCCTTTGGCAAGCTTGCCCCGTAGTATGTCAGTAAACATAAGCAAATCATTACCTCCCTAACCAAGTCCTTTTGCGCGCTTCTCTGGCATACCACCCAGCAGATCTGGGTTTACCATACAGCAGGCCAGGGCACACTTCAGGTCTATTTTATGTTGTTAGTCTTGTGACGTGTTTATGTGCTTCATATCTCTCAGGACGGAGGGCTCCGATCATAAATAGGAAGGCCTGTTTACTGGCCTGAAATTATGGGAGGAGCCCGGAGGGTATTTAACCAGACCACCCAGGATGGTCTGTGTCGGTTCCAGTGAGCCGTACCCACCCACCCATTCCCCTTCTTAGGGTACTTCTCTTCAAACAATTTCTCTACAGAAACATCCATTACTTTCTTAAGGTATGCGCTCTTCTCTGGCATACCGCCCAGCAGATCTGGGTTTACCATACAGCAGGCCAGGGCACACTTCAGGTCTATTTTATGTTGTTAGCCTTGTGACGTGTTTATGTGCTTCATATCTCTCAGGACGGAGGGCTCCGACTATATGTATATATATATATATATATATATATATATATATATATATATATATATATATATATATATATATATATATATATATATATATATATATATGTGTGTGTGTATATATATGTATATATATATATATATATATAGTTATAGTTATTCTATCCACGGGGAGAATAAGATTATTTGGTTTTATTCAATATCTAGCAATAACCATATATTATCGAGTGTTATTACGATTTTATTTTTATGTAAGATTAATGTCCATCCATCTAACTATTTATTGTGAATATGTGTCTTTGCGAATAAATATTCATTTATTTCCATATTTAGTCTGTATTCACATTCATCGATTTGTGTTCTTAAAGAATTCGACTGGTCTAAATTACCGACTGGTTCCGCCCACCAAAAAAAAAAATTAAAAGCCAGCAGCTACACCTACTGCAGCTGCTGGCTTTTAACAATAAGACACTTACCTGTCCTGGAGTCCAGTGACGTCGGCACCGCAACTGATGTTTCCATCAGCTGTCGGGTGCTGCCGCCATTGCAGGTGAGGGTACCCGGCAGTGTAGCTTTATGGCTTCATGCCAGGAACCCTACTGCGCATGTGCGAGGCCCAGCTCCTCTCTCCTACTGGCCCGACGACAGGGAGAGGAGGAGGTAGGAGGAGGGAGCCCCGCGGTGATGTCACGAGCCGTGGCCCGGACTCCTGGAAGTGGGAACAAAGACAGGTATCCTGTCCCCCCTCCCCCCCCGAAAAGGTGCCAATTGTGGCACCGGAGGAGGAGAGAAGACAGATGAGCGGAAGTTCCACTTTTGGGTGGAACTCCACTTCAATATAATTAATTGTTCAGGCAATTCCTGACACAATGCAACACATAACAAACTGTGGTATTCACAAGTTTATACTTACTTTAACATATTTGTCTACTGACTTAATCTGCCATGCAGCTCCCAAAAATGTCAAAATCTGCTCAGGTCTATTCATGTCCCCCCTTTATCCACATGTGACCATGTGACAACACTAAAGCCTGATAACTGATGTCTCAGCCACCGAGCACTGTACAAAGGAAAGCAAAGGGAAATCTCATATTTCCCTCATACCTGGAAATTCTATTTTTGTTTTTTTTGTTTACAAATGCTTTTTTTGAAAATCAAATATACAAAATGTCCTGTAAAACCGACATTGTAATCATCAATTTCATCAATTTAAACCTAAAAATGGAAAAACACAGATAAAAGAGCAATCTATCCACCCCATAGCTTAGAGGATAGCTCAATTACAAACATAAAGGAAGACAAATACAAGTCACATAAGCATGGGCTAGCAGGAAGGGATTATTGAATACAAATAAGAGACCAACAACCATTTCCTTTCTTTTATAAATATTTATTTGTTTGGCAAAATTTAATACAGGCCACGGTGTTGTCCAAGGGGTAACCTGGTAACATATTAACAATAAATTAAAATAAAATAGGAAGCCATCCTGGCTATAATACATCAACACAAACACCATGGCACTTTCAGTAAAACTTTGCATTCCTGAATAAACCCCGTATAAAACCTTCCAGCTCCACATGGCAGAATGACAAACCACCTGAAGATACTAAAAAATGATGCATAGTCCTGTTCAGACATCTCCTAATCCTATCTACATAAAATAAATTACCGGAAGGAGACCAAAGAAGCCTTGGCATCATTTCGGAGAATACCAAAATGGTATTTGGAAACAAAAGCTTAATGGAATAAAGATCTCTTTTCATTTCACATAATAGTTCCCAGGTTTTAATTTTACCAATGTAATTTGCTCCAACGTGAATAACTAAAACCTGAGGAGAATGCCAAATGCTGGACAAATGAATTAAGCGGTCCCTAAGATTGCGCCATCTTAGGCCCCTATTGCCTGACCGGAAAACTATAAAGTTATTAACATCCAGACCTAAATTGCTTGAGTAAATCCTGCACCCCATTGGATGAGGGTCTGACCGATATTTACCTGGCAACATGGGATACCGGGCATATTAGAGGATTGGGAGATTTTACCAGAGAGATCCACTGACCATTACCCAAACCAAAAGTTTTTGACCTACAGATAAATAGATGTAAGTGCTCCGTTTCCAACAATGAATGCGAAAATAGTAGAAATGACGAAGATGATCTATTGTGAGCTGTAAACTCCCCAACTCTTAGAGCACCAAAAAAGGTAACTGAAAAGGCAGCTCTAAAAAGTAATGCCGCATACACACGAGCGGAATGTCCGACAGAAAAAGTCAGACGGAAGCTTTTCATCGTATATTCCGATCGTGTATATGCCTCATCTGACTTTTTTTTTCGAAAATTCTGACGGACCTAGAAATAGAACGAATGTTCTAAGTATTTCTGATAGAACCAATTCGTCTGTATGCTGTTCCGACGGACCTAAAACGATGCATGCTCTAAAGCAAGTACGAGACTGAAGCTATTGGCTACTGGCTATTGGACTTCCTTTTTCTAGTCCCGTTGTACATGTTGTACGTCACCGTGTTCTTGACGGTCAGACTTTGGTGCGATCGTGTGTACGCAAGACAGTTTCAACGGAATTCTGTCGAAACTCCGTCGGAAAAACCTTCAGAGTTTATTCCGACGGGAAAACCGGTCGTGTGTATGTGGCATAAGAGTTCAAATTGAGAAAAACAAATGGCTTCCAATACAGAAAGCAATTCAATCAATAAATTAACCGAAATCGGACATCTGGAATCCCGAGTAGGGCGTTATTTCCTGAATCCCTTGAGGATCTGACTGACCCGAAAGATGGAAGTCAAAGCTGGCAGGCCTGCAAATTTAAGAAAGAATGAAAAGCCTGCCAATACCTTACTTACTGAGGCAGGACTAAGCTTTGATTGAATTAGAGAGGACACAAATGCTAAAGAGACATATGCATTCACTTCCATAACATCTAAAAGCATTTTAGAGCAAAAAGAACACCATCTGGACCAGGCCAGCCTATATTCTAGCCATGTCTACTGTGATACCGAATTCTTGAGATTAGCAGATATCAATCCCAAATCAAGCCCCAGAGGAAATCTGGGCAAGGACTGTCGCACGGATGCGCCAATGGAGCCAATTCCCGGAATCTCTTGAACTGCAAAGGAGATAAAGCGTCAGCTATGTTATTATGTATTCCGGATATGTGTTTGGCTTTCAACCAGATATTGAATCTCATGCAGTGTAACACTAAGAAATGTCATAATTTAATAACCAGTTCGAATTTGGATGAAAACATATTGATAGCAAAGAGTACACCTTTGTTACCTGTATGTAAAATTACTCTATGGTTCATACAATTTTCCTTCCAGATCACTATTGAAACTATAACTGGAAATAACTCGGACTGTTGAGTTATGTTAGAATGTTATGCAAAATGTCTTGTCTTGATGTAACCAACTTGAGTGCCACTCAGAGGCACACCAATGACCATCCATAAAAGCTCCAAAGCTAGATGAACCCACGGCATTCGTAAAGAAATTCAACTGAAAATCCTGTGTAAAAGATTGTTGCCAGATGGTCGACTCAATAAAGTTGCAAAGAAAAGAATCACAAACGTTTTAAGTCTTCTTTTACACTTTTAGAGATGCGAACATGTGAATAGGTTTTTTTTAAGCCTTTGGTGGCCAAAGCAAATCGCCTAGAAAAGATTCTGGCTATTGGTATAATGAATGCAAAGAGACCCAATAAAGATTGGGCTTCTTTTAACACCTTACGCCTAGACAAAAAGAATGAGATCATTGTTCTCATATGATGTAACTTTTCTATGGGCAATCTAAACTCCATTAAGGACGAGTCAATAGTAATCCCCAAAAATTCAATAGTAGTCGTAGGAAAAAACGTCTTTTTATGTGCAAGCGGAACTCCGAAGGATTTACAGACATTAAATAATATATTTAGTGACTCAAGACATATAGGGGAGTCTGCTGGACCAACGAACAAAAAGTAATCTAAATAATGTAGAATTTATTTTTAGAGAAGGCCTCAAAATTAAAACATGATAACGAAAAGCCTATAGGCATACATTTATCAAAATAAAAACAGTCCTGGAAGTGAAAAATAGGGGATTGAAACCTTGTGGATGCACAGGTAGCAGGCGAAAGGCAGATTAAATGTCTGCCTTTGCTAATGATGCACCATACCCAAAGCTTCTTAACAGAACAAGTGCTTTGTCAAAAGATGAATATGAAACAGGAGCTTCAACATCCGAAACCTCATCATTAAGTGAAGCATCCTCTGGATAGGACAGATGGTGAATCAGCCTAAATCTACCTTGCTCTTTTTTGGGAACAATGCCCAAAGGGGAGAGCCTGAAATTTGGAATTGGTGGGCGAAGGAATGGACCTGCTACTCTTCCTTCCACAACTTCTTTAGAAATTTTATCCTGAACAATTTCAGGATGAATCAAAGCAGAATGTAAATTCTTAACCATGGCGCATCCCTTCCCTGAGAAGGAGGGGCCAAAAAAACCTTCCTTGAAGCCATTAATTAGTAGATATGCCATCTTGCAATCTGGGTAGCGAACTAACCAAGGTAACATTATTGTTAGGCTCACTGGGGTCTTGGATTTTTCTACTAGCATCCCTGGATAGAGATTGGAGAGAGATTGCTGATACTTTCTGAAAGCATCTGCTAGCAGGATGGTTCCCATTACAGTAAGAGCAGTCATGCATATATCTGATGTTTGATAAGAATTTGCATTGCCCTTCATTGAAGGCAAAACAGAAGCCTTTATGAAAGGCATTCTGTGAGCTAGCCACTGCTCTTGGCGTGAATTGCGGCTTCTGTGGTAGCATGAGGTTCAACCATAAAAGCCTACATCTTTGGACCCCTATTGTAAAGTAGGGTAAACTGACAATTTCTGCCTAAAATTCTCGTCATATGTGAACCATGCTGCACCACCAAAATGACGAAAGGCTTCAGAAACGATATCTACGTGCTGGAAGAGGCCTGACCATTTCTCAGGGAAATGTTCTCCCAGCACCGCTGCAAAAATGCAGAAGGCCTGCAACCGATTCTGAAAAGTTTTGGGGATAGCCCTTCTTCTATCCTCCTCTGTGCGGTCTTCCACTTTCTTTTCAGATTTAGATAGAAATTCTTTGGACGCAGGTAATAATGACAGAAGATCAATGAAATCACCCCTCCAAAATTTTTTCTTTAACTGAGTTGGCTAAGTGGAAGCCCAAAGGTGAGATTTCACAAGTCATAGGTTCCTTAAAGGAAGATTCACCAACTATAGAGTGAGTGGGGCATAAAGGAGGAGACTGGATAACAGTTTTTTGAATATTAACAGGATTCTTAGACAGGAGACATGCTCCACCATCCCTAAAATTCCTATCGAGGGGAGAATCTGATAAATTTTGCCAGGTTGGGCTGATATCATCCATATCATTATGCTGAAACATGACATCATTTGACTGTAAAATTGCACCATTTAAGTGTGCCCCATAGAATTAGCAATGTTATTTAGCAAAATTCAGTGCACCAGAATCTTGTGCTCCTTCAGCCTCTTTAGCAAAAGCACCAACTGCGTGTGCCCCTTTAATATTTTTCAATATACTAGACAATGAATTGACAATTACATTTAACTCAGAGACATTAACATCAGCCGTGTCTCACCAACAGAAGAACTCCTCCATTGCTCACTGCTGGCCATTGCAGAGGCTTTAATTGAGGTGCATTCCTGTGAGGAATGATGCAAGCTCCATCCTTGCCTTTAGGCTTTTGAGAAGCGTCTGTTCTCTGCTTCTCCTTTTTTCTCCCTGGCTGCTGGCACGACTGCACATACCCACTGCTGTCTCCTCCATTTTCATAGGAACTGTGCTGGCAGATAGGTCGGGTGGAGCCGCGGTATGACCCTCCTCCAGGCAGTGCAGAAGCCACTCCTTCCTCTCAAACCTTTGGCCCTCTCAATGAGGCTGCAGAGGAGGCTCTCTCTTCTCTCTGGCGAGCGGCGTTTCATCCTTCCGAGTCCCAGTCTGGTCCCAAAGTTCAGCAGATAACAGCCAGAATTTCCCCTTTTATCTGCTCCAGAATCGCAGGCTTTGTCAACCCGCCAATTTCCTCCAATCTGCTGCTTGTTGCTGTGCAGGGGAACTGCTGCTGTATCCAATGACAACCTGCAAAGAGACTAATAGGTAAACATGCATTCCCCTTTTTTGACCTGTCAATCTGGTATAAAGTCAATCACATGCAGTCAAAAAGCAATAATAGGTGGAGAAACATATGTATAGTTAATATGTGGGAGTATTGATATATATAGACGTTGAGACAACTGGAGGAGTGCAAACATATCCAATAGGAGAAATGAGTATCTGTAAGATAACTGGTCTATTAAGAGGACCATTATTACAATTTCTTATCAAAGATCAGTATTGTATCATAAATCGTGTGGTGAGTCTTCTCCATGATCTTAATAGACTCCATTTGATCTAAAACCTGTGACCAGAGAGTAGAAGAAGTGTGCCAATTAGGGAGTATAACCCATTGAACTGCGCTATATCAAGTGTGTAAGAGTTTTTCACGGGGTGGGGGAACATCTGCAATTGAAGCAAACAATAGGCACTTTGGCAGGCAAGGTCAAAGAGATTTGTAGTTCTGCAATATCGGCTGTTTTAGCAGCAACTTGTTGCCACAAAGAGCCCAATATTTTTTCACTACAAATAGTATGGATAAAGATGCCCTTTTCATGACAATCATGAAAACAATACGCAGGGACAGTAAGGTATGTTGAATTACATTTCTCATATAGCATTTAGTAGGCAATTTCCCTAACTGTCATGGAATGAGTGCATTTATAGAAATTACATAGCATATAAAGCTATTCTTTTTTTTTTTTAATTCTATTTAAGGTATGCAATATGACACTCCATTCTCAATGATAACCATTAACCATGATACAATAAGCAAATACAAACAGAGGGTTTAAAGACAGCAGTAACGCCATAGGCCAAGTTCTTTCCAATAACATACATTGCCTAAAGTCTGATGGCCGTGGCATCCACGGTGAGTATATCCTGTATTGTTGAGAAAGTCACATAGAAGAACATGACTGACAAGTACATACGATGAAGATGGCACATATTTTTAGGCACTTATCTAAGGTGGGGGATTAACAAAAACCTGATATGGTATAAGGCTTTGTCCAGGCTTCAAAGCAGTTGCACCAAAGGTTAGCGCATAACAGGTAGCTTTTTTCTTGATTTTTAGAGAGAGAAAATGACACACTGGGTGTCTAAGAAAAGAGGGGAAGGGGGTAGAAGAAAAAAGGGGGAAGGGAAGGTGGGGCGCATTGGTGGGGTCGACGGCTCAAGAAGTTTGAATCCCATATGGGAGTAATCTCAATTTAGGAGTAGGTCAAATACTCATCTGAGAAGTAGAACAAGTCCCAGTACAGCCATGTACAGCCATCCCGCGTTGTGTTTCTCCGTCTTGTCCCTGAGGGCAGCGGTGAAGTGTTCCATCTGTGAATATCGCTCACCCTGACAAACCATTGCGACACAGTAGGTGGGGATTGTTGTTTCCACATGCTGGGGATGCATGCCCTGGCGGCATTCAGAAGATGTTTCAACAAAGACTTACAGTATCTCTTACTGGACATAGGGGTTAATTTAAGAAGCACTGCAGCTTGGTTATTAAAAAGAGAGATGTCCGTAAGTTTGTGAACAATCTGTAGAACCTGTTGCCAGAAAGGTCAGAGCTTTGGACAGTCCTAAAAGATATGGAGTAATGTACCAGTCTCGGAACCACAACACCAACACAATGGGCTGTGTCCAGGGAATAGGGACGCTAGTACTGACTTGTTCTGATACCAGCACGTCAAGTTTTTAAATGTAATCTCTTGGTGTTCATGCTGGGATGTAACTGATACCGTAGGAATAAAAGAGAGATTTCCATAAAGGCTCAACTCCCAGACAATGGTCTTAAAAAAAAGTAGGTTGTCTGTGGAAACAGGTGTGACTCGGAAGGGACCAGAGGAAGTTAGACAGTTGGAAAATTTCCCACCTGCCCAGATCAGAGGAGTTGAGTGGTCCATATAAGATTGATGGACTGACCCATCCTGAAGGACCAAGAAAGGCAGAAGCTCTAATCAGGCTCTGGTCTGGTTGCAGCTGGAAGGCTCTGTCAAAGATACGTGGAACGAAGTCTGGGTGGCCAATAATCGGTATCAATAGCGATGGGAAACTAGAAGTCTTGGTCATCCTTTAGTACCTACGGAGTTCCAGTAAAGTTGGTTCAATCAAGGGGTGTGGAGGCGAGAGTCAGGAGTATCGAACCCCTGTCCACGGAAGACCAGCTGAGGGGACCGGTACCAATTCCTGCTCTAAGGAAACCCACAATTTGAGAGGAGAGTGTCTGTACCAGTCAACCACTCTAGTCCCGTGAATCGCCGTGCAGTATAAAGGGGTCGGGAAGACCGACCCCCCCCCCTCTGAGCTTGGGACGTTGTAAAAGTGCATTTTTAAGATGGGAAGTTTTACCACTGCCAAATGTATCTGATAAAGGTTGAGCTTACAAAATATTAAGCTATTCTTAAGAGAAAAAATAAATCCCTATGTCTGCTTCCCATTGGGCCCCATAAGAGGGGTTTTCTCTGGGAGGGAAAGAATATTAAGATATTGATGTAAAGAGGAAATAATATAGCTGCCCCTAGGGGAAAAGAGGCAAATTTGCTTAAAATGAGTGGGTTGGGATGGGACCAGCATATAATGGGTACTATAGTAGTACATACACTTGTCAAGAATTGTCAGGTTGTGTGCCTGCTGTAGATGGGAAAAATATCAAAATCTAGAGTTAGAGGAGAGGGAACCCAGAGAAACCAGACTGCAGGCTATCCATCTAGAGAAATTCCTTCTGTTAGAGAAGGCTACAGGGAATCAAAGGTCTCCTAAAGATGAGGCTAACAGGGAAGTCCGAGAGGATAATTTATTTTTGGCTCGATAGAGGGACTAGGGTGAGGAGATTGACCCTCAACAATATTCAAGGAAAGCATATGCTTAGATTCAAAGGAATCCAACCAAAGAATACCCAGAAGGTAATAAGAGCAAACAGAGGATGTGTCAAATTGAAACCAGGGCATATTCTGAATATATACATGCCATTGTGCCAGTTGTGTCAGTCTGGCAGCCAGATAGTAGTGGCATTGATTGGGTACCCCTAGGTCTCTGTGCTTTAGAGGTCTGTACAATAACTGTCTTCAAAATCTAGGTGGCCTATTTTGCCAGAGAAACCTATTAAGCAATGTCTGTATGTTTTTAAACATGGATTTAGGGACATGAATTGGTAGAGACCTAAAAAAGAACAAAAAAGTGGGCAAAATGGACATCCTAATCTCTATAATCCTACCTAAAAATAGTATATAATAGGAGGATCATCAATTTAACAGGTTCTTAATGCGTCAGAACACCTGGCCATAGTTGGCAAGATAAAATAACTGTAAAGGTGGAGTAAGTTGGGTTTAGGAAGTACTGGTTTTTGCAAGCTTAGTGGGTCAGGTGGCAATGAAACTCAGGGAAGTATGCATAAACTTTGTGGTGACATATCAACTATCTAGTCCAGACAAAGTATGGGTTCACATTAAAATTATAATTCTGTATTTAATGTAATCTCATCTAATCTAGGTATGTATTAGTTAAAAAGGTATAGAAAACATCTTCATAAATAGTTACATATATATAATTATATAGGATAAATTGTAGCGCTAAAACACACATGTATTAATAGTGAATAAAGTTCAAAGTGCATGTAGACGTAATGTCCCAAGTAAAAGGGAATATATAATCCAAATAGGACAACAGTCCGCAGTGAGATTAAATAATCTGTGTATCGATCCTGTCTGCTTCCCAACGTCAACTTGTATATCATCAACTTTAGCGAATAGATGGAATACGCTTACCAGAGAGGTTGGATTCTACTGCCATGAGCATTGAATCAATGGAGCTTGATGCCACCCTGGGCAAAGTAGTGAAGTGTTGGAGGCAAGGGTAGAGCCTCTACAGGGCCGGGATGTCCCCTCTATGTCCACCGAAGCAGAGCCAAAATGGATTCCAAAAAGCAAAGTGGTTTCTCAGTTCTCCAGGATATGTGGAAAAAGGAAGGAATGCTTCCACATAGTGTAATTCTGGGTGTTTTTATTCATAAAAAAAACACAATACATATAAAAAGTGATCACAAAGTAAAAGCAGTGTATAGGGTCTGTAAAAGCCGTCCTACGCGTTTCGGTCCAATGACCTTCAACAGGGGCATGTGGGACACTCATAACACTGCCCAAATTTATAAACTAATGTATGCCATCTAAAATGATCAAGACCAATAGGCTGTAAACAAACGAACAAAAATGGATCTCATTGGACCCAGAGAACATCACCTGTTAGGATATAACACACCCCTTAAGAATATCCAATCTGTGAACTTGTGGTATAAAGTTTACTTTATCTTTTAGGCCAATGAAAGTGTAAAGTCTCTCTATGTCCATATGAATGGTTATGGCTGCAGAATGGGCGTCCGCATGTAGAAAGCCCGGGAACTCAGCCAGAACGTGAGCGTGTGACGTCAGTGTTTGAGACTGTGTGGTCCGTGCAGGAGGGTTGCCTGGCAACCCTACACACTGTTAGCCGAAAGCCCGCGAACACAGAAGGCGTGTCCGCGCGGCCGTCACGTGGCGCTGGATAACTGAAAACATGCGGACCGTGCAGAAGGGTTGCCCTAGCAACCCTGCACGCTACCGCTCGGAAGCCCGCGAGCACAGGGGGGCATGTCAGTGCGGTCATCACATGATCCCGGGTAATCCCTCATGTGATGACTGAGGTCATTCACATAGGGACACTCGGGACAGGTTGCCAGATAGCAACATCGCTGACTCGAGAGAGCCGGTGAACACAAGAGGCGTGTCCGCACGGCCGTCACGTGACCCTGGGTTGTCCTCCGTGTGATGACTCAATCATTCACACGTGGTCACTCAAGGCGAGTTGTCAGGCAACGGGGATGCAATGTTAGGAAGGTCTGCAATAATGCGGACGTACCCGCACTGCAGTCGTCCACTACAGGAGAGAACTCTCCCATGACCCCTGACACCAATCACCTTTAAGGGTACATCAGTGTGCCAGGGAGGATGGGCGACATTCTAAAATAGGTGCCCTCTCCGGACAATCCTGGTATCACTCTTAATACAAAGAGAGACATGCAAGGAGTGAAAGTGAAAATTGTAAAGTATAAAAATATGATATAATTTAAAATAAAATAAAAATTGAAATAAAAATGCTAGTGAAAAATGTAAAATAAATGGAGTGTTTTAGGACCGGACCTGAACTCGGCCGGAATCACTAAACCCCCTAAAAAATAAAAGAAAAGATGATAATCAGTATCATGACTCAAAAGTCAAGACAAAGGAGGGTACATGCGCGGTCGGCTCCAAGATGGCTGCTTAAGTCCGGAGCTCTGCACTGCCTCAGCCATACGGCGCACATAGCGGGGAATCCGGGGCCCCGGGGGCCGCAAAAACCACCCACACCGCAGGCGGAACAGCTGGGGCACAAGCCCATAAAGGCAGGTTCGTTCAGGAGGGACCTAGAGCCAAATCCAAGATGGCGGACGCCATGCTGCAGACTGCACAGAACGCTGCACAGAACGCTGAGGAGAGACAGGGAGACAAGCTGTCTTATGCTGCAGTGACCCGCTCTTCCCATCCTGGGACCCCAGTGAGTACTATTAAACCTGCTGCTCTCACCCCAGCATATACAGAGCCCATTACTACACAATCGCTGGAGGAGCTTCAGCACATGTCCATGGGGCCTACATCTCCTAACACAGGGACAGGGCCTGTAATGGCTGACATCCCCTCTCACACACTGCTCTCAGCTCCGGACCTCTTCTCCCAATTGTCAGCCCTTCTAGACAGAGGCCTAGCTCAAACTGCAGCTAAAATCACAGGAGACATCAGGGAAGACTTCCAGGTACTAGGCTCCCGGATGGAAGCAATTGAGGATAAACTTGACCATACCATTTCTAAAACCAGACAGAACTCTGCCCACATCCAGGTGTTACAGGATCAGCTGGACATTGCGCACTCTCGTATCGATGATCTTGAAAATAGATCTAGAAGGGAGAACTTCAGAATTAGGGGGCTCCCAGAATCGATAACAGACACAATATCAGTTGTACAAGACTTTCTCAAACAGATTATCCCTGACATCCCTTCTCATAAGCTGGAGATAGACCGAGCTCACAGGACATTGGGACCCCTCAGGAAAGATGGCCTACCTAGGGATATAGTGGTCAAACTTCACTACTTTTCAGTGAAGGAAGAAGTTATGAAAAAATGCAGATATCCACACCCTCTCCCGTGCAGAGGCCATACCATACAAGTATTTGCTGACATTTCACCAACCACAATACAAAAAAGGAGGTCGCTGAAACCCCTGCTTAATGTTCTATCTCAACGTGAAATCAAATATAAATGGGCCTTCCCCTTTGCATTGAAGTTTGACTACAAAGGCAAGACACACTCCTTCCGCAGTTTACAAGATGGAGAACGGCTCCTCCTAGACCTTCGCCTCATCTCACAAGAATCGGCAATGGACATAACAAATTCGTCTGCAGGCTCTTCCAAACGCCCCTCTCCAGCGAGTCCTCTTCAGCAGGTCTGGGACAAGCCCAAATACAAACGCTCCAAAGAGGCCAGACCTCCGTGACACAGCGAGTCAAGATCTTTTCTCAACACTAACTTTGTACCTGGACTCTCTCCTCAGTGCTCAGTCTGAGCTCAGAGAGATTCTGGGACAGATGTCTCCTTGATGAGGGAGGGAAGGGGGGAGAAAAAGGAAAGTTTCCAGGGTTTTTGCTTTCAGTTGCCTTTTTCTCCCTTTATTTTTTTTCTTCCCCCCTTTTATTGTTATCTTATCATTCCTAGTTAACTGATTTCTGGCATTTGTACCCATTGAGGCCTATAGAGGCCCCTCTTATGAGAAGCTAACTACAGGGTTACAGCGTTGATGTAGGCTCTCCTGGATATTGGTCAGGGATTAAAGTTATATCCCCGTTTAGCACTGGCTTAATGGTGGTTTCAGGCATATGGTTACTACTGTTAATAACCGTGGAAGTTTAACATCTAATAATAGTCGTAGAAAAGCTTGCTAGATGGGTCCGGTTCCGCTCCCCCTGGGTTGGTCAATGACGTGTCCTCCACCCCACCCCCCCCCCCCGGTTTCTTTTTTTTTACCCGGGGGAGGGGGGACTGCTAGGTGGTGGGCGGTCGGGGACCCCTGATCCCCCAATTCAGAGTGATTCTATTTTTATAGTTTGGTTGTCTAACTTAAGGTGCGCTGAGGCTGGGGCAGTCATGCCGCGCCTCCCCCTACCCCGAGGTTTAGGTTATTCCTTCTCCCCGGGTTAGGAGTCCGCCCTGTATGCAGGGACTGGACGTGTATGGTTCTCCAATGGGTGTTGTGCTCCAAAGCCTTCACTGCTCTCTCAAGCCCCTAGGGGGCTTGAAGCTTCCTCCCTCACCTTCCCCTTCTTTCCCTCTTCTTCTTTCCTCTCTAACTACTCTTGTTTTTGCAGTTGGTCGTCTGCCTGTTACTGTCCATTTTCTACACAAGAAGCGAAGGATTCCCCTCTCTGCACTAGATATGGTTCTTCACAGCTCCGTAGATCAGGTAAGCCTTGATGGATTGGTGGTAGGTCCACCCCCTCTGCTCCATGGCTGTTGACAATTTATCGTCTCCCCCATTACGGGTGGCGACTCATAATACCCAAGGGCTAAACTCACCTTCTAAACGAAGGAAGGTTCTGGATTATATGAAGTCCCGCAAAATTGATATCTTGTTTCTTCAAGAAACACACTTCCCGATCTGGTACAATCCCACTTTCCTTCATGCCCAATTCCCCTTATTCTATTTAGCTAACGCGGAAGATAAAACTAGGGGGGTAGCTATCCTCATTTCCAAGAGTTGTAGATTTACTTTACAACAGGTGCTGCAGGACCCAGAGGGGAGGTTTATCCTGGTGAAGGGCTCTATAGAGGGTAGACTATTTTCTCTGGTATCCTACTACGCCCCGAACACGGGTCAACTCAAATTCTTCAGTAACCTGTTTAAGACTCTTGATCCCCTACTGGAGGGCTCCATGATCTTTGGCGGAGACTCTAACGTTGCCTTTGACCAGGGCCTAGATAAATCCAAACCTCCCCGTGCTCAATCCGTTCGCCCGACTAGGACCAGCTCGAAGATAGCTAAATTGATATACTTACAAGGTCTCACGGACATTTGGAGAGAGTTAAATCCAACCAAAAAAGATTACACTCATTTCTCCCATGCTCACCAATCTTATGCCCGACTGGACCATTTGTTGATCTCCAATGGCCTAATTCCGTCAGCCCGAAAAGCACAGATTTCAGACACAGTATGGTCCGATCACTCCTTGTTGAGTGTCACAATAAATAACCTTGCTCCACAAACCAAACCCGCCTTCTGGAGATTACCAGAAACAATTATTTCCGACCCTATTAGGAAAGTTGAAATTGAAAAGGCTATCTCGGACTACATTACACTAAACGACACTGCGGATGTTTCAGCTGAAACCTTATGGGCTGCCCATAAGGCGACCATTCGGGGGAAACTAATCCAAATATCTTCCCAAATTAAAAGGGAACACAGGGTGGACATAGACAATCTTGAAAAGACCTTCCACAAGCTGTGTTTGGAGCACAAGAGAGACCCAGCCCGGGTTCCGGTATCCCGGCTGGATGCTGCACGCCTGGAGCTCAATTTGGCTCTTACAGTTAAGGCAGAAAAACGCATTTTATGGCAAGGAGCGAAATACTACTACCAAAAAGATAAAACTGGGTCTCTCTTGGCCTCCCGACTCACACCGCGTACTCACTCGTACACCTTCCCTAGAATTAAATTAGCAGGCCAACAACACACGGCAAATCCTCTGAAGGTCATGGAAGCCTTCCATGGATTCTATGTGAATCTTTTTAGTGAACATAAGTCGAGTGGGACTCGGGATGTTACCAAATTCTTGGATGACCTGCCGATTCCCACTCTGTCGGCAGAACACAGAGATAGACTTGAAGCTCCTGTATCTACTGAGGAAGTCCTAGCGGTAATAAAAAACCTAGATATACCAGGTGGAGGATGATGGGTGTGTGCGAGTGTGAGTAAGTGAGTGCTCCTCCCCCCCTCCGTGATCCCGGGCTAATGGACAATCACTCGGCAGACAGCTGAGATGCGGTGTATGTGAGAGAGGGCTCTACCGACTCGCTGTCCTCAGCCGCCCCCGTGCAGTAAGCAAAGACACGCCGGCATTCGAGAGGGAGAAGAGCGACTGCTATCACTGGCTACTTCCCCTCTGTCCCCTCATCTGTTTCCAGTCTCCTGGTATAGTGAAGCAATCACACACTGGCGTTCCCTCGATAGCAGACGAGCAGCCAGCACAGTGAATAAAGGCAAAGAAGGACAGAAAGCTGAAAAGCTGTGTATGGGAGAGAGCCTGTTTACCTGTCTTCAGCTTCTACGTGTAACAAGATACACACACACACACACCGGCGTTCTCCTGGATAACAGACGGGCAGCCAGCTGAGGTGTAGAGAGAAAGAGGTACGGCTATTTTCCCACTCCATCACACCACTCTACACAGGCAGACTCCACAGCGTGACAGGGTGATAGAAAGTGGAGAAATGGTGTGAGGGAGAGAGATCTGTGGTAACCTGCCGGCTTGTCCACAGCCACTGCGTGTAACAAAGTAAACACAAGTAAATACAAAGCAAATACACACCGGCATTCCTTTGAAAACAGACGGGTGGCCAGCTGGAGTGGGAGAGTGTGAGAGGAAGAGAGAGGAGAGGCCGTACTCACAGGCTGCCCCCCTCCCCCCTATTCCTTTATTTGTTTATTTTTTTCTTATCTACACGGGCAGAGTGAGATAAAAGCCTGAGGATGACAACACGCAGACAAGTAGCCTTGCAACCAACAGCAGGGAGAGGCAGAAAGTCAACAGATGGCATTAAGGCGTACTTATCCCCCCTTGTACCTGAGCAAATAGGAAAACCGGATATAAAGAAGCGTAATATCACGGGCTGTGCAGAAATAGCAGAGCAGGAATCACGGACAAGGCAGGCGAGTACCCAGATGACAAGTGGCAGTGTCGGGGCGAATGATAAGAGATCCCCGACAGCAGGGAGAGGGAGGAAGACCCCAGAGCCTAGCCCCCCTGGAAGCGATGGGAGCCCCAAAGTAATGGGGGCTAAGAATAAGGGCCAACTCATCCCTGGTAAGGGACATCTAACGATGGACATACAAAGCCCATTGGTAGAGAGCCGGGATACAATGAGGCAATGGGAGGACAGTAGGTGGCCATCAGAAGAGGCACAGTCTATTGACACAGAGACTATGATGGGAAGAGAAGGAGGGGACCCAATCCCTAATACGGATCAAAGTACTATACAGGAGCATCCAGAAATAACAAGGGGGGATATGGGAGTAAGCGGGCTGCCACAAAGATACGAGGGTGATCAGGAGAGCACTCAGGACGGTGAGGGGAACCCGCAGGAGTGGGATGGACAAAAAGCAAATTCAGAAAGGAACATCTGGGAATTGTTGAAGGCCCTCCCCACCAAAAACGACATTCAGCAATTAATAAAAGCAGTCGAGCAATCCTGTATGCAAGCTGTGGCAAGTTTAAAAGAGGACATCAGGGACCTGGGACACAGAGTAGAAGTGGCAGAAAAAGAACAAGAGACTATCACACAGGTAGTGGTAGACGTCCAAGAGTCCATAAGAAAATATGAAGAGATATTAAATTCATACAGAGAACAGCTGGATGAGTACGAGAACAGGGATAGGCGACAAAATATACGCATAAAAGGATTAAAGGAGTCAATTACAGCAAAAGAATTGGCTCCAACAGCACAAAAAATTTTTGGACAGATATTGGGAGATCAAGCCCCAAATGTTATTGAAATAGATCGGGTACATCGGGTCCCTCTTCAGAACACAAAAACTGACACACCTAGGGATGTAATCTGTAAAATACACAAATATACCGTGAAAGAAAATATAATGAAAACAGCACGTAATACTCCCATAATCACATTTGAAGGCTCAAACATAGCACTGTATCCAGATATCTCAAAAAGAACACTTTTTAAGCGAGGGTCGGTTCGTCCACTGTTGGAAATCCTACGAAAGGCCGAGATTAAATACCGGTGGGGGTTCCCCTTTAGTCTAACAGCCTCCAGGGATGGAAAAACTGCAACTTTGCGAACAAAGGATGATTTAAAATCATTTACAGAGAAATTAGACCTCCCGATGGTGGACTTTACGGATTGGAGAATAAATACTCTAGGCCCCCCCTGCAACGAGCAGATAAATGGCAAGAGGTACCGGCAAGGGCCAACAGGGGTAGAACCCAAAGAAGGACTTAAAGGACTTAAAGGACTTAAAGGACTCTTTTTGGGTTCCCCCCCCCCCCTTTTTTTTTTTTTTTACCATCTGGAAGGGGGTTTATAGGGGGAAGTCCGGGAGGAGGGGGGGATAAATGGAGGGACATGAGGGAAAATGAGGACCTTATGTAGGTCAATAGGTCAGCCCCAATTAAAGGGGAGAGTAAACCTGCGGAAGGCAGGGAAGGGGGGTAGCCTGCGCGTGGGAGGTGCCTATACGCGCAGGCTCCCTACCCGATTTTTAGATATACCCCTAAAGAAAGGTTTTGTGTATGGGGGAAGTGTATGCAAGAGTTATGTCTTTAACATAAATGTGATATATTTTTTGCTTTCTTGCTATGTTATGTGTAGGTATGTGTCCAATGGGGTCTTGAATGTTGGAAAGGGGGGGGGGGCAACAGGGGGGGTGGGAATGGCAGAGGGGAAGACAGAGAATATGGGCAAGGGAACAGGGGGCTCTTGGGATAAAAGAAAATGACAGCCATTCTGAAAATATTGTCATACAATGTGAGGGGTTTGAGCTCACCTAATAAGAGAGGGAGACTGTGGATGGAGCTGCAACATTTGGGAGCTAATGTGGTTCTCTTACAAGAGACACACTTCGGGAGCAGCTCGATCCCAGGCCTTCCCCAGAATATATTGAAGCAGTGGCATCATGCGGTATCCCCAGTAGCAAGGGCAAGAGGGGTTACAATTGCATTTAAGAAATCATGTCCCTGGACAATGGAGTCCGTAAAAGGCGACCCAGAAGGTCGGTATTTGTTTGTAAAAGGCGTAATACAGGGGAGACGATATACCTTTGCTTCAATATATGCACCCAACGAAGGGACTGTTAATTTTCTGGTAAAAATGTTTAAAAAATTAGAAGAATTTAAGGAAGGATGTGTAGTGGTTGGAGGAGACTTCAATATGGTTCTAGATCCGAGTATAGATACATCCACGGGCAAAACCGGGTTATCTTTTAGAGCCATAAAGCAAATTAGACATACCTTAGGTTCACAACATCTTGTGGACAGCTGGCGAGCTCTACATCCAGGGACTAGAGACTTTAGTTATTACTATAAAACACATGATATGTACTCACGGTTAGACCTTCTTTTGGTGGACCAATTCTACCTGGGGAGTGTCAACACAAGTACAATCGAACCAATAACTCTATCTGATCATGCCCCAATAATTCTGACCCTCCGACCAACACAAGTGGCGCATTCGGAACGAATATGGCGTCTGAATGAGTCGCTGTTGGACAAGGAGGACATAGTGGAGAAACTAAGTATTAAGATAAAGGAATATTTTGAAATAAATAAAACAGAAGAAATGTCAGATCAAGTGGTGTGGGAAGCCCATAAGGCAGTTGTAAGAGGGGAACTAATTGCCATTGGTGCGCATATGAAGAGGGAAGGCAAAAGAGAGATAGACAAACTACTAGAGAAGATTAGGGTCCTAGAGAGAAAGCACAAGAAAAATCTTGACCAAATAGATGGTAGATGTCTGGAGAGCTTAAGAGCAGAGCTCTCACAATGCCTTGAATATAGAGCGAAGAACAAAATTAGGTTTTTTGCTAATAGAGCCTATGAACAGGGAAATAAATGTGGAAGGCTACTGGCAAAACAACTCAAAAAACAACAGGACTCTAGGCACGTGCATAGCTTATTAGTGCAAGGCAAGAAAATAATGGATACAAAGGCCATAGCTAAAGAATTTGGTAAATTCTATGAGGCCCTATATAACATCGCTAAAATAGAACCATCTGAAGGAGGGGAAAGAGAGGGTCAAAGGAGGAATGAGATAGACGAATATATGGAGAGCGCCGCCATGCCCATAATACCTAGAGAAATATCTGAAGATATGGAGCGTCCAATCACGGTCAAAGAGTTGAGCAGAGTGATAGCAACCCTGCCCCCTGGGAAAAGTCCAGGGCCAGATGGGCTGACAAACTCATATTATAAGAAATTTCTCCCAGTGGTGGTAAGACCACTTTGTAGATATTTCAACTCTATTAATGCTGCGAACCCACTCTCTCCAGAAGCATTACTGGCATATATAACGGTATTACCAAAAGAGGGAAAGGATCCCCAGGTATGTGCTAATTACAGGCCTATCTCTCTGCTGAACTCCGACACCAAATTATTGGCAAAACTCCTGGCCCTAAGACTTCGGGAACATGTAGGCGATTTGGTATACCCAGACCAGACAGGGTTTATAAAAGGATGGGAAGCTAGGGACAATACCATACGTGCCCTTCATGTATTGCAATGGATGCGACATGGCCCGGATAGAGCCCCAGGAATCACTCTGTCGATGGATGCCGAAAAGGCCTTCGACAGAGTGAACTGGGGCTTTATGAGAGAAGTACTGGGGAGGATAGGTCTGGGGGGAAAAATGCTAGGGTGGATTATGTCACTTTATGGGAAACCAAGAGAAAGAATAAAGGTCAACGGGACAGTATCCGAATGTTTTAACATACAAAATGGCACCAGGCAAGAGTGCCCGCTATCCCCTTTGATATTCGCAATAGTAATGGAACCACTCCTGCGCAGAATTAGAAAGAATGTGGAGATAGTAGGGACATACATAGGACATACGGAACATAAAGTAGCAGCGTATGCGGATGACCTGTTGTTTTTCCTCTCCGCTCCTCAGGCATCTACAGCTGCATTAATGGCTGAGGTACAGAGATTTGGAAGGCTGTCTGGTTTCAAGATCAACTTCGAGAAATCAGTCATCTTTCCTAGTAATATCCCAGCGGAGATGGAGAGGTCACTGAAGGAGATGTACCCATTTTTATGGAATAAGGAGTCGCTGACGTACCTGGGGGTGCAAATCAGTGCAGACTATGAACTATTGTATGAACGTAACTATGGCTCATTATTGAAAGAAATATCAGAAGATCTAAAGAAATGGAAGGGTAAATACCTGACCTGGTTTGGAAGAATCAGTGCCATAAAAATGAGTATACTGCCCAGAATAGTTTATGTGCTGCGCACAGTTCCAATCAGGTTGCCAGCGACTCTCTTTAGGCAAATACGTAGGCTGTTTGTGGCATTTGTGTGGAGTGACAAAAGGCCTAGACTGGCTTACGATATCTTAAAGAGAAGCAGAGCTGAGGGAGGCCTAGGATTCCCGGATATAACATCCTATTATAGGGCTATAACTCTAGTAAGAATAGTAGACTGGTGTCATGACCTAAAGAGAAAACCATGGGTACAGGCAGAAATGTCAATGGCGGGTAGAAACCTGGCAGGAGCACCATGGATCCAAGGGTCATTAAGAGGGTTGTCACAATGGACATCACCAATGACCTTGAATTCATTGGAAGTATGGGACAGAATGAATAGTAAAGGTAAATATGCCCCCCAGACCTCCCCTCTGACACCTCTGGAGGGATTTCCTTGGTTCCCTCCGGGGGAGGAGATGGGAAGTCTGGGGGCATGGGGCCAGGATGGGAATACTAGATGTGGTAAGTTTGCCCCTAATGGAGCCTTATTATCACTGACAGAGCTGGTCATGAGATTTGGTGAGACAAGAATGGCAGAATGGAAATACCACCAAATGAAGAGCTTTCTCAAGAAAATAAAATCATTGAGACCCATGAACTCACTTACGGCATTTGAGAGGCAGTGTGCACAGATATCAGAATCTGGGCATATGCTATCTCGAATGTACAGAATGATCCTAAAAGAACAAGAAAGGACACCCCCTTACTTTGTAAAAGAATGGGAGAGGGAGCTGGGCCAAGTCTGGACAGATAAACAAATTAATAGAATGATATCGTTAACATTCACAACCTCCATAAGCGCAAAGGTGCAAGAAATGGCATATAAGTTCCTAGCGAGATGGTATAGGACACCAGTAAAATTAGCACAAATCTCCTCGGTATCTAGCGATAGGTGTTGGAGGGGTTGCGGACAGAGGGGAACTTTTCTTCATCTTTGATTGGTGGACATGTCCAATAATCAAGCCATTTTGGGAATCAGTGGCTCCATGGATTAAGAAATTAACAGGGGACTCCCTGGAGTTTGGGCCTATACAATATCTGTTTCACGGAAATCCTGGATCCGTCAAAAAGTATAGGGAAAGCATAACTCCACACTTATTAAACGCAGCAAAAAAACTGATCCCAAGGTATTGGAGGCAGGATCAGAAACCGTCAGTCATGGAGTGGAGAAATGAGGTTAACATAATAAAGGAAGCGGAGAGGTGGGTGCATGTGGTTAAAAATCAAAAAAAGAAATTTGAAAATACATGGGCAAAGTGGGAGCAGTGCGCCAGGGAGATAATGGAAAAGGGAAACATCAAAGGGTAACGGAGGCAGAAATGGTGTAGTCATTAAGAATTAAGAAATAAGATGATGAGCCCAGAAAGAGAAATTAAATATTGATATGACTTCTCCAATGCCAATTAAGTAAAGGGGTGGGAGGTAAGATAATGTATGGTTACATGTTCTCACTCGCCGGGGGTTTTTTTTTTTTTCTCTCCATCCACCCCAAATACATTAATAAACACTGAGTGGTGAGGGTGATGTGGGGTAGGGGTGTGTTGTTGGAGGGTTGTTTGTCCTCCCCTTTTTTTTTTTTTTTTGCACAAATATAAATTATATAATCATGAATTATAGGGACTTATGACACGAATTAAAAAAGGGGGGAAATCACTTTAAAAAGGAAGGGGGAAAAGGAAAAAGGGGGAAGAAGAAAGGGGAAAGAAAGAAAAAAAGAAAAGAAAGGAATTTTTTTTTTTTTTTACCAGGTTGATACACTGGGGGGAAGAGTTGGGGTAAACACATTAAGGATGGGGGGGAGGGAAGAGGGCACAAATTATTAATTATAGATTAGTGATTTTGACAGGAATTGAAAAAGGGCACTTTATAATTTTATCTAAGTATGCTTGGATATGGGGGGGGGGGGGGGGAACCACAGAAAGGTGTTTTTTTTTTTTTTGCTTTGCACAAATATAAATTATAGAATTATGAACTATAGGGATTTAAGATATGAATTAGGAAAGGGGGAAATCACTTTACAATGTATTTAATATGTTTGCACGATGGGGGGAAGGGAGGGAGTAAATTAATATTAAGGAGGGGGGGTGGGGACATCACAGACAGTAAATACATTTTTTTTTTTTCTCTCTCTTTCTCTCACTTTATAAATTGGAGAAGTCACATTATAATTATCGTTTAATTCACGTTTGTAGTTGGAGGAAGGAGTTGGAGCAATTAATAATAATAAGTTTTCCTTTCCCGATGAGTGAGCCAGCGCGACATGCACAGTACCCTGTCGCCGAGAACCAGCGCGATAGCATCGCGCTGGAAACACAATCTCGCGGTCAGGTACTGTATTATATAAATGAATAAAATTTTGATTATTAAAAAAAAAAAAATAAATAAAAAATAAAAAACCTAAAGAGATGCTCGGCTCCGGGTCCAGATGGCTTCTCCACACCATATTATAAAACTTTTGCGAACATTTTAGCACCCTTCCTAGCCAAATTTATGAACTCTAAAATCAAAGGGGAGCCACTGGGCCCGCAGCTGAATGCTGCGTTCATCACCGTCATCCCAAAACTGGATAAGGACCGGGAGAAGTGTCTAATTACAGACCCATATCTTTGATCAATAACGATCTTAAAATAATGACTAAAATTATGGCTGACCATTTAGTGTCCTTTATCGGGTCTTATATCGATAAGGACCAGGTAGGGTTCATTCCTGGACGGCAGGGTCCTGACCAAATCAGAAGAACAGTTGATGTGGTCTCGATCTTACAGTCGGGCTGGGATGGCGGTGGTGATCAAAAAGGCATGTTGTTGTCGCTAGACCTACAAAAGGCTTTCGACTCCGTTTCCTGGTCTTATCTGTCTTCTATTCTAGAAAGATGGGGCTTTGGCCCCCGATTCTCCGGCCTACTTAAATCACTATATTCTAACCCTGAGGCTAGGATTAAATTACAAGGACAATTATCAGAGTCTATTAAAATAGCGAGAGGGACCCGCCAGGGTTGCCCACTATCGCCTCTTATATTTGCGATAGCAATCGAATCGTTGGCGATTGCTATCCGCACTAACCCAGACATAGCAGGGGTCAGATGTGGCCCTAAAATCCACAAATGCGGCTTATTTGCCGATGATCTTATTCTCTACCTTACGTCCCCGGTTACATCCCTCCCTGTTGTCTGTAAGCTCCTGGAGCAATTTGCCAAGGCCTCAGGATTACATGTCAACTATTCTAAATCCCAAACGCTCAATGTGTCACTCCCAGAGTCACTAGTTTCTCGGTTGAAGGCCTCCTTTCGCTTTGCGTGGAGTAAGTCCTCCATACGATATCTTGGTATCAATCTCACACCTAAATTTGAACAACTATACCAGGCTAATTACCCCCCCATCTACAAAAAATTGGAATCAGATCTTAAACAATGGTCCCCGTACAAAATATCCTGGCTAGGTAAGATAAATTCTATCAAAATGACCCTACTCCCAAGACTGTTATATATATTCCGCTCGCTCCCGATCGCCATCAGAAAGGATCATCTCCTGACGTTCCAAAACAAGGTGGTCAAATTCATTTGGGGAAAGTCCGGTCACCGATTGGCGAGACAATCCTTATATAATCTGAGAAATAAGGGGGGACTAGGACTTCCAAATTTTTTTTGGTACTACCAAGCTGCTAGACTAGCTCAGCTATCTACTGTCTATTTTAAATCAGCCAGACCTGATTGGGTAGAAATGGAGAGGCAAGCAGCTCCATCTTTCACTATAGATTTTCTCCTCTGGTACCCTCCACAGTCTAGGCCTCCCATCCTATCTCCCTCCTTGTCACAATCCTTGAGAATTTGGGACACTCTTAGGAAGGACCCCTCTTTGGTATCACAAAGCAAACCCTTAGCCCATATTTTCCGTAACCCGGATTTCCATCCGGGCCTGGATATCAAAGCGTTTCAGTGGTGGCTGGACAGGGGGATGTACCGGATCGGAAACTATTTTACCTCAGCTGGACCAATTCCTCTTGCCCATTGCATTAAACATCTGGACCTACCCATTTCGGAGAGATTCATATATATGTAACTATAACACTTTCTCCATTCCATTTGGGTCTCTAAACCGGACCCACCTCAATTTACCCCGTATGAACTATGGTGTGGGCAGCTTGTGGAGCAGAGGGGGGGGATCTCCATAATCTACTCCTCGCTTGCAACAAACCGTGGGAAAACAAAATTCATGCTGGAGTGGGAGAGGGATCTGCAGGAATCCTGGGACCTGGAACACTGGCACAAAACCTTCTTTAGATCCTTTAAAGGCATACTAAATATTTCATTAATCGAAGCTAGCTTAAAGGTCATCACAAGATGGTACCTAACCCCCTCCAGGCTTTCCCTCATGTATCCCTCGGTCTCTCCACTATGCTTCCGTGGTTGTCATATGAAGGGCACCATGATGCACATTTGGTGGGAGTGTCCCAAAATCAGAAGCTTTTGGACTAAAATTTTTCACATAATTTCTAAAGTCACAGACCTGACGGTCCCCAAGTCTCCTCTAACGGCTCTACTCAATCACTAAATTCCAGGGGCCCCGAAATACATGCAAAAATTAATATTTTTTATCCTGCTTGGTGCCAAACTCACTTTGGCCAAAGCATGGAAGCTCCCCAAGGTCTCTATTATAGCGGCGAAACTGAAAATTTCATGAATAATGGCCCAAGAGAAGTTGGTGAGTTCCATACTAGACAACTCAGCACAGTTTAAGAAGACTTGGGAACCATGGACTAAATACATAGGAGTGGGTGTTCCCTCACTCTCAAGTTCATAGCACTAAGTAAACCCAGGAACGGACGGGCAGACGGCTAACTCTTATTGCTCTTTCTTTTTATCTCTTTCACTTCTTTACCTCCTCACCCCCCCCCCCCCACTTACCTCCTTATCCCCTTACGGGGTTATATCCCATGGTAACTACAACCTGCAACAGAACGTATGTCCAGTTGATTGCGAGACGAATTTTCTATGTTTTAATTGTTTACTAGTTTTATTATATTCAGTTTTTGTATCTGGAGTTATTGCTAGAATGATATCTGCATCAAGTTTTGAATGTTTATATCCCAGACAGTCCACATTGAAAACCTAGAGGATATAGCTAATTCCTTATCCGACTCGAGGCCTCTAGAACCAAGATGTTGTCCTCCTCTCCTACACAGTGAGTTCCCTACTGGGGTGTTGGGAGACGAGGTGATATATAAGGTCATCAGACATATACAGGTCCGGGACGGTTTAGTAATCGTTTCTCTAAACTCCTCAGGTCGCACAAGGTTTTCCCAAAGACTGTCTTTCCATTGCTTAGATTATTGAACAAGAGATTAACTATTCTGTACATTGATTCTATTTTTCAGTGGACATCTTGAATGTAATGGTATATCCTGTTATCCTTTTGAAAAACCAATAAAATACTTTGAAACAGAAAAAGTCAAGACAAAAAATGTATACTGGTAAGGAAAAGTGTATGTGAATATATCCAAATATAAAGTATGAATATATATAAAGTGTGTAAAAAATGTGTAAAATCATGTATAAAGATGTGCTGAATGAGGGTTACTATAGTGACAAAAAAAGGGTGACACTGGAAATGGGGTGAAGATGAAATAGAATGTATTAGGATAGATTGATAAATTAGTTCAGATCCCATTCCACGTTAAGCCCAAACGGGAAATAAGATTTGAGCTGGTGTATCCAGTATGTCTCGAGCTTGGATTTTTTCACATATATATAATTGCAGACCGCTTTGGGTAAAAAGTACTTTTTAAAGGCTATGGAACCCCACGTCCTAAAGTAGGGAATAGTTAAGACCTGTATCAGTTTTGTTTTTTTTGTTTTTTTTTTACTTATCCGAAAGACTGAGCATGAAGTAGGAGAGGATCTCTTCAAAGCAAGGACATATTCCTTCTTAAAGCGGAGTTCCACCCAAAAATGGAACTACCGCTTTTCCAGTTCCTCCCCCCCTCCGGTGTCACATTTGGCACCTTTCAGGGGGGAGGGGGGAGCAAATACCTGTCTAATACAGGTATTTTGCTCCCACTTCCGGGCATAGATACCCGAGCCACCTGCGGGTATCTACACCACTTCCGGCACCTTCGCCGTCCCCACCAGCTGTCTTTTGGGAGACACACAGGTCCCAGAAGACAGCAGGGCAGGGACCAGTAGAATAGCGCAGCGCGAGTCGCGCATGCGCAGTAGGGAAACAGGAAGTGAAGTCGCAAGGGTCCCAGCTTGTTTACTCTGTCAAGAGGGACAAGGCAGGGTTGTCCCCTGTCCCCAATATTGTTTTCCATAGCCGTGGAGCCTCTTGCCCTCGCCATTAAACAATCAGTGGAAATAGTGGGTTCCATCAGGCGGGGAGAGAGGATAAATATGCAGACGACGCTCTTATTTTCCTGGGGGACAGTGCTACAACACTTTTGTGGATGGACAGTAGTGTCAAATTCTGATCCTATACAGAATTTGTTGCTATCAGTATATGACGATTACATGTTAATTTCTTTATTGGAGAATAGAAACCAATTGCCGGTCAAAAGATTTATATTGGGTAAATTATTTGACAAAGTATGGCAGGAAATGAAAAAAAATACTGAAATAAAGGGCTACAGTATACATTATATACTCCAATATGGAACAATAGTAGTTATGGGGAATGTATGAAATTGGAAGGGTTCGAGATATGGACGTTTAAGGGATTAAGGTATATGGTACAGTTATTCTAGGAAGATGTGTTCAAAAACCTTTATTGAATTAGGAAACTAATATAATATCCCAAATCAAAGGTTTTTTCAATTTTTACAGCTTAAGCATGCATTAAAAGAACAGGGTCGATCACATGAATTGAAATTTAATAAATCAGTCTAGGGCTGCAGAAATTAACGATTAATTCCTCGATTAATAGATCCACACAGACTATGACTCCTCCTGAATTGGGCAATAAACCTCCAGTCAGAAAGTGTGGGAAGAAATCCAAAATCATCCAGTGCTCAAACCAAGGAACTTCATATAGCCTCTTGGCAAGTCATGTTTTCCTCGATGAAGCCTCAGACTGGGCAATCTTCAATACACTGTAAAAAACACACAAGAGGGTGCCTAGTGCATTGCCACCATAACCATTTATTAAAAGCAAAACAATATATACTCACAAATTTTATCATAGATAAAATCAGGCTTATCAGACATAAGCAGGTAGGACATGTGTCAATGCCACATGGTTGGGAGGCATACACGTTTCGGGGCACAAGCCCCTTTCCTTTGAGCCCTGAGGAGCTTCTGGAGTTGTGTCCTATAAGCCTGATTGTATCTATGTTTGTAAGTATATACTGTAATGTTTTGCTTTTAATAAATGGTTATGGTGATAATGATACCAAACCACATATAGCCGGCGCGACAAGAACCCTTACCTGTAAAAAAACTTAACAAAACAAAAAACTAAAAGAAAATACATATACCAGCCCCCCCTGATAAAGAAGGACTATATAACATTTGAAACGTGTTGGGTTTCTGGTGGGTACGAGGGAGCAAGCAGCATCTGTACTTGGCTGTCTGTTTCCGGGTGCTGGCCTCGGACAGGAACTAGCAGTGGAGTTGTATCTCTTTATATGCTTGTGACAAATATAGAGAAATGCTACTTGTTATGAAAAAAATAATGTACCTTCGTCCGGTTACTAATTAGAAATTTGGACAGTTGTGGAGGCAACATGGACTCTCGTGGTACAGTATAAACTTACAACGTCAGTTTACAAAAATATATAAATTTATTATGCACAAACACACACATAATAAAAAGTCTTCAATAGTAGATAAATTGCATTGGATGCTACTAATCATGGAGTATCCACTACACAAATTGGAAGAACTTAGATATATATAATGATGATCCCTCGCTTTTACACGCAGAGATTTGTTCTTCCAGTTGTACACTCTACATGTTTTGGGGTTACCCCTTCCAGAGTATATTAGGTCAGAAAATGATCTACAGGAAAGCATATAAATCAAATGTACAATATTAGAATAAAAAACGCATAACCAATGACCAACCTTCAAGGTATAATGTCATGCATCTTAAATCAATAAAGATAGAGTCTAATATACCCCTCAGTACATCCCTCAATAATGAGGATTAAGCCCATACGAAATGGTTGATTTTGGAGCAAAAAAGAAAAAGAGAAAAAAAAAAGAAGAAAACTCACCCACATAACTGGCACCAGAATTTTAGGCGGGAGATTGCCAATTTTTTGGCATTGTGGCGGCTAAAATTCTGGTGCCGGTTATGTGGGTGGGTTTTATTTTTATTTTTTCTCTTTTTATTTTTTGCTCCAAAATTAACCATTTTGTATGGGCGTAATCCTTAATATTGAGTGATGTACTCAGGGCTATATTAGACTCTATCTTTATTGATTTAAGATGCATGACAGTATACCTTGAAGGTTGGTCATTAATTATGCGTTTTTAATTCTAATATTGTAAATTTGATTTATATGCTTTCTTGTAGATCATTTCTGACCTAATATACTCCTGAAGAACGGGGTAACCCCGAAACATGTAGAGTGTACAACTGGAAGAACAAACCTCTGCGTGTTACAGCGCAGGATCATCATTATATATATCTAAAGCCCCATACACATGATAGGACTTTGTACAAACTTTCCCTTGGATTTTTGTGCAAAGGGCGTTGCCCAAAAGTTTGTCTTGCATACAGACGACAGGACTTTTCCAGCCAACTTTCACCATATCACGTGGTTTTTCAGCTCTTTACCACCACCCTTTGGTTAACTTCTGTATTGTTGTCTGATATTGTGTGAATCTCGCCACTTTTAGATTGACACCTTGCGAGCCGGGTTGACACTGGTGCGGGGATCCGACTTGGATCCCCGCCAATGCCAGGCACTGTGTTTGGTATGAATCTTGAGGGGGAACTCCACGCCAAATTTTAAATAAAAAAATGGCATGGGCTCCCCTCCAGGGTCATACCAGGCCCTTAGGTCTGGTATGGATATCAAGAGGAACCCCCTACTCCGAAAAAACGGCATAGGGGTCCCCCCCAAAGTCCATACCAGACCCTTATCCGAGCACGCAGCCTGGCCGGTCAGGAAAGGGGGTGGGGATGAGCGAGCGCCCCCCCCTCCTGAGCTGTACCAGGCCTCATGCCCTCAACATGGGGGGTTGGTGCTTTGGGGGAGGGGGGCACCCTGCGGGCCCCCCACCCCAAAGCACCTTGTCCCCATGTTGATGAGGACAAGGGCCTCTTCCTGTCAACCCTGGCCGTTGGTTGTCGGGGTCTGCAGGCAGGGCACTTATCGGAATCCGGGAGCCCCCTTTAAAAAGGGGGCCCCCAGATCCCAGCCCCCCACACTATGTGAATGAGTAGGGGTACATCGTACCCCTACCCATTCACCTAGGGAAAAAAGCGTCAATAAAAAACACAGTACATGGGTTTTTAAAGTAATTTTATTAGGCAGCTCCAGGGTCTTCTTCCGACTTCGGGGGTCCTCTTCCGACTTCGGGGGTCTTCTTCCGACTTTGGGGGTCCTCTTCCGACTTTGGGGGTCTTCGGGGGGTCTGGACATGACCACACCCCCTTATGACCTCACAGTCCCAGCATGCCCCGGGACTGTGATGTCATAGGGGGGCGGGGTCACCACCTTTATAAGTCCATTGCGGAGCGAACAGAGCATTCCGGCTGGAGAGAGCGTCGTGTCAACATCTCTGGAAGAGAAGAGGGAAGAAGACGGTCCAGAAGTCCGGGCCACCACTGGCAAAAGAGCGCCAGAAGATAGAGGTGGAGCCGGCAGAAGATGCGGACACCGGGAGAAGACGCTGGAGAGACCCCCGAAGTCGGAAGAGGACCCCCGAAGTCGGAAGAAGGCCCTGGAGCTGCCTAATAAATTACTTTAAAAACCTGTGTACTGTGTTTTTTATTGACACTTTTTTCCCTAGGTGAATGGGTAGGGGTACGATGACCACGCCCCCTTATGACCTCACAGTCCCAGCATGCCCCGGGACTTTGATGTCATAGGGGTCGGGGTAACCGCCTATATAAGTCCGTTGTGGAGCGCACAGAGAGCATTCCGGCTGGAGAGAGCGTCATGTCAACATCTCTGGAAGAGAAGAGGGAAGAAGACGGTCCAGAAGTCCGGGCCACCGCTGGCAAAAGAGCGCCAGAAAATAGGGGTGGAGCCTGGAGAAGATGCGGATACCGGGAGAAGACGCTGGAGAGACCCCCAAAGTTGAAAGAGGACCCCCGAAGTCGGAAGAAGACCCTGGAGCTGCCTAATAAATTACTTTAAAAACCTGTGTACTGTGTTTTTTATTGACACTTTTTCCCTAGGTGAATGGGTAGGGGTACGATGTACCCCATACTCATTCACATAGGGTGGGGGGCTGGGATCTGGGGGCCCCCTTATTAAAGGGGGCTCCCGGATTACGATAAGCCCGCTGCCCGCACACCCCAACAACCAACGGCCTGGGTTGTCGGGAAGAGGCCCTTGTCCTCATCAACATGGGGACAAGGTGCTTTGGGGTGGTGGGCCCGCAGGGCGCCCCCCTCCCCCAAAGCACCAACCCGCCATGTTGAGGGCATGCGGCCTGGTACGGCTCAGCGCTCGCTCGTCCCCACCCCCTTTCCTGACCGGCCAGGCTGCGTGCTCGGATAAGGGTCTGGTATGGACTTTGGGGGGACCCCCACGCCGTTTTTTTGGCGTAGGGGGTTCCCCTTAAAATCCATACCAGACCGAAGGGCTTGGTATTCCCCCAGAGGGGAATTCCCTCTCGTGCCCGCCGCAGTAGGAAAATGTTTTTCCTATTGCAGCTAGCGCGAGATGTTCAGTACCCTGCCGCCGAGAACCAGCGCGATCCGATCGCGCTGGAAACATTCTTGCGGCTGCCTACTGTAGTTTGTACAAAAGTCCAATGCCTTTGTGTACACGCGATCTGACTTTGCTCCATCTGACTTTTGTTGCCGGAAAGTTTGTCCGTTCGCACAGCCAACAAAAGTCCGATGGAAACTGAAAAAGTTTGTCCGATGGAGCGTACACACGGTCGGATGTTGCTCCAAAACAGCTCATTTGCATGTTTGTTGTCAAAGTCCGATCATGTGTACGGCCCTTTAGTTCTTCCAATTTGTGTCAGACAAGTGGATACTCCATGATTAGTAGCATCCAATGCAATTTATCTACTATTCAAGGCTTTTTATTATGTGTGTGTTTGTGCATAATACATTTATATATTTTTGTAAACTGACTGTTGTAAGTTTATACCGTACCACGAGAGTCCATGTTGCCTCCACAACTGTCCAAATTTCATGCTTGTGACACAGAAGATTATTGTAGGTAGGATTTTATACTTATTAATAAAGTGTCTTGTTTTACTGCACAAGGAGGAGTACTCTGTTCTTTATATTTCACAAAGATGGTGGGAACCCCAACATGAGCGTGTTATGGCTGTGCAAGGGCTTCAGACTGAGGGCAGAAGAAAATCTGTGTGAGAGTCCTAACCTGAAGGTAGAAGCTGTGTGCGGAGGCATTGCTGAAGGAAAAGATGTGTGACACAAGAGGGACAGAGCTTAATTTTCACTGTATGCTGCAGACCATGCTTGGATCTTGTTTGTGAGTCATACTGAATGTGAAAGAGCTGTGGCTTCATGTCTTGATCAGACAAATCAAGACAGGTATATTTTGTACCTCTTGACAACAATCTCAGTGTGTGATACAGAGATTTTCACAAGAACTGATCTGTGAGGTGGACAGAGCAAAAATCCTCCCTGTTGTAAGTGAGACAAACATTTATTCATTCAGCAGGAGTTCTAAAAGAGCTGATTGTCAGGTTGATGGAGTAAAAACTTTCCCTGTTGCAAGCAAGACAAACATTTATTCATTCAACAGTATTACTGGTTTGATTTAGAAGTTTCTCCTTAGAAGATTCTCTACCTTTTTTGTGTACTTTCAGTGTTATCTTCTGCCACAGAGCCAAATCAGTTTGCGCTGCATTTAAGTTATTGTTAAATACGGGGAAAAAAAACTTTTTTTTTTTTTTTTTTGCAGGATTAGTATTTACATTTAGGATATTTTTTTTTTTTTTGAAGAAGAGAGTTTACATTAAAGACAAAACCAGAGCAAATTTCCAGCTCGACTCACCAACCACTCCGCTTACCAACCAAATTAACCTCTCTAACAAAAACAGGGGTTTAGTAAGCACACACTTGCAAATGCATGTGTAAGCTGCAAGGCCCCTTCATGGCACCCTGTATTACTTGCAGTCCTAACCTTCTAAATTCATGATGGTCATCCACAGTAGGAGCACGGGCATTCTAATGGATAGATAAGGGGCAGGTCGGCCTGGAGGTATCCCAATCCTCCTTAAAGGCACAGGGGCACATTGGACACCCACCACATAGCACAATGGCAGCAACGGTGTCCAGTGTGTCCCCTGACCAAATTTACACCAGTAACAAAAAGATGGCCCATGCCCCCACCTATAACTGGCCTGCACAGAAAGGAGCACATGGAAGGGCAACACATGAAAGACAAAACCAAAGAAAATTCCCAGCTCAATTTACCAACTAGTCTGCTTACCAACCGAATAACCCTGTCCAACAGTATGCATTAAAAACAGGGGTTTAGTTAGCACACATTTGCAAACTCATGTGAAAGCTGCAAGGCCACTAATTCAGTTGGTAAGCAGACTGGTGAATCGAGCTGGGAAGTTTCTCCGGTTTTGTCTTTCATGTGTTGCCCATCCATGTGCTCTTTGCTGTGAAGGCCAGATATAGGTGGGGGCAAGGGTCATCTGTTTGTTAACCACTTGCTTACTGGGCACTTAAACCCCCCTCCTGCCCAGACCAATTTTCAGCTTTCAGCGCTGTCACACTTTGAATGACGATTGCGCGGTCATACAACACTGTACCCAAATGAAATTTTTATCATTTTTTTTTCCCACAAATAGAGCTTTCTTTTGGTGGTATTTAATCACAGCTGGGATTTTCATTTTTTGCTAAACAAACAAAAAAGATGGAAAATTTTGAAAAAAAAAATCATGTTTCATAGTTTGTTATAAAATTTTGCAAACAGGTAATTTTTCTCCTTCATTGATATGCGCTGATGAGGTGGCACTGGTGGGCACTGATAGGCTGCACTGATGGGCACAGATAGGCACAGTTAAGGTGGCACTGATAGGCACAGATAAGGAGACACTGATAGGCACTGAAAAGGTGGCACTGACGGGGACAGATAAGGCGGTACTGATGGGCACAGATAAGGAGGCACTGATGGGTGCTGATGGGTGGCACTGATGGGTGGCACTGATGGGCACTGATGGGGGGCACTGATGGGTGGCACTAATGGGCAGTGATGGGCGGCACTGATGGGCACTGGTAGGTGACACTGATGGGCACTGATAGGTGGCACTGATGTGCACTGATGTGCAGCACTGTTGTGGCACTGATTGTGGGCACTGATGGGTGGCACTGTGGGCACTGATGGGTGACGCTGGTGGGCACTGGTAGGCGGCACTGCTGCCTATTGCTAGGTGTCAATGGCAGGGGGCACAGATGATCGCCATGATCGGGACTGATGTCCCTCTCACGGCCGCCAGTGATCGGCTTTTTTTTCCTCCTCACGCTGTCAGCGCGAGGAGAAAAAATACCCGATTACCGGCTCTGTTTACATCACATGATCAGCTGTCATTAGCTGACAGCTAAAGGAAAAATAAAAAGTCCCCGCGCAGTGGAATATTACTCTGAGGATGTTTTCTAGAACTGCTGCCTCTACCAATTACTTCCACTAGGTGGAGTATAGTGCTGAAAAAAGAAAGGAGTAGATATGGCGCTGTTCTAAACCTGACAGGGTTCAGGTGTGCTCTACTCCCCAAAAGGGGAGGAAGGAGTTATAGGTAGGGAGAAAAAATGTGAATTAAATAGTGCCTGTTAGATGAGTATCTACAACCCAAAAAGAATGTCAGATGCACTGTGCCTATGTGCTCATTATAGAAATAAAATAAAATAAAATTGAAAATAAACATGAAAAAATAAATAAAAAATAATAAAATAGTAAAAAATAGGTGGGAACTCTTATGTGAAATGTGTGTCAGGCTGTGTGCCTGGCTAAAATAGAAAGTGCAGTGTGTAATATACCAACTTGTTTATGTAGTAAATAGATTAAATACAACAAATCGTTATTAATTAAAATGACCATAAATGCAATATGTTCATACAATTAAATAAATATACAAAGTGCTGGTGTGCATAAACAAGTGAACACGTGACTAATAATACAATAAAAGTGCTGGTGTGCCAGTGAAGGAATCCGTTTTGGCTCTGGTGGGCTTTTCAATGAATCAACACTCAGTGCATGCCTTATTCGTGCTCCTATAGTGACTGCACTCACCAGATCCTCCACCCCCTCTTGGGGTCTCACACATCCACAGTATATGCCACTGTGTAGCAGTATAGGATAGCTCCGTCTTTATTGTTGGCAAACCAACATGGCGGCAGCAAGCCAAGTGCTCACATCTGTAGGCCAAAAGGGAGCTTTCTTTCACTGGCACAACAGCACTTTTATTGTATTATTAGTCACGTGTGCACTTGTTTATGCACACCAGCACTTTGTATATTTATTTAATTGTATGAACATATTGCATTTATGGTCATTTTAATTAATAATGATTTGTTGTATTTAATCTATTTACTACATAAACAAGTTGGTATATTACACACTGCACTTTCTATTTTAGCCAGGCACACAGCCTGACACACATTTCACATAAGAGTTCCCACCTATTTTTTACTATTTTATTATTATTTATTTTTTATTTTTATTTTTATTTTCATGTTTATTTTTCAATTTTATTTCTATATATATATGAGCACATAGGCACAGTGCATCTGGCATTCTTTTGGGTTGTAGATCCTCATCTAATAGGCACTATTTAATTCACATTTTTTCTCCCCACCTATAACTCGTTCCTCCCCTTTTGGGGAGTAGAGCACACCTGAACCCTATCAGGTTTAGAACAGCGCCATATCTACTCCTTTCTTTTTTCATTGGCTGACAGCTGATCATGTGGTAAGGGGTCGGGACCGACCCCTTACACCGATCTGTGATTAGGCGAGTCTCATAGACTCGCTGATCACCGAGCGCGCCGCGCGCGCCCTGCAGGGGCGCGCAGGCCGCTCGTGCACGGGACGACGTCAATAGACGTCGTACCGGCAATGTAGGTCCGCGCTGTTGCTGTCATTTGGCAATAGCGCGGATATGAGGAGGTTAAAGTTTTCATGAACCCTCTGTGGACTATCAGTGTTATTTTCTCCTGTTACATGTTTATTATTTTATATTAGCTGTAATTTGTTGTGAAGAGGAGCCTTATATATGTATTTTCTTTTTCTTCTTCTCGGCCAGCCTTTCTGTGTGCCGCTTAGTGTCCATTTTTTCATTCGGCTCAACATCAAGTCGCAGGTAAAACATCCCTTGATGGGTGGCTGATGAGTATCTGGCTGGGCGTACAGCAGCATACTTATTTTTGTTGTTTATATTTATTGTATTATATTTATTTATTTAATTTATTTCAGTTATTTATATAGTGCCGTCAATTTACGCAGCGCTTTACATATACATTGTACATTCACATCAGTCCCTACCCTCAAGGAGCTTACAATCTAAGGTCCCTAACTCACATTCATACATACTAGGGACAATTTAGACAGGATCCAATTAACCTACCAGCATGTCTTTGGAGTGTGGGAGGAAACCCACGCAGGCACAGGGAGAACATGCAAACTCCAGCCAGGTAGTGTCATGGTTGGGATTCGAACCAGCGACCCTTCTTACTGCTAGGCGAAAGTGCTATCCACTACACCACTGTGCTGCCCATATAATTTTTGTATTCTTTTTAACTGTACTCTGTTCTATGCAGCATCACATCTACTTTTCAATAAACATCCCCTGAGGAAGCCCTAAAAGGCGAAAACATGTCGGGATATGTCATTCTATGTCACTGTTGAGTAACCACTTTTTTCCATCATTTGATTAGATGTGTATCTATGTCTGCGTATTATATGTACAGACAATATTTTTAAATTTGTTCTTTGTGTAATAAATTTTGTCATTTTTTTACATCTTGGTGTACTATTAGTAACTTTATTGCTTGGCACCCTTAAAATACCACCAAAAACTATTCCCCAGTTCACATATATTTTCTTTTTGTTTCCTATTTTCTTTTTGTTTTGTTCAATAACTTTTTTATAGGTAAGGGTTCTTGTAGCGCCAGCTATATGTGGTTTGGTATGACAATCTATTCATATAGGTGATGTGAACTTGCTGGCTGCTTGCTGATAAAGTATGTGGAAACATGTTATTTTAACTTATGGTGGTAATGCACTAGGCGTTTGCATCCTCATGTGTGTTTTTTTACAGAGATTGTGGGAACCATTGAGGGCTCTCTGTTTATTAGGAATAGTGTAATACCCCGTACACACGGTCAAATTTTCAGACGGAAAATGTGTGATAGGACCTTGTTGTCGGAAATTCCGACCGTGTGTTGGCTCCATCACACATTTTCCATCGGATTTTCCGACACACAAAGTTTGAGAGCAGGGTATAAAATTTTCCGACAACAAAATCCGTTGTCGGAAATTTTGATCGTGTGTACACAAATCCGACGGACAAAGTGCCACGCATGCTCAGAATAAATAAAGAGATCAAATCTATTGGCCACTGCCCCGTTTATAGTCCCGACGTACGTGTTTTACGTCACCGCGTTTAGAATGATCAGATTTTCCGACAACTTTGTGTGACCGTGTGTATGCAAGACAAGTTTGAGCCAACATCCGTCGGAAAAAATCCTAGGATTTTGTTGTCGGAATGTCCGAACAAAGTCCGACCGTATGTACGGGGCATGAGGGTTAGAGTTGGTTTCTGGTACAACTACAATTGATGCAGCTTGCAGTGATGAGGTTATTTTATTCTGTACAGTCTGTAAACATTGGGGCAGCCCTGGCTGTGCTACTGAGGGCTATGGTGGGTGGGATAAAATATATGTATATAAAAGAGTATAAATATAAAAGTAAAAAAGGTAAAAATAATGTTGTTTCTTAGCTTTGAATAGAATAGAGATGGTTAGTCCATCTTTCACGTTTTATGGATCTCCTTGTTCCCATCTGTAAAGATGTATCCCTTTATTTGTCCTGTTGACTATTGACACAGATACAGGAACTGAAGGGAAATACAAAAGAACAAAGCTGTCATGACAGCAAATGGTGAGGAGAAATGTTCTAATGGGGACAAATGTTCCAGTGACAACTATCTAACATAAAAATTCCCCTCAGTTTAGGAGATTTAATTTTACTTCCTGTTGCTTTTTTAGGCAAGATTTGAAACAAGAGAATCTGGATGCCGCACACTGGTGCGGCATCCAGAGTCTCTTGTTTCAAATCTTGCCTCAATTTGCATTTAGCCAGCACCTGGGACTCCCCTCCTCTGAAGGATCTACTAAACACACACCTGGGAGCAAGTCTACCTGAGCGGTGAATCACCTTCCCTGTTTTGTTGCTTTTTTAGCACAGGAAAGGAAATCTTCCTAGCAGGATACAAACAACAAACAATGACCTAAAAAGAGTTTTAACCATTCTCTACTATTCCAAACTAAAGAAAAATCCTGGCTTTACATATACTTTATTTTAATTCATTATATTCATAGAAGGTACAGAACATTTCTTGGACCTAATAGGAGGGCTGTAAGATTGTGCTCCCTGAAGCCTGTGCTGTGTATATTTTCTCCCTGTTTCTTGCAATAATTATAATTGAACTACCAAGGTAAGTATGAGTCTGAGTGGTGTCTGTTTGAAACAGTAAAGTACTGTCAACTTTTTTTATTTTCTTTATCTTAAATAAAAGCAGGGCCCTGGATGTAAATACTTAAGATATATATGCCCAAAATAAACATACATTTTTATAGCATTTGGACATCACCACCTGAATCCAGATAAAGAACAAAAGTACCAAAATATCCCTGTATATACTGTACCACTTATAATGCTCTTTTGTGTGTATATAAGTGTGGACTATATAAGACAAACAATAATCCCAACATTCAGATAGATCAACGTAAATCCCAAACTTTCAGAAGGTTACAGTTAACATGTCCACTTTGTAAATCATTGTATAGAAAAAAATGTTAGGTTTACATTAAAGCATGAGCCTAATCTTGACAAGGGTAGCTAAGAGCTTACCCTGCAGTGACCGTTTACCCATTTGTACCTTAGACTAATTTTACCATAATTTAAAATAAACACACGACACCTAAGGTGGGTTAAATGGCCAACATGGCCTTTTATTAATAAAACAACTTTTGTTAACAACACACACTGTAATGCCCCGTACACACGGTCGGATTTTCCGATGGACAATGTCCGATCGGAGCGTGTTGTCGGAAATTCCAACCGTGTGTGGGCGCCATCGGACATTTTCCATCGGATTTTCCGACACACAAAGTTGGACAGCAGGCGATAAAATTTTCCGACAACAAAATCCGATTGCGTCAATTCCGACCGTGTGTGGCCTGTTCCGACGCACAAAGTGCCACGCATGCTCAGAAGAAATTCCGACACGGGACAGCTCGTTCTGGTAAACTTAGCGTTCGCAATGGATACAGCACTTTCGTCACACTGCAATGTTAAAAATGGTTTAATACAGCGCACTCTCTTCTTCTTTATAATGTGACAAGAATTAAGTAGTTTTGCTGCTCATATTCACACACACTTCTCACAAACTTTTCTTTGTGTTTTTTTATTGGGATTCCCTCAATATATTGTTATTAGTTGTCACATCTGACAGTTTTTTTTTATATTATTTTTTGTTTTTTATTTTAAGCCTTTTTTTTCTGTAATGTTTGGATTTTTTCAAAGGCTGATCTTTGTTCAATGTTATTTTTATTTTTACTCCAGAATATTTTTGTGTGTGTTTCGTGTGTCAAGTTACCCCAACACCATTGATATCTTTTATTAATCTCAAGGAGATTGTTTGTTGTTGGTGTCCCTTGTTCATTTCACATTGTATATTTGAAATGTACCTGAATCCTCACAAACAAACTGTCCTTTTCGAAGTAAAACACATAGGAGTGTATAATTCAAAACAAAAATCCTTTATTAAGGGATCAGAACCAAACAAAGAGGAAGGCAACACTGGATCAACATGAGAAATTAGTGAAGCCTGGGACCCCCACGGCAGACAACAATTCTTCAACATCAAAATTGGTGGCCTGAGGAGTCCATATGTAGGGGAGGGCAGTCTGGTCCGGGATTCGCAGAGATCCAGATAGCAGCAGATGACATCTGTGTCCCCAGGCTGTGGTACCACAAGAGGCTGCATTTTTTGGCCGACCAGGCTGGATCCAGGGTCCTCACTTTCTGGTCTTCCTTTCACGCTTCCTTCCAGGCTGTGGCTGTGCAGTTGGAGATGTGGCAGGAGGTGGAGTAGGACCTGGAGGAGGAGGAGGACTGGGAGGACCTGGAGGAGAAGGAGGAGGAGGACCTGCAGGAGGAGGAGGAGGACCATCACAAAGGTGTGTCTGAGGTGTAATTTGGCCCCTCATACCTTTCTCCAGAGCCTCCGATATGAGGGCCTCACACATTACTTGTTGGCCCTCCTCCATCCTCTGCATTTTATATGCAATGACGGCAGCAATGTCCTCCTCCACGGTCTGTCGTGCTCATAGGACCTCTGTAGCCCTCCAAAAGAGTCCTCTGGTAGCCTCCTCTAGGGCACTCCTCCTACTGCCACTTTCTCTTTTCAGGGGGGGTGGAGGGACCTTGATATCAGCCAGCCGGCTCGGCCCGGCCACCTCCTGGCTGAGACTTCCCTGTGTATGAAAAAGGGACATGGTTGTAATGTTTTGCATCATCAATCACAATCCTAAATTAGTACTCCCAACTAACATCTAGTTAACATCATTGATTGGACAAGCAGAAATATTTAGAAGAATGCTATACCTGGCTCAATCTGGGCTCCTCCACATGTGGCCTGGAAGGCCCAGGTTGGGCGTCAGAAGCCTCAGCCGGGGGGGAAGGAAGCGTGGAAGGAAGACTGGAGAGGGATGGCCTGGGTTCAGTCTGGCCTGCCAGAAAATGCAGCCTGTCGTAGGACAACATCCTGGGGACATAGATGTCATCTGCTGCTCCGGATCTCTGCGAATCCAGGACTTTCTTGCGCTCCCTCAGATATGTGCTCCTCAGGCCACCAATTAATATCTTTAAATAGGTGATGTCTGCCGTGGGGATCACCTGCTTCACAATTACCAACAATTGCACCAGAGCTGCCTTCCTCTTTGCTTGGTTCTTGTAATGGGGGTGGTTAATCTCCCACAGACAGGGCAGCTCCCTTAGCATATCTATGAATACTGACATGAAGTCATTATCTTTGAGTACCATATCCATGTTCACTGCAAGACACAACACAAGACAAAGCCTAATGTCAGACAAAACTCTCCTAATCTTGTTACAATATAGGCCTCAATCTAGAAGCAGTATAGGCACAAGTTTGTCTCTTACCTTCGTTCTTACGATCGGCGCCTCCAATGCTCCTTCCTCCGCTCACAGATCGTACGTAATACGCACGCGTGTTAAGCTTTATATACACTGCGCATGCGTGTAACTCTGCCCGCCCCTGACGTTCTTTCTATTCTTTTCCCCGCTCCTTTTCGTTCAGCGCAGTGGGTGAAGAGCACATGGCGGAGTCACAGCAGGTGCGTGCTAATTACAGGAACGAGGAGGAGGAGGAGGAAAGCCCGGATCCGGACACGTCCCGATCCAGAAGGAGACATTTTAAGGCCACAAATATGTCCTTTGGGGAGATGTTGGAGATGGTAGACATCATGAAGAAGTCCGACTATGACGGGAAGTATGGGCCTTACCCCAACCCGAACATTCGAAAGGCCAAGATCATGGCGAAAGTGGTCAGGAGTCTTGAGAGGAATTTCGGGGTCCGAAGATCAAAAGATCAGCTCCGGAAGCGGTGGTCGGACCTCAAATTAAGAGAGCCAGAGCAGTACCAAAAGATCCGGAGAGTGCTGCAAAAAAGTAAGTAGTTGTGCTGTGTTCCTATTCTTTCTGTCTTTATTCCGTTCGTTCTGCTCCATATGCTTTTAGTAATTGTAACGTTTAAAAAGGGCAACTTTAATATTCATGGGCCCATTATTCGTTCGTTTCAAACATTTTTCTTTGGGCCTCTAAAACACCATTGTTTAGGCCATATGCATTTTCCAACATTTTTTTTGGGCCTACTTGGATGCCAAATATTTGTTTGTGTAGATGGGTTTGTTCCTCGAATGAAATGCCAACTAGATTGTGTGTAAGGAGAGGACACTGAGCAGCTGTTTTCACATCTGGACACTGGAGCACTAGTGTGGGACATAAGAACACCATTTTTATTAGGGGGGGCATACAGGTGCTCCAGTGTATACTATCGGGGGGGCAACATCTGTGAAGTTTGTACTAAACCGGTAAAGTATTGCAGCTTGACAAAGGGCAATAAGAAAATTACATCTTGGAACTCGGCTAAAATCGATAATTGTACCCCACTTCCAAGCAATGTTTCCTATTTCTAGTTCTGCCATCAAATATCTGTGTGCTAAGTATACCATTTTTGTTTTACATAGGGGAGAAAAGACTCGGAGGACACCCCTCATCTGAGGAGACCAGAGACCCCCCACCTATGGAAGAAGGTGAAATACCCCAAACCCAAGAAGAAGAAGAGCAGGAGGAAGAAGAAGACGTGGTGGAGATTGGCACCACAACAGGTGAGTGTCTGCGACCACAGGCTCAGGTAAAAGAGATGGATGGTGGCAGATTTTTGATACGTGTTTTTGTTTTCTTTATCTCTTTTTAGGTGATCGTGATCCAGAACGTTTTACATCAGAAAGTGCCCAGATCCTGATCGGGGAGATCATGGGGTGTAATCTCGAATTGCACAACATACAGCAAAAAATCAGTGATGTTATTAAAAAAAATAATAACATCATTGATGTTTTGGGGCGAATTTAAAACCCCACAAAATCTAGTTTTGGGATTGTGGTCCAATTTTTAAAATCTTTTTGCAATGTTTTGAAAAGCCAAATTTGGAGGATGCACACAGTGTGCCAACATGTGCTATCTGCCATCACGGGAGATCAATGGACGCGTTTTGGGGGTGCAACACCTTCCTCAATTATAAAGTAGCGGTGAGGAAGGGCTTGCTCCCCCAAAACACGTCCCTTGATCCCCCGTGATGGCAGATAGCACATGTTGACATTCTGAACTTGGTGTGCATCTTCCAAATTTGGCTTTTCCAGGGGTGATTTCCCCCCATCTGAACGCTATATCAAACACAGTTCCTAAATACTCATGTCTGATATAGCCTTCAGGTTTTACCTAATGTCCCGTACACACGGATTTTTTTATCTGAAATGGACATTTCGATTTTTGATTATGCTACAGCAAAAATTGTTATACAACAAACATGTTGGTTTGTTTTAAAAACCTTTGGTAAATGCACATGTGATTGTGCAGCTATAAAAAAGTTGGTTACCCAAGAATGTGTGGATTATTGTCTCAACACTACAACACTTTTGAGGTGATGTAATTGCTGTTTTATGCAAACATGGGGGTTATTTCCTAAGGGCAAATACACTTTGCACTACAAGTGCAGTTTCAGTGCAGTTGCAAGTGCACTTGTAGTGAAATGTGTTTTTGCATTTAGGAAGTACCAGCCAACAGTGTTTTTTTTATAAGGTTACCCAATCACGACATTTTCTGCACTCAACACATTTCTGTCAGGGTCAGCTAAAACAAACACAAGCAGTAAATGTCCACAAAGAATTTCTTTTGTTTTTTTTTATTCGAAAAAGGTTTCACATATTGTCTGGCATACCCGCAAAGAACTCCAGGTATCGTAACCGGACATCACTGGCATTCAGGGAGGGCAAGCCAGGACGGCCACTTTCAAGCGCCGTCAGTGTTGTTGGATGTAGGATTCCGGCCTCAGGCCCAACTGAGCCAGCATAGTTGGCTGAATGTTTTCTTAAAAAATTATGGAGAACACAGCAGGCAAGTATTATATGGTTCAGTTTATACTCCGCCATATGGATGGGTGTCAGAAATAGTCGGAACCGGCTGGCCAGGATTCCAAATGTGTTCTCCACCACTCTTCCGGTAATTAAAAACCCTCTGTTCCGGGGTGAGGGTCCTCATCGGGAATGGCCGCATCAGGTGGTCCCCCAGCGCAAACGCTTCATCAGCAACGAACACAAATGGGAGACCTTCAACATTGTCCTCTGGAGCTGGCAAGTCCAAGCTGCCATTCTGGAGACGCCTGTAGAACTCCGTCTGGGTGATGACTCCACCATCGGACATCCGGCCATTCTTCCCCTTGTCCACATACAGGAACTCGTAATTAGCCGACACCACCGCCAACATCACTATACTATTAAACCCCTTGTAATTATAATAGTACGACCCCGAGTTGGGTGGTGGGACGATGTGGACGTGTTTCCCATCAATTGCCCCTCTGCAGTTAGGAAAGTCCCACCGCTGGGCAAAGTGGGAGGCCACAGTCTGCCATTCCTGTGGCGTGGAAGGAAACTGTTGAGGAAAAAACAATAAACATTAATATTTTTTCACAGAAACATGGCAAGCAGATTAGACACAAACATTATGGGGCAACCTCCAGATAGCATTTATTAAGGGGAATTTAACAACACAAAGTATAAGGTACACCTATCAGATTCCCCCTCCCCCCCCTCTCATGGGCCATTTCTAACATTATAGGGGGGGGGGGACTCTTGGACAGGTAACCCTCTTCACTTCATTGAGAGATGAATGCCTAAATAATGGGTATTACTTGGAACAGCCCCTCCTTAGTTACACTATTGGCAGACCACTGGACAGGTAAGAAGTGTCTGAATACAAAGATATAAATACACACTGTACACATTTGAGCACATTTGAACATTCTGCTATTACCTATCAAGATAATAATAGGATACAAGAACTTTAAACAGTACCATTGGAAAGTATACAGGCAGGCCCTTGCACTACATGCTTTGGGGAATTTATCCATACATCTGACCAGTAAAGAGATGGGTATAGTGTGTATGGGTTTGGCAAAGTCAGCAGATAGATGATTGAGGATACATAGAGAATTGGGATCAGCTGACTTAGCAGTTGGGAGAGGGACGGTTACTAAAAATTTGGGGACACCACAAAAAAAGCCTCTGGCACTCTGCCTGAATTTAAATCAAAAATAACATTACCAAACATTTTAGGGGGTGTTTGGGGTAAAGCACTACTATGGAGCAGATAAAATACATTGTTAAGTGACTACATGAGGTGAATATAGGGCAGGAGACACCATGCTGGGGAGGTTATTGAAGGGCAAATATGTATGAAGGACCTAAAATACTAATTACATAAAAATCCAGCATGCATTAGGACAAAGGGGACATTCACAGCATATTACAATCATGGTAATTAGGGAATGAGGAAAGAAATACAATATATTAGCAAACATTAAATACAATAAAATGTGATATTAAAGGATAAAAATCTTACCTTCATATACTCCTTCTGCAGGACCTGGATGATGGCAGAACAGGTCTCTGGGATAATGATCCCCAGAGCCTGGGGGGGAGATGCCTGTCGAGAACTTCAAGTCCTGCAGGCTTCTCCCTGTGGCCAAATACCGCAAGGTAGCGACCAACCTCTGCTCCGGAGTGATGGCTTGCCTCAGGCAGGTATCCTGCCTGCTGATATAGGGGGTCAGCAAAGCCAACAGACGGTGAAATACAGGGTCCGTCATCCTGAGAAAGTTCCTGTTATCATCAGGATTATTCTCACGGATCTCACGGAGCAAAGGCATATGTCAGAACTGGTCACGCTGAAGCAACCAATTCTTGGTCCATGAACTCCTCCCCACCCTGTTCATGGACTGGACTTGTGTCAAGGTCAGGACCCCAACACCAAGCCCCCGCACAGCACGAACTCTACGAGGAGTACGCATACGAAACATGGCTAGAAAACGGTCAGCTGCTCAGAACGAAGTAACAGAACGCACTGAAGAACAGCAAGGCCTGTGAAGAGCGACCTGAAAACCAGTAACGAACGAACAAGAATACAATGACTACATAAAGTCACGCGGAACTTGCTGCACGCACTGAAGAGCAGATACAAACCCACAAGCACAAACTGAACGGCAGAAAACGATCTGAAAGCCACGAGTCTGAAAAAGCGCGAATCGTCTCTCACCAAACTTTTACTAACACGAGATTAGCAAAAGGAGCCCAAAAGGTGCCGCGCTTGGTTTTGAACCGGCCTTTTCTAGTCTTGTCGTACGTGGTGTACGTGACCGCGTGGTTGTCGATCGGAAATTCCGACAACTTTGTGCGACCGTGTGTAGGCAAAACAAGTTTGAGCCAACATCCGTCGGAAAAAATCCTAGGATTTTGTTGTCGGAATGTCGGAACAAAGTCCGACCGTGTGTACACCCTATTAGAACCCACCTAACTACACTATTTCAAATAAACTGTATATATATCTTTTAAGATCCAAGGCGGTACCAATGTAACCATTACCCTCTTTATTTGTGTCAGAGGCACATCTAACTGAGTTGCGACCCCAGCCGCTATTTATGAAGACTCAGGGCCTAAACCCAGCTAACCTCAGCCACCCCAGGGTCCTTAAGCTGCATGGTCACTAGCCAGTGAACCGTTCCCACTCGAGGATACCATACCTGATGGTTCCCCACCGTTTACCCAGAATGCACCACATTCTACCACCGCCAAGGATCCTAAAATGCCCCCACGCATTTAACCAACCCGGAACTAAGCACCCATGCCATTCTACCCCAAGATTAAGGGCGGGAGGGAGGGATGCTCTCAACAGGTTCCACAAGAACTGTTACAGCCCCACCCTCTTCACATTAATTTATTAACTACTAGCTCCCCCCCTTTGCACCAAATTCCATCCAATAATGACCACTTAATTAAAACTATATGCCACACCTTTATGCCACACCTTTAACCCTGACCTTGCTGGTTTGCCTTAACACCCTGTCATGTCCCCCTTCGCTGACTACGTTCCTGCTCAGCTACGGGCTTCTCTTTCTGCTGGTATTTCAAATCCACAGCAGGTTCTCCTTACTCTTAAGTGGTTATCCTCTCTTTCTATAAAGAAGGCAACGAAAGAGAGAGATCTCTTTGTTCACAGATATACTTGAATCATCCCTTTTGATAAAAATCAATCAAAATGTAAGATAATAATATAGTGCAAACCAAATCCAATGCTGTCTGCTTGGAAAAAAAATAAGAACAAAGGCCACTCCAAATGCAAATGGTTTTCCATCCACAAAACAGACTTGATTTGCATTGAGATACAAACATCTGTATTAATCCAGGTAATGGATTCCTCACTTTTGGCCATTTGGGTCTAAAATTAGTTTTTGTCATAGAAAAGCATAAAATAGATTCTTAGTTGAATACACCAAGGATATTTCCATGTTTTCCCTGACAGGAAGGCTTATGATGTAACAGAAGAACTTCTTCACAGTTTTTTGTTTTTAATTTACAGAGGGTGGCAGCCCCACATTGAGACAACGGCTCACCAAGGGGAGCAATGATTTGACCCCAAAGATGGTTAGCAGTGTAGACTATGATCTGCAGGGCAGGAAAATTGTTCCAAAAAGAGCATTCGACAAAACATACATGGTTGGTTAACAAACAAGAATTGTAGGTTATTTCTTTATGCATATTTTTTATTACACGAATTACAAAAAGTTGAATAAAAGTATTTTTCGTTATTGAGACAAATGCAAATCAAATGATACATATTAATTGGGTGTTTTACTGTTGTGTTATAGTACAGTCAGTCAATACAGTCAGGCAAAAATGTAAAATAATAAAAAAGTACCTCTGAATTACCATACTCTGCAATATCCCCTCACTCAAGAATTTTAGCAGCTGTGCTTATACAAAAAATGATGTTTGTGCAATGTTACTTGTGCATTTCCCGGCAGCTTTTGAAGCACACTGAGATGCGGTGTGGCAGGTGTCAATGCATTCCTAGCAACACTCCAAATGTAGATAGCAAACGCAGAGCGTTTGCTTGCACCAGATTGTATGGCACCACAGTACCATGCTATCCGATGCAGTGTGTTTTTGAAAAGTAGTGCATGCACTACTTTTGGTGTGATTCAGTGTGATTCCAGCCCATGCAAATGAATGAGCTGAAAATCGCATTGCACTGAATTGCACAGGAATCACAGAGGAACAAGGAGCACACTTCCTGTGTGATTCAGGTGTGAACTGGCCTTTAACCAATTCAGCTCTGGAAGGTTTACCCCACTTCATGAGCAGGCCATGTTTTGCGATACGCCACTGCACTGTACCCAAATAAAATTTATGTACTTTTTTTCCCCACAAACAAACAAATAAAGACCGACAAATATCCCTTTCATGACTAAGAATATTTTTTACATTTGGTGTTTACAAGTTAAAATCCGTATTTTTTGCTAGAAAATTACTTAGAGCCCCCAAACATTATATATATTTTTTAGCAGAGAATCTAGAGAATAAAATGGTGATTGTTGCAGTATTTAATATCACACAGTATTTGTGCAGCACTTTCATGAATTTTAAAAAACCAAACAGTAAAGTTAGCCCAATTTTTTTGTATAATGTGAAAGATGATGTTATGCCGAGTAAATAGATACCAAACATGTCACGCGTTATAATTGCACGCACTCGTGGAATGGCGACAAACTACGGTACCTACAAATCTCCATAGGCGTCGCTTTAAATTTTTTTACAGTTACCAGGTTAGAGTTACAGAGAAGGTCTAGTGCTAGAATTATTTCTCTCGCTCTGACAATCGCGGCGTGTGATTTGAACACCGTTTACATATGCGGGCGTGACTTCTGTATGCGTTTTCTTTGCTGCGCGAGCTCGCGGGGATGGGGGGCGCTTTAAAAAAATGTTTTTCTTATTTATTTTATTTATTTTTATACTTATAAATTGTGTTTAAAAAAAAAAAAAGATCACTTTTATTGCTGTCACAAGGAATGTAAACATCCCTTGTGACAGTAATAAGTGGTGACAGGTACTCTTTATGGAGGGATAGGGGGTCTAAAAGACCCCAAATCCCTCCTTTGCACTTCAAAGTATTCAGATCACCAAAAACGGTGATTCTGAATACTGTATATTTTTTTAAAACCGGCGCCATTGGCAGCCGAGTAAACAGGAAGTGACGTCATGACGTCGCTTCCGTGTTTACTATTAGGAGGCTGAAACGAAGCCACTTACAGCTTTGTTCCAGACTGTCACTAGCCGCCGGAGGCGGCGGATTGGTGATCGGGCCTCTCGGTGGATCGGGAGGCAAGGTAAGAGTGGCGGGAGGCGGCGGGAGGGGGGACGTCCCCTCCCCCTCCTCCGGTATAACAGCTGAGCGGCTTTTAATGAGAAAAAGGTAGGGGTAAGTGGCGCTACCTAGCCGGGATACCTTGTATATTGTTATACCGTGCCTCTATAATACTCGTGATTACCACCATAAAAGTAATAATTGTACATAGTGAATATAAATAATATATATATAAATACGTGTAATAGTAATAACCTCACAATAGCGTAGGGAGAGATCCTACCATCAGAGTCTCCCCCAACAGGTGATATAAAGATAATAAATAATTATGTACACCCTATAAAGTGTCTAATAAAGTGATACTACTATGCAATGTCCAGCAGGTGAACCATATATATCAGATAAATCTAAAGTCCATAGTATCCCGCAGTTCCATCAGGTACACAAAGTGAAAAAATAAAAATGGATATAGAAAAAATACAGATGAACCGTGTGGTGAAAAAATATATATTGTAGATATAAAGCTCCAGAATGGCACAAGTTCTTATAAGTAGTGACTCTTGTGAAGAGAACCGCTGATTTCCAGTGACTTTAGTGCTCCCCCTCAAGGATCCCCACTTACAAGCTCCTTAAACCCCTGCAGGGGTAATAGGCATGTAGTGGCAGATGATAAAAGGCGTCCTAAGATCCAGTGCAGCCGTCACCAGGTGTCTCAGCTCCAGATACACAGAGGGAGATGTGGATAGGAACCAGCAGCCAAACGGCGTGCGCCTCAGCTGCGTTCCAAGCTCGCTCTGGGTTCCGGGTGTGATGTAAGTGCGTAGCTCCGCCTTACGCATTTCGTCATCGACGTTGTCAAAGGCTTTTAGCCGCATCAGTTGTTATACCTGGAAAGCTGATCGCCGGCTCTAAAAAACTGCAGCTGCGGGCATCATCCCGGTATAACCCCTGAAAGCCGAGTACGCACATCTGCGTATTATCGGCGCGGAGGGGATATATATTTTTACTTTCTGCCATAAAACGTATCCAAGAAAAAATGTAAAAAATCTAATTTCTTCATCAATTTAGGCCAAAATGTATTCTGCTACATATTTTTTGGTAAAAATTGATTGGTTTGCGCAAAAGTTATAACATCTACAAACTATGGGAAATATTTATGGAACTTGTATTTATTTTTTATTTTTTACATGTAATGGTGGCAATCAATGACTTATAGCAGGACTGTGATATTTCATCAGACAAATCGGACACCTAACTGACACTTTTGACACTTTTGTGGGGACCAGGGACACTAATATAGTGATCAGTGCTAAAAATATGCACTGTCACTGTACTAATGACTCTGGCAGGGAAGGGGTTAACATCTAGGGTGATCAAGGGGTTAAATGTGTGGCCAACATGTGTTACTGTGTACACTGTGTGCTGTTTTTACTAAGCAATGTGCTGTTTTTGTACTGCCTGCTTTGCAGGAAGAAAAAAAACAACAGCACATTGCTTCTGTCAGAAGCGAGCCCTGTGTTTGTCTACCTACACAAGGCTCTCTTCAGTAATGTCCGGAGCCAATCATCCATTGACCAATCAGCAGCCAGGAGGCACTGATTGGTTGGTGCTGCAGCCAATCGAAGCACAGGTGGGGCGGCAGGGGTGTGCGGGCGCACTCTATACCCCGGCACACGGATCACGTACTAGCTACATGATCAGGCGCACCACTAGGTACGTGATCCAGCACAGAGCCACTGGCCTGCCACAGTATATGTATGGTGGGCAGTCCGCAAGCGGTTAAAGTACAAGCTATTAGTTGCCAGTGATATAGTCCACTTCCAATATGTATTTTTACAAGTTTTATGCACCAAATGCTCCATATCAGTTGTGATTCATATATTAATGAAACCGTGGCAATTCACCTCTTTGTGATTGTAAACCTAACTTTTTTTTTAAATAACAAACATGTTATACTTACCTACTCTGTACAATGGTAGTGCACAGAGATGCTGCTTCTTCCTTTTCTTCATCTTCTCGAGTCCCCCACCGGTACTCCTGGTTCCTCCTCTTCTTGGTGTGCCACTATAGGAAGCTGCTTCTTTTTGTCACACACCTGTGTGCTCGATCTCAAATCATGCTGTCTGTGTCTATTGATGTAGAAAGTGCAGCTCGGCCCTGCCCCTGCTCCTTGTCGCAGGATTTGACTGACAGCAGTGGGAGCCAATAGCTCCCGCTGCAAAAGCAAAGCCTGTGAGTGGGCGGAGAGAAGATAGAGTAACTGCAGACAGTCTAAGCGCTGTTTCTCCTGAATGCTGAGGATAGCCCTGCATGTTGCCTGCTGGCCACCAGGGGCATTTCTAGGGGGTGGCTATTGGGGCTATAGCCCCGAATCTGGCGCCCATAGCCCCGAGTCTCTTGCTGCAGGGTCCCTGGCTAACCAGTGGGTTGCGGCTGCTGCGGCGGGAGGGCTGGCTGCATGAGAGAGGCAGAGGAGAGAAGCGAGCAGGCGGATGAGCAGAGATGACATCTCTCTCCACCCGCTCCACATCAGCGCTCTTCACAGCCGGGCCTCTTCAATTTGGGAGCGAGGTGTGGCAAGCAGCAGAGAACTGACATCATCTCTCACTGCCTGCCACACATCAGCACTCTTCTGCCCTCACAGCACAGTGGAGGTTACATGATTCCTGTCATCGTGGAGCTCCACTTTGCCGCCAGACCCCTTTGCTTCAATGTCGGAGGTGCGGCGGGGAGCAGAGACATGACATCATCTCTCACTGCCCACCCTACATCACCGCTCTCCTGCTCTCACTAAATGGACCAGTGCTGTCAGCCTGCCACCAATGCAGTGTGAATGCACATTTGGTGGCACTGGCTGGCATGGCAAGTGATAATCCACATCAGTTGGCAAGTGACAACTAGGGATGAGCTTCGAGTTCGAGTCGAACTCATGTTCTACTCGAACATTGGCTGTTCGCAAGTTCGCCGAACAGCGAACAATTTGGGGTGTTCGCGGCAAATTCGAATGCTGCGGAACACCCTTTAAAAGTCTATGGGAGAAATCAAAAGTGCTAATTTTAAAGGCTTATATGCAAGTTATTGTCATAAAAAGTGTTTGGGGACCCGGGTCCTGCCCCAGGGGACATGGATCAATGCAAAAAAAAGTTTTAAAAACGGACGTTTTTTCAGGAACAGTGATTTTATTAATGCTTAAAGTCAAACAATAAAAGTGTAATATCCCTTTAAATTTCGTACCTGGGGGGTGTCTATAGTATGCCTGTAAAGGGGCGCATGTTTCCTGTGTTTAGAACAGTCTGACAGCAAAATGACATTTGGAAGGAAAAAACTCATTTAAAACTACCCGCGGCTATTGCATTGCCGACAATACACATAGAAGTTCATTGATAAAAACGGCATGGGAATTCCCCACAGGGCAACCCCGAACCAAAATAAAAAAAAAAAAAATGATGTGGGGGTCCCCCTAAATTCCATACAAGGCCCTTCAGGTCTGGTATGGATATTAAGGGGAACCCCAGCCAAAATTTAAAAAAAAAATTGACGTGGGGTTCCCCCTAAATTCCATACCAGACCCTTCAGGTCTGGTATGGATTTTAAGGGGAACCCCGCGCAAAAAAAAAAAAAAAAAACGGCGTGGGGTCCCCCTAAAAATCCATACCAGACCCTTATCCGAGCACGCAACCTGGCAGGCCGCAGGAAAAGAGGGGGGGACGAGAGTGTGCCCCCCCCCCCTCCTGAACCGTACCAGGCCACATGCCCTCAACATTGGGAGGGTGCTTTGGGGTAGCCCCCCAAAACACCTTGTCCCCATGTTGATGAAGACAAGGGCCTCATCCCCACAACCCTGGCCGGTGGTTGTGGGGGTCTGCGGGCGGGGGGCTTATCGGAATCTGGAAGCCCCCTTTAACAAGGGGACCCCCAGATCCCGGCCCCCCCTGTGTGAAATGGTAAGGGGGTACTTACCCCTACCATTTCACAAAAAAACTGTCAAAAATGTTAAAAATGACAAGAGACAGTTTTTGACAATTCCTTTATTTAAATGCCTCTTCTTTCTTCCTTCATCTTCTTCTTCTTCTGGTTCTTCTGGCTCTTCTGGTTCTTCCTCCAGCGTTCTCGTCCAGCATCTCCTCCGCGGCGTCTTCTATCATCTTCTCCTCGGGCCGCTCCGCACCCATGGCATGGGGGGAGGCTCCCGCTCTTCTCTTCATCTTCTTCATCTTCTTCTTCATCTTCTTCTTCATCTTCTTCTTCTTCTTCTCTTCTTCCTTCTTCTCTTCTTCATTTCTTCTCCGGGCCGCTCCGCATCCATGCTGGCATGGTGGGAGGCTCCCGCTGTGTGACGGCGTCTCTTCGTCTGACGGTTCTTAAATAACGGGGGGCGGGGCCACCCGGTGACCCCGCCCCCCTCTGACGCACGGTGACTTGACGGGACTTCCCTGTGACGTCACGGGGAATGCCACAGGGAAGTCCCGTCATGTCCCGTGCGTCAGAGGGGGGGCGGGGTCACCGGGTGGCCCCGCCCCCCTGAAGGGTCTGGTATGGAATTTAGGGGGAACCCCACGTCAATTTTTTTAAAAAATTTTGGCTGGGGTTCCCCTTAATATCCATACCAGACCTGAAGGGCCTTGTATGGAATTTAGGGGGACTCCCACATCATTTTTTTTTTTTTAATTTTGGTTCGGGGTTGCCCTGTGGGGAATTCCCATGCCGTTTTTATCAATGAACTTCTATGTGTATTGTCGGCAATGCAATAGCCGCGGGTAGTTTTAAATGTGTTTTTTCCTTCAAAATGTCATTTTGCTGTCAGACTGTTCTAAACACGGGAAACATGCGCCCCTTTACAGGCATACTATAGACACCCCCCAGGTATGAAATTTAAAGGGATATTACACTTTTATTGTTTGACTTTAAGCATTAATAAAATCACTGCTCCTGAAAAAACGGCCGTTTTTAAAACTTTTTTTTGCATTGATTCATGTCCCCTGGGGCAGGACCCAGGTCCCCAAACACTTTTATTGACAATAACTTGCATATTAGCCTTTAAAATTAGCACTTTTGATTATTCATGTTCGTGTCCCATAGACTTTAACGGTGTTCGCGTGTTCGAACGAATTTTTTTCCTGTTCGCATGTTCTGGTGCGAACCGAACAGGGGGGTATTCGGCTCATCCCTAGTGACAACCCACATCTGGTGGCCGGTGACATGGCAAGTGACAATCTGAAAATGGTGGCAGGAGATGTGGCAAGTGACAATCTGCAAATTGTGGCAAGAGATGTGGCAAGTGACAATCTGCAAATGGTGGCAGGAGACGTGGCAATCTGCAAATGGTGGCAGGTGACGTGGCAAGTGACAATCCACATCTGCAGCCAGTTGAAAGTGGCAAGTGACAATCCACATCTGGTGGCAGGCAACATGGCAAGTGACAATTCACATCTAGTTTCAGGTGACGGTGGCAAGTAACATGCTGCATCTGGTGACAGGCGACGGTGGCAAGTGACACGCTGCATCTGGTGACAGGAGATGTGGCAAGTGACATGCCCAGGGCTCCCACTGATTCTGCAGTATGGGGAGTTGAACCCATTCATTATATATTAGAATGTAACAATAGAAATAATGCACTTCAATCACCCTGAAACCATATCAACCATGGTGCCATGATGATTGAAGCGCCAACACCAGCCATCGCCCGTGAAAAATTGCTTACCACAAATTCCCCCCCCCCCCCCTCGGGCATGCAAAAAAGTTGGTGACTGCTGCTATGGCTCTAGCCCCAGATCTTTTGCAGGCCTAGCAACACCCCTGCTGGCCACCATCATTGTTACAATGATTAACACCTTGTGTCCTGGCCCTAGAGCATCATTGGTTGTTATTGTGCTGGTAGCCAACTTGCCCAAACCATGGCAAATCATAATGCTGATTTAGGGCAAACTGGGTCTCATGCTCGTGGCAACCTGAGGGAACCCAGACAGCACCACAGGGTGCTGCAGTGCCCTGGTTGAAAAAGACTGCTCTACAGAATTGACAAGGCTGCTTTACCCTCTTGCCGACCGTCCCACTTACAACTACTGTGGGGTGGTGTCTCCTCTGTGCAAAATCACATACAGGTACGCCGGTGACCCGCTCCCACTGTGATTGGATATGTTCTCAACAGAGGAAGTACGGCAGTCTGCCTATGTAAACAAGGCAGATTGCCCTTCTGTTAGTAGGGAAGACAGAGATCCTGTGTTTCTGCTAAGCAGCAACATAAATCTCTGTCTTCCCACAGTTAGCAAGCACTCCCTAGGAGCACAATTAACCCTTTGATCATCCTTGGTATTAACCCCTTCCCTGCCAGTGTCTATAGTACAGTGACAGTGCATATTTCTTTAGCACTGATCACTGTATTGGTGTCACTGGTCCCCAAAAGTGTCACTTAGTGTCCTATAACTTTAGCGCAAACCAATCAATATGCGCTTATAGAAATTTTTTTTACCAAAAATATGTAGCAGAATACATATTGGCCTAAACTTGATGAAGAAATTCAATTTTTAAAATGTTTTAATTGGATGTGTTTTATAGCAGAAAGTAAAAAATATTTTTTTTTCACAACTGTCTGTCTTTTTTTGTTTATAGCACAAAAAATTAAAACTTCAGAGGTAATCAGATACAACCAAAAGAAAACTCTATTTGTGGGAAAAAAAGGACGTTTTATTTTGGTACAGCGTCACAGTGCCGTATCGCAAAAAATGGCCTGGTCATGAAGCGGGGTAAACCTTCCGGGGGGCAAGTGGTTAAACTAGACTGTGCTCGCTTATCTAGATCAGGCTACATATCATGCAATCATCATAATGCAAATTATTTTGCCACAATGTATAAAGTAGCAGACCTTAGACCCCTTTCACACTGGGGCGCTTTCAGGCGCCTGTAAAGCGCCTGAAAAGCTCCTGAAAAGCGCCTCTCAAACCACCCCAGTGGGAAAGCCCCAATGCTTTCACACTGGAGTGGTGAGCTTGCAGGACAGGAAAAAAAGTCCTGCAAGCAGGATCTTTGGGGCGGTGCGGGAGAAGTGTATACACCGCTCCTCCACCGCCCCTGCCATTAAAATCAACGGGCAGTGCTGCTGAAGCGCCTGCAAAGCATTTCGGCAGCGACGCTTTGTGGGCGCTTTTAACCCTTTATTCGGCCGCTAGTGGGGTTAAAAGCTAGCAGCCGAAAAGCTCCGTCATAACAGCGGTAAAATGCCTTTAAAACTAGCGGCGCTTTACCGCTAATGCCCCCCGCCCCAGTGTGAAAGTAGCCTTAATGCAGTATGAAGAGACATGGCTTAAATGTATATTAAACAGTGGGGTTGATTTACTAAAACTGAAGCGTGCAAAATCTGGTGCAGCTCTGCATAGAAACCAATCAGCTTCCAGTTTCTTTGTCAAAGATTAATGGAACAAACTGAATTAGAAGCTAATTGGCTCCCTTGCACAGCTGCCCCAGATTTTGCACTCTCCAGTTTTAGTAAATTAACCACAGTATCTCCCTAATTGTTAGCAGACAGGTGAATTATGTGTATTTATCCAACAAACATACTACATTTCAATCAGATCTGCCTTAGTGGAAACCTGGTCAGGTGAATATGCAGATGATCTGATGATGCCGACATATGCTCAGATGTTATCCATATACACTGCTTTAATTTGATGTTGTGCACACAATTCTACATCAGGAGACAATTTTCCTTCTGTGAGTGCAATTCCAGTAAATGTATATACAATCCACCAAATGTAACATGCCTAATAACACAGGCAAGAGATGATTTTCTCTCTTATCCTTGCAGCGAAAGTTTGAGAATATACTGTACGTGTCCACACTCATAATCAACTATTGCAATTGAGTGCTTGAGACCAAGACAAATGGACTGTTCACTTTACCGGAGATTGATGAATAAGTTGAAGCCCTGCTGACTTCCATCATCCAACCATGGCCTCACTTTTTTGTATACTCCTAGCATATGATTTTGTATTCTTTGCAAAGTGAAATTTCATCACATTCACTAAGCTCTGGGGAAAATTCATTTGCAATCTGCAACTTCCCTTGCAAAGCGAACAGCATATTTGCTTTTAGTAAATCATCCACCAAATGTCCACTCTTAAGAGATCCCACTATCCGGGCGAAGGATTGGGAATGAAAGAATGGGAGAGGAGTACAGAAACCTTGACAGAACATAGTAACAATGTCTCTTTAAAGAAGTCCCTTCTTTTTTCAGTGTTTACAGGAGCCACTGTCAAATATAAACTATTCCACTTGTAAATCATGGGTACAAGCATACAGAAATGTAATAATAATGTTTTAATTCACAGTGACCCTTCGTGTTAACAGTCACTGTAATATGTATAGTTCAATATAAATGATACAAAAAAGGAATTCCTTTGTTAACTAATGATGTTGATTTCGGAAATATTTGCACACCTAAGGTCAAAACAGAGACAATTTACAGGGCAGTAAGTCAATCATGGCTCCAAACATAACTTTAATGCAGTTTATTGACAGGTTCAGATCAATAAACAAAATGAATGTTGTGACTGATATGCTCGGAAAAAGCTTTCGTTTTTGCCTGTTCTGGTACAACATATAGCATTTATTCTATAGCATCTTCATATATTTTTTCAGCATCTCTAAACATTAAATCATTTTCATAATGATAAATTTGAATGTTCATCACCAAAAGACCTAGTTATAGACAGATGATGAACCCAATGGAAATACATAATTTACATTTTCCCAAAGTTCAATATGTTTTAAGTGCAGGGGCAATCTCGACAATAGTCTTAACGAGAATGTTTCCTTGTAAACAGCATACATGTAACGTGTCATTGATTCCCCTTCAACAGGCGGATGTTTTTTTACAAATACAGTTATAGACAAAAGCAAAAGTCTATAAAGAACAAAGCTAAATCAGCAAATCACATGAATTGTGTATGTGCCATAGTGGGGAATTACTAATGTGATAAAAGGAATATATAGTGGTTTTGTACATAATTATTTATTTTTTAGTTAATGTGTTTGATCAAGACTAACAATTCAATATCAATATTATTTTTTATTTTTGTTCAGGTAAAAATAAAATGTAAAAATATATATTCTGAATCCTTTTATTCAACTAGCACATGTATATTGAGGCTCCTTTTTACATTTTCTAGTTTCTCCCTAACTCCTTTTGCAAAGAAAAATGTTCATAGAGTTTAGTCTCTCAAGCTGAAGTTTAAATAGGAGACATCTTAACAAAAATTCTTGGAGGTACACAGAGGAGCACCTGATACAAAAGTTCATCTCACTTAAAGGACTTTTTGAAACAGTTAATAGTTAAGAACATCAAAAGGAAGAGTATCTGGTGCTCTTAATCATCAAACCTTTCAAACAGTCCTTTATTCTGATGTGCTTATTAACCAATATATGTTTCAAACTGTCCTTTACGTGAGATGAACTGTTGTACCAGGTGCTCCTTCATGCGCACAAATAATACTCCTCCTGGGCACCAAATTATATAACTACTCAATCCCCAATAGTGCTAACAAAATGCTGCTGACAACAATAGTAACATACAGTAAATCTATAAATAAATAGTGGCCGCGCTATAGATAACTAACATAAATGTACAACTTTATATTAACACATCATGTGTGTATTCAAACACAAGATGCATCCCCTAAAGAATTAACGTGGGTGTGACGTAACGCAAAGGGCGGAGCACACTTTACTTCATTTGTAAATAACTTTGCAATGCTTTGTACAAAAATCATAATTTTAGTGTTGTTTACAGAATACATTTTTTTATGTGCAGTAACACTATTTATGTTTAAACTAAGGCTTAATGTACACGGGACGTTTTACAACCTATCCTGAATAATTTAACTTGACAGATAGTAACCGAGGTTTAAAAACATACATTTTGCTGCTTTTACATGCTGCGTTTAGCCGCGTTTGCGCTTAGAAGCGGTTTTTTTAAATAGTCACAAATTAAAAATGCCTATAAACGAAACGCAGCTAAACGCAAGTTACCACGTATACATGTGTTTACAAGCTGTTACAGGCGTTTGGCGTTTCGAATGCCTCTTAACATCCATCCTGAATGCATTTGTTTGCTTTCCAAAAAATGCTTCTAAACGCAACTGTCTAGAAATGACTATAAAGGACCCTGTGTACATGTACTGATAAGATAACATAGAGGAGAGTTCAGGGGCAGCTGAAAAAAACGCCCAGCTGCTCCTAAACGTCCGTTTACAAGCAGCTGTGTACATGAAGCCTAACACTGCTCAAAAAAAAATTGAAAAATGCTTTTTGTTTAGTTTCATTACATTTAATTGTCTAAGGATTGCAAAAAAAAATATTGTTGTGGGACAATATTCACAAAAAGAAAGCCTTGTTTGTCCTTAAAAAAGGACGCTGTTATCTTCAGTTATGACAAAGTTATCGCCAAATTAACAGGTTCATAGCAAAAATTTGAAAATTGCTCTGGTCCATAAGGGGTTAACAGCCAAAATAGTCAAGTAAGGTGAAATAGAGAGGAATGATGTGTAGTGAACCCATTCTCACTTAAGCCTTTTAATTTTGTAACGGAAAACCACTTATTGTATATGACTAGATGTTTGATGTGAACCAATTCAGTTTACCTAATCATCTTCATGTGAGTATAGAAACTCAATCTCCCACCAGGGTCGGGCCCAGCCACAAGCTGTAATCATCCTTCTTGTTACTGTCATGCTGCATTGCACAGGTAGTAGGTTTCTTTGCATTTCAGACCTTAACCGATTTGTGCTCCTCATTAAGTAATTTGGTTTTTAAAGCCAAGCCCAGAGAACCAGGTATAGTGTAATACTGCAGTAGAGCCCATGAATTGTCAGCCAGGGGTACACCAGGACATTTTTATGGGGGAAACCTGTGCTCCACACAAATGTATACCCTATTCCACCTATCAGCTATGACTTTCTACATAATAGAGAAAATTGAAGGTATGAAACTTTTTCATCCTGTAGCTGCTTGCTGCTCAGCCCACACACAGGTATAATTGGTTGGTGTCATTTGTCAGATAGGATAGGAAGAAAGAAATTAGTATAATAGGGGCCATTTGTTTCTGAAGCTGGCCATAAACTAGAAAATAATCCTTTGAAAGCTTATGTTTTGGGAACATTTGGTAATTTTTTTTAATTTTTAGTGCGGTCAAAATTATTTTAGTTTTTAACCTCAGTAAAGAGAAAATGCAAGAGTAGGGTGGGGTTTTTTGGGACAAATTAATTTCTAACAGTGAATTTGGTTTTCATTCTGGAAAACGGAAAATTTATATCAAATACTTACCGTAATTTTCCTTTCCTGATGGACTCCATGGCAGCCTACGTATGGGTTAATCCCGCCTCTCATACCTCATAGGACCCCACTCCCATAAATCTTTGCTTCTAGTCAGAGACTGTGTTCCGTAACTTAGCCTACTCCAGCAAATGGGAGGGAACTCCTGCTGCCATGGAGTCCATCAGGAAAGGAAAATTACGGTAAGTATTTGATATAAATTTTCCGTTTTCCTGACAGACTCCATGGCAGCCTACGTATGGGAAATAACTAGCCATACACACCCGGGTGGGTAATTGCTGGATAAAGAACAAAAAGGTTTAATTGGCACCATCAACAGATAATACGTGCAAACCAAAGTTAACCGTAGACAAAGAAACCGGTTCTACACAATAGTGTGTCATAAAAGTGGAGACACATGTCGGGATGCTGCCCACAATGTAGAGACGCTCCTGGTAGAATAAGCGGTTACCGCCTCCGGAGGAGCCAAACCCTTAGACCTGTAAGCCCATTGAATAGCTTGAACGATCCATGCTGCGATGGTTCTAGAGGAAGCCCGTGAACCCTTGTTCTTGCCGTGAAAAAGCACAAACAGATGATCAGACTGGCGGAAAGAAGCTGTGGCTTCTAGGTATTGCTTTAGAATCTGCCCAACATCTAGAGGGTGAACATTAGAGTCCTCAGTGGATCTGAAAGTAGGGAGGACAATCTCCTGATTTTCATGGAAGATGGTTGTTACTTTTGGATTCGATCCTAACATGGGGATCAAGACAACTCGATCTGGGAAGAAGGTAAGAAAAGGTTCTTTGCAACCTAGAGAACCAATCTCGGAAACCCTCTTGGCCGATGTTATGGCCACTAGAAAGACCACTTTGAGAGAAAGCTCCCTAATTGATGATTGATCCATATGCCGTATCTCCTTTTCTGAGAAGAAATCCAAGACGAGAGGAAGATCCCATTTAGAGAATCTTGGTCTTTTCTGAGGCCTAAGCCTTATTGCTCCCTTGAAGAACTGCCTAGTAAGGGGGTGTCTGGCCCATGATACGCCTGTGAAGGCTGAGATTGCCGAAACCTGGACCCGTAAGGAACTCACCGATAGGGACAGATCCAGACCAGTTTGTAGAAAACCAAGAATGTCCTGAATCCTTGGATTACTACAGGAACCATTGGTAGAAATCACATAATCCCCAAACTTCGCCCAAATCCACTGATAAACTCTGTTGGTGCCCGCTCTTCTGGCATTCAACAATGTAGCAATAGCCGTACTTGGGCAACCTAGTGCTTCCAACCTTCTCCTCTCAACCACCAAGCCATCAGATGGAGCTGGGATGGACAAGGGTGAAGAGACGCTCCCTGCAGCAGGAGATCTGGCCTGGACGGGAGAGGGACCGGCTCTCGGTAACTGAGCTGCATCAGGAGAGGAAACCATGGCTTGTTGGGCCAGAACGGAACAACTGCCAGCACCTCGACATCCTCCCACCTGAGCCTCGAAAGGAAACGAAGAATGACTGGAACTGGGGGAAAGGCATAGGCCCTGTGGAATTTCCACTGGTCCGTCAGGGCATCCACTCCGAAGGCCTGGGGACAACGACACCTCGCGTAATATTTCCCCAGCTTGAAATTGCATGGGGATGCGAACAGATCCACTTCCGGCATCGTCCCTAGAGACAGGAGCCAATCGGAAAACTTCGGTGTGGAGGGACCACTCGTTGTTGTCCAGGGTGACTCTTGAAAGGAAGTCCGCTTGGACATTTTGAATTCCTGGGAGATAAACAGCGGATAGATTTGTTAAGTTCGTCTGGGCCCAGGACATGATCGGGCTTACTTCCCTCAGTAAGGAGAGACTGCGGGTGCCCCCCTGTCTCTTGATGTATGACACTGCGGTCGTGTTGTCCAGTCTCAGGAGGACTGAGGCTCCTGATATCAGATGGAGAAAAGCTTGAAGGGCATGGAAGGCAGCTCGAAGCTCCAGGACATTTGAGACTATCCCTTGGGATGGGAAGTCCCACCTGCCTTGGGCTATCTCCGTCAGACAGAGAGCGCCCCAACCTCTGTTGCTCGCATCCGTTGTCACTGTAATCCAGGAGACAGGTGCTATGGAGTGACAATTGAGGAGGTTTTTCCGTAGCAGCCACCAGGGGAGGCCCTCCCGCATGGAGGTGGTTACCCGCACCAGTTGGTCTCGAGACCCTGGATCCCATTGCTGGAGAAAACCCTTCTGAAAGGGCCGCATTTTCCATTGCGCCCACCTCACCATGGGGGCTGTGGCTACCATAGTGCCGATTATTTTGAGACACTGAGAGGCTCTGAGGAGAGTTGCTGACAATGCTAGGCGAATTCTCTCTTGAATTACCGGAATCTTCTCCAAAGGAAGAGAGATGGTGCTCTCCACTGTGTTGAATAGGGCTCCGAGGAATACTAGAGCTTGTGTCAGAACTAGGTGACTTTTCTCTCTGTTCAATAGCCAACCGAACTCTGTCAGAGTAGATATGACTTGATCCCGATGTGACAATATCTGTTCCCTGTCCTGAGACAGTAGGAGTAGGTCGTCTAAGTAATGGTGTAACCGAATGCCTTTGACCCGGATTAGAGCTACCACAGCCAATAAGAGCTTCGAAAACACTCGAGGCGATGTTGTGAGCCCGAATGGGAGACAAGTGAATTGGAGATGCCTCTGGCCTACTGCAAATCGGAGATACCTCTGGAAATCTTTTGCGATCGGCACATGAAAGTAGGCGTCTTTCAGGTCTATGGAGACCATCCAATCTCCTGGTTGTACTGTTTGTCGGATTGTCAGCAGGGTTTCCATCTTGAATTTTTCCTTGATGAAGGAATTTAGATGTGTCAGGTCGATTACTGGTCTCCAAGAGCCATTCTTTTTGAGGACCATGAAAAGGGGGGAATAAATTCCAAGAAATCTTTCTTCTGATGGAACTTGAATGGCGGCCCCCTGGGCAATCAGTGAGTCTGTATAAGATAGAAGAATTTGTCTTTTTTCTTCTGAGTGCGGAAGGACCATAGGCACAAACCGGTGAATGGGTGGATTGGTGAAAACCCAAGTGTGACCTGAGGAGACCGTTTTGATGGTCCAGTAATCTTGAATCGAGGCTGCCCAGACGTGCTGATACCGGAGTAAACGAGCCCCTACTTGCACTACCTGGACAGGCGTCGTATCAAAAGGACTTGGAAGTCTCCCGACCACTTGACGGGGCTGACTTTGAGGATTTTTGGCCTGAAGGCTGGCCTCTCCTCCAGTTTTTCCTAAACTCCCGACCAGGTCTGTAGCGACGAGCATCTCTAGCGCGTTCTGGCTCTTGTCTGGGTTGAGTCCTTCTTTGGTTAAGGCTACGACGGTCCTGGGGTAAGAATCCTGACTTGCCCCCAGTAGCACGGGAGATAGCAGAATCCAGTTTATTTCCGAAGAGTGAGGAGCCTTCAAAAGGAATCCTGCACCAGGCCTGTTTAGAGGCAGGGTCTGCAACCCATGGGCGTAACCAGAGGGCACGTTTTGCTGTAACTGATGAAAGCATGACACGTGCCACAAGACGAATAATGTCGATGGATGCTTCTCCCAGGAAGACCGAAGCCAGCTTCAGCTCATGTACTAGAGAGCTCTTGAATAAGTCCTCAGACACACTTCCTAAAGCTGCACCCACATCATCCGTCCAAGACTCCATAGCTTTTGACAAAGCTGCGAGGGCCAGAGCCGGTTTACAAGCCATCCCCGCCGTGATATAGATACGTTTTAAGTCCGTATCAATCTTCCTCTCTAGACCATTCTTAAAAGAGACGGTATCCTCTAGAGGGAGCGTAACATGTCTCACCAGCCTCATGAGAGCTGCATCGACAAGGGGGGCTGATTCAAGATGTTTTACTTCATCGTTCTTGAAAGGATACATCTTTGCAATCTTGGAAATGAAAGAGTTTTTCCTATCAACTTTACCCCATTCATCCGAGATAATTTCACCCAGTTCACCCAGGAAGGGGAAGTTCGGGCGATCCTTCTTAAGGTGCTTAAAGTATTTCCTCTGTTTAGAGGGTGCTTCTACTGGTTCCTCCCATCTCAATGCGTCTTTAACCGCTCTGACCAACTGGGGAACCAGGGAGAAGTCAAAACCTGCACCAGGTTCAATTATCTCTGCTTCGCTGTCCGAGGAACCGCTAAAAGAGAGACTATGATGAGATGGGCCCGGAACTTCGGACTCAGTTTCTTCAGCAACTGGAGCTATAACAGAAGGAGGAATTACTGCCCGGTCAAAATCTGCTTTGTTAAGAGATTCTTGGACCACTTTCCTGACCAGAGCTTCCACTTGCTGGTCCTCAGCTCCTCTTTCCTTCGTGGCTCTCGAAAAGCACAACTCACAGAGAGATTTACCCTCTGGGACCTGAGTTTTACATCCCCAGCAAGCTTTCCTCTCGGAGCGGCTGGAATGGCGGGGGGAATGATGGCTAGATTTAGACCTTGACCCCTCTTTGCGGTGTCTGGAAGATGACCTAGTACGTCTAGAACCCGACGTAGACTGGTGATGTTGAGACCTAGACTGGTCTTTTTCTTTATGTGCAGATAGCTGTGGTTCAGACCTAGAAGGGCTGAAGGGGGAGAAAAGAATACTTTGTTCCTAAATAGTACCCCAAACAATACAGGCAGAATGAAAATAAAAATACTTCATCCTACCTGCGGTGTAAGGGTTGGCCACTAGGGGGCGGTGACACATCCATGGAGACAGAAACAAAGGACTGCAAACACAATCAATAAGAAACCAATAACTAATTATGTATACTTTCACTTTCTCTTTCCCCTATTTGGAGAAAGAGACCTAGACACAGGAAGGTACAGCAAAGCTCCTTACCTCAGAAGCCAGAGAGATGGACACAGGGAAGCCGCTGCCTGAGCGAAAGAGCAACCCAAACCATAGCTGTATGTGACAGCTATTTGAATCTGCCGCCTGTGATGACGTCATCGCGGCCACAGCGTCCCTACGCTGTGACCGACACCGCTCCACGGCGCTCGCGCGCATGCGCAGTCGCCGTCATCATGCGCGGACTGCGCAGGTGCGAACCAAGCCTCGATCTCAATCGAGACTTCGCAGCTGCGCAGTCGGAGCGGGGAAGCGGCGGACTGGAACGCAGATGCGTCCCAGCCGCCATGGCCACTAGGAAAAGCATTTTAAGACAAAACAACGCACACAACAGGCTGCCAAAAATTCATAAACAGAAGAGCATACATTACCACGGCACCTGACGGGATCCATCCTGGAAATGGGAGCAAGAGGAGCGCTCACCGCACGACCGGGGTAATAATAAAGGAGGCCTCCCGCTAATAGCTGGGACGATTGGCCGAGATGCCGCTTCCCAGCCAATGGCCGGTATAATCAGCTCTTCCAGGCATCAGAGTAAACCCCGTATGTCCGCCCTGCTAATAGCTGGGGAAGCTGGACTCCAATAAGACACCGCCATCATCAAACACGTGCGAACCACCAGGACTGGATCAACAAAACTTCATAAGGTAAGAGATACACCTTGGTCCTAGGAGGAGGACAAAAAAGGAACACAGTCTCTGACTAGAAGCAAAGATTTATGGGAGTGGGGTCCTATGAGGTATGAGAGGCGGGATTAACCCATACGAAGGCTGCCATGGAGTCTGTCAGGAAATTACATTTATATACATAAATAAATTGAATATAAAAGCAAACAGAATTTTGAAGTACTTTTGAACAACATTCACCAAGTCATTAAATATACTGTGAGAATTTTAGTATGAATGTTGTATGAACGTTTGCTCGAAAAACCTACTAGTTTATGGCAAGTTTGAGATTTTCCTCCCCAGGTAAAAGGTTAATATTGTATTCTGGTATATGCATGTGGTTAACACATATAACAAAGTAGCCCTGGGGAAGGCAAAGCAACCCCCTATACCCAATACTAATTCTAACCCTTCAGATAAACAATGCTTCAAAGAGTTTTGACCTGCAGACCTGCCAGACCTGATAAGAAAATGCATAAAACCAACCTTTGCAATAAAATGAAGAGATAATCTATGATCAGGGATTACCTTATGTAAAAAAAAAAAGAAAATTAAAATAGTCTGTGCATCTGGAGCTGACATATGACCCAAACTTTATGGACACCTTACAACCCCCCAAATAAGCATGCTGCAAATCCCATTCCTCAACCATAGGCATTGACATGGGCTATATCACTTTGAGGCTATATCTCTTCTGGAGGGGCTTTCCGAAAGTTTTTAAGATTTTAAGATCAACCATGGCTTGATTAAAAGTGTGTTCTTCATACGTTCTTATTGACAATCCAATGGAAAGGTAGTAACATCACAAACTTGGTAATAACAGCCTTCTAATTGCTTTTGTATAGAAAAATATGGAGAATACATTTTAAGTAAATAAGCCAGAGAGTATAGCAGAGTAAAGCTCTGGAACCTTGATGCAACTTGCAGACAGTAATCACCCCAAGCTGATTCTCTCCACTCCCCTCCCCCATAGAAGTTGAATTTAGGTTTTTATTGATTTAAATCACATTCCTATACCCAGTATTCCTGCAATTTACTATTTTGGTGAGCTATTTTGCTGCCTTATATTTTTTTAAGTCTTGCTACAGTATTTAAACTTTACAATGATATACAAAAAGATTATATTGTGTATAAGTTATGTATATTTTTATGCAACTGAATTTCTATTTATGCATGATATTTAACACTTGTATTTGAATTGGACTTGTGCATGAACTGTATTTCCATTCCTGGGTGTTTTTAATAAAGCTTTGTAATAAATATTGCATAGTACCTTCTATCAAAACGGAATTAAAACCAGATGACATTTTAATAAGGTTACATACATCCCACACATCTTTTTTAGGGGGCTTTAGATGAATACACAAGTTTATCATTAACATTTTTATACTGATTACACAGTAGCCTGCAAGTACTGTTTCAGTTATTGGTTTTATGTTTTCTTAATTTTTTTTCTATTCCAGATCCAGCTGTGTGCTGTAGAATTCCTTATAGCTATTGAATTCTATTTACTGACAAAAACATCATTGGATCTTCTACGTAACAAAGAACAAGCAACCGTACAGGAAATCAATCAATTTGTAGTCCTGAGCTCTGTGTCGTTCTTTTCACTCTCTAGGCTGCTGCTAAGGGAATGTGTTTCTGCTCCATTAGGTTTTCCACTGAAATATGTGAGAATCACCTCCATGTGTAGCAGTAAACCATCTCGACAGGTATGAAATATTAACTTCCTCATGCAACCTGCTAGTGTTGCATCTCAAGCTGTGTGTTCCCATACATTACTCACAGCACATCATACAATTCTGTTTTGAACTGCCATAAGAATTAGGGATACATTCAGAAAGGCAATAAAAAATACCCACTATTGCAGCTGTGTATTCATAAAAAAAAAAATTACATGTATTTTTAAATGCAACTAGTGTAAGAATCTTAATTTGCTTTTATATCAGCTTTCTGTCACCCCCTGCCCATCAGACTGGGATAGGGTGGCATTAAGAGCTATTCAGGCTCTATTGAAGTGCACATGTGTCAACAGGAAATATATTGAAATGAGAAGATAGCAGGACCATCCCAGTTGTGGAGTTCAGATTTGTTTATCCTCATTTTTGTGTCTTTTTATGTTGTTCTTTAATTCACTGCTAAACCGATTATCCTATTACATTATTATTGCATGTCATGACCTTAAAACAGGGGTCCCCAATCACCGGGCCGTGGCCTCTCTGCAGCTGGGCCGCAGGACAGGTGAGGCATGGGAGCCAGGCGTGCGGCATGTTGGAGCCAGGCGGGCAGGCGGCATGAGATCCAGGCGAGCGGCATGAAACCAGGCGGGCAGGATATCGGAGCCAGGCTGGCGGGCTGCATGAGAGCCAGGCGGGTGGCATGAGAGGAGGGCGGCATGTCGGAGCCAGGCGGGCGGCATGAAAAAGCCGGTGTTCTCTCAAAATAGCGGGGTGGATGAGAGAAGCGTGTGGGCAGATGAGACAAGCGGGCGGTGAGAGATGACATCATCTCTCTCTGCCCGCCCCGCATCACCACTCTTCCGCCCTCACAGCCCAGCCTCTTCAATGTTGGAGGTGCAGCGAGGAGCAGAGATGACACCATCTCTCACCGCCCGCCCGCATCTCACTCTCCTTCTCTCACTCAGAACTGGCCACTGCACAGAACTGGCCTCTGTACTAAACTAATTGGGCCAGTGCTGCCACCAATGCAGTGGCAATACACATCTGGTGGCAGTGGCAGGTGACACTCAACATCTGGTGGCACTGGCAGGTGACGTGGCAAGTGACAATCCACATCTGGTGGCACTGGCAGGTGAAGTGGCAAGTGACAATCCACATCTGGTGGCACTGGCAGGTGTCGTGGCAAGTGACAATCCACATCTGGTGGCACTGGCAGGTGACGTGGCAAGTGACAATTCACATCTGGTGGCACTGGCAGGTGACAATCAACATCTGGTGGCACTGGCAGGTGACGTGGCAAGTGACAATCCACATCTGGTGGCACTGGCAGGTGACGTGGCAAGTGACAATCCACATCTGGTGGCACTGGCAGGTGACATGCCAAGTGACAATTCACATCTGGTGGCACTGGCAGGTGACGTGGCAAGTGACAATCCACATCTGGTGGCACTGGCAGGCGACATGGCAAGTGACAATCCACATCTGGTAGGAGGCAACATGGCACGTGACAAGCTGCATCTGGTGGCAGGCGACACGCCCAGGGCTCCCACTGATTCTGCCTTATGGTGAGTTGAACAATTTCATAGTATATTACCATGTAGCAATATTAATAATGCGCTTCAATCACCCTGACACCATAACAACCATGGTGCCGGGATGAATGAAGCGCCAACACCAGCCATTGCCCCGACAAATTGCCCGCGAAAAATCACTCCCCCCCCCCCCCCAGGCCTTGGCACAATCTTCATCCATGCAGCCGGTCCCCAATGCCAAAAAGGTTGGGGACTGCTGCCTTAAAATATATCTAAAGCCAAAATTGCAAGTTTTAATTAAGTATGAGAATCTCTGCTTTGTTCTGGGACGCCTTAAGCAAGTTCCTATTGGTTAGTACAATCATGTTGATAGCACTGATTAGTAAGTGCTTGCCATTGCTTGCATTAGGCTGTTACACAGTCTCCAGCATTGTGTAGCATGTCTTAAAGTGCTGAACCCTTATACTAGCTGGAGAGGGCAGCGGAAGATGGGGATTATTTAAGGTGCATGCATTAGGAACCCCGAAGGCTGGGGGGAGCATTGTGAGTTTATTTTTTATGTTTTTGAGAAAAGTGAATTAACCCTGTAAACTTCATCTTCTCACACCCTGCTTAGATCTAATTCCTCAACCTTTTTAATCAATCTTTTCTTGGATTTCCCTGATCATTCTTGCTCCTAATTATCATTGGCACACGCATACAAGGGCGGATTAATGCACAGGCTGGTCTAGGCTGCAGCCTAGGGCCCCACGTGTGCAAGGGCCCCCGATTGGCCATGATATTTTTATTAATTTATATATATTTATGTATATGTAGAATAAAAACCATGCCTGCGTGTTATATGAATACGCCAATAAATGTTTTTTTTACCAACAGGGGGCGGGGATCGGGCGGTCCACCCCGGGTGCCACCCATTGGGGGGGTATCAGGCCAGCTGTACCGCCTCTCCTGGCCCTGGGACAGCGCTGCCAGCATACTTTAAAGTTGAGAAAACATTACTGCCAGCCCTTTCCCATGCACAGCTCCTCGTGTGTCACTCTCAATGTAAATGGAAGTCTCTTAATACCTCAATTAAAGCCGCTCTGTCTGGCCGCTCTCCTCCTCCCGCTCCACTTCCTTCCCGAGTGTAGCCTTTGATTGCAGGAGGAGAGCGGTCATGTGACCGTCAATGAAACAGCAGAAGAGAACAGTCACATGACCGGGTCACGAAGAACGGCGTTAATTGAGGTATTTAGAAGCTTTGATTTACAATGAGTGACACAGGAGGAGCGGTGTATGAGAAAGGGCTGGCAGTGATGTTTTCTCAACTTTAGAGTATTCTTTCCCAGGAGACTGGGGGTCTCCTGGGAGTGCAGGGGGGCTTTATAATGAAAGAGGCCTGTATAATATGCAGGCAAAGGGGTCTGTGTACTATGCAGATGTCTGTGTACTGTGCAGGGAAAGGAGTCTGTGTACTGTGCAGGGAAAGGAGGCTGTGTTATGTGCAGGGGGTCTGTGTCCTGTGTACTGTGTACTGTGCAGGGAAAGGGGTCTGTGTACTGTGCAGGGGGTCTGTGTACTGTGCAGAGGGTTGTGTACTGTGCAGGGAAAGGGGTCTGTGTACTGTGCAGGGGGGCTGTTTACTGTGCAGGGGGGCTGCGTACTTTGCAGGGGGCTGTGGGAAGTTTTTTTTCCTGAAACTTCCCTCTAAATGTTAGGGTGCGTGTTATATGCACTCTGAAAATGAAACAAAGGTGCCACTCTAAGTGCAGTAAAAAAACATGGAGTTTAATAAAACTGTAAAAAGGTACTCACAAAGGTACATAGTCAAAAAGCATGTTGGCAAAAGCTGCCGGATATCCTGGGAGTGAGTCTGGTCCGTTTACTGGATTGCCGTGGTGTCCGATGGACAGGCTGCACCGATGGATGCTGGCACTTCCTGCCATTGGAACGTATGATTGTTCTGCTGTTGATTATTGCTTGCTTTTATGTGCTGCTGTTTATGGTATTTGTATGGCTTTTATTGTATTTGAATATTACACAGCGTTTCGATTGGTCTCTGTCAAGATGTTGTGATTTTGCCTCAGTTAAACAGGAGCTGCTGCAGACGTTTTTGGCCTAACTGTTGGTTTAGAAAGGTAAAATCTGTTACCAGCTTGCAGGTGTATTTTGAATGCTTTTTTTCTGTGTCATTGCTGTTTATAGTAGGCTCATGTCTGAATGTGTTTGGGCTGTAGACCTGGGAGTTGCACTTGAGGCATGTAATATAGATCTACCCTTTTACACATGGCACTAAATAATTTATTTTCTGGTAAAGCATGCTTAGGAGGGAGGGGGCCACACAAAAAGTAGCCTAGGGGCCCATGACCACCTTAATCCTCCACTGCACACATATACCTTGTATTCCCTAAGTTCACCATCATTTCAAGTTTCACTAGTTTGTTCGTCTTTTCGCACTCAACTATTCCCGTTATCACAATAACATCAGCATACACTATGCACTGTACTGTTCTATGCAGTACGAGATTATTTCTTAAAGTGGTTATAAAGTCTTAAGTTTTTCTACTCTAGGTCTGGTGTACTATCCCTAACAAGGCTAAGGGATTGATTTAATAAAGAAATAGTGGCTATTAATGCAGTAAAGTGAATGTTTATTTAGCTTAGTAAAGAAGGAGAAGCTTTATTCACATTGAATACCCAATCATAAGCAAGGGAAATTACAAAAAACAATACAAAATACATTTTCTTGCACAATTTGCACAACCAAAGTGAATATAGCTTCAGCTTATACAGTAATTTAAGTTAATATACACTTTGCAAGGTGAACATGTTGTATTCCTTTAGTAGTAGTATTTCTACATACATATTGTCTTATCCCCTTTTTGTGTATAGATACAAAATACGCTATTCGCCAGTCCTTTGCCCTCTGTGCTCTTGTCTATAGTATACTACAAAGACATATCTTTTTTTCACAATATTTCTCCTACTTTTACCACCATTTCTGTTGTAATTGTATCCTTGCCCAAAGCTCTTTTTTTCTTCAGATCTTTAATCATTTCCATTACCTTGTCTCAAGTAGGTTCTTCCCCTCTAATGCTTCTGTAACATGTCATCTTTCCATTTCATTTTTTCTACCATATTTATCCTCCTTGACTTCTGTGGTATTTCCATTTACTGCAGCATCTCGTCAAATAATTCTTTCCATTTTTCCTTAATGTGCACTCATTTTCACAAACTGTAGCAACTGATTGCACGTCGATTTTCTGCAAGGAAACAGCTTTTAATTGATTCTTATTTTTTTGCTCTGTTTCCCAGTTTCAACATTTTGTTGAAGCAAGCATCACCTCATCCCAGTTTTTTTCTACTCAGTTGCTTCTATCATTTTCCATCTGACCTACAGAGTACATTTTTAGGATATTAGAGGCAGAACCAGGGTAAATAAACCATGGGATACAAGCCCTTCTACTGATTAGGTAATACCACGTGCTTTGCATGTACAGAACCTGTAATTCACTGGACAAGCTGTGCAAAATTGGCAGTAACAATTAATGTACATGAAATATGTAATGTGAACCTCTTCAACATTAAATGTTCACATTGAACTCTTGAAAATAATAATTTTGTCTTTTATTCTTTATGTAATACAATTCTATAATCTTACATTATGTACACATTGTATATATTGGTTTTATACATTTGTACATATGTACGCATGTTTCATACATTTCATACATTTTGTACATATTGTTTGTTTTACCAGATATTTAAAACATAAAGTCACATGTGTATAGGTTAAGTTACACCTCTTTTCCTCCAAATGCATTAGGAGACCTCTTGTATTTTGCAATGCCCTGGAAGTGAACAACCATGTTCACTATATGGAACATTTATGCATTAATGAAATGCATGGTGATCATATTTCCACTTTAACACCCCTTTCAGAAGAGAATAAATTCAGTTCATTTAATCTTGCTGAGGACCTCTATGCCTCTTATCAATTTAGTTGTTCTCCTTACGCTTTCAAGTTCCCCAACACCCTCCTACAGGGGTAAGGATACGTCTCTCACTCTCTCTATCTCTCTTACTGGAGTATTTTAATATAGACTATTTCTCTCTCTCTGGAGCTTTTTAAAATAAGAAAATATTTTGCTTGCCTGAGAAACTGCTGCTTTGCATTGCATGCTTTTATTAAGTTTAGGATATGGGTGTTCAACCCATATGCTTCTCAATTAATAATTTTCCTAGTTGTACTCCCTTAGAATGTATGATGCATGCATGTTTTTAACTCTCAAGTTCATAAGTTTATATGTATCTTTGAAATCTAAACCTTGGGGTACACCACTAATGACCTCAGACCATTTGGAGTATGAATCATTAATCATGATGCCGCGTACACACGGTCGTACTTTTCGTCTACAAAAGTCCAACGGACGCTGACGGACTAAAGCTGGCTGGTAATCCGATCGTGTGTGGGCTTCTCCGGACTTTCAACGTACTTTTTTAGCCTCAAATCCGACGTACTTTAGATTTGAAACATGCTTCAAATCTTTACTTCGTAACTACGACGGACCCCGAAATCCGCTCGTCTGTGTGCTAGTCCGACGGACAAAAAGCCACGCTAGGGCACCTATTGGCTACTGGCTAGGAACTTCCTTATTTTAGTCCGGTGTACGTCATCACGTAAGAATTCGACGGACTTTTGTGTGATCGTGTGTAGGCAAGTCCGTTCGTTAGAAAGTATGCCGCAAGTCCGCCGCAAGTCCGCCGAAAGTCTGCCGGAAGTCTGTCGGACAGGCTGTCTGACTTTTGTAGACGAAAAGTACGACCGTGTGTACGCGGCATTACTCTCTGAACATGGCTTTAAGCTAGTTTTCTGTCCATTGAGTCCGGGTTCACACCTATGCGAATTAGATGTGCGTTTCCTGAATATTAGTCAGAGCCTAAGCAATCCCTGGGGAGGTGTGCCCAGTTGGTCACTGGGAAGCTGAAAAATAGTTTGCAGCCTAGGAGAGATTGTCTTTCCCTAATAAGGAGGGCTCACTGCCTCAGAGGGGGCTGTTGTCCATCTGAGTCAAGTCTTGGATTATGCTGCTGTTCTCAGAGGTCCTGGGACTGGAGACCTGGAAGGGACATGGAACTGGCTCCCAGGCTTCACCAAAAGGATCTGGTGTTTATAAGGATTTTTCTCACTCACCGGGGAAAGTCCGGAGGAAGCCGAAAGGCGGCAGCTGTCCTGGGGACTCTTGAGTAATGACCCTGAACTGATTCCTAGTGATTCCTGGTGATTATGTACCCTTTGGGATATTGTAATCTTTGTAACTTTCAAATGGTGAAAGTGTTAATTCATTTTCTGTATTTTTAAATGCCCTTTTCTTATTCTTTATGGCTTTTTTAACATTGGCCATGAGCCAGGGGTCTTGGAGAGCTCCCCAAAGCATTGGGAAATTAAGCTTTTTTATTTTACCCAGATTTTCTTTCATATGAGCATTGGCATTTACCTGTGCACTGGCATACAGCATAATTCCCTGAGCCTTTTTCACATTTAGAAGAATGGCCATACACACATGCACAAGTAAACGCCAATGCAAAAACCATCAGTGTTTGCACAAGTATGGCAGCATAGAGCCATTCACTTGAATGGGTGGCTGTACACAGCACCTGCAATTCCCCAGACATGGAAAAGCCCTGGGAATTTCACGCTAGAGAACTTTGCAGTCTCTAGATGTCTATGTGCATGAGGCCTTAGGGGTCCTCTTCTTCCATGTATTCTGTCATCGGTCCCAACATAGACAAAGACAGCTAGGTCATTTGTCTATCTGACCCACCACAAGCCTAAAGCTGACACCAGGGAGAAAGCAACAAATTCTGTTAAAGGTGATCTGGGTGAAAAATGATTCTATTACCACTAAGTGTCTTGGCCTTCCTGTATTACTTTCACCATCCCTACTAGATGGGCTACTCTCCCGGATGTTAGTGGTAGCACTGACATCTAGAGCTGTCATCTCTGGGCTGCCTGCTACCTGTTATTCATTCTTTACCCATCTTGACAAATTTGCTTTGATGCTCAAACGCAGGACTAGCCTTCCTTTTGTGTGAACCTCTACCAATTGCTCTACAGTAACTACATTAACCCACCTGATCATCCAGATTTACCCTCCACAATAATCTGATTACTGCCTGCTCTCTGTACACAAAGGTTCTATTAGCATGGGTTCCAAAGGATAGCTGAACAGAAGACTCCTCATGGTTGTAAAGTCTCCTTAATCTTACATTTCACTCTTCCAGATCTCTTAGGCTGGCTGTATACTGATCCAAATTTCCAAACTGGCTGGTTACTACTGGATGTTGATTAGTGTGCAGGCTCCCCCACTCTTCAGAAGTTGTGTAGAAGGGAAATGTTGTAAAATATTCCATTGATCAGTAGCTGCAGCCAATCAGCTGCAGCCGCTGATAGTTACATAATTACATAATTAGTCAGGTTCAACCAATAGAAAAAAAAGGTAAATAAATAAAAAGTTGGTGCTGCTATTAGAATACAATGTTCTGGCAGAGGAGACACTTCCATCCACCTCATTTGTGGTCTGAACCATATGTGGTCAGAGATGTTAAACCACAAAAAAACAAAAATAAAAAAGCCACACGTATAACCACCCAAAGGCTACCTCCTCATCATTTATTGAAACATGGTTAAATCAGCATCAAAAACATATATCTCCTACAGAAAGCCCACCCCCCCAAAAAAAAACATTCCAACCACTACCATCTCCCCTCACACAAAGGTTATGCCCTCCCGTACCCAATTGTCCTGAACCCCTAATACAAAATAAATGCAGCCCCCCAGAAGGAGCTGGGACAGAAGTGATTGTATACAATAGAATCCCCCTTAAGATGGAACCCTTAATCTATATGCACCTGCACGCTGGATGGACCTAAAGTCTGTGTATATCATGGGACCCAGTGGCACCCAGAGGTTCTGTATGAGGTAGTTCTGCACCTTAAAGCCACAATGGGCGAATGCAGTGCAACACCTCAATACATACGGTCCTATGACTGAAACCACAATGCATTTTGCTAACCAGAATATGACGTTCCTGACGGCATGAGCGATGCACTACCCATCCACAGGCAGAAGGTAAGAGATCATGTGCTCTATCTGACATATAACTTAGTGACAGGAAGAGAGCCCAAAAGTCCTGATGAAGAGCAGAATGAAACATGTAGACAAAGGGATGGACCCCCTGATGTACCACACGCTTCAGCTATCCTTTGGAACCCATGCTAATAGAACCTTTGTGTACAGAGAGGTGGTAGTGGTGGGAATATTTTTTTTTGGGGGGGGTGGGCTTCCTGTAGAGGATATATGTTTTTGGTGCTGTTTTAACCATGTTTCAATAAATTATGAGGTAGCCTTTGGGTGGTTATACGTGTGTCTTTTTTATTTTTGTTCAGCATTCAGGTTCAGTATTTATAGTGAATACACCCTCCCCTTATTTGTGGGTGGCACCCCCATATATATCTTAGTATGGTCAGGCTCCCAGTACCATGGGTTTTTTGTATGGTCAGAGATGTTACCCTGGATCCCCCAGCCATTCAAATGTCATTTAGCAGAAGTATTTATTATTTTTATTTTTTTACAAGTACTTTTACTGTTGCCCTTTTACTTCCTGCTAAAGGGTATTTAACCACTAACCACTTCTGGCCCGCCCTATAGCGGATTGACGTCCGGGAAGTGGTTCCGTTATCCTGACTGGATGTCATATGACGTCCAGCAGGGTAACATGCAGCCATGTGCCCGCGGGGGGCGCGCATCGCGGCGATCGGTGGAGCGGTGTGTCAGCCTGACACACCGCTACACCGTTCTTGGTAAAGAGCCTCCGGCGGAGGCTCTTTACCACGTGATCAGCCATGTCCAATCACGGCTGATCACGCTGTCAATAGGAAGAGCCGTTGATTGGCTTTTCCTCACTCGCATCTGACAGACACGAATAGAGGAGAGCCGATCGGCGGTTCTCCTGACAGGGGGGTCTGCGCTGATTGTTTATCAGCGCAGCCCCCCCCCCTCAGATCACCACACTGGACCACCAAGGATCGCCACTAGGACCACCAGGGAAGGGGCAACATGTGGATGGCCAGGTATGTACCCCATGGCCATCCACATGTGCCCAATGTGCCCAATCTGTGCCAATCAGTGCCCACAAATGGGCACTGATTGGTACCATTATGTTTTAGCTATGCCCAGCAATGCCACCAATAAATTTTATCAGTGCCACCAATCAGTGTCATCAGTGCCACCTGTCATTGCCCATCGGTGCCACCTGTCAGTGCCCATCTGTGCCCATCAGTGCCCACCTATCAGTGCCCATCAGTGGCACCTATCAGTGCCACCCATAAGTACCCATCAGTGCCACCCATATGTACCAATAAATGCCACCTACAAGTGCCCATCAGTGCCGCCTATGAGTGCCCATCGGTGCACCTATGAGTGCCCATCAGTGCCGCATACCAGTGCCACCTATCAGTGCCCATCAGTCCCACCTATCAGTGCCCATCAGTGCCGCCTATCAGTGCCCATCATCAGTGCCCATCAGTGCCACCTCATCAGTGCGCATCAGTGCCGCCGTATCAGTGCCCGTCAGTGCAGCCATATCAGTGCCCATCATTGAAGAAGAAAACGTACTTATTTACAAAAAATTTTAACAGAAACTAAGAAAAACTTGTTTTTTAAAAAAAATTTCGGTCTTTTTTTATTTGTTGCGCAAAAAATATAAACCGCAGAGGTGATCAAATACCACCAAAAGAAAGCTCTATTTGTGGGAACAAAATGATAAAAAATTTGTTTGGGTACAGTGTTGCATGACCACGCAATTGTCATTCAAATTGTGACAGCGCTGAAAGCTGAAAATTGGTCTGGGCGGGAAGGTGTCTAAGTGCCTGGTATTGAAGTGGTTAAAAAAAAATATGTGTACATGTCTCCTATGGAAGTACCAAGCTACCCATGCTTTTTTTTTACCAAAAGCTTGCAAACTGGCCTTGAAAACGCCAAAGATTCATCTCCCATAGACCTCAATGGAGTTTGGGTACTATTTTCAGGAAATGTTCCATGTGTTCGACAAACATCCAACAAACTGAAATTTGCTTGGTTCTCTAATCACTAGGAAACCATCCAAAAATGTCCAAAAAAGTGGAATAGATGCACATCTTTTCTAACTAAGGATAGTTATAGGGCGTACACACAGTCGGACTTTGTTCGGACATTCCGACAACAAAATCCTAGGATTTTTTCCGACGGATGTTGGCTTAAACTTGTTTTGTCTACACACGGTCGCACAAAGTTGTCGGAAAATCCGATCGTTCTAAACGCGGTGACGAAAACACGTACGTCGGGACTATAAACGGGGCAGTGGCCAATAGCTTTCATCTCTTTATTTATTCTGAGCATGCGTGGCACTTTGTCCGTCGCATTTGTGTACACACGATCGGAATTTCCGACAACGGATTTTGTTGTCGGAAAATTTTATCTCCTGCTCTCCAACTTTGTGTGTCGGAAAATCCGATGGAAATTGTCTGATGGAGCCCCCACACGGTCGGAATTTCCGACAACACGCTCCGATCAGACATTTTCCATCCGAAAATCCGACCGTGTGTACGGGGCATTAGAGTTCCACGTTAAGACCAAACAAAGGGAACTACTTTAAAAATCAGTATGGTTCTGGTGTGTACTGGATTTTCCTATGCCTCCACTATCTCAAAAAGTAATTTTTTCGCCACCCTAGCCTGGTGAAATTGACCTCCCACCATGTCAATACAGTAGAAGCTAAGTAATATCCTTGCTTTTTATATTAACTACTTTCAATGTAATGCCTACATCTTTATCCTGTCCAGGACTAATGTTTCAGGGATGGGGGTTTGGGAAGGGGGGGCAGTGGGAATGTTTTCCATGTCTTCATTTTGTGACTTTCAACAGCAAAATAAATGACTCTCTTCTGGCATCATTATACTACTCTTCATCTTAGTACTCTTATGCTGCGTACACACAACCGGACCTTTCGGCAGAAAAGGTCCAATGGAATCATTCCGTCGGTCATTACGATCGTGTGTGGGCTTCATCGGACCTTTTCTGTCGAAAATTCTGATGGACCTTAGAAATAGAACATTTCAAATCTTTCTTGTGGCCTCCTTAAATGGTGGCAATACAGTGCAAACTGTGATCACAATGAGAAATCATCTGGCAACTGTGATCACAATGAGAAAAAACAGAGGTGTTCATCTGGCAACTGTGATCACAATGAGAAAAAGCAAGCAAGGCAATCAGAAGGCTGGAGACCTCATTGGCCATGACCTTGCTACTGACGTGATTCCGCTACAGCAGAAGGAGATCACAACACAAGAGGTGAGGAGCGATCTAGCGATACCGATACAGCCTACGATAGATGGATTTGAGAAACATCAGGAGTCCCTTTTGAAATCAAGATGCAATGATGCATTGGGAATAGAAAAGATCGGTACCAATATAACCAAATCCAAGGTTGAGATTCCTTTTTTTGTGCAAGGAGCTGCGGGAAGAACGAAACCCGCAGCGCAGAAAAGCATCGCATTTCGACCTCTATCATCCCCGAACACCAGGAGGCAACTAAAACAACGAGAAGAGGGTGTAGGGGAGGGCGGAAATCCAAAGAGAGATCAAAAACATCAGAGAGCCACTCAACTATAAAAATTTTCAATTTGTCCAAATGTGAGTTCCTTGACACAGAGCTTGAATTGCTTAGAAGGGGGCTCAATTATGCTCCTGAGAGCTCTCCAAACCTGTTTGAGCTCTTTATCGATCTCAATAAGTTTGTGCGGAATCTCACTGTGAAGCGCCATTTTAGGTTGAAGGAACTAAATGGAACGACAAATGAGGGTCCAGAAACGACTATCCCCATTGCCCATGCTGAACCTCTTGACAAGGAGATATTGGAGATTTTGGAGGAGCTGTACCTGGAAGGTGGTCAAGAATCTGTGGGAGTCTCTCCTCCCCTAACCCTGGAGGGTGGGACAATTAACACTAATTTCAGACCAAAATCCAGCTTCTATCCCCACTGGAACAAGGGGAATTTTTTACCCACGTTCTATGAAGTAGTGATGGAGGAATTCAGGAAAATCTGTGGGGACAATAAACGGAAGTATACTAAAGACCACGGAGCTAGCTTGGAGGGCCCTTTGGATAGTTTGAAAAAGAACTCTGAAATAGTCATAAGAAAAGCAGACAAAGGTGGAGGTCTGGTGATTCAAGATAAAAAAGAAAGAAGGACGGCGCCCTCTAAGTGCAGCATGTATGTTAAAAATATTTATTACAATAGATAAAAACACTCACATTTGAGTTGCTAAAAACCAGCATGTAAAGTAGTTTCATCCGCGTGCTCTCGGGGGATGTGGGTGTCACGGGCCAGTGGAGGGGTTCCTGGGATGTGGGTCCTGTAACCTGGGTCCTGGTAGCTGTTCCGGTGGTGCCGAGGGTCCTCAGAGCCTCTGGGCGGCCAGGATGTCGGTCATGGATCCTCCGTGGAGCGCCGTGCTGACCTGCGTCTTCACTTCCGGGAGCGGGGTGAGGCGGGCGGTGCTTCGCGTTCGGAGCAGGCGTGCTCATTCATCAGGCTATGCTGGTGGCCATATTCAGTGTGGGAATTTATACCATAGGCAATGGGAGGGGTGGAGAGGTAATTGAGAGGAGGGCGGGACTATGTATAATGATTGGGCACGTAGGTAACCATGGAGATGGGGTGTACACAATGTGGAAGGGGAGTGAAGGGAGACAGGGAGTGGGCGGGGCGGAGAGTGAGGAGGGGGGGAAAACAGGAGATATGCAAATGAGTGTGTTGTGGTAAGAACATATATGTGTGTATATGGAATGTGGGGTAAGGAGAAGGCGGTCTATAGGAAGAGGAATGTTGTATTGATCATAGTGGACGGGAACAAAATATATATACATATATATATATATATATACATATATACATACATATACATACACACATATCCATATATATACACATATACATACACGTCAACATATATGGGAAGGGAATACAAAAATGCAGAAAATGGTATATAATTAAATAGGTATATAATTATAGGGAGAGATTGGTGGTATATATGAGAAGAAATGACGCAATGATGGAAAAGGGATAAAACATGTACAATGTATATACGTGTGTAAACACAAAGAACCGTTTAAAAAGGATCCCTTCACACACACATACACATATATACACATTTAAATGACGCGTAAGATTGGGACAAAAGAAGGGGGGTAGTGTGTTTCCAGACGGGTATTTGGGAATGAGAGGAATGTTATAGGAAAATACCCGAACTTGTTGTGAAACATTAACTACTACCATCAAGTTCCCCCTCTCAGGAACCCCCAACCCACCCCCTTTGCCCCACCATTTTTAGTTATATGTACTCGGCTACCTCCATTGTGCGCCATATTAACCCCTTGATCGTTTTTTTTTACTGGTGATTCAAGATAGAGATCAATATCTAGAGGAAGCATATAGACAGATTGGTGATACCAACACCTATGAGAGACTTACTTGGGATCCTACAGTTAACTATAACATGGAATTAAAAGCGCTTCTGGATAAAGCATTATCAGATCAAGTCCTGACTAAAAACGAGTACTACTTTTTGTATTCCAAGCACCCAGTGGTCCCCCACTTCTACCATATCCCAAAGATACACAAAGATATGGAGAAGCCCCCATGAAGACCCATTATAGCAGGGATCGACAGCTTGACCAGTAATCTGGGCAACTATATCGATTACTTCCTCCAGGGATTGGTAGTTAACCTGCCATCATACATTAAGGATTCAGGCCATGCTCTAGAGGTACTTAGTGCTTATACTTGGGAGCAGGGCTATAGATGGTTATCACTCGATGTGACATCTCTATACACCTCTATCCAGCATGAGTTCGGTCTTAGAGCTATCGAATATTTTGTAGCAGAAGCACACTTATTTGATCCCAGGCAAGCTCGTTTCATTTATGAATGCATCGAGTTCACTTTGACCCACAATTACTTCACTTTCTTGGACAGGCACTATAGGCAGATAAGGGGTACAGCTATGGGTGCAAGGTTCGCCCCCAGCTATGCGAACCTGTTTATGGGTTATTGGGAACTCAACTACATCTGGGCCAATAACCCTTATGGGAAGAACCTAGTGTTGTACTCGCGGTACATAGATGATATTCTTATCATCTGGAGTGGTACCGATGAGGAGCTGAAAGGATTTCTAGCACATTGTGCAGGAAACCCCTATGGGATTTCCTTTACATATGTGGTGGACGATAAGTCCCTGATTTTCCTGGACCTAGAGCTACAGGTGGACGACACTGGGGCTATCTTCTCAAAAACCCACTTCAAACCGAGCGCCGGTAATTCATATCTCCACGCCCGGAGCCATCATCACCCTAGATGGATTAGGAATGTCCCCTTTGGTCAGTTTTGCAGGCTTAGGCGAATCTGCACCCTGAAGCAAGATTACGAAGAACAAAGCCTTGTCCTTAAGAACAAGTTCAAGGAAAAGGGCTATGAAGAGGAGCATATAGAGGAGGCATTCCAAAAGTACCTTGTGCTGTACGACAATACTTGTGTTGGGGAAGAAGAAAAAAAAAAAAAGATAAACCCTCATGTGGACGAACGACCACAAGTACGGTTTTGCACTAGGTATAACAACAAGGCCCCCATAATACAAAAAAACCTCAAAAAGAATTGGAGAATCCTTGAATCAGATCCCATCTTAAAGACAAGCCTTCCTTCGCATCCTAATTTGGTCTTTAGGAGACCGAAGGACCTTAGGAGCATTATTGCCCCTAGTAGGGTGAGAAAACAAAGAAATGGAGGACTCAGCAGTACCTGGAGTACAATTTTTGACCAGAAGGGCAGCTACAGATGTGGGAGCAGCAATTGTGGGAACTGCGTGCATATGTGCCACAGAAAGAAAGAAGTCTTTGGAACAGACGGTAGGGTCCACAAGATTAAGCAGTTCATTAACTGCAATACTCCGTATGTCATCTACGGTCTTCTGTGCCCTTGTGGCCTCCTTTATGTTGGACGGACGTCAAGAGTCATGAGGATAAGAATGAACGAGCACAGGAGTAGTATCCTGACGGAAAAGGACAACTACTCAATACCGAAACATTTCAAAGAAACCCACAGTAGCAGCACAGAGGGCCTCAAAGTGTTCGGCATAGAAGCAATGCCGAGCGACCTAGATAGTGGTAAAAAATATCAAATGCTGTGTAATAGAGAGGCCTTCTTGATATTTTCCCTAGGAACTTTGGCTCCGAAAGGTCTGAACGAGGAAATCAAACTACACAATGTAGCATAATTCCTTCAGTTCCCGTCCAATCTTTCGAGTCATTGTTAGCATCAGTTAGATAATTATAGTTTGACTTCTCTAGTGTGCTCTTCGCCTCCACTATGCTGGTTGGGGCGTACTTTTGGGGTTTATGGGATGCACTAGGGTTAAGTACTAGGAATTGGGTAGACCATTTGGCAGGTGTAGTAATAGGTTTTAGCCGTTAGTTATTTGTTTAGAAGCTAGTTATTAGGTTGTGGTTGGTTTTTAGATAGTTGCCTATTGGCTTATTTGACAACATGATGTACTTTTTGTCATTTTATGTATTTCACCGCCATTGGAGTATAGTGTCAATTCCCACCAGATGCTAGCGGGCAATGGTGTCTCTCTCTCTCTCTCGTTTATGGTATGCCGGTCCGCAGAGGTATCCTCCAGGGTATATGCTGGGGCGTTGGGTACCACTGTCATTTGGCATAGTATGTTTTACTATCATATGTTTTATATACATATTTGTCACTATATCTATATATATTTTCTATCTACATGGAGTGGTGTGTAGCCTCTTAGTAGGAACACTCTATTGCTGTGTCTAATGGTGACTAATATTGGTATAGGCCGATGAGGTTCAGTATTCACTTTGAGATCTCATATGTATTTTTATGTATTTTTCATTATGTATTATTTATCACTTTATAATCCTTCCCCCTTTAGATCAGTATCATGCTGATATCATGACGACTAATTGCTATGGACTTCCATGTGTTGTTCTTTTAACATTAAGTATACTATATGTTACATTCCAATCTATGAATTTTATAGATATTGTATGATCTACTGCACCTTGGAAGGATACTTCTGCGGACTTCTTTTATTGATCTAACAATTTTATATTATGATCAACATTATAGGTTTGGATTTCATTTTCCACTTCCCTTTTTCCACTTCCCTATTTGGAATTGATATTCATATAATTTTCAATTTTAATTTTTATTTTAATTTTATAAATTATACATCTTTCCCCTCTCCATTTTTCACTAATGGTTTTTTGCTTGGAGAAAAGTGGGCTGAGCGCTGTTAGTAGCCCCTGCCAGAATGCTGCCTGTCCTGTACAGCCAGATCCTGTCTCTGTCAATGTTAGTAGTGGAGCGAGTAGTGGAGAGGGCGCGGCCTTACTGAGATGCGCGTGCACTATTAACCATAGGTATGACGGTCGGAAGCAGCGGGTGGAACGCAAACACACCCACGCTTCCAGGCCGTGTTCCTTGCGCACAGTGACCTCTGACGCCTGTGGAGGAGGGGGAAATGACGCCACGATCGGCCGGAAGTTGCGGGTGGAACGCAGGAACGCCCGCACTTCCTGGTCCTTCGAATGGCGTGCGCTCCACACGCTGTATGCGGCACTACTATGGCTCCTGGGACCCGGAGAAGCCCTGCACCATCCACCCCAGTAGATCGGAGGCATGGGGACACAGTTAGAGCTGCATGCAGGAGGTGAGGTGTTTTTGTTCTGGTGCGCCCAATCCCCCCTCCCCTCCCCTGTTGTATATAGTCTATGCTGAGAGTGAAATTGATCTGTTGGCTCAGTTATTTTATATTTATTTTTATTTTTTATTATTATTATTTTTATAGCAGATAACATAGAGTGATGTTTGCTCTATATATTTTGGCTACAAATGGAGAATCATACTCAGAGGGATGGGTTAGGGAGGGTTAACCCGAATGGGTGGGTGGTGCCTAATATCTGTGGGAGGGGGCGTTGTCACTAATTGGGTGTGACAGACACAGGCACATACATACATTTATAGAGAGAGTAATTCGAGAGACCAACCATTGCCTGCTTAGGCTCTGAAGAAAGGGGTGCTCCCCCGAAACACGTAAGCCATCGGCCATTTGCACCGGTCTGATCCTCTCGGCAACAGGTCCTGGGGTGTAGATCTACAGAAACAGCGCTTTTGTGCCCTTTTGAAAGCTATCTTTATTAGCTCGTTTGTGAGTATAATTTTTACTGTTTTTATGCTGCATTAAAGTGTATCAGTGGTAATGCACTAGGTTGGTGCGCCCTCTTTCTTTTCTGATTTTTGGCAATACAGTGCATGCATCCCTAATGATCAGCCATTGGTGTTGGGAAAAAAAGCAGAGGCGGCCTGAGCCTGTCGTCCTGCCGTACTCGTTGACGGCCCTCTGCTTCATGTATAGCCACTGCAGCATTAACAAAGTCGAGTTCCACCTGGTGGGCATGTCACAAGTCAGGCGGTTTACAGGCAGGTGGATTTCCCGCTGAATTTCAGCCAACCGAGCACTGGCTGTGTATGACTGCCTGAAATGGCTATAGACTCTGCTGGCTAGCTTTAGCACATCTTGCAACCCTGGGTACATACCTAGGAAACGCTGCACCACCAAATTGAGGACATGTGCCAGGCATGGCACATGTGTCAACTTTCTGTGTCTAAGGGCGGACAGGAAGTTTGAGCCATTATTGCACACCACCATTCCTGGCTTCAGCTGGCATGGTGTGAACCACCCCTGGGGCTGTCCCTGCAAAGCTGCACTCTGCACTGCACTGTAGTAACCCGTTACGTAACCCCACCCCCTCTGACATCACGGGGAATGCCACAGGGAAGTCCCCGACAAGTTCCCGTGCTTCAGAGGGGGGCGGGGTCACCGGGTGACCCCCCCCCATTATTTAAGAACCGTCAGAAGAGGAGAAGCATCACACAGCCGGAGCCTCCCTCCATGCCATCATGGATGCGGAGCGGCCCGAGGAGAAGAAGGGAAAAAGACGCAGCGGAGGAAGATGCCGGATGAGAACACCGGAGGAAGAACCAGAAGAACCAGAAGAAGAAGAAGATGGAGGAAGAAACCGAAGGAAGATAGAAGATAGAAGAAGAATTTAAATAAAGGAATTGTCAAAAACTGTCTCTTGTCATTTTTAACATTTTTGATAGTTTTTTTGTGAAATGTTAGGGGTACTTTTTTACCCCCTTACCATTTCACACAGGGGGGAGGGCTGGGATCTGGGGGTCCCTTTGTTAAAGAGGGCTTCCAGATTTCGATTAGCCCCCCGCCCGCAGACCCCCACAACCACTGGGCAAGGGTTGTGGAGATGAAGCCCTTGTCCTCACCAACATGGGGACAAGGTGTTTTGGGGGGCTACCCCAAAGCACCCTCCCAATGTTGAGGGCATGTGGCCTGGTACGGTTCAGGACGGGGGGCACTCTCTCGTCTCCCCCTCTTTTCCTGCTGCCTGCCAGGTTGCGTGCTCGGAGAAGGGTCTGGTATGGATTTTTGGGGGGACCCCACGCCATTTTTTTTATTTTGGCGTGAGGTTCCCCTTAAAATCCATACCAGACCTGAAGGGCCTGGTATGGAATTTAGGGGGACCCCCCACGTAATTTTTTTTTAAAATTTTGGTTCGGGGTTCCCCTGTGGGGAATTCCCATGCCGTTTTTATCAATGAACTTTTATGTGTATTGTCGGACCAGCAATTCATTAATAGCCGCAAGTAGTTTTAAATGACTTTTTTTCCTTTGAAATGTCATTTTGCTGTCAGACTGTTCTAAACACGGGAAACATGCGCCCCTTTACAGGCATACTATAGACACCCCCAGGTACGAAATTTAAAGGAATATTACACTTTTATTGTTTCACTTTAAGCATTATTAAAATCACTACTCCTGAAAAAACGGCTGTTTTTAAAACTTTTTTTGCATTGATCCTTGTCCCCTGGGGCAGGACCCAGGTCCCAGAACACTTTTTATGACAATACCATGCATATAAGCCTTTAAAATGAGCACTTTTGATTTCTCCCATAGACTTTTTAAGGGTGTTCCACGGCTTTTGAATTTGCCGCGAACACCCCAAATTGTTCGCTGTTCGGCGAACTGGCGAACAGCCGATGTTCGAGTGAAACATGAGTTCGACTCGAACTCGAAGCTCATCCCTAATTCAGACCCTTTGCTCAGTATTTAGTAGAAGCACCCTTTTGATCTAATACAGCCATGAGTCTTTTTGGGAAAGATGCAACAAGTTTTTCACACCTGGATTTGGGGATCCTCTGCCATTGCTCCTTGCAGATCCTCTCCAGTTCTGTCAGGTTGGATGGTAAACGTTGGTGGACAGCCATTTTTAGGTCTTTCCAGAGATGCTCAATTAGGTTTAAGTCAGGGCTCTGGCTGGGCCATTCAAGAACAGTCACAGAGTTGTTGTGAAGCCACTCCTTCATTATTTTAGCTGTGTGCTTAGGGTCATTGTCTTGTTGGAAGGTAAACCTTCGACCCAGTCTGAGGTCCTGAGCACTCTGGAGAAGGTTTTCGTCCAGGATATCCCTGTACTTGGCCGCATTAATCTTTCCCTCGATTGCAACCAGTTGTCCTGTCCCTGCAGCTGAAAAACACCCCCACAGTATGATGCTGCCATCACCATGCTTCACTGTTGGGACTGTATTGGACAGGTGATGAGCAGTGCCTGGTTTTCTCCACACATACCGCGTAGAATTAAGGCCAAAACGTTCTATCTTGGTCTCATAAGACCAGAGAATCTTTTTTCTCACCATCTTGGAGTCCTTCAGGTGTTTTCTAGCAAACTCCATGCGGGCTTTTATGTGTCTTGCACTGAGGAGAGGCTTCCGTCGGGCCACTCTGCCATAAAGCCCCAACTGGTGGAGGGCTGCAGTGATGGTTGACTTTCTACAACTTTCTCCCATCTCACTTCATCTCTGGAGCTCAGCCACAGTGATCTTTGGGTTCTTCTTTACCTCTTTCACCAAGGCTCTTCTCCCCCGATAGCTCAGTTGGGCCGGATGGCCAGCTCTAGGAAGGGTTCTGGTCATCCCAAACGTCTTCCATTTAAGGATTATGGAGGCCACTGTGCTCTTAGGAAGCTTAAGTGCAGCAGAAATTTTTTGTGACCTTGGCCAGATCTGTGCCTTGCCACAATTCTGCCTCTGAGCTCTTCAGGCAGTTCCTTTGACCTCATGATTCTCATTTGCTCTGACATGCACTGTGAGCTGTAAGGTCTTATGGTCTTATGGCTTACAGGTGTGTGGCTTTCCTAATCAAGTCCAATCAGTATTATCAAACACAGCTGGACTCAAATGAAGGTGTAGAACCATCTCAAGGATGATCAGAAGAAATGGACAGCACCTGAGTTAAATATATGAGTGTCACAGCAAAGGGTCTGAATACTTAGGACCATGTGATATTTCAGTTTTTCTTTTTTTAATAAATCTGCAAAAATGTCAACAATTCTGTGTTTTTCTTTCAACATAGGGTGCTGTGTGTACATTAATGAGGAAAAAAAAATTAACTTAAATGATTTTAGCAAATGGCTGCAATATAACAGACTGAAAAATAAAAGGGGGTCTGAATATGTGAGGGTTGTGGGTACACTGTTGTCTGCTGAAGCATAAGAAAGGATTTACACATATGTATTCACTTTCTTTAAAAAAGCACCGAATCAATTTCTTTTTGGATTTGTGATTAGTGTGCTAATACATAAATAATTTTCGTCATGGGAAGAACCCCCTTCCGATGTAGAGCTTCTGAGCTTTGACAAAGGTGCATGCTTGAAACACATTAGCTGTGGTACCAGTCTTTTTAAGTTTTTATGCAATTTTACTACAGTTCCCTGCACATCAAAGAAGAAGAGCAAGGTGAGCAAAACAAGACCAACTGCACTGCAAATTTTTTGGCAGGGAAAATAGCTTACACAAGGTCTGTCTGGAAAAAGTCCAGCCATTGTTAATATAAAGAGAATGGTTTGCGTGACATCCATGTATAGTAATCTGGTAACCAAGCAGAGTGTACTGGATTGCACATGTGTGAACAATAATGACTTCACTGTACTAGTCAGTGGGGGTGCTAAATGCCGTTGAATGAATATGTGCAAGGAATATATTCCTTTAAATTTCGTACCTGGGGGGTGTCTATAGTATGCCTGTAAAGGGATGCATGTTTCCCGTGTTTAGAACAGTCTGACAGCAAAATTACATTTCTAAAGGAAAAAAAGTAATGTAAAACTACTATCGCTAGTGCCGGCTATAATGAATTGTCGGTCCAGCAATACACATAAAAGTTCATTGATAAAAACGGCATGGAATTTCCCCAAAGGGGAACCACAAACCAAAATATTAAAAAAAGTGTGGGGGTCCCCCTAAATTCTATACCAGGCCCTTCAGGTCTGGTATGGATTTTAAGGGGAACCCCCCACGCCAAAATTTTTTTTAAAAAATGGTGTGCGGTCCCCCCCAAAAACCATACCAGACCCTTATCCAAGCATGCAACCTGGCAGGCCACGGGAAAAGAGGGGGGACGAGAGAGCGCCCCCCCCCCGAACCATACAAGGCCACATGCCCTCAACATTGGGAGGGTGCTTTTGGGTAGCCCCCTTAAAGAACCTTGTCCCCATGTTGATGGGGAGAAGGGCCTCACCCCCTCAACCCTTACCGGGTGGTTGTGGGGGTCTACGGGTGGGGGGCTTATCGGAATCTGGAAGCCCCCTTTAACAAGGGGACCCCAGATCCCCCCCCCCCCCCCCCGTGTGAATTGGCAATGGGGTACAAATGTACCCCTACCATTTCACAAAAAAAGTGTCAAAAAGGTTAAAAAACACAAGAGACGGTTTTTGACAAGTCCTTTATTAATTTCTTCTTCTTTCATCTTCTTTCTTCTGGTCTTCCTTCAGTGTTATTCTTCTTCCTCCATCTTCTTCTTCTCCATCTTCTTCTTCCTCTGCTCTTTTCGTCCCGCATCTTCCTCCGGCTTCTTCTCCGCTCTGTCTACATGATCCGCACGATCCGCCTCAGTGGGAGTCTTCTGCCGTGTGACGCCCGTAAACGGGTGACCCCGTCCCCCTCTGACAACACGGGGAAAGCCACAGGGAAGTCCCTGTGAAGTCCCCATGAGTCAGAGGAGGGCAAGGTCACCGGGTGGCCCCGCCCTCCGTTATATAAGAAGTGTCAGAAGAACCGAAGCGTCACACGGCGGAAGACTCCCACTGAGGCGGATTGTGCGGACGGAGCAAAGAAGAAGCTGTAGGAAGATACGGGAGGAGAAGAGCAGAGGAAGAAGAAGATGGAGAAGAAGAAGATGGAGGAAGAAAAACACCGAAGGAAGACCAGAAGAAAGAAGATGAAAGAAGAAGAAATTAATAAAGGACTTGTCAAAAACCGTCTCTTGTGTTTTTTAACCTTTTTGACACTTTTTTTGTGAAATGGTAGGGGTACATTTGTACCCCATTACCAATTCACAATTTGGGGCCGGGATCTGGGGTCCCCTTGTTAAAGGGGGCTTCCAGATTCCCCGCCCGCAGACCCCCACAACCACCGGGCAAAGGTTGTGGGGATGAGGCCCTTCTCACCATCAACATGGGGACAAGGTGCTTTGGGGGGCTACCCCAAAGCACCCTCCCAATGTTGAGGGCATGTGGCCTGGTACGGTTCAGGAGGGGGGGTGCTCTCTAATCCCCCCTCTTTTCCTGCGGCCTGCCAGGTTGCGTGCTCAGATAAGGGTCTTGCCGGACCGACAATGCATTATAGCCGGCGCTAGCAATAGTAGTTTTACATGACTTTTTTTCCTTTAGAAATGTCATTTTGCTGTCAGACTCTTCTAAACATGGGAAACATGCGCCCCTTTACAGGCATACTATAGACACCCCCAGGTACAAAATTTAAAGGAATATTTCACTTTTATTGTTTCACTTTAAGCATTATTAAAATCACTGCTCCAGAAAAAACGTCAGTTTTTAAAACTTTTTTTTGCATTGATACATGTCCCCTGGGGCAAGACCCAGGTCCCCAAACACTTTTTATGACAATACCATGCATATAAGCCTTTAAAAATAGCACTTTTGATTTCTCCCATAGACTTTTAAAGGGTGTTCCACGGCTTTCGAATTTGCCGCAAACACCCCAAATTGTACGCTGTTCGGCGAACAGGTGAACAGCCAATGTTCGAGTTGAACTCATGTTCGACCAGAACATAAAGCCCATCTCTAGGCCTGAACATCGCCCATTTAGGTACTCGCCTAACACCCAAACTTTCTGGGCACTTAGTGAGATGTTCGCCCGCCAAGCGCACAGTCAATAGTTTGTTAAGGCTTCCCCGCTGAGAGCTAAATTTAAAAAAATGATTGTACAAAAAAGAATGTAGATTTTAAAAAATTGGGGGAAAAAAATGGCGTGGTGGTATTCTTTGGGTCTGTTATGTATTTTAACCACTTCCCTACCTTTGCATTGTAAAATGACGCCAGCAGGAACACTCCCTCCCTCCTGCAGCCAATCAGAGTACCCGAGTACCTATCTGCAGCCCATGCCTCATAGAATATACATTGGGGTGTTTTCTTTCCAAAATGGGATAATTTGGGGGTAATTCCACTGTCCTGGTCCTCCAGGACCTTTAAAAGTGCAATAGGTAGGATTGAGATTAGATGTGTAATTTAAAACTAGGAAAGTACCTAAAAAAATGGGATTTTAAGGGCAATGTAATGATTGGAAGTATTGAAATATCATTAAAATAGTTTATTTATACAAAAACAAAATAAACTATAAAAACTTTTATAAATAACTTTTCTCATGTCTAACGAAAATACTAGAGAAGAAATCGGCCCTACATTGGCACATAGAAACTTTGGGACGCTACATCAGGGAGGGTATAAACCCCATAGGTCTACGAATACAAATATTCCCCACCCTGGACAACATCACCAAAGAATTAAAAACAAATTGGGAATCAAAATTAAATGAATGTTCCAAACACCTCATGTTGTTGCTGCAAAATGAATATCAGCAACAATTAAGAGGTATGGACATGGAAATTCAAACACTATATACCCGGCTCTCTCCTCTCAAAAAACATGAACAATATGCAATATATGAGAAAAAACTGAAAGAACATCTAGAAACCTTCAGCAAGAATATTCTGATAAAAAAGGAGAAAAAATACTGGAGGGACAAAAACGCTTTTGGAGAAGGCAGGGCCTACAAGTGGAATACCAATCCACAGATAAGGAAAAATCCTAGATTCCCCAAACAGCATGATATAAATCAGACCAATGATTATCTCTCCGATACACCTTCCAATAACTCCTCCTCCTCAGCCTCATCCCAGACCGGAAAATTTCGAGGCAAAAGAAAGGGTCCCTTTCCCAGACCCACAGACATAGAGGGAGAGATTCAACAAACACACAAGAGAAGAACTACAGACGCTCAGTCAAATGGAAGCATACGAGGTGGAAGAGAAGGGGGCACCGGCAGGACCAGGGGGACAACATCGGGCAACCCAAAATGCCCATCCTCCCAGAACACCGGAAAAAGCTATAAAGAACAGGGTGCGATTCCAAAAACTCAACAGACCCAAATAGATACTTTTTTAGACAAGAGCAACGCACAATCTCAACCCCCACCAACTCCATTACTACAACTTTCAATGATACCCATGACGGTTCCACCAGTGAAGGAAGATTGAATGTCATAAACCTCTCATCTCACAAACTTACAACAATGGAACAGGAAGTTCTGTCTCTAGGTCTCTCTTTTTGTCCAAATCGCAGTCTAGACACCTTTGAAACTATTAAAGATATAAATCTGTTTGCCAGAAAACTCCTACTTAAGAGCTTATATGCGACTAAAAAGATCACGGCCACATCTGAAATAGAACCCAATCTCAAAGCAGCAGACTTCAGAGCTCTTAGAGACCTCAATCTATTGTTGCAGGAAAGTGGCCACATAGAGGATTTCGATGAGAGGGATCTTGACAGCGAAAGCAGTGAGGAAGAACATGAGGAACCCAGCAGAGTCCAAACTACCATTATAAAATACAAAAGGAAATCACACAGATTTCCACCACTGAATCAGAGTCCAGCCATAGCTCTATTTGTAGGACAGATCACGAAGGAAATCAACAAGATGGAAAAACACAACGGAAAAAGCAACTTGAATCGGGAACAACAACAGGCACTAAGCTCCCTCAAAAATAACACAGAAATCACAATAAAAGCATCTGATAAGGGAGGGAACATTGTCCTTATGGACAATGCCAAATACGAAAAAATGTGTTATAACATCCTGAATGACACCAAATGCTACAAAAAGATCTCTGCCTCCACAGTAGATAAATTTAATCAAGAATTCTTCTCCCTGGTGGATGAATCTTTCAATGAAGGAGTAATAGACAAAGATACGTGGGACTTCATACGCACTAGACACCCACGTCAGCCCACCTTTTACGCACTACCCAAAGTGCACAAAAAGCTAAAGGACCCACCAGGGAGACCCATTATTTCAGGGAATGGTTCCATCACAGAGGGGATCAGTCAAATGATTGATCAGTATCTGAGACCCCATGTGATGGAACTACCATCCTATACAAGGGACACTGTACATCTACTGCAAATCCTCGATGGGATATCCATTCCCAACTCAGCTCTACTTGTTACAGTGGATGTGGAATCGTTGTACAACAGTATCCCACACCACTTAGGTATAGCTGCAATTGAACGTGTCCTACAACAGAGAGCAACAACAGACTGGAAACTTAATGCCTTTATCCTTACGATGCTGGAATACATCCTCAGACATAATACCTTCCTTTTCAGGGGCTCCCACTACCTCCAGGTACAGGGCGTGGCTATGGGAACGTGCTGCGCACCTTCCTATGCCAACCTGTACCTGGGGGAGTGGGAGAGGGAGTTTCTACAGGGGGAGACAGCGTCTATGTACACTCGCCACATATGCATGTGGCAGAGGTACATAGACGATCTCTTTATCATTTGGGATGGTCCCCCTGAACTACTCAGGGACTGTTTAAAATTAATGAACAACAACACCTTTAACCTGTTCTTTACAATGACATCAGACATTCATGAAGTAAACTTTCTGGACGTCACCATTTTCAAAAACTTTGAGGGCGGACTATCAAGCAAACTGTATAGAAAGGAAACTGCCGGCAACACCCTGTTGCATGCAAATAGCTTTCACCCGGAACCCCTGAAAAGATCCATTCCCTACAGTCAGTTTCTCCGCTTAAAAAGAAACTGTAGTAACAACGAAGACTTTCAACATGAAGCGGACAACCTTACCACCAGGCTCATGAATAGAGGTTACTCTAAATCCTCTCTAAAAAAAGCGTTTAACCGGGTTAAGCAAATCAATAGAAGGGATCTAATCTTCTCAAAGAAATCCACCAAAGAAGACGACACAACAAGGATTATTGTGAGATTTTCCAACGAGCACCTTAAAATCAATAAAATTATTTCAAAATATTGGTCCATCCTTACAGATGATCCAACTCTGAGGGGACTAATTGGTCCAAAACCCCAGATTACCTATAGAAAACCCAGCTCAATAGGAAATGCACTTACTCAGAGCGAATACAAGGGCACGGCAAGAAAGGACCCTTGCAAAACATGGGGCACATACCCATGTGGTTCGTGTGCCCAATGCCCAGTCATCGGTAGGAGGACCACACTGGCACTGCCTAATGGGGAGAGCTTCTCCCTGCGTCATTTTGCCAACTGCAAGACGCAGGGTGTGGTATACCTCATGCAGTGCCAGTGTGGTGCCTTCTACGTAGGAAAAACGAGACAGGAATTTAGAAAACGTGTCGACAAACACATGCAAAGTATGCGAATCGGCAACCTGTACCTGCCCTTGGGAAGGCACGTTGCCAGATGTCACAATTATCGGCTACCTTCGGTCAACTTTACAGTCCTTGACAGAATCCATCTGCCACTCAGGGGGGGAGATTGGAACAAGGTCCTCCTCCAGCGTGAAATGCGCTGGATAGGGCACCTTAGGGCCACTACCCCCCCCTGGTTTAAACGAAACCGAAAGTTTCAGACCCTTCCTGGAGGGCTTTAGCTCGGGGAAAACGGACTAAGCAAATATCATTTCATCTCCTCTGCTCCCTCTTCTTCTGCCCCTTGTCTGTATAAATGATAGCTCTATTCTAACAGAGGATCCCCTCCATAACATCACCGGCCAATCATTCCCTGATTGTCCTATGTTGTAAACTGCCAAGATCATACACTTCACTCAATCAGAAACCACATAGGAGAGTTTTTTTTAATTCAAATTGTATTCACTGCTAGTAGTGTAATTTTTTCAGTAAAATTGTTTTTGTATACTGTATTTTATTAATTGTCGCTATCTTCTGCAAATGCGTTTTCATGCGGCTGTGTTACATGAATCTGCTCCCCAGTGTTGAAACAAGAGCCGGTGACACCTTGTCATTCTGCCCTCTATCCCTACCCGGCACAGGGGGGGGCCATGACGTTGTATCATGGCCCGAATACCCCGAAGACGTCGGATTTATTACGATACCCCGGGGTTTCTTTACTGTGCCGGTGGTTATAAGCCCTAATCTTGATGTCCTGCCATTGTCTCAATGGCGGCTCAATTGCTATAGGAAGGTTGGGCAATATTGAAAAATTATTTCCCCCTCACTTTTTTTCCCATATTCTTTTATCTCATGTAAACCAAAAATGTACCTGGACTATCCCCATTCAAAATAATTTCCCAAAAATCTTTCTCAAACGAGGGAGAACATAACTGTTACTCCTTGTCATGTTTATCGGAGTGACAACCATGACATCCACATGAAACGATACCTTGCGCAGCTTTCTGGTATCACCTGTCTGACAGTGAGGCCATTGCGCTCCTGTGTTGATACAGACAGTGACGGAATTTGGCAAACAGCGCTGTGGAGACACACAGCGCCTTTCCCCTTCCTGGGAACGCACGTCGGGGCCATGTGACCCCGACGTCATATACATGTTGCCCAGACAACCGGACGCTCCCGCCCCACCTCGCGCCCATGCTATATGGGCTATGGGGAAATCACACGGCGCTTCTCTCCTCCCTGGCAACGTACGTCGGGGCCATGTGACCCCGACGTCATATACATGTTGCCTGGGCGACCGGACGCTCCTCTCCCCCTGCCTCACCTCACGTCCATATCATATGGGCTACGTGTAAGCAATTGGCTTCACGCTAAGGGGTGGGGACAAGAAGGGAGGTGGACAAGCGTCCGTTACCCAGGCAACAACACAGCTTGTGGACGTTTTTTTGCTAATCCACAAATACACAACAGTGACGACGGCCTACCTAGCCACACCCCCCTCATCACACCACCAATGAATAAGGGATCTTAACCAATTTAGGGTGACACCCACTACCTAGCCACGCCCACACCTCATATATTAGGACGCCAGGGATGGCCACAGGCAGCATTCCACAACTGGCTTTGCTACAGAGAGGTACTACAGGAACCAAGCTCCCTGATACATGGAACCTTTCATCTGACACAATCAACTTAAGGTAATTGATTGCTTTTTGCCTTTTTTTCTTTTGATGACGGCTCTGGGGAACTCTATTTCCCCTATGAACCATCATCATTACCATCCTCATTACATTTGCGAGATTTAATTTTACCAATACTTCTCCCATACCATTCATGTTTTTCAGTTGTTTAAATACCACGACTGCCAAATATTGGTCTTTTTATAAATACACCAGGCCATTCCGTAGAGGATATCTGAGCAGTACTGACAATTATGTGTTAGGACCCCGGCCAGCACTGGGAAAGCGATTTTTCACAGCCAGATGCAAACGTAAGTCGCATATACTATTTGATGCAGATGCGATTTGTAGATTTATGCAAGGAATATATAAACACATACTAGTAATCATGTTGTTACTTGAAATTTTAGAATGTGATGCAGTCCCTCCCTGAGGAAGACTTGATTTTTACAATAAGTTGAAACGCGTTGGAAATCTGCTATCAGGACGCCTCACACCTATCGGGGGTGATATTCGTCAAATTAGCAGTAGGATGCATCATATACTGTTACATGTCTGATATTTTTCAATATTTTCAATTATGGATTAATGTGTATGCTAATGTATATTTAATTTATTTTGTTTTTGTATAAATAAACTATTTTAATGATATTTCAATACTTCCAATCATTACATTGCCCTTAAAATCCCATTTTTTGAGGTACTTTCCTAGTTTTAAACTTTTGAGGGATGATGGCAATGACACAGCCAACTCCCTGAGTCATATAAATTATGCAAGATGTGTAATTTATGCTCCTAGAACGCATGATGGTGCTCCCTGCATGTTGGGCCTCAATATGTGGCCAGGCTGTGAAAAAGTCTCACACATGTGCTATTGCCATACTGAGTCAGGAGGAGTAGCATAATGTGTTTTGGGGTGTAATTGGAAGTATGCTTATGCTGTGTGTGAGAAATAACTTGTTATTATGCCAATTTTGTGTAAAAAAAATTACAACTCACTATGCCTCTTACTAAATACCTTGGACTGTCTACTTTTCAAAAAGGGGTCATTTGGGGATATTTGTACTGTCCTGAGGTTTTTAGGGCCTCAAAAAGATAGGCCGTTAGTACATTAGGTGTGATCAAATAATATACACTAGGGGGCGCATGCGCGGCGCTGAGCGTGATGGACGTCTGAGACTGTAGCTCCGTCCAGCCCGGGAAGATAACGGCTTCAGCAGGGCTAATATCAGCAATTTTCGCAGCGATTTTATCACCCCTCGAGCCCCTTATACCTGGTGCATGCCTGGGAGAAAGAAAAAGCCCAGAGGATCGGCTCAACACACCTTAACACACTATCTCCTCCGCGCCCGTGATCAAGGCAACATGTCTCAAAATGGCGCTGCGGGAAGAAACATACCTCCGTCTCCGGCCTCCTCTCCTGGACGTCCCACAGACCAGACACCTCTCCTGGATCCTAACCGTGAGTACGCTGCATCTCTCACCAAATCAGACCTAGAAAGCAGCCTGGAGGCCATGTATGCAAGGCTTGCGACAAAGTTCCAAACGGAGCTCCACAAAACATCTCACACACTTTCCCAAGAGATTGCATCCTTGGGCTCCAGGACAGAAAGACTGGAAACGAAGCACGATGAGCTGGCACTAGCTTACAGTGACCTCTCCAGAGAACACGATTCTCTAGCCACTGCCTGCTCCCTGATGCAATCCCAAATTGAGGACCTCGACAACCGCAACAGACGCAACAATCTGCGCATTAGAGGTATACCAGAATCTGTTACGGATCTCATCCCCACAATAATCCGCCTATTCAAATCTCTGCTCCCAGACACTGATGCCGGAGCGTTCACCTGTGATCGTATTCACAGAGCCCTCAGGCCTAAACCTCCTGAAGATAAGCCTCCCAGGGATATTGTTCTTTGCATGAAGGACTTTCTAACTAAGGAGGAGATCCTCAGAGCTGCCCGCAATCAACAACGCATCACTCTGGACGATCGCACCATCCAAATATATCCTGATATCTCTCCCGCCACCTTGGATAGGAGACGTGGCATGAAAGAAATTACATCTGCCCTTCAAGCAGCTCGCATTCGCTACAGGTGGGGCTTTCCATTCAAGCTGGTAATTCCCCACAATGGCACCACTTACTCTGCCACATCACTCCTAGAAGGTCAAGAAATTCTTGTAAAATTGGGCCTTTTGGATCCTGATGTCATTCGCCGACCCCCTTCTACTCCTAGACCTTCTCCCATCTGGCAGACCCCCCCAACCAGGAGAGACAGACGGAGGATCAGATACGACATCGGAGATAGATTTGATGAACCCTTTCCTTGAACGTCTCAGCACAGATGACCACCACAAGATACCCCAGCAACTTGCATTTTCCATGTGATTTCAAGTTCCCGGACGTCGGTCCCTTGGAGCTGCGACATGCACACCCCACCCAGCAGCAGTCTGTAGACTCAGACCTATTTTTTCTTTTATTTTTGGTTTGAGTCATTACTACAGGCCTGTTCTCCTTTTAGTTTTTTGGCTTTATATTCACTTGATCTGCAAAGTTCAGAACATTTTCTAAGCTGGGTTTGAGACCTTGTAGTCTCAGTAGTTGGTATTTCGTTTATCAGGTTTATTACAGTCACCTGATCCGATTTCTAGTTATGATGACATTTGTGTTGCTATCTGACTTATGGTTTTTTTTCTTATCTTCTTTTCCTTTTATTTTTATTTTTCTCCTCTTTAGCCTCAGGTTTCGATCCACCATTATGCTATGTATGCATCGAATATATCATGCTGAAATATTTTGCAGGTTTTTTGCTCTACTAGGCCTCTACGGCTTAATGGTATTTGGTATGTCACAACCCTCTACCCTCCAGTGCTCGAGTATGTCGGCCCTTTGCTTGTTTCATGGAAAAATAGGTGCCTGTCTTAGAACACTTTTGGCTCCTGTTTATCCCCAGACTATAGTGTATAACAACATTCACCATGGTAATTAAATGTATATCACACAATGTTAAAGGTTTCAACTCCCCTTCTAAAAGGAAGAAAGCCTTTGCCTTTTATAAGCAGTTGGATGCCAAAATTCTCCTCTTACAGGAGACACACTTTGCTCATTCCTCGCATCCTAAATTCCTTCATAGAAGCTTTCCTCAATCTTTTTGCTCTTTACACCAGACGAAAAGTAGGGGTGCCGCCATACTCTTGCACAGATCCTTCCCAATGGAAGTTAAACAGATATTTAAAGACAAAGATAGTAGGTATGTCATAATCAAAGGTCAGATACATAACAGAGAACTTACTATTGCTAGCATCTATGCTCCACATGACTCCCCCGCCTCTTTTTTTCACTCCTTTTTTGACCGCCTTTCTCATTTTCAGTCACCACACATGATAATTGGTGGGGACTTTAACATGGTTGCCAATCCTAACCTTGATAGATCCAATTTATCCCCCTCCTCCAAATCATTTCCACGCTCTCTCTCCAGGGGACTGCTTGAACATCAACTGGTAGACTCCTGGAGAGCTCTCAACATTGGTACTAAAGAATACACATTCTACTCCCATCCCCATAAAAGTTATGCAAGATTGGATTATATCTATTCTACCCCTATTATTCTGGCTAATACTACAGAGTCTAGCATTCACCCCTGCACGTGGTCTGACCACCATGCCACTGCCTTCACCACCACTTACATCAGGCTTGCTCCTACCTCTTACTCCTGGCGCCTAAATGAGGCCCTCCTTTCAGATGCAGTAGTGGAGGCAGAAGTGGCACAAGCTATTGCAGAATATTTTAACCTCAATGCCGTCCCAGAAACCCCCCCTGCCATTGTTTGGACGGCTCATAAAGCAGTCCTTAGGGGCAAATTAATTAGCTTAGCCTCGACCCAAAACAAAATTGACAAACAAAACATCTTAACCCTTACCAAAGACCTAGATAAAATATACAAAAATACCAATCTCTTACACTTAGCCGCCACAAGACAGCTGATTGACCAAAAACGTCTAGAGTTAGACGGCATTTTGTCCAAGAGGGTGGAAAAGTCTCTTCGCTGGTCTAAAGCGAAATATCTTCTCCATGAGGGCTCCGCTTCTACCCTCTTCGCCAGAAAGCTAAACCACTCATCCCGCCCACCCCACATATATAGATTGATGACCCCCACAGGACATCTTACTTCTCATCCCCAAGAGGTCCTTCATATCTTTGAACGTTTTTATTCCTCCCTCCTATCCCCCTCCCAACTAAGTCCCTCACCTGCAGACGAGGCCTGGTTTCAGAACATTCCTCTACCACATCTTACATCCACACAACTTGATATACTGAACTCCCCCATCACTCTGGCGGAGGTTTTGAAAGTAATTAAATCTCTGAAATCAGGCTCAGCCCCAGGCCCTGACGGATTTTCCTCCTTATACTATAAGAAATTCTCATCCCTCCTTACCACTAGGTTAGTTCACATATTTAATTGGGTCCTACAAGGGGGTAGCTTCCCCGAAGAAATGTTACTTGCCAATATGTCCCTGTTACCAAACCTCACAAAAACCACACCCTACCCCAAAATTACCGACCTATCTCGGTCATTAATAATGATTTAAAAATTTTTAGCAGGATCATGGCTGACAGACTGGCGGGGGTTATCCCCACTTTAATTTCCCCTTTTCAATCTGGCTTTATACCCCATAGACTTATCACCGATAATATTCGTCTAGCGACAAATATAATACAAGATGCCAACCTTTTTTCACGTAAACTCCTCATGCTTAGCCTAGACATACAAAAAGCATTCGACAGCGTCTCTTGGTCCTATATCACTACACTCCTACAACGTATGGGATTCCAGGGAGCTTTCCTACAAGCATTCTTGGCCCTTTATCGTAACCCGAAAACTCGGATTAGGCTCCCTGGCTGTAACTCTAACTTTTTTGACCTGGGCAAGGGTACAAGACAGGGATGCCCTATGTCGCCTCTAATTTTTGCGTTAGCCCTCGAGCCTTTGGCCATAGCTATACTACAAAATCCTGACATTTCGGGTTATGTGAAGGGCCACTCGACATACAAATTTGGAATGTATGCTGATGACGTTCTAATGTTTCTCACCAACCCTCTGGTTTCTCTGCCAAACTTATTTCAGACTCTATCAAGCTTTGCAGAGATATCAGGTCTATCCATTAACATGGCAAAATCAAGCGCCCTCCCCATAGGTTACTCCCCTGGAGAACTGCATCATCTTCAGTCAGTCTACCCCTTTATTTGGGCAGAGTCTCACCTTCTATACCTGGGTATTAACCTGGCCAATGATTTCGGCAGACTCTTTGAAGTAAACTTCCCACCTATGGTTTCTAAATTGAAAAGTATCCTCAAGCAATGGTCACACCTCCACATTTCATTTCTTGGTAGAATCACTGCCCTCAAAATGACTATCCTCCCTAAACTGCTCTACCTTTTTAGATCCTTGCCACTTAAATTATCCAAAACATACCTCCACACTATCCAGGTGTTGTTTAATAGATTTATTTGGAGGGACAAGCCCCCTCGCTTTGCCAGAGAAGTCCTGTATCGCTCTGCCAAGAGGGGTGGTTTGGGGGTTCCTCAAATATGGCTTTACTACTTAGCCAGTAGATACACGCAACAAGCACAATGGAATATTTTTAACTCTAAGGTCCCTTGGGTGCAGTTTGAAAGTGAATCTATCGCCCCCCTATATCTCCCGGGCCTTATGTGGTCCAACAATCAGACCAAATCAGTAGTAGCCACCAAAAATTTGATTACGCATGCTGGCCTCCAACTCTGGGACTCATATAAAAAAACTTACAATCTCATATCAACTGTCCCCCTATATGCCTCATTTCTAGGAGATTCTAGATTCCCATTGGCCTTTGATAGACCTTCCTCCTTCCAACTCTGGATTGACTTAAAACTAACTACATTAGACAAGTTTTTTTATAAACTCGAAATTTATCTCCTTTTCTCAGTTGCAATCCTTGCACCATATCCCAAACTCTGAATTCTACCACTTTTTACAAATACGTCATTTTTTCCAAAGGCACTACACTGGCACCTCTGCGACCTCCACCACTCTATATGAGGACATATGCCATGACTCACCCTGCCAAAAAGGTCTGATCTCGCTAGTCTATGTTGCCCTGGATGCTAACTCAGATGTCGCAAATCTAAAATATAGATCCCAATGGGCAGCTGAGTTGGATCTTGCTGTAGATGACATAGACTGGGCGAAGGGCTGGCAGAACCTACGCAAATGCACTAAATCCATCATGGTACGTGAAACTGCGATCAAACTGTTGACACGCTGGTACTACACCCCGTTGCGTATACACAAGATCTACCCTCAATCATCCCCCCTCTGTTTTAGGGGATGTATGCAACAAGGCTCGTTTTTCCATATATTTTGGAATTGCGAAAAACTACGCCCCACTTGGAATGAGATCTTGAAAGTAATGGACAAATTAGCAGGCAAACCTCTTAATATCTCATTCCAACACTGTCTTTTATTTCAATCCCCCCCAGACACCCCTAAACCGTTGGTTAAACTGATTCACTCTATTTGTATAGCCTTGCATTGGGTGGTAGCTCTGAATTGGAAATCAGCTTCAGTACCATTTTCTCAAGTTATTGCAAGAATAGACCACATGATGTTGGCAGACCAGATCTTTCATACCCTACATGACACTATCCCTCAATATGATGCCATCTGGAATCCCTGGTTCTTATTTAGGCTCCAAACCTGACATTCTTACATTCTTCTTTTCTTTTTATTTTATTATATTTTGTACATTTTATTTTCCGGCCTAGGGCTTTTTGTTTTTTTTTTTTTGATTTGTGCGTTTGTATTACTTTATCTATTCAACTGAGTCTCAGACTTTCAGAATTTGTTGATAGCTCTAATAGAGATATATAACTCAGCAGTTTATATTGGTATGTAGTCTCTGCTTACATTCCATGTCTCTACACTTTTTATACTCATTACTCTGATTGTCTTGAATGTATTACACCTTCTTTGTTATTTCTAAAAACAAAATAAAAACTTTTTGAAAACAAAAATAATATACACTAATTTGGGTTATTTTTACCAAAGATATGTAGCAGTATAACCTTTGGCCCAAATTTATAAAAAAAATGACTTATTTGCAAAATGTTATAATAGAAAATAAAAAGAAAGTTGTTTTTTTTTTCAAAATTTTCGCTCTTTTTTTACTTATATCGCAAAAAAGAAAAAACACAGTGGTGATTAACCACTAGGCGTCCGCGCTATAGCCGAAAGACGGCTACAGCGCGGACTCCAATTGCCGGGAGGGCGTCCCTGGACGTCCTCCTGTTTACTTCCGCATTGCGCGCTCCCGCGAGCGCGCATCGCGGAAGTTTTGTGCTGGCCGTGTCCCTCGGACACAGCCAGTCACAGATCACCGTAAACGGCCAATGACAGCGGCCGTTTACGGTGCGATCGGCGGTGCCAATGAGAGAGGATCTCATATGTAAACATATGAGATCCTCTCTCATCGCCGGCTCTCCCTCCTCACACAGAGACAGCGTGTGAGGAGGGAGAGCGAACCGCTGCGGCGGTGAGTGTAAAAAAAAAAAAAAAAAGGTGTCCCGCTGTTAACAGTCCCTGCCATCTGCCCTGTCATCTGCCCTGTCATCTGCCCTGTCATCTGCCCCTGCCATCTGCCCCTGCCATCTGTCCCCACTGCCACGTATAAGTGCCATCTGTCATCAGTGCCACATAGTGCCATCTGTCATCAGTGCCACATAGTGCCATCTGTCATCAGTGCCACATAGTGCCATCTGTCATCAGTGCCACATAGTGCCATCTGTCATCAGTGCCACATAGTGCCATCTGTCATCAGTGCCATCTGTCATCAGTGCCACCTGTCAGTGTCACGTGCCATCTGTCATCAGTGTCACATGTCATCAGTGCCACGTATTAGTGCCACCTGTCATCAGTGTCATCAGTGCCCCGTATCAGTGCCACCTGTCATCAGTGTCATCAGTGCCACGTATTAGTGCCATCTGTCATCAGTGCCACGTATTAGTGCCATCTGTCATCAGTGCCATGTATTAGTGCCATCTTTCATCAGTGCCACATGTCATCAGTGCCACATATCAGTGCCATTTGTCATCAGCGCCACATGTCGTCAGTGCCACATATTAGTGCCATGTGTCATCAGTGCCACATAGTGCCATCTGTCAGTGCCACGTATTAGTGCCATCTGTCAGTGCCACGTATTAGTGCCATCTGTCATCAGTGCCATGTATTAGTGCCATCTGTCATCAGTGCCACGTCAGTGCCACGTATCAGTGCCATCTGTCATCAGTGCCACATCAGTGCCACGTATCAGTGCCATTTGTCATCAGTGCCACGTCAGTGTCACGTGTCATTGTCCTGGTGCTCCACGGCCTTCAAAAGTGTAATAGGTAGTCAACAAATTAGATGTGTAATTTATGCTCCTAGAACACCTGATGGTGCTCCATGCATGTTGGGCCTCTCTATGTGGCCAGGCTGTGAAAAAGTCCCACACATGTGGTATCGTAATACTCAGGAGGAGTAGCAGAATGTATTTTGGGGTGTCATTTGTGGTATATACATGCCATGTGAGAGAAATAACCTATTACAATGACAATTTTGTGGGGGGGAAAAAAAAAAAAAAAATCTTCATTTTGCAAAGAATTGTGGGAAAAAATTACAACATCAAAAACCTCACCATGCATCTTACTAAATACCTTGGAATGTCTACTTTCAAAAAAGGGGTCATTTGGGGGGTATTTGTACTTTCCTGACTTGTTCGGGTCACAAGAAATGAGATAGGCCGTCAGTGCATCAGATGTGATCAATTTTTATGATTTGCACCATAACTTGTAGACTCTCTAACTTTCAGAAAGACCAAATAATATCCACTAATTTGGGTTATTTTTACCAAAGATATGTAGCAGTATAAATTGTGGCCAAAATTTATGAAGAAAAATTACTAATTTGAAAAATTTTATCACAGAAACTAAGAAAAATGCGTTTTTTTTCAAAATTTGCGGTCTTTTTTCATTTATAGCGCAAAAAATAAAAAACCCAGAGGTGATCAAATACCACCAAAAGAAAGCTCTATTTGTATGAAAAAAAGGACAAAAAATTCATTTGGGTACAGTATTGCATGACTGAGTAATTGTCATTCAAAGTGTGAGAGCGCTGAAAGCTGAAAATTGGTCTGGTCACGAAGGGGGTTTAAGTGCCCAGTTGTCAGGTGGTTAAATACCACCAAAAGAAAGCTCTATTTGTGTGAAAAAATGATACAAATTTTGTTTGGGTACAGTGTTGCATGATTGAGTAATTGTCATTCAAAGTGTGAGAGCACAAGGGGAAACCTATGACAGAATTAAGAAAAAAAACGTCCCTTTGGGTCTGGTATAGATTTTAAGGGGAACTCTACACCATTTTTTTTGTTTTTAATGGCTTGGGCTCCCCCTAAAATCCATACCGGACCCTTATCCAAGCATGCAGCCTGGCAGGCCAGGAAAGGGAGGGGACAAGCGAGAGCCACTCCCCCTCCTGAACTATACTGGGCCGCTTGCCCTCAACATGGGGAGGGTGCCCCCCAAAGCACCTTGTCCCCATGTTGATGGGGGCAAGGGCCTCTTCCTGACAGCCCTGGCCAGTGGTTGTCGGGGTCTGCAGGTGGGGGGCTTATTGGAATCTGGAAGCCCCCTTTAACAAGAGAGCCCCTGGATCCCACCCCCCTATGTGAATGGCTATCGGGTACATTGCACCAAAAAAAAGTGTCAAAATTAAAAACCACAACAGACAGTTTTTGACAACTCCTTTATTAAAAAAGAAAAAAAGTGTCCCGTGATGTCCATCAATCACGCCGCCTGATGGACCCGAAAAATAGAAAACAAAACAAAAATGCTCCGCCTCCATGGGAGACCTCCTGGCAACTGCTGTCTCTTGGCTGTGACAGCTGTTATATAGGCAAGGGTGGGTCCACCTGGGGACGTAACTGAGTGACCCCGCCCCTTCTGATGTCATGTGATGTCAGAGGGGGCGGGGCCATCCAGTTACATCACTGGATGGCCCCGCCCTTGCTTATATAAGAGCTCTCAGTTTTTCTATTTTTTGGGTTCGTCGGGCGGCGTGATTGGCAACGCGGAACACTTTTTTAATTTTTTTATCTCTTAATAAAGGAATTGTCAAAAATTGTTACTTGTGGTTTTTACTATTTGACACTTTTTATGGTGAATGGGTAGGGGTACAATGTACCCGATACCCATTCACATAGGGGGAGGGATCTAGGGGCCCCCTTGTTAAAGGGGGCTTCCAGATTCCGATAAGCCCCCCCGCCCGCAGACCCCGACAACCACAGCCCAGGGTTGTCAGGAAGAGGCCCTTGTCCCCATTAACTTGGGGACAAAATGCTTTGAGCTGGGGGGCACAGAGCCCCCCCTGCCCCAAAGCATCCACCCCCCTATGTTGAGGGCATGTGGCCTGGTATAGTTCAGGAGAGGGGGTGCTTGCTCGTCCCCCCCATACTGAACTCCAGGCTGCATGCTCGGATAAGGGTCTGGTATGGATTTTAGGAGGGACCCCACACCAATTTTTTTCATTTTGGTGTGAAGTTTCCCTTAAAATCCATACAAGACCCAAAGAGCCTGATATGGACTGGGGGGGGGGGACCCCACACCGTTTTTTTTCATAGATTTTTCATCTATATTGCCGGGAGCCGGCAATACATTGCAGCCGCGAGCAAGTTTATATTACTTTTTTCCTTTAGAAATGTCATTATTGCTGCGGCATGTTCTACACATCACACAGATGTGCCACTTTTCAGGCAGACTAAGGGGACCCCACCAGGCACGATATTTAAAACAATTTTTATTGTTATTGTTTCACTTTAAGCATCATTAAAATCACCGCTCCTGAAAAAACAATTGTTTTAAAAACTTTTTTTGCATTGATACATGTCTCCTACGGCAGTACCCATGTCCCTATACACTTTTTATGGCAATAACTTACATATAAGCCTTTAAAATGAGAACTTTTGATTTTTCATGTTCGTGTCCCATAGACTATAATTAAGTTTGCATGTTCGCTAGAACTTTTTGCCTGTTCGAGCTGTTCTGGTGCAAACCAAACTGGGGGTGTTCGGCCTATCCCTACTTGTCTTTCGAATGTATCCACTTGGTGACCGTATAACTTACATATACGGCAACAAGGCGGTTCTGCTGTGCAGGATCACGTACCTATGTGGGTCTGGGATGTGCATGCGCACTGTCAGCAGCCCACTCCTGCTGTGATTATACATATCGGGAGCTGATCTGGAGGTGCCAGGGATTCAGTGTCTGCCAGCACCTGCCAATCATTAGGCAGAGAGTCAGAACGGCTATGTAAACAAGGCAGAATGCCGTTCCATGGATCCATGCCTTCCCTTAGTAAAAGCACCACTCACACAGTACACAAACACTGGCTAGGCACACAGTTAACCCTTTGATCGCCCCTGATGTTAACCCCTTCCCAGCCAGTGTCATTAGTACAGTGACAGTGCATATTTTCAGCACTGATCACTGTATTAGTGTCACTGGTTCCCAAAAAGTGTCAAAAGTGTCAGTTAGTGTCCAATTTGTCTGCCGCAATATCGTAGTCCCGCTATAAGTTGCTGATTGCCGCCATTACTAGTAAAAAACACATTAAAAAATTCCATTAATATATCCCATATCCCATAATTTGTAGACGCTAAAACTTTTGCGCAAACCAATCAATATAGGCTTATTGGGATTTTTTTTTTAACAAAAATAGGTAACAGAATACATATTGGCCAAAATTGTTAAAGAAAATAGATTTTTTTTAAAATTTTTACTGGATATGTTTCATAGCAAAAAGTAAAAAATATTGTTTTTTTTTTCAAAATTGTCGGACGTTTTTTGTTTATCGTGCAAATAAAAAACGCAGAGGTGATCAAATACCACCAAAAGAGATCTCTATTTGTGGGAAAAAATGACATAAATGTTATTTGGGTACAGCGTTGCACGGCCGTGCAATAGTCAGTTAAAGTAAACAATGGCCTGGTCAGGAAGTTGGGTAAATCTTCCAGAGGTCATGTGGTTAAATCTGCACTTCTCATTATTCTCTTGTCATATTTAGGTATCACTTCTGTATCAACTTATAGGAGGTAATGTTAAGAGTGCTCAACTGAATAAACTTTAGGTGTCAGACTTTGGTAAAGCTGATAATTACCCATTAATAATATTAAGAATGTTGTCAGTACTATCAATTTAAACATTTTATTAAATCACATTATACATAGTGTACCTGATATTACAGAAAAGCATTGAATAACGTGACTGGGAATCTTGAATCTGGACTTGTTCAGTTTCCTATGCTTTCTTTTACATAGCTAGCAGACCCCCACTCAGTCCTGTCCTGGCATCCTTTCCTCAGAACGAAGTGTCTGTCATGTAGTCTATCATTTGGATTAATGCCAGAGTGTGGACCTTGACAGCAAGACAATCTACACTCCTGTCAGACTCCCCTTCATGTCTGGGCTTAGTGCCCTTTTATTAGAGGGGAGTGTCTACTATGTAGTCCTTCATTTGGATTATTTTCTGTTTTTGATAAATGCCATTAAAGAGAGCTTTCAACAACTTTTGCTATATTGGAAAATATACAGACAACAGATATTGTTGACATTTTTCATGCGTTATTAACATTTACTCAGCATGCTTGAATTCCCTTTGAAAATAATTGTCTCAGTTCACAGGAAGTGCTGATAATATTAGAAGAATGGGCATGCAATTTTTAGCTGTTCTTGTTAGAAAAATGTTCAGGATATATTACAGTTGCCTTAAGAATGCAAGGTTGCTTTATTTTGTTATGCATAATGTTACTACTACTTAATATAAATTTGAAATCTATTAACTGGTGACCTGCTGACACCAAAATGCAGTGGGCCGCAGGTGTATGCATTTTGATGTGTTGAAGCACATTGCAGTGCACTGCGTTAGACAACCCATGCAGCTTAAATGGGTTGCAACATGGGCTGATGCATAAAAAGGGTGCTATTTACATTTTATCACAGCGCAATACAACACCCAGGATTCTATGCCTTGTGTTTTGCTGCAGTGCGTTACTGTGCACATGCGCTGTAAATGTGCATTGGGGTGTCAACACAGCACACCAACACATGTAACCAGAGTAATGTGTACAATATCACATTTAGGTAAATCTTGGAATTCTGTAGTTCTATAGATTCTGAGTGTGGAAAAGAAGAATCTGGTCGGCCGCACATCCAATAAAATCACCTTTATTAAGACATATTCAGACTTTATAAAGACATATTCAGCGCTCATGCGCTGTGGGAAGCCCCAAGGATTCATAACCAGCTTCCCAAAGTCAACATGGTGGCACGAGGGGCCTAAAGATCAGCCAAGAACTGGCTAAAGTGAAGACAGTGCTGGATTCCTGGACAAGTAAGTGTTCTTTTATTAAAAGTCAGCAGCTACAGTATTTGTAGCTGCTGACTTTTACATTTTTTTTAAAGAGTTTAAATGAATGAAGATCCTTTTTATGTTTGTACTAAGTAATTAATGATCTGTCTTTGCTAACCTACAATTCAAGATTTGGTTATACATCAGGAATTTTGTGTTAAATATGATCATAGCTCTAAAGTATTTTAATTAAAAACAACAATATATATTTGTTAAGAAGGCCAAACTTAGATCAGTTGTGGGTTAACACTTTAAATTTTAACATGAATTTAATTTGTATATACAGGTTGTAGATCCTACCTATAGTAACTAGAGCTAAAGATGCAGACCATTAGCTGGTGTTCTGCCAAGGACCCTTTCATGGAAGTTGGACTTAGCTGCAAGCTAACCCCAGGTCACTTACAGGTACTAACAGCTGCAGAGAAGGGTAGATGCCCAGAGAGCTGTATAGTGTAGATAGATGCAGAGACCCAATGGCTGGTGATGTGAGAATACGACACAGGGTACTCTTGTAGCTGTATTAAGTGTTAGCAGGTGAATGTACAGAGCAAAGGGAATTTCCCAGATATTTCTGCCAAGATTCAAAGTATGAATTATATGTCATTCCCTGGTGAATTTTGATAGTACAGTAGCAGCTATTTTCCATTTTGATTTATTTCTTGCCCAAACATTCTTGGGCAAGTCTTGTTTAATAATAGGGAGGTCCTATTGTTCAATTACTGACATGTTCTCCATGGTGCTGAAACTGTGTTTCAGTAATAGGAGGTTGACAAAAATGTTTTGGAAAGATATATTAAAAAAAACACACAGTTTGAGTCCTCCCATTCTAGAACAAACCAGCCTGGCACATCAAGTATGCAGGCTGGTATTGCCATGGCAAAGGAGCTACAAATGTCAATACAAGCCTTCAGAATTGGGGGGGGGGGGTGTGATTTGAAGTGTAAACTATTTATAGTTTTTTTGTATTGTATATTTTAGACTGTTTACCCACAGTTAAATCCCGAATAAGTTGGAAATAAATTAAACGTGTACATTTAATTGCGCATCTATATTCAATAATATTGCAATTGTGTTATAAATGGACCTTTAGAAGATAGTGTTCTCATTTAGAACCATAAACAAGCAACATGGGGAATATGAGCATAGTGGCATAGTATTTTACTATGTGTGGGTCTTGTTGTATTGGGGTCAATTAAGTAATATTTTATGATTCTCTAAATGAAAACTACCACTTTTGCCATTAAACTGTATGCACTTAGAATCAGTTGACCATTTCTTGAGGTTTCATTGCATCAAATCAATCTAGGTGACACCTTAGTTTACAAAATAATGGCCCTGTATCACATCCTGTCACTCAGGATACGTTCTAATGATATTTTATCGGAACCTTTCCGCGTATGTAAACGCCAAGGCTGCCCCTCTCTCTGCTTTATGTTCTTGCGATGGAACATCTTGCAGTGGCCCTTTGAGCCAATGACTGCATTAAGGGCATTCAGGTGGGTGCCAGCTATTACAAGCTGTCTCTTTTCACAGACAACCTCCTTCTGTTTCTTACTCAGTCTTCTCTTAGCCTATCTAATGTACTGCAAGAAATCAAGAGGCTCTAAACCTTTGCAACTTCAAAAGCAATGCCTCTAAATCTGAAATAATAAATATCTCTCTCCTCCAACCATTGCAGCCTCAACTCCAGCAGTAGTTCCCTTTCAAAATTAAAAGTGATTTTATTACCTATCTTGAAACATGTACCATCTCAACTGTTACAGGTGGCTGACTGCTGTATCTCAATATCTTTCTTAATAAAAATCTAGAAAAATCTCCTGCCTTGGTGATATCAATACTTTAAAAATAGATATCCTTCCTTGTTTTCTTAATATTTTCAATTTGATTCCCATTCCTCCACCTAGGGGATTCTTTACTCAACTGCTAGCCCAAATAACCGAGTTTGTGTGGGGGCCCCCGAAGACCCAGGATGAAAATATTAGTCCTTACAAAACCTAAAATGGTAGGCGGCCTAGGTCTACTGATCTTCAAACTGTACTACAAACTTGCCCTATTGACTAGACTCTCTGAGTGGTTCTATCATAAGTCTGATAAATGTGTGGTCCAATTAGAACAAAATTACTATTCATTGGATCGCCAGGCACTTCCCTGGCTGCCGCCTACCCAGTGTTCCCATCGATCCTCTATTCCTTTTTTGATCTGGCCCCTTCTCTCCCTATGAGAGAGATTCATTGTTTCCATTGAATTTTCTCACCATAAGGGCTCTTTGACTCATGTATTTGACAATCCCACCTTTGGCCCTGTTATTCAGACAGCCATGCTAGCTGCCTTGTCCCAGAAACATTGGCCCTAAATAAAACATTTCCATCCTGACTACACTATTTCTAGGGCTTTGACTTTCCCACTGGAAAAACAAATGTTAAACAAATCATTTTTAATAAAATTTCTAGCTGAGTCAATAATAAATACACCCTTTAGCAATTTCATTTTTTTTTAAATGATATGTGTATATATACACTTACAAAATTTCTGTGCATTATTTGTGAATGTGGCCAGGTTTGGTTCATGAACAGTTTCACAAACCTTATTAAAAATTTGAAGCCTGCTATTTTTGAGGTGGTCCTCATTGAAGTCTGGGGTAGAGGAAGGGCCCCAGAGGAACCTTGCTCGTCAATTCTGCCCATTTGTGAGCACAATATAGCATGATTTTTCCCTGTTGTACAGAATTGTAAGCATTTATTAATAACAAAACATGCTAACAATATGGCTGCTGTGAGCTTACACTTTTATAGTTAGGGGCAAGTTTATCCATTACTTCAAATTAATAGCTCTTGTGATTCAGCTGAAAAGGGGCATAGGCTATTCACTGCATTATGAGGTGCCCCCTATTTCTGGCGGCAAGCCTGCAAAGTTTTTCGGCCAAATGTTTGCAATTAATGAACCCACTGAACCCCAGAGATTTACAGTAAACCCATGGTAGTGGCAAACCCAACCTTCATCCCTACTGAACAGGAGCAACTCTGGATTTTTGAACTACTGTATACTGTATGTGAATGTACACCATGAATCATGTGGGTAGTCACCTAGAATGTTGTTTATCTATTAATGGATTGTGGTTAATAATAAGAGCACAAGAGAAATGCACGTATTCAAAAAAGAAAAACCGCAATGTACACTAGATGCAGTGAAGATAAGACATTCATTGATTGGATTGTCAAATCACCGGAGAATGTCTCCCCAGGTGCATAAGCCTAGGCGGTCAAAATCCCCTCATTATTAGCCAGCTAATGGGGATGAATAGTCCAAAGAGCAACCCAGGCAGCTGTGCAGAGTGTGATTCCTTTAATTTGTTATCAAACACTTGGTTTTGCCTAGGAGGTAGCTACATAATCACATCATCAATTACAGATACAAAAATGTAAAGTATCAATTATGTCTGTTGTAGTCTACATGCATCCAAAATTCAACATTCTTTGTGACATTATTATATTGTGTACCTTCTACATATGAAAACTGTTTCAGAAAACTCAATTTTATTGTAATGTTCACCTCTTCTAGGAGGTATATACATAATCACATCATCAACTAAAGATACAAAAACTAAATACCAATTATTGTATTTATCGGCGTATAACACACACTTTTTTACCCAAAAAACAAAGGGTAAACCATGCCTGCGGGTTATACATCGATATCTGTTTTTTTTACCAACGGGGCGGGGATCGGGTGGTCCGCCCTGGGTGCCACCCATTGGGAGGGTGTCAGGCCAGCCTCCCCACCTCTCCTGGCCCTGGGACAGCGCTGCCAGTATACTTTAAACTTCAGAAAACATTACTGCCAGCCCTTTCTCATACACCGTTCCTCCTGTGTCACTATCAATGTAAATCAAAGCCTCTAAATCCCTCTATTAACGCCGCTCGTTCTGGCTGCTCTCCTCCTCCTGCTTCACCTCCTCCACGAGTATAGCTTTTGATTGGAGAAGGAGAGCAGTCATGTGACTGTCAATGAAAGAGAGGAGAGCAGTCACATGACCGAGTCCACAGCGTTAATGGAGGTATTTAAAAGCTTTGATTTACAATGAGTGACACAGGAGGAGCCGTGTATGAGAAGGGACTGGCAGTGATGTTTTCTGTACTTTAGAGTATGCTGGTAATGCTGATCCAGGAGACTGGGGGTCTTCTTGGAGTGCAGAGGATGAGGGGGGGACTGTGTACTATGCGGGGTCTGTGTACTATGTAGGGGTCTGTGTACTATGCAGAGGTCTGCCCCGGGCCTTGACACAATTTTCTTCGACGCAGCCAGTCTCCGGTGCCAAAAAGGTTGGGGATCGCTGGTCTACATGCTTCCAAAATTCAACCCTTTTGTTTTTTGGAATTGTATTTATATTTATTTTTTTCAAGGTTTAAAAAAAGGAGCATAGGTACAAAATATTTCAGTAGCAAGAAAACTGTCATGTGCATACAACATCTCTATATAAACAGAACAATATTATACAATCTGTATAAAACAGTTACAGGGTATACAAAGAAAAACGACTTTGATCCTACTTCAGTACATTGAATATAACTGAAGTTGGATCAAAGTCAGATTGCCGTCTTAACTGACCCGACTTTGGCTTGCGACTTACCAGGGCCTCTTTCCTACTACAACCCTGGCCGTTGGTTGTCGGGGTCTGCAGCTTATTGGAACCTGGAAGCCCCATTTAACAAGGGGGCCCCCAGATTCCGCCCCCCCACCCTATTTGAATGCGTATGGGGTACATTGTACCCCTACCCATTCGCCTAAAAAAAGTGTCAAAACTAAAACACAGCTCCATCGTCTCTTCCGATCTGTTCTCCCCTCTCCGGCTCTTCTACATGCCCTGCTGACGTCTTCTGCCTCTACCGGTTCTTCTGCCCTCTCTGAGTCTTCTCTGCTCTCCGGGTCTTCTCTGCTCTCTCTCCAGTTTTTCTCCCTCTGTCCACTGTCTTCTGCCTCTGCTTGGTCTTCTCTGCTATCTTCTCGCTCTTTTGCTGGGTCTTCTCCAGTGTCTTCTCCCTCTTTCGATGTTGACTCGGCGCTCTCTCATGCTCTAATGTCGGGTGTGCGGTGTGCCACTACTTATATTGGCATGGGGTGGGGTCACGGTGTGACATCATGCGGATGCCCCGCCCCTTATGATGTCACCGTCCGGGGCATGATGGGCGGTGAGGCCATAAGGGGAGGGCCTTCTGTGACCCCACCCCATGCCAATTTAAGTAGTGGTACACCGCGCACCCCACATTAGAGCGGGAGAGAGCATTGAGTCAACATCAGAAGAAGAACAGAGGGAGAAGACAGCGAAGAAGACCCAGAAAAAGAGCAAAAAGATAGTGGAGAAGACCCAGCAGAGGCAGAAGACAGCAGACAGCAGACATAGGGAAAAGAACTGGAGAGAGAGCGGAGAAGACCTGGAGAGGGGAGAATAATGGGTAGAGGCAGAAGACATCAGAAGACCCAGATAGGGGAGAACATATCAGAAGAGATGACGGAACTGCCTTAATAAATTACTTTTTTAGGTGAATGGGTAGGGGTACAATGTACCCCATACTTATTAACATGGGGGGGCGGAATCTGGGGGCCCCCTTGTTAAAGGGGGCTTCCAGATTCCGATAATCTCCTCACCCGCAGACCCTGACAACCAACGGCCAGGGTTGTCGGGAAGAGGCCCTTGTCCATCCCAAGGTGCATTGGGATGGGGGGCTTAGGGCCCCCCTGCCTCAAAGCACCCACCCCCCCATGTTGAGGGCATGCGGCCTGGTACGATTCAGGAGGGGGGCACTCACTTGTCCCCACCCCCTTTCCTGACCTGCCGTGCTGTGTGCTCGGATAAGGGTCTGGTATGGATCTATGGTACCGTTTTTTTGGCGTGAGGGTTCCCCTGAAAATCCATACCAGACCGAAGGGCCTTGTATGCTCCCTGAGGGGGACCCCATGCCAGTTTTTTTTACATTGTGCGTGAAGTTCCCCCTAAAGATTCATACCAGACAGTGCCTGGTATTGTCGGGTATCAAAGTCGGATCCCTGTTCATTGAAGTGGGACGCATGTCGGACTTCAAGTCACAGGGCAAAGTCAGATCCAAAGTGGTACGACTGTCGTGTCGTACCAGTGTGAACCTAGCCTAATAATGGAAAGTCCTAGACAAAAGTTTACATCATCTGGGGACCCTTAAGGAAGGAGTAAGGGCAAATTTGAATTGGTCCCAAACATCCCAAATCTTACTAAATTGTGGTAGAGTATTACCCATGGTAGATTTAAGATATTCCATTCTCCAGATATCTACTATAATGTTCAAAAACTGAGTTTGAGAGGGCGAGTCGGTATATAGCCAGCACAGCGGACTACACTCTTAGCAGCTAATAAAATGTAGGTGATCAGGCTTTTAACACATTTAGCGATGCCCAGGAAGGGAAGGCCTAGCAAGTAATGGATAGAATCTACAGGTCGAATCAATATTCTTTGTGACATTAATATATCCTGTATCATCTACATAATAAAAATGTTTCATTAACTCCATTTTATTATAATGTCCACCCAAATGTCCCCGCGTATCCCTGAAAAGGAGGGAAAAAAGAAAAAAGGGGAAATAGACATTGTGGGGGATATTTACTAAAACTAGCACACACAGAATCAGGTGCAGCTGTGCATAGTAATCAGCTTCTAATTTCAGCTTGTTCAAATAAGCTTTGACAAAAAAACCTGGAAGTTGATTGGCTACTATGCACAGGTGCACCAAATTCTGTGTTTACCAGTTTTAGTAAATCTTTATTTTCATTAACCACTTGCTGACCACCCTATAGCAGTTTCACTGCTACAAGGCGGCAGCTGTGTGCCGGATCACGTATATATATGTGATTTGCCATTTCCACCTGCAGGGGGGTAGGCCTGGGCCACCGACATGCCGCTTCTGCTGAAAAATATTGACAGCAGAAGCTGATCTGCGGTTTCTAGGCACTCAATGTCCTCTGGCACCCGCCGATCGTCAGTAAAGAACACAGAATGGCGATCTGCCTATGTAAACAAGGCAGTGCGCCCTTCTAATAGGGCGTACACACGGTCGGACTTTGTTCGGACATTCCGACAACAAAATCCTAGGATTTTTTCCGACGGATGTTGGCTCAAACTTGTTTTGCCTACACACGGTCGCACAAAGTTGTCGGAATTTCCGATCGCCAACCACACGGTCACGTACACCACGTACGACGAGACTAGAAAAGGCCGGTTCAGAACCAAGCGCGGCACCCTTTGGGCTCCTTTTGCTAATCTCGTGTTAGTAAAAGTTTGGTGAGAGACGATTCGCGCTTTTTCAGACTCGTGGCTTTCAGATCGTTTTCTGCCGTTCAGTTTGTGCTTGTGGGTTTGTATCTGCTCTACAGTGCGTGCAGTCAGTTCGTATCAGAGTTTTCTGTGTGATCTTGCCTGCTCATTGCTGTTTTTCAGTTCGCTCTTCACAGGCCTTGCTGTTCTTCAGTGCGTTCTGTTACTTCGTTCTGAGCAGCCGACCGTTTTCTAGCCATGTTTCGTATGCGTACTCCTCGTAGAGTTCGTGCTGTGCGGGGGCTTGGTGTTGGGGTCCTGACCTTAACACAAGCCCAGTCCATGAACAGGGTGGGGAGGAGTTCATGGACCAAGAATTGGTTGCTTCAGCATGACCAGTTCTGTCATATGCCTTTGCTCCGTGAGATCCGTGAGAATAATCCTGATGATTTCAGGAACATTTTCAGGATGACGGACCCCGTGTTTCACCGTTTTTTGGCTTCGCTGACCCCCTATATCAGCAGGCAGGATACCTGCATGAGGCAAGCCATCACTCCGGAGCAGAGGTTGGTCGCTACCTTGCGGTATTTGGCCACAGGGAGAAGTCTGCAGGACTTGAAGTTCTCGACAGGCATCTCCCCCCAGGCTCTGGGGATCATTATCCCAGAGACCTGTTCTGCCATCATCCAGGTCCTTCAGAAGGAATATATGAAGGTAAGATTTTTATCCTTTAATATCACATTTTATTGTATTGAATGTTTGCTAATATATTGTATTTCTTTCCTCATTCCCTAATTACCATGATTGTAATATGCTGTGAATGTCCCCTTTGTTCTCATGCGTGCTGGATTTTTATGTAATTATTATTTTAGGTCCTTCATACATATTTGCCCTTTAATAACCTCCCCAGCATGGTGTCTCCTGGCCCTATATTCACCTCATGTAGTCACTTAACAATGTATTTTATCAGCTCCATAGTAGTGCTTTACCCCAAACACCCCCTAAAATGTTTGTAAATGTTATTTTTGATTTAAATTCATGCAGAGTGCCAGAGGCTTTTTTTTGTGGTGTCCCCAAATAATTTTTAGTAACCCTCCCTCCCCCCAACTGCTAAGTCAGCTGATCCCAATTCTCTATCCTCAATCATCTATCTGCTGACTTTGCCAAACCCATACACACTATACCCATCTCTTTAGTGGTCAGATTTATGGATGAATTCCCCAAAGCATGTAGTGCAAGGGCCTGCCTGTATACTTTACAATGGTACTGTTTAAAGTTTTTGTATCCTATTATTATCTTGATAGGTAATAGCAGAATGTCCAAATGTCCTCAAATGTGTACAGTGTGTATTTATATCTTTGTATTATGACACTTCTTACCTGTCCAGTGGGCTGCCAATAGTGTAACTAAGGAGGGGCTGTTCCAAGTAATACCCTGTATTTAGGCATTCATCTCTCAATGAAGTGAAGAGGGTTACCTGTCCAAGAGTTCCCCCCCCTATAATGTTAGAAATGGCCCATGAGAGGGGGGGAGAGGGAATATGATAGGTGTACCTTATACTTTGGCGTTGTTAAATTTCCCTTAATAAATGCTATCTGGAAGTTGCTCCATAATGTTTGTGTCTAATCTGCTTGCCATGTTTCTGTGAAAAATAGTAATGTTTATTGTTTTTTCCTCAACAGTTTGCTTCCACGCCACAGGAATGGCAGACTGTGGCCTCCAACTTTGCCCAGCGGTGGGACTTTCCTAACTGCAGAGGGGCAATTGATGGGAAATACGTCCACATCCTCCCACCACCCTACTCGGGGTCGTACTATTATAATTACAAGGGGTTTAATAGTATAGTGATGTTGGCGGTGGTGTCGGCTAATTACGACTTCTTGTATGTGGACGTGGGGAAGAATGGCCGGATGTCCGATGGTGGAGTCATCGCCCAGACGGAGTTCTACAGGCGTCTCCAGAATGGCAGCTTGGACTTGCCAGCTCCAGAGGACAATGTGGAAGGTCTCCCATTTGTGTTCGTTGCTGATGAAGCGTTTGCGCTGGGGGACCACCTGATGCGGCCATTCCCGATGAGGACCCTCACCCCGGAACAGAGGGTTTTTAATTACCGGCTGGCCAGAGCCCGAAGAGTGGTGGAGAACACATTTGGAATCCTGGCCAGCCGGTTCCGACTATTTCTGACACCCATCCATATGGCAGAGTATAAACTGAACCATATAATACTTGCGTGCTGTGTTCTCCATAATTTTTTAAGAAAACATTTGGCCAACTGTGCTGGCTCAGTTGGGCCTGAGGCCGGAATCCTACATCCAACAACACTGACGGCGCTTGAAAGTGGCCGTCCTGGCTTGCCCTCCCTGAGTGCCCGTGATGTCCGGTTACGATACCTGGAGTTCTTTGTGGGTAGGGGGGCTATCAATATGCCAGACAATATGTGAAGCCTTTTTCTAATAAAAAAAAAACAAAAGAAATTCTTTGTGGACATTTACTGCTTGTGTTTGTTTGAGCTGACCCTGACAGAAATGTGTGGAGTCCATAAAATGGCGTGATTGTGTAACCTTATACAAAGCACTGTTGGCTGTTATTTACTAAATGCAAAGACACTTTTCACTACAAGTGCACTTGCAACTGCACTTAAACTGCACTTGTAGTGCAAAGTGGATTTGCCCTTAGGAAATAACCCCCATTTTCTCATAAAACAACAATTACATCACCCCAAAAATGTTGTAGCGTTGAGACAATAATCCACACATTCTTCATTAACAATCTTTTTAATACCTGCAGAATCACATGTGCATTTACCAAAGGTTTTTCTGACAAACCAACATGTTTGTTGTATACTTTTTGTGGTGGCATTATCCAAAATCAAAATGTGCATTTTATAGAAAACAGGCCTGTGTAAAAACAACAAGAAAGACACAAATTTTGATCTTACAAAGTTCACATTTGGTAGAACTGGAAGGCAATATCAGACATCAGTATTTAGGAACTGGGTTTGATATTGCGTTCGGATGGGGGGAAATCACCCCAGGAAAAGCCTAATTTGGAAGATGCACACAAATTTCACAATGTCAACATGTGCTATCTGCCATCACGGGGGATCAAGGGACGCGTTTTGGGGGAAAAACCCCTTCCTCACCGCTACTTTATTATTGAGGAAGGGCTTGCACCCCCAAAACGCGTTCATTGATCTCCCGTGATGGCAGATAGCACATGTTGACACACTGTGTGCATCCTCCAAATTTGGCTTTGGGAAAAATCACAAAAACATTTTGCACATTGTAGCACACAAAAGAAGAAAGTGATTTGGAGGGGCTTTAAACTCGCCCCAAAACATCAATGATGTTTTTATATTTTGGAATAACATCATTGATGTTTTGCTTGATGATTTCCAATTGTAAATTACACCCCATGATCTCCCCGATCAGGATCTGGGCACTTTCGGATGTGAAAGGATCTGGATCCACAACCTCACGATCACCTAAAAAGAGAGGAACCCCAAAATAAATTTTGTTTCCAAAAAATGCCGCAATCCATCTCTTACCTGAGCCTGTGGTCGCAGACACTCACCTGTTGTGGTGACTAGTTCCACCACGTCTTCTTCCTCCTGCTCAGCTTGTGTTGGGGGGATTTCACCTTCTTCCAGAGGTGGGGGGTCTCTGGTCTCCTCGGATGAGGGGTGTCCTCCGAGTCTTTGCTCCCCTATGTAAAACAAAAATTGTATAATTAGCACACAGATATTTGAGGGCAGAACTATAAATAGGAAACATTGCTTGGAAGTGGGGTACAATTATCTATTTTAGCAGAGTTCCAAGATGTAATTTTTTTAATGCCCTTTGTCAAGCTGCAATACTTTACCTGTTTGGTACAAGCTTTACAGATGGAGACCCCCCCTGATCCGAACGAATAATGTGCCCATGAACATGAAAGTTGCCATTTTAAACTGTACAACAGTTCCTAAAAGCACATGGAGCAGCACGAACGTAATAAACATAAAGAATAGGAACACAGGACAACTACTTACTTTTTTGCAGCACTCTCCGGATCTTTCTGTACTGCTCATGTTCTCTCAATTTGAGGTCCGACCACCTCTTCCTGAGCTGATCTTTCGATCGTCGTACCCCGAAATTCCGGTGCAGACTCCTGACCACTTTCGCCATGATCTTGGCCTTTCTGACATTGGGGTTGGGGTAAGGCCCATACTTCCCGTCATAGTCAGCCTTCTTCAGGATGTCCACCATCTCCAACATCTCCCCAAAGGACATATTTGAGTCCTTAAATCTCCTTCTGGATCGGGACGTTTCAGGCTCCGGCCTTTCCTCCTCCTCCTCCTCGTTGCTACAGTTAGCACGCACCTGCTGTCTATCCGCCATGTGCTCTTCCCCCACTGCGCCGAACCAAAAGGGGCGGGGAATAGACTAGAAAGAACGTCAGGGGCGGTTATACGCATGCGCAGTTTGTATAAAGCGTAACACACGTTTGTCTTACGTACGATCTGTGAGCGGAAGAAGGAGCATCGGAGACGCTGATCGTGCTAACGAAGGTAGGATCTAAACTTGGGCCTATACTGCTTCGAAATGGAAGCCTATATTGTAACAAGATTAGGGGAGATTTGCCTGACATTAGGGTTTGTCTTGTGTTGTGTCTTGCAGAGAAAATGGATGGGTTTAACGACCACAATTTCCTGCCCCTGTTCATAGACAAGTACAGGGAGCTGCCCTGTCTGTGGCAGGTCAGACACCCACATTATAATCATAAACAGAAGAGGCAGGCAGTGCTGGAGAAACTGCTGGAGTTGGTGAAGTCGGTGGTCCCCACAGCAACCATCCCTTATTTAAAAGCTAAAATTGGTGGCCTGAGGAGCACATATCTAAGGGAGCGCAAGAAGGTCACAGATTCCCAGAGGTCCGGAGCTGCAGCAGATGACGTTTATGTCCCCAGGCTGTGGTACTATGAGAGACTGCGATTTCTGTCAGACCAGACTGAAGTCAGGGAATCCCTCTCTACTCTTCCTTCCACGCTTCCTTCCATACCAGCTGAGGCTTCCGATGTCCAACCTGGGCCTTCCAGCCAGGAAGAAGTGGAGGAGCCCAGCTGGAGTCAGGTATAGCATTCTTCTACAGATTTCTGGTCAATAAATAAATGATGTTTACTAGATGTTATTATTGATCACTAATTGCTGATTAAAAAAAGTGTTTTACATATCAATAGACAGTAGTGGGCACCCAAAATTGGGACAAGAATGAAAACTGATGGGCTCAGAAGGATAGTCTTTTATATTTGTTAACATTCAATTTGCAGCAGTCAGGAGGTGAAAATTGTGTGTGATTGATTGAAAAAATACTAAAACTATGTCCCTTTTTCATACACAGGAAGACCTCAGCCAGGAGGAGGTTGTGGAATGTGGCAGTCAGGAGGAGGCGAGGATTAGTGGCAGCCAGGAGGGGGTGGGGCTAAGTGTCAGCCAAGAGAAGCCTGGGACAAGTCGCAGCCTGACTGAGTCTCAGGTTCCTCCCCTCCGCCTGCCACATAAATGAGCCAGGAAGATGACTCCCAGTCCTGTGCAGGATTCAGCGTACAGGCTGATCCAGGAGGCTTCTGCGTCCCACAGAGCCTTCCCCAGTCCTGAAGAGGCCTTTGCCTGCATGGCTGCCACAAAATTGCAGGGCATGCAGGAGGGCCAACGCAGGCTCTCTGAGGACCTGATTTATAAAGTCCTACGTAAGGGGGAGAGTGGGGAACTAACACCCAAGACGGATGTCATTGAGATGGACGATCCTCCTCCTCCTCCTGCTGCCACAACTCCACCACCACAGCCACAGTGTGTAAGGAAGCGTGGAAGGAAGACCTGAGAGTGATTACCCTGTGTTCAGTCTGGTCTGACAGAAGATGCAGTCTCTCGTATGACCACAGCCTGGGGACACAGATGTCATCTGCTGCTTTCCAGATCTCTGGGACTTCTGGACCACACTGCCCTCCCTTATATATGGACTCCTCAGGCCACCAATTTTGCTTTTAAATAATTGATGTCTGCCCTGGGGGTCCAAGGCTTCGCCCACTTCTGCAGTTTCTCCAGCGTTGCCTCCCTCTTTGTTTATAGTTGTGACCCCTTAATAAAAATTTTTTTGGGAAATTCTACTCTCCTGTGTGTGTTTTCATCCAAAAAGGACAGTTTGTTGGTGAGGATTCAGGTACATTTCTAAAGTACAATGTGAAATTAACAAGGGACAACAACACCAAACAATCTCCTACAGATTAAATAGAACAACATATCAATGGTGTTGTGGGAACTTGTCACAAAAAACACACACAAACATTTTCGGGAGTACAAATCAAAATCACCAAAAAAAAAAAAAAATAGAAACACAAAAAAAGATTCTACATTAAAGCCAAAAAAAAAAAATATATATACAAAAATATGTTGTCAGATGTGAGAAATCAAAATATATTGAGGGAATCCAGATAAATAGTAACGAAATAAGTTTGTGAGAAGTGTGTGTGAATATGAGCAGCAAAACTGCTATATTCTTGTCACATTATAAAGAAGAAGAGAGTGCGCTGTATTAAACCATTTTTAACATTGCAGCGTGACGAAAGTGCTGTATCCATTGCGAACGCTAAGTTTACCAGAACCAGCTGTCCCGTCTCGGAATTTCTTCCGAGCATGCGTGGTACTTGGCCACACACGGTCGGAATTGACGCGATCGGATTTTGTTGTCGGAAAATTTTATCTCCTGCTGTCCAACTTTGTGTGTCGGAAAATCCGATGGAAAATGTCTGATGGAGCCCACACACGGTCGGAATTTCTGACAAAACGCTCCGATCGGACATTTTCCATCGGAAAATCCGACCGTGTGTACGGGGCATAACAGGTGGGAAGGGATGGATTGTGTGTTCCTTCAAAGCAGGGATTACAATCCATTTCTTCCCTTAGTAAAAACAGCACACAGTGTATACCAAAACACTGGCTAGGCACACAGTTAACCCTTTGATCACCCCTGTGTCAGTTAGTGTCCGATTGTTCGCCGCAATATTGCTATCCCTCTATAAGTTGCTGATCGCCGACATTACTAGTAAAAAAATTTAACAAATAAAAATTCCAGTATATATCCCATAGTTTGTAGACGCTATAACGTTTGCGTAAACTAATCAATATACCCTTATTTTTTACCAAAAACATGTAGCAGAATACATTTTGGCCTAAATTTATGGAGAAGTTTAAATTTTTCAAATTTTTTAATTGGATATATTTTATAGCAGAAAGTAAAAAATATATTTTTTCCCCCCAAAATTGTCGGTCTTTTTTGTTTATAGTGCAAAAAATAAAAAACGCAGAGGTGACCAAATACCACCAAAAGAAAGCTCTATTTGTGGGGAAAAAATGACATACATTTTATTGGGGTACAGCATTGCATGACTGCGCAATTGTCATAACACAGTGCCGTATCACAAAAAGTGGCCTGGCCATAAAGGGGGGTAAATCCCCAAGTCAAGTAGTTAAGAAATAGTGAAAAATGTAAAGCTTCATTAAGGCATGGTATAACTGTTGCCTCTAAATGTATCCATTTACTAACTTTCCAAAAAAAACACTCCTCCTGATTGCCGAGACACAGCAGTGACGCCATTGGCTCCCGCGGCTGACAATCAAAGTCAGTCGGCCAATCAGGGGAGAGAAGGGGCGAGACCAGGTTGGGGCTCCGTGTCTGAATGGACACAGTGGGCTGTGACTGGGCTCCAGTGCCCCCATAGGAAGCTGCTGGCTGTGGGGACACTCGATAGGAGGGAGGGGCCAGGAGCAGCAGAGAGGGTCCCGAGAAGAGGAGGATCTGAGCTGCTCTGTGCAAAACCAACTGCACAGAGGAGGTAAGTATAACATGTTTATTTTTATTTATTTTTCAACAAAATTAGCCTTTACAATCACTTTAATGAAAAAAATGGGAAGAGGTTTGGGGTTGTTTTGGGACAATGGGCTTTACAGTGCATTTGCAATGGGTCAAAGACATGTCTCCAAACCTCATTTCTCTTTGGAATTCCCTTATGTAATACATAATATATTCCTTAAAGCCCATCTCCTGGAAAAGGAAAAACCCTTGCTTGCAGTGGGGATGTCCATGTAGGTCTTAAGTGGCTGCAAAAAGCAGTTATACTGTCCTAATCCTTAACTCCCCTGGCCACATGGGCTTTTCTCTACATCCTTGTACTTCAGCAGTGGACTACCGCTCAGGTCCAATGTGGGGCTATAGATTCTGCATTGGACTTGATGATGTCAAAGGATCTGCGACTGCATACGGGAAAAGAGTCTTACAGCCTGGAGGGAACTTGTGAGAGAGGAGGATCAGGTAAGTAAAACTGCTTTTTTTTCCCCCTAGACCTAAACAAGCATTTAAACCTCACAGTGTGAAGGCAGCTTCACTATAAGGAGTATTTCCCTTCCCTTGAATTACGTTTTAAAGTTGTACTTTATATTGCTTTATAATTATATGAGAAGCCGGTCAAATCACTTAAAAGCGATTGTAAAGGCTCATTTTTTTTTTTTCTTAAATAACAAACATATCATACTAACCTCCACTGTGCAGCTCGTTTTGCACAGAGTGGCCCCGAACATCCTCTTCTGGGGTTCCCCGGAGGCTCTCGCGGCTTGTCTCAGCATCAGGTAACCCCCTAGGAGAAGCACTCTCCCGGGGGGGGGTTACCTTGCGGGCGAGCTCCCGAGTCCAGCATTTGCATCCATAGACACGAATGCCGGACTCTGCTCCGCCCCCTGGCGCTTGCGTCATTGGATTTGATTGACAGCAGCGGGAGCCAATGGCTGCGCAGCTATCAATCTATCCAATCGAGAGCTGGGACCCCGTGGAGAGAGGGAGAGTGCGTCTCCACCGACAGAAATTCAGGGCTCAGCTAAGTAAAACGTGGGGGCGGTCACTGACAGGTGTTTTTTCACCTTCATGCATAGGATGCATGAAGGTGAAAAAACACAAGGGTTTTCAGCCCCTTTAATTATTGTACTGAATTGTGCTGAAACTGTTTTTAATACAGTTTTCACACTTGGAGGACTAATTTCTTTAAAGATACATTTGTAATAACATTAAAAGCACAGTCCCTCCTGACATTGCAATACTAGGACACCAGGCATGAAGGCAGATAGGTTGCGATCCTCTCCCTAGTGCACTGGTTTTAGGAGTCTTTTGGACACCCAACCCATTAACCATTCATTTAAAATAAATCACAGAGGCTTGTTTAAACATAATATAAGCTCACCACATGTTACATTCTGTACATCTCTTTTAGATCTACCAAGAAGTATTTAGTGCAAGAGCATGTCTAACTGGATATGAATTGATAGAAAGGTTTAGGTCCTCATATTACATAGTTTTGGTAGATCTATAGTTGTTTGTACAGAAAACTGAATGGCCAGAATGTAAGATGTATGACAAGCCTTAAAAATAAAATCCAGACAGATATGAAAGACACAGCTAAATGCAGTTGTGTACTTATTAATAAATCATTATATTTAATTTAAATAATCTATTGTAAGTAGCTGAATTTGACTTAGAATCGACCTCTTGAAATCCCCCATGTACAAACACTTACACTAGAAGAAGAAAGAGTGAACTGTGAGACAATCAGTTTTGCAGCATGAAAATGTGCTGACAAGGAACAAGATGATAGGAGAAGAAAGAAGAGTGACTTTATCAGTCTGTTGCTGCTCTTTTACTGTCCAATCAGGTGCCTGGAAGCTAAGTAAGAACACCACTGTATTCCTTCTACAGTCTAGAACAGGGATATGCAATTAGCGGACCTCCAGCTGTTGCAGAACTGCAAGTCCCATGAGGCATAGCAAGACTCTGACAGCGAGAAGCATGACGCCCAGAGCTAGAGGCATGATGGGACTTTTAGTTTTGCAACAGCTGGAGGTCCGCTAATTGCATATCCCTGGTCTAGAACTATAGCAAAGAAAGTTGTATCATCCAACTGGTTGTACTGTCTGGCAGAGCCGTGTAAATCTCAGGATTGAATGAGCAGCAATACAAATACTTTGACATGTAAAACAGCTCCCATACATGTATTTAGCAGTTGGCCTGGAATTTAAACTAAAAAGGCAAAATATAAATATTTTATTTTTATATATATAAATATAAAAATGTAAGTTTTAAGCTAATTGATGTCTGTTGCACTTTGTGTGTACTTTTTTTCTGAATTTAAAGTTGCCCAGGGGTAAGAGATGACAATTGTTCACTTTGGCAGTTCTCTGGCATATTGAGTAATGATCTCAAGTCTGCTGTTTGCCCGTGACCCTGGGTCCTAAGTAAGGTAAGGAAAGGTTTTATTTAAAAATATCATTAGCATGTTGATGAGGGAGAGATGGAGAAACCAGGGAAGGCAAAATATAAGCAGAGTAAACTTCAGCTTTACTATTTTGATAAAAGCAGAGCTACAATATGCTTTTGCTCAACAAATGTGTTACATTAGAGAATATTGTATTAGTATATGTCTTAGTCTTAGCTTAAAATTCCTGCCTTGGTCTGAGGCAGGATCTCAGGGACTCATCATTCTCTCAGTGTAATGTCTCCATAGTATCTTTAGCCTTTAGTTCCCCCAAATTCATCACTCGCTGGGATAACAGCATTCTGGTTAGAGATACTAAACAATATCTTTATTCTCCAAAAATAATCCATGCACTTCCACTACTAAAAGTGTTACTAAACCCACAACAGTAAAATCAGTCTGTATATGCAGTAAGCATGCTTGTTATACTCACTGTGGAACTTAAGGGGTTAATCCTCCGCATTGTGTAAAAAGGCTGTTTGATCCTGTCTTCTCTGATCCTCCCCTTCTTCCACAGTCCCCAATACATCTCCTGATAGAAGCCCTGCAGTCACTCTGCATATGCTAAGTTTGGTGTGTATTTTGGGAGAGTGCATGTGATCAGCACAGGGCCAGTTGGCCCTGTCCAGGCAGAGGGTCAGGGGTCCTGCAGCCTTAGAGGACAATCAGGTGGGGATGAAAACTTCTTTATCCAGACATTCATAAAAGTCATAAGACTGCAGTACAGTATACTGCTGATGAGAAAAGGTATTTAGCAGTTTACTGTATATTTACTAAAATAATTGCATTTCCATGTTCTGTGTACTGTGGGAGATCAGATATAATGAATGCAGGGTCCTGGATTTTGTAACACTTTAATGGCCCTGTCATTTATTTTTCATTAAATTGTTATTCTGCCTCATTGTAATGCCTTCCATGAGCTTCCGATTGTTTGAAATGAGCATTGTACATTGGTTCCGGCCATGTGTACTGCTCTATGCACTCTACAAATTCCACAGTACATGGTCCATAGTTAATAGTCCATTTCAGGAGCAAGCAAGAGAGGGTGGCTACTTTCATACATAGAGTAGGACCATGGAGAAGAAGCATAGCCTCCTTGTATCTGGAAATCAGATCACAGCAGCAAAAAAGGGGAATTTGATAATTTGGTTGAGGCTGAGAGCAATAGAAGATCATATTTTAAGTTAAAAGTACATGCTTGAATAGACATTTTTCTTATTAAACCAGAGTTTAGTATCACTAGGTCTTTGCAAGCAGTCCTAATTAAATTTAATTTTACTTTATACACATTACTAGTTTTTACTGTATTGTTATTGGAGATAGGGTGAAAACCCTTGACATAGTAAAAGTAAGGCAGGGGAAAAACCTTCCTAATGGAGTGCCAGATAGCAGTAAAAACTTTCCCTGTCTATCTAAAACTAATAAAACATCTGATTAGACATACACTTTAAATGTCAAAACTTTAAACTCCAGTTTTAAAGAATAACCCCACTTTTGTTTTTAAAAGCAATCTTATACCAGACAAGTGCAAAGAGAAGAGACTGCATGTTTAAAAAACAATTGTGGGTATGTCTACTTTATTGGCAGCTAATCAACTAACTCATGGGGGCCATAATTAAACTTTATAGGTATCAATGATTTATTTTTGATGAGGAAATGTCTTCAACTAATACATCAAATTAATAGGAGCTACTATTGCATTACCCGAAAACACACTAATATATTTATGGCTCAACTATAACTGCATTTCCTTCTTAACTGATACATCAACTCATAAGTCTACTTTTGCTGCATTTATAATATTGTGTTAGTCTGGCCAAAATCTGATAAGGACTTAATCACATTTAACAAGAACACTGTTCCCATTTTTACTATAACGTAATCCTACTTTCAGCTTAATTCAGCTGCAGAACACTGGTTAAATAAGCCAGCAGGTGACCAACTTACCTAAGGTGGAACAACTTTAGCCCAAAATGTATTAAAAATGTATTGCCTAGAGTAGTGGTACCTAAACTACAGCCCGTGGAGTGGATGTGGTCCTTTGCTTGCCTTTGGCTGTCACATTGTTTCAGTGCATATTTTCCCCACTGTCAAAAATCTAAAGCACAATCCCCCCCCCCAAAAAAAAACAATAATGGGCCATATTTCTCCCACTGACACCAATGATGGGGCACTATTCCTCCCATGTGATGAGACACAATTCCTCCCAGTGGCACCAGCTTGATACGTTTCATAATATCTTCTTAAACCAAGGATCTCAACTGCAAATAGTTGCTGTTCAATTCCAAAAAGCCAGTCTAATACCCACAGAAAAACTTCTGAAATATAAACATTAGCCTAAAAACAGCAGAGTTTTAAGCTGGCTATACATAGATCCAAATTTGGCCGGTTCATCAAAGGTGAATAGCATATAAATTGATTGTGCAAGAGCGCATGCACGGCAGCTTCTAAGATGGCCACGAGTTACTGAAGCTCCGCTCCACCACGGCCCTAAGGAGCTCACCGGAGCGAGCAGAGCGGACTCTAAATAGGCCAAACGGGCTCACAGTGTGGGGGAGACCTCCCGGAATCAGGGGAGCAGAACGGCGCACGTCCGCAGAAGCCTAATCGGCCAGATGACTGCGGCGCCCGGCCCAGTCAGGTATGCTAAGATGGCGGCGGCAGCGCGAGGCACACGCAGCACAGGGGGAGAAGAGGACTCAATCGCAGACCAGGATGTTCGGTCCCCGCAGTCACAGGTACCGATTTCCCCCCTCTGCACATGGGAACATCTCCCACTTCCACAGAATCCCTGCTAGGCAGGTTACAGGATGGCCCCCCCTCCACCCCTATGCTGGACCCACACACGGGCATGCTACTGTCCCACACAGAGGTCTCTAATAACTCCCCTGTCCCCACGGACTTTCCTTCAATGATGGAGGCTTTCTCCCACCTGCTCTCCCAGAGCCTGGCCAGAAATGCTGATCACATCACCTCCTCCATACATGCTGATCTGCAGCAACTAGGACAGCGTAGGTATTTCATTGAAAAGAGAGCTGATCAAGCTGCAGCACGTATAAATCAAAACACAGATAGAATTCAGGATATACAAGAACAACTGGACACTGCTCTTGCTAAAATCGATGACCTTGAAAATCGCTCAAGACGCTACAATTTTAGGATTCGTGGCCTGCCTGAGACTGAGAAGGATGTCAGTGCGGCAGTAAAAACCCTGATAAAGGATCTCATCCCAGATATAGCTGAGCATCGCACAGAATTGGATAGAGCGCACAGAGCTCTACAACCGCCCCGAGCAGCCGGTCTTCCAAGAGACATTATTGTGAAACCCCACTATTTTGCCATAACGGAGGAAATTATGAGGAGAGCTAGGGGAACAGAAAATCTACACTTACTGGGCCACAAAATTCAAATATTCGCAGACCTTTCACCCTACACAGTCCAGAAGAGACGTTCTTTGAAACCGTTATTACACCTGCTTACAGAAAGAGCCATAACATACAGATGGGCATTTCCCCTGAGGCTGAACTTCTCATACAGAAATAAACATTATGGCTTTTCATCGCTCGCTGAAGGAGAAAGGTTATTCCATCATCTGGGACTACTTCTACAGGGTCCGAATCCTACACCGGAAGGAAGAAGCACCCCGTCATCAGTCAAGCGTCCGCCGCCGGCAAGCCCTCTGCAACCCACATGGTTAAAGCAGAACTCTAAACGCTCCAAAGAAAGCATCCCACCCTGAAGTTTTTGGATTCCTAGGGACACTGTTGCAGTCCCGGGTGAACACTTCTTCTTTGATTCACAGGTCCACAAGAACAACTTCTTCAGCCCCGCCTTTTACCAGGAATCGAATGCAGCACAGTCTACCTTGACTGGGGACAGACAGGAGGTTCCAGCAGTGTAGAGCTGGAGTCCCACATTTACATAGGGGTAGCAGCGGCTGAAGGGGGAGGGGAGGGGGGGAGGGTCAGATCATACTGTGACTCCTACAGGGATTGGGCTGAGGCTGAGGGGAATAGGCTTATGTCTGAATTTACTATGTTATTACTGATTATGGGTGTTGACTTCTATTCTAACATACATTTGCTGAGGAAGTCTGAGGGTTTCATACCATTAAGGTGATGGTCACTGTTGGGAGTGAAACTCCATGGATAGGGGTAGGTCTGTGTGGGAAATTTGGATGGGGGGTTGACCTCCCCCCCTGGCCTCTCCTGTTATGGGACGGGGCCTGGAGGGGGAGGATCTCCCTCACAGAGAGCGGGCGGGGTGGTGGGTTTAAGTTTCAGAGGTTATGTTTGAGGTTTTGAAGACCGTTAGACCGGTTATGGTCTCAGTTCGCAAGTTCACTTTAAATAGTTATGTAACTCAGGTGATGGGGCCGTGGTGGCTTCAATGTGCTCCTTGTAAATACCGGAGGGACATTTGTACTCCGGTTCTCAGGGCTAACTTCTCCACTAGTGAGGGGATAGCTCTAACGGGATAAGAAGCTCAGAATGCCTGGTGCATTCTGCCTCGGGAATGGGGGGGAGTCTGGGGACTCCCAAATTAACTTCTTAGATATTGATCTCGCATCACTTGATATGAGTGATAAAATATTGCCTAATGTACTGATCACTATTTTTCTTTTTCTCTTTTTCATTTCTTTCTTCTACTTCCTGATTTCTATTCCTCCGATTGAATACAGGTCTCGGATCCACAGATGGTCTCTCCTCCCAGGTCTCGTATTGGCTCAAATCACTGGCTCACCACCACGTAAAACAGATCCTCCCGACCAACTAGGTAAGACTCTCCACACCATCATAGCACCACAAGGTACACCACATGACTGATCAGGTTACGGTTAGCTCATCCCTTAGGATTGTTTCCAATAACACTCAGGGGTTAAATTCTCCCATTAAGCGTAGGAAGACATTTCAACTTTTTAAATCCATGCATGCTGATATACTATTCTTACAAGAAACACACTTCCCCATATCATATCAACCAAAATTTTTACATCACCATTATCCCCAATTTTTTTTATCTTCAGCTCCTAACAAAACAAAGGGAGTAGCGATATGTTTCGCTAAACACATTAACATTTCCCAGTCGGACGTGATCGCTGATCCACAGGGTCATTACATCCTAGTTGCGGGACATATAGACGGGGAATTATATACATTTATATCGTACTACGCCCCGAACAAGGGACAGAAATTTTTTTTTGAAACAATGATGATCAAGCTACGACCTCATATGAAAGGCTCGGTCTTTCTCGGAGGTGATACGAACGTGGCTTTTGACTTCTCAATGGGAATATCTGGCTCTGGTAAACCTGAACCCAAGCGTCCCTCTAGGCAAAGTGTTCACATAGCTGAAATGTTACAGGAGGAGGGATTCATCGATATCTGGAGGGAAACTAACCCTCACGTTAAGGATTACACACATTATTCTGCACCCCACAGATCACACGCCAGGATTGACCATATTTTTACACGCTCATATTCGATTCCATTGATACTGAAATCCAAGATTGTAGACTCGCCCATATCGGACCACTCGCTGGTCACAGTGAGTTTCAAAAAGTCATCAAGGGATAATAACCCCCCAAGATGGAGACTACAGGAATCCATACTAAGTGACCCCATTCAGTGCACAATATTAGAAAACTACATCAAGGAATATTTTCAAATTAACACAACCCCAGATGTTTCACCGGAAGTGATCTGGGCAGCTCACAAACCAGTGATCAGGGGAAAGATAATGCAAATGATGGCGAAACTGAAGGCGGAGCATAGGGCAGACACATTAAAACAATCAGAAGAATTTAAGGCTCTAGCTAGGGCACATAAAAGGACACCCACCGTTGAATCCCTAGCAAAACTGGATAGGGCCAGGGCTCTCCTAAACCTTACTCTGACCACTGCAGCGGAAAAACATCTCAGGTGGACGGGAGCGAAATATTACAGCCAAAAAGATAAGATAGGTGCCAGATTAGCGGTTAAGATTAGTCCGAAACCCCGGGCATTAGCTTTCCCTAAAATTAAGCTCAAATCCGGAGATATAACACAAAATCCAAGTAAGATTATGGAGGAATTTTTTACCTTCTTCCATGAACTGTATAAATCGAAAGCGTCTGTGGGAGGAAAGCTTAAGCAGGAGTTCCTTGACTCCCTGACCTTACCGACACTAACACAGTCACATAGGGTGCTAATGGAAGAGCCCTTCACCCAGGAAGAAGTTCTGGATGTCATGAACTCATTGAAGCTTGGATCCTCCCCTGGCCCGGATGGGTTCTCCAACGGCTATTACAAAAAGTTCGGACCTACACTGGTCTCACACTTGACGAAATTCTTGAATTCCCTTAGAGAAGGGGGACCACTGGGCTCTGAATTAAATGCTGCGTACATAACAGTAATCCCCAAGCCAGGGAAGGATCCCAGGGAAATAGGGAACTATCGACCAATATCCCTAATTAATAACGATGTTAAAATTCTGACGAAGATCTTAGCAAATAGAATGTCTAGCTTCATTGCATCGTATATACACAAAGACCAGGTAGGCTTCATACCTGGCAGACAGGGGCCGGATCAAATTAGACGGACCATAGATATAGTATCTCTCCTGAAGTCGAGCTGGGATGGGGGACAGCCACAAAAAGGATATATTTTATCAATCGACCTACAAAAGGCATTCGACTCTATTGACTGGGAATACCTGTCTGATATCCTACAAAGGTGGGGCTTTGGTAGCATTTTCAGAAATATAATCAAGTCTCTGTATTCAAACCCCTCGGCGCAAGTGCGGCTCATGGGCAGATACTCGGCAGCACTACCTATTAATAGGGGTACCAGACAGGGATGCCCACTTTCTCCCCTCCTATTCGCCATTGCCATAGAGACATTGGCTATAGCCATCAGAACAAACCCGGATGTCAGGGGGGTGAGCTGTGGAGACGAGGAACACAAATGCGCTTTACACGCAGATGATTTACTGCTGTACATCTCTTCCCCCCTGATATCCACCCCAGTAGTATGCAGGATCCTAAGAACTTTCAGTAAAATCTCAGGTCTGACGGTGAATATGACTAAATCAGTGGCCCTGAATATTACGGTACCGGCAGAAATTCTCTCACAACTTCAACAAAGCTTTGAGTTCTCTTGGTCTGATACGGCTATCCCTTATCTGGGAATTAACTTAACCTCTGAGATAGGGGGATTATTTAAAGCTAATTATCCTCCAATGATACTGAAATGCAGACAAGAATTAGATAAATGGGCTAAATATGGTCTTTCCTGGGTAGGAAGAGTAAACGCTATCAAGATGACACTACTTCCCCGCCTCTTATATTTATTTCGCTCTCTCCCAATCCCCCTAACGAAAGGCTTCCTCAACAAACTACAATCGTCGATAATATGCTTTGTATGGGGAAGTAAGGGTTACAGATGCCCATCCACTGTTCTTTTACGCTTACGATCACAGGGAGGGCTGGGATTGCCTGATCTCTGGGGTTATTATCGGGCAGCTCAATTAGCGCAGATTTCCCTCATTTTCGGAAAGGGCTCAAAACCTGACTGGTTGTCTATGGAAAGGCAGGCTACGCCTCGCAACACCATTCACTTTTTATTATGGTGCGACCCCAAAAGCAGACCAGCCATCCTGGCCCCCACATTATCTCACTCGATCGCACTTTGCAACAAACTTTTTACTCAAACGTCTCTAATTTCCCCACTTAGACCTCTGTCACACATATTTAATAACACAGCGTTCCCGCCAGGACTAAACATTCAGGCGTTTAAGTGGTGGACAGACAAAGGACTCTACAGAATAGGACACTATCTAACTGCGACGGGTCCTATCAATTTGAATTACTGTAAACGCACATTGGAAATGCCTGACTCTGAAAGGTTCAGATTTAACCAAATATTTCACTTCATACAATCACTTTGGTGCAACATACAAGTAGCTGCCTCGATTACACCATACGAACAGTGGTGTTCTAACCTGGACGGACAGAAAGGGGGGATCTCGATAATATACACAGCACTCATGTCTAAGTCGGACAAACCAGCATATGCCAGGACCTGGGAGAAGGACTTGAGCGGATCTTGGACTTCAGGGGACTGGTTCAGAGGGTGGGACCGCTCTTACAAAGGTATTTATAATATCTCTCTGATAGAAGCTAGCTTAAAGGTAATGGCAAGATGGTATTATGTACCTGCTAAGTTGGCCATGTTTTATCCTGGGAACTCTCCATCCTGCTTCAGAGATTGCAAACTTGAAGGCACTATGCTACATGTCTGGTGGACTTGTCCGCGCATTAGAACCTACTGGAAGAAAATATTCTGTATGATGGGCAGTTTAATGAGTATACGTATAGCGCCAGATCCAACTATAGCTTTACTCAATCATACCATACCGAACCTACCTAAAAGCTCCCAGAAGTTAGCCTTCTTTATTTTATTGGGAGCAAAACTTACCATAGCAAAGGCCTGGAAAAGGCGTACAGTGTCCTTTCAATGTTGTAACAGGAAGGTAACATGGATAATGTCCCAGGAGAAAATTGTAGCTAAACTGTTGGATACGGTTGAGAAATTCAATATCATTTGGGAACCATGGGCGCGATATTGTAATATTTCACTCTATCCGGGTATGGAGATGGGACCAGGTAACCTACCTAATCTACAGTACCAATAACTTTTCTCTCTCTCTTTCTCTTGCCTTTCTTCTCTTCTTCTAACACGTTTTCTTCTCTCTAAGACAGGGGCCAGCGAGCCTCTTCGGTATACACAGGCCTCTCTTGGCCCTTAAGTTATATGCATCAAGACACATTCATGACGGGGTAATACATAGGATATGCTTACCGAAAATCTGGTGATATACTGTCTTATTTTCAAAAAGGGATGAATTAATTATTCCATACAGTAGGAAATGTATAGACATACGAGGCAGACACGTACATAAATCGGAACCCACACCAAGATAAGATGCCTCTTTGTACATACAATGTGTAGGTCACATACACTCAAGAAAGGGATCTCTAGCTCCGAAATTCCATAGTTAATCAGCATAGCATAGTTCTAAGTCTTCATTAAGTTCCAAGAATGGTGTGGTGTCTATGGGGACTATACAGGGAAAGGGATCCGGCTGGGGAGGGTCTTTGATCGCTCCGATGGGCACAGCAAGAACCCTAACGGGGTGCCTGGGGGGGAGAGAGGGCCTCCCCCCGCGGGATCCAAGCATAGGCAACTGTAGTCACTCACCGCGGAGATATTTAACTTTGTCTGCTGGAAACAAAATTTATTGCAATTCTCATGACTGCTAGAAAGTTAGATGTATGTTTACCAGGTTCTGCGTTTCCTTGCACCTCACATATACCATGTAACGGATACATTTATAATATTGTCTGTGTTTGATACTCATCAAAACGGTCTTCGAGGGGTTTGTTGACTGAGAGTCAATGCACGATACTCTAGGGTCCCTCTATTTGACAGGTTTCACTTAAACAAACTATATTGAAGAGCAAAGTTCAAAGAGGGAGGAACTTGAGCTTTGAGACACTTGTGCATTGAGTTTTAGTCAATGAAGTTTTATGCGAGACTGTTAAACAAAGACAATAATAATGAACAAGAGGCACTCTGTACTAGTCCAACGGTGTAATAACTTTATTTGCCTCCTGCTCTTCTTATGTACACCTTTCTTTGCAAGTTCAAACCATTCAGAGCAAATTTATGCTCTTTCGTTATTTCTTTTGTTATAGCTTAAGCACACGACAGTTATTCATATTTCAAATATCACAATAGCACTCAACTGATAACTGACTGTATTATCTAGTTGTAATACTGTATTACTGGTGTCTGAGGAAGGCCTGATGTTTTCAGCCTACGCTATCAATGCTATATTTTGATGTGATATGTCAATTGATTATCTTAAAAAAACAATAAAACTATTGAATATAAATTGATTGTGCAGTTTAGCTAAGGTAGTTTAATTGTGCTGCTGAATTGGTACACTCTATCAAGAAGTTTTACATAGAACAGGTGCAATGTGAACATAGTGCGGCCTATACCTGAGTTGATCCCTGAAGCCAGGCCTGTTGATGGTAAAGCGATAATGATACTGGAGAGTTACATTACTGCACTTGATCTTCAGTGATTTCTCCCATGTAAGAACCCCTTGGGGTTGGTCCTCTGCAGCTGTATATAGTCCAGAACACAGGATATGACAAATCTGCAGAGGAAGTCACACTCGACCAGACCCCCACAGCCATCAGCCAGAATATTTAAAGTAACAAAACACCATAATAATCAACACAGACAAAATACAACAACGTACTAACATAGAGTAGGCACCTGCCTACATACTGTCTTTCCAATTTTGCTCCTGCATAGTCACCCTGGAGACTAAAATAACATCTATGCACTCATCACTGAACTGAACTTTTTATAAAGTTTGTACTGGTATTTTCACATTACCCTGTTCCCCTTGGCCACGCGCATAAATATGGCAGATGGAAAGGTGGGCTGTAACATGGAGCTGCTGCAAGTATGTGTACATGGGGAACAGGTTCTCTATGCTGAGAGTGCGCTCACTGCGTGCTCCCGGGATATTGAATAAGCTGTCATGGGCAGCTCCTGATTGTTGTTTATAATTGAGATCCTCCTATCATGTGACCACTGAGACAGTCAATCATAGCAGGCATATGCATGACAAGCCCACCTCAGCATACCAGAATTCAGAGCCTCTTAAAGGTTCACGAGGTGGCAGCAGAACACAGGATTCACTCATTTATCAAAAAAATGTGAACTATAAATAAATAAGCACACACTGTAAAAAAGGCCCTTTATTGTAAAGTAGAAATGTCCCATAATGCAAATCAAGCATTAATCACTGTATTTTGCTATATGTTTAAACAGGGTCAATGGCATGACTCAGGATCCCCATTGGTTTTCTTTGCATTACTACAGCAGACTGGAATCTGACATTTTGTGGGACAGGTCAACATGATTAACGATAGAATGAGTAATAAGAGGTACTAATGTACCCCTACTAATTCCCCTAGGGGGTGGATATCTGAGACCCCCTTATTATAAGGCTTCCATATTTCAATAAGCCCCCTACCTAGAAATGACCACATCCTTTTTGGGGACATGAAGTAGAGAAGAGGCTCTTATCTCTTAATGTAGGGACAGAATGCCTTGCAAAGATTGTGATGATTTGCTACCTTCCCCTCCCCTATTGCAAGGTACACTCTCAATATTGAAAAGCATGTGGCCTGGTGTGGCTCAAGAGCAAGGCTCCAGGTTCTCGGGCCCCGTGGCACGGCTACTGCAGCTGGAGGGAGAAGACTCTTCTCACCCTCAACAATGGATAGAGTGGTGAATACCAGTGGGCGACCTCACTTCTCTGTTCAATTCATCCCCATTGTTGGCTGTCCCAATTACAGAGAAGCCTGGAACCATTGTGGTCATGTTATCGCATATATATATATATATATATATATATATATATATATATATATATATATATATATATATATATATATTATGTATAAAACAATGAAAAGAGGTATTTACAGAGATTTGTAGTAAAGGACCTGCAGGGCCTTAAGGAGAAAAGAGAGAGAAGGAGAATATTTAAATGTGAGTTTGATAGTTAGCCTTTCTTCTACTTTAAGACCATTGGGTAATCAATCAGCATCATCATCTATCACCAATAATTAGGAAACTGACCCAAGACACTGATATAGGAAATAAAATGCCTAACCAGGAAGTAGCAAAGTGACCTTTCTAGAAGTGTTTTCATCACAAGAGTAGGTCAGTGCTCAATAATGCAAAATCCATTGGCAGTTATAAAAAAAAACATAGGCATATGAACTACAGTAAGCATTAGCCATTTTCCTAGTTCCAATTGTAAACAATGCAATCTTTTGAAAAAAATATTATTTTCATTTATTTTGATCAAAAAAAGTATATCGATCAACAGATAGCGTTCTCATTTTTCCATAACAAAGTTATTTCAAAGTTTTAAAGAACATGGCACTGGCCATTCTTTTCATATCTGTAGGGTGTTGGTACAACATCAGCTGCTAGTTTGCAATACATCTGTAAGTTGACATCTAGTGTAGATTATTTTAAATAAATCTAAAGAAGATAAATACAACATATATCTCTGTGTGTTTTTTAGTAGGTTTGGTGTGTTTCCAAAGATACTGTAACTGTCTGGGGTGCCACTTGTGTTTTCTCTTTTTTTTATGTTGAAAGCCAAAAAGAGTTTGAAATAAATGAATTGCCTGGTTGAGTTCATTGTTTAAGAGTAGGATTTCTTACACTTTTCAGAACAGTTATAACTTCACATTTTGCTTGTCCTACTAGTAAAATAACAGGTACAGTGTATGTGATGATCCTGTGTGTTTTTAAGGCTTTAAGGGCTCATAGATAATTTAAACCTGTTCTGAGGAAGTATACAGCCTGCCAATGCTTCTAAAGCTTGACTGTAATGCTAATCCCATGGCTTCAGTACTTTCTGATCTTCCAATCCATTATATGTATCCTTCCTACTTTCCTGATCAGTATGGCTGTCTTGGGTCAGTGATGCAAAAAGGATTGTCAAGGATGGCTAGGCAAAAAAAAATTTTTGAGGAAAAGGTCAGCAATGGCCAACTGTTAGCAGGTCTCGGAATATTTATATAAATAGGATATAAATATTTATAAACTTAAAATCAAATGTCATGGGGTAATTACAAAAATAACCAAATTAGTCCTGAAGAAAACTAGAAATCTTTAGATAGAAAGGCTAAGACAACAACTGGTCATTTCATAAGAGTTTATTTCAATAACTCTTATATACTGTATATAAACTAAAAAGGGGGGTTGTAAGGGATTGTTATTAGAGAAGGGTATACTTTGAGTTAAAGCGGTGTTAAACCCCAAACCAAAAGTAATTTATTTCAGCTTATCAACCATTAGATGTTGTGGCTGCATTGGTTTTCTTTTTTAGCCTTTTTTCTCTGTTTTTACCTGGTGATCTGGCCAGTAATATAGTTGCCCCACTCTTCATGAAGAAGCACAGAGACACTTTTGGACAGCAGTTTTGTCATTCTGGAGGTAGGGGAGGATTAGATGTACTAGCAGAGGTAAATTCACAAATAAAATGAAGCCAAACTCAAGCTAACACTTTTTACACTGTTACTGCACACATTTTTTCCCTTTTAAAATATATAACAAAATAAATAAAAGCTGATCATTGTAAGCACTCCTATAAGTGGTAAATGGTTTGTCTAGAACCTGTAACTGCTACATCTGCAGGACAGCTTGTTCTGTTGGAAAGCTACAGACTTACTGGCCATATCACCAGGTGAAAATAAAATAAGAGAAGCCTAAAAAAGAAAACAAATGCAGCCATCATATCTAAGAACTGGTAAGCTGCAATCAGGGCCGGTGCTCCCACTAGGAAAACTAGGCAGTTGCCTAGGGTGCACTGCCACCTAGGGGCGCAGCTGACCTCTGCCTCTTCTCTTCCTCCTCCTCGTCGCTCCCCAGGATCCTGGAAGGGCCGCTGACAGAGGAGCCCAGACAGCAAGGTGTTCAGTGTGGCAGGCGGGTGGTAGTAATTGCAAAACGGTGTGCGGCTTTCCCCTCTCTCACTGGCTTTCAGATGCTGCAGGGACAGACCAGTGTAACAGGCAGCCAATAGCGCTGCTCTTCTGAGTGGGAGGGCTTGACTGCTACTCCTGCCACCACCTCCTTAGTCAATTAGATTGCCCAGGGGACGCTTCGGAGGAGGCAGCCTGAGCTCATGTGGTTCGGCTGCAACACCATCTGATCAGTGTGGAGGGGAAGCATTGGGATCGCTCTGAGAGGCGTCCTACCCACTGCTGCGCATTCCCTGCATCCATCTCCCGGGCTCTACTCTCGGCTCCGGATCTCCCTGCTCCAGCCTCACTACTGCCCTGCTACTGCACTATTGCACTGGAAAGGAACACAAAGACCCCGGAGTACAGGTCGGAGCTGCAGCAAGGAAACAAATCACCCTAAAGACCGGAGGTAACGCTCTCCCTGGAAGCCAAGGAAGGGTCTGAACCAACTCCAGGCATACAGCGGTGCGATCAAGGTAGGACCAGTGATGGCTGAGACCCTGCTTTATGGTATATAGTTTTTATAAAAAGACTGTGCAAATAGAGTTTCCGTGACGTTACCCTGAAGGGCTACTGTTAAAAACTGCTGAATTGTGCTGGAAAGACCCGATTGTTGTTTATGAAAACGTCTGTATTAAAGGGAGACTATCTAAGGCAATCTATGTGAGCAGGCATGTGTGCACTAAGCCCTATGGGTGCCGTGGGATGAAAAGGGCACATAGAGAGCGAATTTTATGAATATTTTGACTACTTTGATGCGGATAGTCTATCCCTGGACTTTGCCTCTGGACTAGCAGGACGTCAAGAGAGTGAAGCTAGAAAAGAATTGTAGAAGCAGAATAAATTCTAGTGTGGAGGAGCAGTACAGGAGGCTTGGGAGGCTTAAAGAGCAAATAAGAGAGAGCCAGAAATAAGAGAAAGGGAGCAGGGTGGAGTGGAACATGAGAGGTCGCTCTCAAAAAAGCTGAAGAGATTAAAAAATCCAGAGAAAGTATTAACTCAAGTCTTAATTCAAGTTCAATTCAAAAATATCTAAAAGACGTGAACTTAAAAAGCCCGAACATGGATAATAGGCAACAGGGAGTTAAGGATAAAAAGAAAGATCCTGCAAAAAATAAAGGGACCCAAGGGGGAGCTCAAAGGGGGGAGGTTCCCCAGGAAAGTGATCTGGAATGCAGCCTGGAGGAGGCAGGGGGTACAGACCCACTTCCTACTAAAACGGAGATGCAAGACATGTTCGCTAAACTAGAAAACTCAATTAAATCAGAGATCCTTAATGTAAGGTCAGATATGGGCCACCTCCTGAAACGAGTTGAAGTAGTGGAGGAAAGGTAGCAAGAAATTATAGCCTTAAAGACCCAGATAAGAGAGGGGCGTGGCCTGCAGCGGAGCCGGATGGTCGCATAATCCCGCAGCTCCATCTACCCAGGGACACAGCGGCATCAAGCAACTTGATCCTAGCATCATTACACCCCATTTTCACGGCGGTTCAGACCGGGATAAGTCCAGGACGATGCCTAATAAACGGCGGAACGATAGCCGACCCCAGCGCCTGACAGACTTTTATTCTATCACAGAAGCTGGAGGTAAGCAAGATGGCGCCGAGGCCTATACACCGCGGACGGCCCCAAACACTAAAAGTACATCAAAACAGGGCAATCTCCACTCCAAAGCAGCATGCCCTAACAATCAACACTCCTGTCCCTCTACCCCATTATCAAATAGCCCAGCTAAGTCCAAGCCCAGGCTGGATGGCACTAGATGGGGTTCGCCGGTGAGCCCTGCAACAGAATCAGGGGAGGACACAAGGGAGATGCCTGACTCCATTGAAACCTTCCCCACACAGAATCTGCCAGTGATGGACACAGTCCTAAAAGACATGCTAATGTCCCTGAGAAGCACTATCCAGACAGATATGGCTTCATGTATGAGCAGATTCAACAAAGATATCCAAGCAATAGGGGACAGAGTAGATCATGTGGAGGTTAAAATGGGAGAGTATGCTCACACCATAAACGATCTGGTTGATGCATATGAAGTAAAAGAAGGGGAAAATGAATGGATTAAAGCAAAATTTGCCGATTTGGAGGACAGGTCGAGAAGGAATAACTTGAAAATCAGAGGAATACCAGAGTCAGTACTTCCTTCCGACCTGCGTTCCTATGCTGCGACTTTATTCAAAGTTCTTCTCCCAGGCCTTACTGAATTAGATGTCACAATAGACAGAATTCACCATTTACCCAAACCATCTCACCTATCTGAGCATATACCGAGAGATGTGCTATTATGCTTACACTTCTTTCATGTTAAAGAAAATTTAATGCAACATATGAGAAAGCAGGAGCAATTACCACCAACCTATCAGAATCTGCAATTCTTTGCTGATCTATCACAGCACACGCTTCTGAAAAGGAAAAATCTGAACACAGTAACCAAAGTTTTGAGGAACCATAAAATTCCTTACAGATGGGGATACCCAACCAAAATTACTGTGACCAGAGAAAATCGCACTTATGTTATAACGTCCTTAGATAAGGGCCTTGCCTTATTGAGAGAATGGGGCATTCTCCTGGAACCAGATGAAACTACCCCAACCACCAGCACACCACGCCAAATTGAAGGCGAATGGAAAGCAGTCACTGCTAAAAATGCGAAATCCCATGCTTAAATATCAGCGGAAACCTTTCTCAGCTCCCTATTCCCTGGGGGGGCGAAACACAGGATTTATAGGCTGAACTAAAACCCCTAATACCAATTAGCAGCAACAGCTGCCTAAAAGTGCATTGCACCAGTTATCTACGTTGCACCATGTTAAGTGCACTACAGTTATCTTATCCGTTTCACTTTCTTCTTTGTTTTCTTTTTATATTTTTCTTATTTGTTGTTTGGGATATCGATGGCTTCAACCCAAAAGAAGGAACACTACAACAACCCTCAACTTCAACTGCGTTCTCTCATGCGAAAACATCTCTTCAACAGCCACATGCAGGTATGGTTAATTTCTATTTCGCACATTACAACTACACCACAAAGATGACACGTGATGCCAGCAAGGAAATGAATTGGTTTAAGACCCCTCCAAGATCCTGAAGCGCTTTAAAACCCTCCAAAATGTCAATTAATTTTTTATCCATTAACGCAAAGGGACTCAATCACCTGGCAAAACGCAAATTCCTATGGACTGAGGCACTTCTACATGGCAGTGATATAGTCTGTGTACAAGAGACCCACTTCAGCGCAACAGCGCCACCTAAATGCACACACAAGAAATATCCTTTTATCCTTTTATCACCACTGCCAACGCGAATTCCAAAACTAAGCGTTGATAGCTATCAGAGACTCAATAGCATTTAAAATACATGAAGAAATTAAAGATCCGAATGGCAGATTCTTAATTCTCACGTGCGATCTAAATTCAATTACTTATACGATAGTCACAGTGTACTCACCTAACAAGCGACAAGTCCATTTCTTCAACAAATTAATGAAAAAAATTATTACCCATCTCCGAGGCCTGCTTATAATTTGTGGTGACTTCAATACTATCTCTGATCCAGAAATAGACTCAACATCACACCCAAAACGTAAAGTCCCAAAGCTACTCCCAACAATCCACAACCACAATCTTTATGACGCCTGGAGATGCTTCCACGCCAGTGAAAGGGACTTCTCTCCACCACATCATACTTATACAAGGATCGACATGTTCCTAATAGACCAACGGGTCCTATTCCAAACCACATCCACTACTATCAACACAATATCATGGTCCGACCATGCCTCTATTGTCCTTTCTATAACCGACCAGACATCCACCAAGCAGAAACCAATGTGGCGGCTGAACCCTTTTTTACTACAACAGGAGGAATACAAGATGACTATCCAAACCCGTTTAAAAGAATTTTTCACCATTAACGAAGGATCAGTCCAGGACCCTTTTATACTATGGAACGCCCATAAGGCATATATGAGGGGTATACTAATACAGTTGGGGGCTAAGGCAAAGAGGCAGAGACAAAAACGGCTAGCAGAAATAACTGAAAATATATCAATTCTAGAGACCCAAAATAAAAATACAACCACCTCAGCCCTAACCAAACAAATATCGCAACTTAGACAGGATCTTAGACTATTACTACTAGATAATTTTGAAAAATGCTCCCGTAGATTAAAAATGAACTACTATGTTCAAGGAAACAAAGCAGGGAAACTACTAGCACAAAACTTAAAAGGGCTTAGATACAGAACTAAAATACCCTCCATAATACACCCAGAAACTAAACAAAAAGTATTTCAGCCACAAGAAATAGCTGATGCTTTTAGTTTCTACTATGGAACACTATATAATTTAAAAGATGACCCCAACACAATACAACCCAAAACTGAAGATATTAATGACTTTCTTTCCAAAATAAAAATACCAAAATTGACCGAAACACAAACTCAATCCTTAGATCAACCATTTACACTGCAGGAACTACATAATACGATAAGATCCCTCCCATCGAACAAATCTCCAGGTCCTGATGGTTTTAGTGGAGAATATTATAGAGAATTCATAAACTACCTATCCCCATTTTTACTCCAGGTTTGTGACTCTGCCGCTGTCTCTGCCTCTTTTCCTCCCGAAATGTTAGAAGCTCTTGTTGTCACGTTGCCGAAGCCGGGGAAGGATCCTAATTCACCGACAAACTTTAGACCGATTTCACTTTTAAACATCGATAAAGATATATGCTAAGCTTATAGCAATGCGTCTAATAGCCATATTGCCTAAACTCATTCATCCTGACCAAACAGGTTTTACCCAAAACAGACAAACCTCCGATGCTATCCGTAGATTAGTGAATATCATTCACATGGCAGAACTACAGAAGAGGCCTTCTCTGCTTCTTACCCTGGATGCAGAGAAGGCCTTCGATCGCATACATTGGCAATATTTGGCCGAAGTTTTAAGATCATTTGGGTTCGATGGAAAGATATTCACGGCTATACTGGCCTTGTATTCTAAACCATCAGCTAGAGTATATATGTCTGGTGTCTTGTCTACGCCCTTCACCATATCAAACGGCACCAGGCAGGGGTGCCCACTGTCCCCTTTAATCTTTAATCTTTTGATGGAACCCCTGGCCTTATACATTAGAAACCACCCTCTTATTAAAGGCTTCCCAACTAATGGAGGAGACCATACTATCAGCTTATTTGCTGACGATATAATTCTGATATTAACTGAAGCGGGTCCTTCACTGGCAGCGGCATACGAAACCTTGACTATGTTTAATAGAATATCTTACTATAAGATTAACGAAGGCAAATCCCATATACTTGGTCTAGGAATAGACAAACATACAGAAAACGGTCTTAAGGCTCAATATCCATTTTCATGGAATGCAGAAGGTATACAGTACCTTGGCATCACTTTGACTTAAAGGACTGAACAATTGTTTGAAGCAAACTACACCTCTTTTTTGAACCAACTCCCCACCAAGTTAGACGCCATCTCCAAAACCAAATTGACTTGGTCGGGAAGGTTGGCAGCATTCAAAATGAATATACTACCACAATTTCTCTATTTGTTCCGCACCCTCCCCATCCCGGCCCCAAACTCTTTTTTCTGCAGGGCACAATCACTAGTCAACAAATATCTATGGCAAGGGAAAAGAGCTAGATGTGCCTTTCAGAAATTGATCAAAGCTAGAAATGTGGGAGGAGTGGGTCATGTCCTTATAAAAGATTATCATCAAACAGCCATTCTAGCACAGATTCGCCAATGGTTCTCACAAAACCACATACCCAGATGGTATGAATTAGAAAACCAACAAAGTCCAAACAGTAATATATCAGACCTACTCATGGCAAGTTCCTTTATGACACAAACAATCAGAGACATCTCACCCACCATTATAGCAGCTCTGGGTGCCTGGAAATCTCTTTTAAATACCCCAATATATGATACCCCCCCCAAAAATCATTACCTTTACCCATATCATCCCTGCAACTCTTAATACCCAACTTAAGTGTCAAACATTGGAGATCTAAAGGCATTATTAACGTCACAGATCTCCAGGTAGGCCCATCTATCAAAACGTTTAGATCACTCCAAATAGAGTATAATTTAAATGATAAGGATCTATATACCTACCTCCAAATCTCACACTTATTAGCAAAAATCCCTACACCATCAATTAAGCTACCTTGGAAAATAGCTTTATACCTATTGAACCCCACCACTGCTATCAAAGGCATCTCACTATTTTACAACACTTTGAATCACAAAGCAATCTTTGTTAAATCAACTTCCATGAAAATATGGGAGATGGACATGTCAACCATATATTCGACTGAACAGTGGAACAAGGCGCTGACATCTACCTATAAGTCCACCAAGAGTGCTAACTTATGGGAACTTTATCAAAAAATATTACTGAGATGGTACTTAACACCCTCGAGAATAGCAAGGTTTGACCCACAATCGTCACCATTATGCTGGAGACAATGTGGTCATAGAGGTTCACTGATCCACATATTCTGGAAATGCCCAATAATACAGCCCACTTGGTCATCCATTTTTAACATAATAGATCAAATCACAGAGACCAAAATCACTAGGAAACCAGAATTAGCCATTTTATCCCTAGGAATTGAAATGATCTCCCCCCCATTGAGGAAAATAGTAACACACGTATTATTAGCTATGAGATTAGAAATCACTAGACATTGGAAACAAATAGCTGTACCAACTTATACTGAAATAATAAGAACCACTAATCTACACATCTCGTACGAAATAATGTTTGCCACATCCCAAAATAATACTAAGTCTTTGCACTTATTCTGGAAGCCATGGTTAGACTGGTATAAACTAAATAAAGTCTAAAACACAACACCCAATACCTACTCAAATGGTAACCTATGTTCCACTTTGTTAAACATATCCCAATGTTAATTCACACCCCAATGTTGACTACTAGTTCAAAGTTATGTGAATGAGACACTAGAATCTCTTTAGACAGAAGTTACTGAATATAAACCACAATACCCGAAATGGAGAGGCGAGGGGCACCGGCCTCGTGGGCGTGCAGAACGTCCGTCTGTCCTTTTCCAACACCGCAGTTTGTCCCCAGATGGGGCGGTGAAGGAGAGGGGGAGATGGGGCGCGTGCGACGAGGTATGGAGCACCACAATGGTATTGGTGGAAACCATGGCCGCATTTCAGGTTGCGGTTAGGGGGCCCACACTTAGTTATACAACTTTGTATTTTTTTCCCTTCTCTTCGTGGTAGAATGGCATACATATTATAAGTATGGTTATTTCAAAGGGTTATATTTGAATCTACATAAGATCTGTCTATTCAAGATGCATAACTGTATTCACCTTATTTCCCTATTTCTTATTTATTTTCTTTTATGCTTTGTATTGTTTCAATAAAATATTAATAACAATCTATTGAAATGAAAGACCCAGATAAGAAAGCTCCAACTAGATCACCGGGAGATGCTCTACAAAGTTGAAGAACAGGAAAATCAAAATCGTCGGCAAAACTTAAGAATCAGATCTGTTCCGGAACAGTGAGGAGAAGACCTGTATACTGTGATGAAAGAAATTTTTAACCTCCTTCTAGGTAGAAGTGTGGACGAAGAGCTAAAGATCGATCGGGCTCATAGGATAAGAAAGAAAGAAGACATCCCCAGGGATATCATCGTCAAGTTCCATAAACACGAAGACATGGCAAAGATCTGGAGTAAATTGAGAGGACTCCAATCGGTGAAATTCAAAAATAGTGAGATCCAAGTCTTCTCTGATCTATCAGCAGGGACTTTATCTAGGAGACGCCAACTAAAACCCTTATTGGAAACATTGAGGGCGGCAAATTTGAAGTATAGTTGGGGTTTTCCAGTATCTTTAAATGTTACGAAAGATGGTAGAAATTATAGAATGAAACATCTAGAGGACTTACAGGACTTTTGCAGGAACTTAGACATTCCTACCCCAACTATTTTGGGGTGGGCGAGTTCATAAAAGGGGAGAAAGGCTGTTCTTGATACTGGGGGTTTGGGTGATTAGTAATTGAGGAGCTGTAACTTGGGTTCGGGGAGTGTTGGGCGATGTGTTAATTAAAATCTGCAGGCTGGGGGGGGAGGGAAGGGGGGGATGGGGAGGCGAAAGGGGGGGTGGGTAAAGTGATAAAATCTCCACGCTCTTCTTCCCCCCCTATGAGGGGGGGGACCACGGCAGTCCGTTGATGGAGTTCCACCCCATTCTATAGCAGAACGCAGGTTGAGACAATCCTTTTTTTTTTTTTCCTTTGTCTCGATGCTGCGAGCCGAAGGTCAGGTATTGGCTGGGCGGGGGGGGGGAATGGGCCGGGGAGGGGGGGAGGGTGGAGGATGGGGAGGGGGGGAGATCCTGCCCCTCAGGTGCACTACAGGCGGAGCTTAATCAATATGGTTTCAGTATATTGGAAAGTAGGCAAGCCCTTTAAATACTTGGTCTTATGGAAATTAACTGTCTGACATATAATGTAAAAGGACTTAACTCCCCTGGCAAGAGGCATAAAGTGCTTAGAGAGTTACAGCATTATGGTGCAGATGTAGTTTTCCTGCAAGAGACCCATCTTTGTGGTGGATGTAGGAATTAGACTGTACTCTAGAAATTTCCCAAATTGGATCTATTGCGATTCCCCTATTAAACAGGCAAAGGGAGTAGCAATAGGATTCTCTAAAAGGACCAAATATGTTTTTATAGAAAGTAAAGGGGATCCTGAGGGTCGTTACCTCTTCTTGAAGGTGAGGCTGGGAGAAAGGATTTTTACTTTGGCCAATGTTTACTGTCCTAATAAAAATCCGACTAAATTTCTCTCTCAGACTCTGGATAAACTGATGGATTTTAAAACGGGGGAGGTGATACTAGCGGGAGATCTCAATTTCTGTATAAATCCAGCCTTGGATAGTACGTCAAGTGCACGGAGGGTAGATAAAAAGAACCTAAACAACATAGGGCGTAAACTACATGATTGCCAAATCATAGATGTTTGGAGGGTACAACATGCGAAAGCTAGAGATTATACCTTTTTCTCTCCCATGCACGGGACCTACTCAAGGCTTGATTATTTATTGGTGGACCACAGTATGCTGGAGTCAGTGAAGGACACTAAGATAGAGGTAATAACACTATCAGATCACGCACCGGTTGTGATGAAAGTGAGTATAGAAGGGCTCCATAAGTACCCGTATACCTGGCGCCTTAATGAAAACCTTATTAGGGAGGAGAAGGTGGCTGAAAAAGTCCAGCAGGAAATCGACTTATTTTTTTTGATTAACGATACTGGGGAGACCTCGGGAACAGTTCTGTGGGAGACCTTTAAGGCGTATATTAGGGGGGCTTTGATAGCCATAGGGGCTGGAAGGAAAAAAGAAAGTTTGAAAAAGAAAGAGAATCTTATTGCAGAAATACACAAACTTGAACAAGCTCACAAAGCCTATAAGGGGAATCATAGGACCCTCTTACACCAACCAATAATTAAAAGAGAAGAACTTAAAGATGTTTTGGAGTCTGAATCTAATAGGATCTTAAATAAACATGTAAAAGACAGTTACCGGTGGGGAAATAAAGTGGGGAAACATCTGGCAACAATCCTGAAGAAAAAAAGGAACATAAATTTTATTTATAAAATCCAAAATAAAAAAGGGGAATTTAAGCATACATCTAAAGAGATAGGGGAAGTATTTAGGCAGTACTTTGCAGCCCTCTATTCTGTTAGGAAAAGTGGAAGCAGCGGTATGGACAGAGATGAGAGGGGGAGAGATTTTTTGAAAGGTGCAGGGCTCCCTTCCTTATCTGAAGCAGACACCTTGGAATTGGATAGGCCCATTATGGAAGAGGAAATCTATCTGGCTTTGGACTCGTCTCCTACGGGTAAAAGTCCCGGACCAGACGGGTTTACATTCTTGTTTTATAAAAAATTTAAAAACTCTTTGGTACCGAGGCTCTGCCAAGTGTGGAATGGGCTGGGGACGCATGGGGAATTTTGCGAGGGAGCATTAACTGCCTCAGTGACTTTAATCTTAAAAGATGGTAAAGATAGCTCATTGTGTTCCAGTTATAGGCCGATCGTGCTTTTAAACGCAGACACTAAACTGTATGCCAATGTATTGGCATCACGGCTGAAAGAAAAAATGCCTTTCTGGATCCATACGGACCAAGTGGGCTTCATTGCAGGAAGAGAGGGGAGAGACAATGGGGTACGGTCTCTACTTATCTCAGAAGCTATGAAAACAAGTGGGTCCCCAGGTCTATTTCTGTATATAGATGCTGAGAAAGCATTCGACAGAGTAGACTGGGGATTCATGATTAAAACGTTAGAAACCATGGGAGTCGGGCCAAAAATGTTGAAATGGATAAAAATTTTGTATAACCACCCCTCTGCATTTGTTAAAGTAAATAACACACCCTCTGCGGAGTTCTGAATGGAAAATGGGACCAGGCAGGGGTGCCCGCTGTCTCCGCTTCTGTCTGTCTTAACAGTAGAGCCTTTATTGGCTTCGATCCGTAAAAAAACAGGATATTAGCGGGTGTAAGGTGGGTGAGGAGGAGCACAAATTGGCAGCGTTCGCCGATGATGTGTTATTCTTCATCACAAAGCCGAGGATTTTGATCCCTAATCTATTAGCTACACTGAAGAATTATGGAGAACGTTCAAATTATAAAATTAATTTAGGTAAATCGGAAGCCCTAAACATTAATATAGACAGACAGGAAGTAACTAGACTAAAGGAGGTGTTCCACTTCTCTTGGAGGGAAAGCATTAAATACATAGGGGTAAAACTAGCCAATTCACTTAGGAAGATCTATTTGTTAAATTATATTCCTTTACTCAATGAAATTAAACAGGAAATAAAAAGAATGTCCTACCACCCGATCTCTTGGATTGGGGGTATAAATAAAGTCAAAATGGTCTTAGCCCCAAAAATCCTACATAAAATGCAGATGCTCCCAATTTCAGTGGCTCAATCATTTTTTAGAATATTAACTGGTTTAATAACTATACCATAAGGCCATAGTTTTATCACGGGTGATAGAATGGGTAAAAGGGGGGGTAAATAAAAGATGGGTTAATTTGGAAATAGGTATTAGTAATGCACGTTTATACCATATGATTTGGAATCCTCCAGGATGTAGGAATCCAGATACACAAGATATAACATTTTACACATTGAAAGTTTGGGATCAGATTCACTTAAAAAATAAATGGGAGTATAATTCACCTTTAATTTATGTAAAAGACAACAAGTTTTTTCCCCCTGGGATGGAGGCAGTGGGAGGAAACTGGATTAAAAATAGGGGTACACAACTGAAAGATATCACTAAAAAAGGCAAAATTCTCACATTTCAGGAATTATCCACACACACAGGGTTTGCAAAAATCGGTAAATGGCAGGTATGGCCAGCTCTGTCACTTCGTCAGAAGTCTTCCTGGGCCTATAAGAGATGAAAAGGACTACAGGCCGATAGAGAAGCTCTTTTTGAGGGAAACACCAGGGAAGAATATTTCGATGTTATACAAAATATTGCGAGTGGAGAGGAGCGGGAAATACCGCCATTCATTAAAAAATGGGAAAAGGAATTGGGTACAGTTTGTAGTACTAGCTCATTGGGGAATATACTAGGGGCAACACATGGATCAGCTGTAGATATGAAAATGATTGAAAAAAATTATAAGTGCCTGGCTAGGTGGTACGCGACTCCCGATAAGTTAAGCAAATTCCAACTTGACAAATCCCCAAATTGTTGGAGAGGATGTAGGGTCGTGGGAACGATGGCGCATCTTTGGTGGGACTGTCCAATCATTAAAAAATACTGTCAGGAAGTGATTCAACTCATCGAGGAGATTATGGGCATTGTTAGCTCGGTAGATCCATGGGTTTGCTTATTCCATGGTTCAGAGGGATTAAATAGGAGGTATAAACTATCTATAACCCCTATCCTCCTGAATTCAGCAAAAAGCTTAATACCAAAAAAATGGCAAGAGGCAAAGGGACCTAGTATCCGAGAATGGACTGCAAGGGTTAATGAGACTTATATTTTAGAAAAAATTGAGGATGTGGACCCTTCTTCCGGGGAGGGGGTGGACAGTAGATCTAAATGGGCAAAATGGGAAGCCTTCAAAAAATCCAAGAGGTTTGCCGAAATAAATATGAGTTAATATATGTGAACCGCTGGGTGGTGCATTTAGGGGGTGGGGGGGGCTTTGGGGGGAGGGGAATGTTAGAAGGTATGTAATAAGGATGGTAATTTTTGATTGTTTGGGTATTTTTTGTTGTATTTATATCTATGATTAAATAAAGAATTAAAAAAAAAAAAAAAAAAGATTGCCCAGCCCACCACATTTGGTTAGAAGATACTAGTGGCCAGAGCAGGGCGGGATGGAGAGGATCCAACCGGCATACCTGAGCATGAAGAACGTATGATCATGTCACATGCTCACTGGTAATGCCAAACACCTGCTGCAGAAGTCTAATCATCGGTGTGTTCTCCTGTCCTGTGTGTAGATTAGGCAATGATCGAGGGATGACTTCCCCTCCGTCTTCCCACACTGCATCTTATCTGTGTAAAATATTGAAATAAAGGAAAGGCGGTATACACGTTCATGAAAAACTTTGCACAAAGAATAAATATACAATGCATCAAACCTAAATGTGCACACTAATGAAATAAATTGTCATAATAGCAAGCAAAAAGTCCATAAGTGATAAATCCCAACACCAAATCGAAATGTTCTGAGATAAAACTTCTAGTTCTTTCAGCACAAATGCTCAGTATGAAGATGGCCACTCACCAGAGATCTTTGACCCCTTTTTACAGGACGGTCAAAAAACGCTTTGGTTCAGATTGGTTCCACCAATAGCATAAATCCACTCCAATAGCCACTCACAATGGAACTTCCCTACTGAGTTTCAGAAATGCCCAGATCGTCTCAAGCTTCTTATTTCGGATACTCAGGGTCTCCTGTACATCTCCTGCTGCCTGGCTCACCAACTGTTCTCTCACTGTGCTTTGTCCCCAATCGCTGCAATTTCCACTGATGTATTTTCCAGTTCCTGCAGCAATTCTCTTCAAACACAGGACAGCCACTGATGGTGTAACTTCTTCAGTAGAGATTCAAAACCCCAAAGGGTATACTCAACAACCAGGAAGTTTTAATTAGGGAAAGCCTTCAGGGGGAGCCAGATTGCGCACAGATCTCCTCTCTCCAGACACCATTTACACTGCACACAGGATGGGTGACTGATGATTAGACTTCTGCAAGAGGCTTCAAACTTCAGTTGTTTCTATAGAGCTATTTGTGCCAGAGTCCTGTGTCAGCTATCCATGATTTATCTAACTTTTTCCTTGTTATCTTTTAAGGAATTATCTGTTCAAGCTGGGAGCTTCACAGACCTGTTAACCATTTACTGTCCTCCTTTGCTTGAGAAATTACTGTTAGTAAAGTTTTTTTTGGCACTTTGTTATATATTGTAAACTGCTGTTTTTCCACACTGGTCACTGCTAGGACACACTTTTACTATCTCTGCAGTCTCTGACCATCTCCTGTATTATAACTGCAGTCTCTGACCCTTTCCTGTACCATGTCTGCAGTCTCTGACCATCTCCTGTATCATGTCTGCAGTCTCTGACCATCTCCTGTACCACGTCTGCAGTCTCTGACCATCTCCTGTAGCATGTCTGCAGTCTCTGACCATGTCCTGTAGCACGTATGCAGTCTCTGACTATCTTCTGTACCACGTCTGCAGTCTCTGACCATCTCCTGTACCACATCTGCAGTCTCTGACCATCTCCTGTAGCATGTCTCCAGCCTCTGACCATCTCCTGTAGCATGTCTGCAGTCTCTGACCATCTTCTGTAGCATGTCTACAGTCTCTGACCATCTCCTGTATCATGTCTGCAGTCTCTGACCATCTCCTATACCGTGTCTGCAGTCTCTGACCATCTCCTGTAGCATGTCTGTAGTCTCTGCCCATCACCTGTAGCATGTCTGCAGTCTCTGACCATCTTCTGTAGCATGTCTACAGTCTCTGACCATCTCCTGTATCATGGATATAAAAAATACTGCACTAAAGGGTCGGAATAAAGATAAGAATAAGCTGCAACTAAAAAGTGTTATACGACACTGAACAGATAGACAAAACAAAAAGTTGCGCTAAATAGTGAAAAGATCAATTGACATATGTTTCCAATAGTAAGTGCCAAAAATTGTTATAATAAGTGACACAAAATGAAGGTTAAAGTGCAAAATTAAATGCATCAAACTATAAGTTATACAAAATGAAGTGCATAAAAAACACAGAAACAATTGTGTAATGTTGAGAAAAAAGATAATAAATAAAATAAAAATAAAAATTAAAAAATTGTCCAATAGCTAAGTGAAAGTACAAAAAAAAAAAGGGATGAAAAAAACCCCAAAATTAATCAATGTTAACAAATCCATATCCATATCCATATGGTGAACCATAAAAAGTCCAATAAACATGTTGATCCAAAAAGTAATGTAATGTGAAGTTCCACACTCAAGTGACAAGTGAAAAGGTATATCCTCCACCACAGAAAAAGCTGCCGCTTACCAGAAATCGGTGGTCCCTTGTTACAGGGGACCACACTGAGCGAGTGGTTATAACCCCAGCCCGGAATCTCACTGACAGGCACCGGACTCCTCAGCATCAGCAGGGATGGTCAGCGGAGGTCAGCGAAAGGATCAGTGGGTAAGCACTTTTCCATTTGGAAATTCGGCTTTGTGATCCCCTGCTATCCCCATGCATCCTCCTAGTTTCTGTGTCTGAGAAAGACTGGAATAGTTCAAGAGTCAGTCATTTTGAGGTGAGAAGGTTTTTTCTTTATGTACTTTGAAACTGTGAGGTGGGGTTTGGAGACTCTCTTGCAGTATAGTGTCTGATAGACGGCTATATGTCCTGTTAGATTTTGTAGATGGCGTCAAGTTCTTCATATGAAGTGAACACACCGACCCCTCTAGTGGCTGCCCTGTCAGTACATCATTATATTTACAGAGCTATGGGAGTGTGGTGAGTATGGTTCATTTATAATTGTTTATGAACTGGTGCTCCCTTCACTCCTAAAATGATTCATTTTTACCTTGATGTATAATTCATTGCAGACACTGCTGCACCTTTACCTGCTTGACCAAATTGAAAACTACATCCCTCCCTACGGGAAGTCTGACACTTTAAGGACAAGTTTGGGGTCTAGGCAGCAGGGTTGCCCTGATTCCTTCCAGTTGTGCTTACTCCAAGACCTACTATTAAGGTATGGGAGTTGAGCTCCGGGTTTTGTGTTTTTTTTTTCTTTGTGGGTGGGGTGGGGGTATTCTCCCTCTTGGTATACTAATATGAACCATGCATGTGCAATGTTATACTGCGTTAAAAAAAAATCCTTTTTGTATTGTGATGCATTAATTCATTTTTGTTTGTTCTTCCTTTATACACCTAAAGTTATGCACAATTTGCTGCTTTTAACATTTATTATTGAATACCTCCGTCTTTTCCTGATGAAGCCGTTCCGGCAAAACATGTCAAAACTTCAGGACGTAGGAACTATATACATGTAACTTCAGTTCTCTCATTAGGTCAGGGTTGAGATAGGTGTGCATACCCAGGACCATGAATGTAACTGTAGTCATGTTTTTATCATTTTTTGTGTGCTTTTTGAATAAATGATTTATATATTTTTATACTAATCCATTGCCTTGTCTTGAATATGTAGTACCCTTAAAATCCCATTCTTAATAAATTTCTTGCACACTAATTTTAGGGATGTTGGTACGTTTGTATATTATGTTTTTTGATTTGGTTCTGACCTCTTTCCACTAATCTCCAGTCCAAAATATAATGTTAAAAGCAAATGAAATTTTGAAGTGCCTGGATAAGTGTCTGGTATGAAGTTATAGAGAAACCCATATCATTTTTGTTTCTTAAAGGGACAGTACACATTTTTGTAAACAAAAATGTTTGTAAACCGCTTTAAAAGAATCATTTTTTCAATGTCTTCCATGGCAGTGCTTGGCTACCCATGCCTTTTGTTTTAGTAAAAGCTTGTAAATTGGCTTTGAACAATAAAAAAATAACAAGTGACATCTCCAATAGACTTCAATAGGATTCATCGCTATGTTTGGGTTTAGCTCAGTTTACATTCAATAGAAAGATGCAAGGAGGCAGGTAAGTGTCTTATTGCAAAAGAGACAATGATGCAAAGCTAGGCGACAACAGGGCAATCAGTTTCAATCCTCTTTGCTATTCATTACTACATTAGTGGAAGCTCCACATCCTCCCAGCCTGCATTTTTAGGAACAAAAGGATGAGACACAAGAAGAAGACAAGAAGGAGCAATCAGTGGAACAGACATCTCGGAGAGCAAGAAGAACATAGTGGTTAAACTATCTAAACTCCAACTGATTGTCAAAGAATTCAAGATACAAAATAAGGCACTTGGCTTTGTGGTTACTTATTTTGAGGACAGATTAGAATTGTATATAATACTAGAACATTTTTTAGGACTCTCTGACTTAGAACCTACTTTGATACAATTGATAACCGCTCTAGACAAGCAAATTCTTTTTTGGACAATTTTAATCTGACAATGTACATTTTTTTCTGTCAATGTGCCAGTTGTGTTTAATAAGTGGTATTGTTCAAGAGGTGGCCAGAACTGGCACAATTGATAATAAGTTGAGAGTTTACTTGCATGCATCATGCACTAACCCCTCTGTTCTATTGTCTTCCCAAAATGTACAAGAACTTGACAAACCATCCTGGATATCCATTTATTGCAGGGAGTCTGTTTTCCAACCCACTCTTTGAACATCATTCAGCTCATGTCTATGTATGTAATATGGCTGTGTGCAACCTGTGTGCAACATACATACTGCATGAGGGTGGTTTGCATGTCATTTTGGACATATTGGCACCCTTAACTCTCCATGATTAAAAAAGATGGTTATGCAATTGATGAAGGTTCCACTTACAATTATTTTTGCTTCAATTGTCAATTTTATGAACAAATACAAGGGACTGCCATGGGCTCTAATGTGGCACCAAGATGTGTAAACATGTTCATGGCAGATTTTGAGGACATATGGTGTACAGTCATAATATCTATCCAGACCATGTTCTGCACATATATCTTTACTGCTACCTACAATCAAGTTTGCACTCGAGTAACGCAATGAAGTGCAGTTTTTGGATTTTCTGGTAACACAAATAGGTTTGTGTAAGATGTTTGCATGGATTGCAGAAATACTTACATATTCTTTTGACTCTCCACAGGTTCATTCCATGAAAAAACACCACTGACATGGTGTTTGCACATGAATGTGTGTGCAGTTTTTGGGACACACTGGTCTATGCAAATGTTTCTGGTGCTGTGGAGAATGATACTACATGTATGAGCTTGTTTTGTGGATGCAGCAGTTGCCCCAGGGCATGTATCCCTATGGACACTGTTCAAAATGTAATTTCATAACTCATATATTCATGACATGATTAAAGCAATATTTCACTCATCCCATACAAGGAGAAAATTTCCTATATGCACATTTGCAAATTGATCTACCATTAATGTTATTTATCTCCTCAATTGCCTGTGGAAATTAGAAAATGCTTTGGCAAACACTTTAATTATGTCAGAATAGCAGATTTCTCCTTGCCTGTGGTGTGCCATTTTTTGGGTGGCAAATATAGAAGCTCACAATTTTAATGTACAGAACAAAAAACAAAGAGGAGGATACCTGTTGAGAAAATGCAGCTTAGATTTCTTTGGATCTACAAGCTTATTACACTATATTTACAAGTCATGAATAAAGAAGGTATTATTATCACTATCTTTTTATTTTACTACCCATTTGCCCACTAGTGATAATTTGGTTGTATATATTGCAAATGATACCCTCTTTCTATTTATATATGCCATTTATTTTGTTTCATCTTTTTTAAGATCTGTATATGCAAGCTATTTATGGCTCATTCCACTTTAAGAAGGCAGTTCATTATCTACATTTGAATTGTTAGACACATACTTTGTGTGGGCAGTGTCTGGTGCACTCTGTCCCAATTCAGCTGGGCTAACCTTTGGAGAAGGTTTGAAGAAGTGGGAGACATGTTACCTCCATGTGGTTGGCACTCCATGGAGTAAGGCCCACAGAAGATAAAATCACTCTGACATCGTCAGTCAGCACCAGAATTGATGTCACACATGGCTGGCAAAGGAAAATGGCATTTGAGCTTGACATATAAAATGACACTAGCACAGCCTTCTAATTAGGTGCAAACAGGTTTGAAAAAGGGGTTGCTCTGAAATGTTACCATCCCTAGTCCCCTCTATGCCACGGTGTCCATCATGCTTGTGAAGAAATTAATTATTTGTATGGTCATTAAACTTTTAGCCACCTTTTATACTGTGACTTACTGTTGTCATACTTTGTCTGCCTCTGTATTATTATATGTGTTGTGTACTGCATATTGTATATGGTAACATATGACATACAATATTCTATGTGTGGATAAAAGTAATTTGCGGCAGTATCTATTGTTCTCTTTGATATACTTATTTCTACTATTATATAAACTGAGGGATGATTTTTATCCAAGTCACCAATTTTTTATTGTATTAAAAGCTCCCTGTTTTTTAAAATAAGTTTCCTGTTTTTACCCATGTTCCATGAATTACAAGAATGGAAATGGCCGCTTTAGGTATTTTTAACTTTTGGTCTCCAATAAAATGGCATTTTTTTCACTTCCTGCCTATTGAATATAAATGGATGGTTTCTACATCCAATCTGGTTCCCTGAGGAAGTCACGAGGGTGGTGACATAACACGTAGGACGCTAAGACGCATAACATAACCGGAAGTTATTTACCGCGAATCGGAAGTTGTTGCATATGAGGTGGCGGAAAACGCAGTTTTCGATCTCTGTTTGTCATATCCTCCATTATTTTTATGTAAGTGCATTTTTTTTATCTAATAAACGCTGTTATTTTGGTAATACACTATTGGAGGCTACTTTTTTTTCATGTGGATCCGGACACCAAACTGGAGGTGACACCTAATTACTCCATCAAGTACCCATCTCTCACTCTGACTGATTCTGGGTCCTCTAATCATGGTGATTGTCCATGGAATGGACTAAGGCATTTATTTATGCCCTGGAGGTAAGAGTTGTGAGAGCACATTGAAGGAGTGTTTTTATCATCTGAACTACAGTCAACATTCTCCATGTTCTTTTTTTTCTTAATTGTGAACATTCTGAAATTCTTTACACTTTTTTGCACATTGAAACTTTTATATTTGAACTTTATTATTTGATTTAATATATTTTTTACATTTATTTTTATTCAACCACTGCTTTGAACTTTTTACACATTTTGTTTTTGGTTATTTTCATTGCACCAATTTGTCACTGGCTTGAAGCCTTATATCAGCCTGTTGTTGGTCAGCATAAGGTTGCTTGTTTATTTGAACAACATACGATATATCTTGGTATCACTAGGGTTAATATCCCTTTATTTGGGTGTTTTTTATTATTGTTTGGATATTCCAGGTATTTAGGTCATGCGCAAGGTCACATATATTTCTGTATATTCATTCCATATACTGAGGGATGTCTAATGCCCTGTACACACAAGCGGACTTTTCGACCGGACTGGTCCGACGGACCGAATCCAGTGGACAATCCAACCGTGTGTGGGCTTCATCGGACCTTCAGCGGTCTGTTTCTGTCAAAAATCTGACAGACTAGATTTGGAACATGTTTCAAATCTTTACATCGGAACTCCGCCGGACCCAGTTCCTATCGAAAAATCCTCTCGTCTGTATGCTAGTCCGACAGACTAAAACCGACGCTAGGGCAACTATTGGCTACTGGCTATAAACTTCCTTATTTTAGTCCGGTCGTGCGTGATCACGTATGAATCCGTCGGACTTTGGTGTGATCGTGTGTAGGCAAGTCCGTTCGTTTGAAAGTCCGTTGAAAGTCTGTTGGAAAGACTGTCGGACCTTTGTTGCCGAAAAGTCCACCCGTGTGTACAGGGCATAAGGGATAGGACATAATCTGATTAATAGCACCCATATATGCTTTGTGTCAAAGTTTCTCAGTTTGATTTTGTGTGCAAAGCAAATGTTAACCAGAGGACAAGGTCACCCATCTTCATAGACTTATTATGAACATATGTCATGTTCTATTATAATAATCTATCTTGAATATGTACCAATACCAGGCGGGTATTGTGCTGCTACAGCAGCCTGTCTTGTTTGTCTTGTTTCTTGTATTTGGTATGTTCCTCTGTTTCCATACTGTCATCAAGTCCTTATACTTAAACTTCTTTTAACTAATGAGGACAACACATTTCACAGTTTGTCATCCTCCCAGCCTTGACTTCCTAATCTGCATTTGGTCACATAGCTTCTCTGAGCACATTGCTATATAATCAGAGACGATGGTTCCGCGCTTAGGAAACAGGGAAGTAGAAAGAACTGCAGCCCCCCTAACCCAGAATATCACCTAGGTGAGATTCCAATCAGCAAAAGTTCTATAATAAGGGAATTGGCGCTGTTCTATTGCATATACACTGGATATTAATCGTGTTGATAAAAATTATATATAAAATATATTCATGAATACAACAAATCTATGTGTAGAAAATTGTGGTGAAATAAGGAGTCAAATATGAGTGAAATACTCCTACACCAATACACTATATGATAAAGTGCAAAGTGCTAGAACAAACATAATCAAATATATCAATAAAAATAAAAATATGCAGACATTCTAAAATTGTGATAAAAAATTGTGCAAAATATCAAAACATTCTAAACCACTCCGATGTACAAAACCAATAAATAAGCAGAGTGATAAGAAAGTATTAAGGAGTGCTAAAAATTGGTGAAAGAGACTGTTTTAAAAATGAAAAAAATGAAATAATGGCCCAAAAATTATAGTATGTCCTTTCGATCAGTGGCAATATTCTTAATGTGGTAAGTGCTCCCTGTCTTCCACTGCACCCCCACTCGTGCCCTCACTCACCAGAGTGCCCAACCCCTGCAGGGGTAAAAGGCATGTAGACCAAATCCAGCAATGATGTTCTTTAGTGACAATCTTCAGTCCAGTGGCCGTCCTCCCCTTCTGTTTAGGGCCCTTTGCATTCAGGTATGAATGCAGGTATCCTACAGCATTCAGTCTCATCCAGCTGCAGCGTAGTAGAGCTTGCCGAAGACTTGGATCCAGCCCTGCTTCCTGTCAAAGTCTTTGGCAAGCTCTACTACGCTGCAGCTGGATGAGATTGAACGCTGTAGGATACCTGCATTCATACCTGAATGCAAAGGGCCCTAAACAGAAGGGGAGGATGGCCACTGGACTGAAGATTGTCACTAAAGAACATCATTACTGGATTTGGTCTACATGCCTTTTACCCCTGCAGGGGTTGGGCACTCTGGTGAGTGAGGGCACGAGTGGGGGTGCAGTGGAAGACAGGGAGCACTTACCACATTAAGAATATTGCCACTGATCGAAAGGACATACTATAATTTTTGGGCCATTATTTCATTTTTTTCATTTTTAAAACAGTCTCTTTCACCAATTTTTAGCACTCCTTAATACTTTCTTATCACTCTACTTATTTATTGGTTTTGTACATCAGAGTGGTTTAGAATGTTTTGATATTTTGCACAATTTTTTATCACAATTTTGGAATGTCTGCATATTTTTATTTTTATTGATATATTTGATTATGTTTGTTCTAGCAGTTTGCACTTTATCATATAGTGTTTTTTGGTTGTAGGAGTATTTCACTCATATTTGACTCCTTATTTCACCACAATTTTCTACACATAGATTTGTTGTATTCATGAATATATTTTATATATAATTTTTATCAACACGATTAATATCCAGTGTATATGCAATAGAACAGCGCCAATTCCCTTATTATAGAACATTGCTATATGACACCCAGTAACTGTCACTGAATGCAGGCACTGATTGGGGTATTGCCACTCAGAGCCACCAGCCTAAATACCCCCTTTTCCTGGTGCAGTCCTCCTAAGCATATAGTTACATAGTTGGTAAGGTTGAATAAAGACAACAGTCCATCCAGTTCATGCAGAATATTGTAAACCGGATTTTTTAAAATTGTATTTGTTTTCTCTTTCTAATGCCCAATTTTGATGTTACAGTAATTGACATTGATATATATATATATATATATATATATATATATATATATATATATATATATATATATATATATATTGATATATACATTGAGATATACGGTGGGGTAAAAAAGTATTTAGTCAGCCACCAATTGTGCAAGTTCTCCCACTTAAAAAGATGAAAGAGGCCTGTAATTGTCATCATTGGTATACCTCAACTATGAGAGACAAAATGTGGAAACAAATCCAGACAATCACATTGTCTGATTTTTGAATGAATTTATTTGCAAATTATGGTGTAAAATAAGTATTTGGTCAATATCAAAAGTTCATCTCACTACTTTGTTATATATCCTTTGTTGGCAATGACAGAGGTCAAATGTTTTTTGTAAGTCTACACACTGTTGCTGGTATGTTGGCCCATTCCTCCATGCAGATCTCCTCTAGAGCAGTGATGTTTTGGGGCTGTCGCTGGACAACACGGACTTTCAACTCCCTTCAAAGGTTTTCTATGGGGTTGAGATCTGGAGACTGGCTAGGCCACTCAAGGACCTTGAAATGCCTCTTACGAAGCCACTCCTTCCTTGCCCGGGCGGTGTGTTTGGGATCATTGCCATGCTGAAAGACCCAGCCACGTTTCATCTTCAATGCCCTTGCTGATGGGAGGAGGTTTGCACTCAAAATCTCACGATACATGGCCCCATGCTTTCTTTCATGTACACGGATCAGTTGTCCTGTTCCCTTTGCAGAGAAACAGCCCCAAAACATGATGTTGCCACCCCCATGCTTCACAGTAGGTATGGTGTTCTTTGGTTGCAACTCAGCATTCTTTCTCCTCCAAACACGACGAGTTGTGTTTCTACCAAACAGTTCTGATTTGGTTTCATCTGACCATACGACATTCTCCCAATCCTCTTCTGGATCATCCAAATGCTCTCTAGCAAACCTCAGATGGGCCCGGACATGTACTGGCTTAAGCAGGGGGACACGTCTGGCACTGCAGGATCTGAGACCCTGGCAGGGTAGTGTGTTACTGATGGTAGCCATTGTTACATTGGTCCCAGCTCTCTGCGGGTCATTCACTAGGTCCCCCCATGTGGTTCTGGGATTTTTGCTCACCGTTCTTGTGATCATTTTGACCTCACGGGGTGAGATCTTACATGGAGCCCAAGTTCGAGGGAGATTATCAGTGGTCTTGTATGTCTTCCATTTTCTAATTATTGCTCCCACAGTTGATTTCTTCACACCAAGCTGCTTGCCTATTGCAGATTCAGTCTTCCCGGCCTGGTGCAGGTCTACAATTTTGTTTCTGGTGTCTTTCGACAGCTCTTTGCTCTTCACCACAGTGGAGTTTGGAGTGTGACTGTTTGAGGTTGTGGACAGGTGTCTTTTATATTGATTACAAGTTCAAACAGGTGCCATTAATACAGGTAATGAGTGGAGGACAGAGGAGCCTCTTAAAGAAGAAGATACAGGTCTGTGAGAGCCAGAAATCTTGCTTGTTTGTAGGTGACCAAATACTAATTTTCCACCATAATTTGCAAATAAATTCGTTCAAAAATCAGACAATGTGATTGTCTGAATTTGTTTCCACATTTTGTCTCTCATAGTTGAGGTATACCTATGATGACAATTACAGGCCTCTCTCATCTTTTTAAGTGGGAGAACTTGCACAATTGGTGGCTGACTAAATACTTTTTTGCCCCACTTATATATATATATATATATACTTAGTCTCCAGAAAAAAAAAACAAAATAAACCCTTCTACTTCTATGAAATGTAGGCACCTAGAGGCAACCGCATGTACCTGTAAGAGCTGAAAAAAGGCTGCATCTTCGATCAAATGCTGAGTTTTTCTTACAGGCAAAGCTTCAGTGCTTCCTCATAGATGCCAAAACCTTATGAATGCAGCAGATTTATTTTTAAATAAAGAACTAATTCAGAAAATGATACCTGCTTACTTATTTACCTAGATAGTATGATAATTATCTTTTAAACTTGCATTTAATGTAAAAGCAGAAAGTAGAAAATGGTTTTCCAGGAATATGTGGGAAAAATCACTTTGCAGCATGTAATACCAGGAAGAAAATCTCATAAAATGGAAACTGGATTTGTAGCACTATTAGGCTCCAATAAATTGACTGATGAACACAGTACAATTTATTGTCTGGTAACACACGATTTCGAAGTAATAACCTGCTTCCGTACATCTCTACATTCCCAACTGGACAGCAGTGTTTAAAAGATTGCTCTCTTAGCAGAAGCCTCTGGCATCTTTCAAGCGAATGTACAAGGAAAGTTAACTTTTAAAGGCATCAGCAGAGGCCCTAGAGGTGAAATAGACTTTCAAAGATCTTGATAAAAGAGGCTGATTTGACAAGGTCTGTTAAAGCAGATAAACTGTTAGCATCACACTTAATCTCTCTACTAAGTGCAACTTAGTGACTGATCACTTCCTTAGAGGAAACTTGTTTCATTTCTTTTTTTTTTTCCTACTAGCACAAGTCTGATTCGTTTTCATCTGCTCTGGGATTCTCAAAGTGTTCAGGATGTGTCAGCAAAATGAGTAGATAATCCAGCCGAAATCATCAGGGATGAAAAAACAAAGAGGCTTTTGTTCGCCTTTTCTGAGACAAGTTCTTGCCTTGTGGGGAGAACGCAAGCAGTGATTGCTTTCATTCCTTTCCCAAATTGTGTTTGTGGTAGATGTTTGAATAACTAAATAGATACATAGTAAAATGCCAAGTCCCCACACAGAAAAAAAAAAAAACAGGCAGTATTAACCTACGGTTTAGAAGTGTGAATTGATACACTAGATAGAAAAGGCCTCAACTAAATGGTTTAGTGATATTTAATGATTTTATTTTCCCCCAGTTGTAGCTTGCTGTTTTTTACTGTAGATACATTGACATCTTGTAATTTTAACACTAGTTATATTGATCTTATCATATCATGAATATTAAAAGGTCTCAGCCATTTAAACCCCATACACATAAGGGATTGTATATAACCCAGGCCTTTGCCCAGCCACGTGGTCTCCCTCTTCGGCAGCAGGCCTAAGAAGAATCAATAGCCAAACACATCCCTACCCCAGGCAGGAGGTCCAGGTGAGAACACAATGACTTCCCAAGGTCACTTCCTGAATATTTATGTAGCAATAACTCTCGGTGGAGCTGCTGGCTTAAAGCAGGATGTTACCGTCACCTTTGCCACCTTTATTTCACCATAACCGGGTCTAGGGTCCCGTTGAGTTTACCATCATACAATGCAGGCATCGGACACTTGAGTATCTTTTTCCAATGCTTTAATAAACTTGAGTTGCAGGAAGTAGCAGGAAAGAGGTAGAAGGAAAGTTGCAGGGAAGCTCAAATACCTTTTCTTAACGTTCTTAATGTAACTTTAGGAATTGAAAGCTTGTAGCTGATTACACTCTCTCTGTAGAATTAAATCTTTGCCTGCCTGGATAGGTTTCTCTCACTAACCTAGCAGCCAGTACGCAGCACGAACAAAAGTCTCTGCCACAGACTTGATTGGAACAAAACCCGTACGATCCTCTGCCACAGGATGTAAGGGTTTACGGTGAATAGCAAACACAGCACTAGAACCTTTAAGCCGACCCGGCAGTACTATGCGGTAAGATTACTTTAGGATACGTCCTCCAACTGAGTCACCAGGCCCCTCTCCAGACCAGCACTCTGCATGATCCTTCCATGACAGGTCCTCCCCTGGGATCTTCTCAGTTGTCCAGCTTCTTCACACAGGATAGACATTCCAGGACCATTCCTCTGCCGCTGTGGTAGGCCCCAGACAGGCTTCTGGGCCCACCCACACACTGCAGCGACGTGAGCATCCCGATCGGAGGACCACGAGGTAGTACTCTTAGCGCATACCTGTCGGCCAGGAGGGCCAGCAGGTGTACAGAAAACGACCTCAAAACATGGCGTCTGTCCCATAAATACCCCCTCCCAGGATGCAACGTGGAGGACCTCCTCCACCGAGTTATCCCCGGGACAGAGGAGCACTCATACACTTCAACGTGTTGCCTTTCCAACACTAGCCCATAGTAACAACGACACCCACAGGTACAGTGCGAAATTACATGCAACTCAGCCGAGCTGGAACAGAGGCAAATCTGACTATGTATGAACAGATAACCCACTAAATTTACCTATCAGCAGTAGATTAGAAATCTACCAGTGCTACATTTATAAATTCCCCATCAATAAACATCCTTGTGGTTGGCCAGGGAAAAATAAATATTCATAGCTTTGACAAGTACAGCCTTTCATACTATTGCCAGAGGTACCGGCGGAGCCTACTGGCAGCAGACAGAAACTGACAGTAACCTGAGCCTAGGAGAAACCTAAAAAAGCTGAACTATCAATTCAGATAAGCTGAATGCAGCTTATTACCACTACATTAAGACACAGCTGCTTATGCTAGGGTGACTACACAAACATGTATAAGGTAATTAAACAATATAAGCTATATTCATCTATTAAATCTTAGTAATTCATAGTAATATTATGTTTATGTACCTTTCAGTATAATAAGGCACATCAATACATTTAAACACCTTTAGTGGCAATACAGAGGTAAGATCTAATCTGTATTATTAAATCTGGTCACAGGAGCATGCATGTGGCTCAACAATATGTATTTAAAACTGGAGAAGAGCTACATGAGCTTTGACTTTTGCCAGACACCAGTTGCAATTACAAGCCAAACCTAAATTAGTAACATTGCAGAAATTACAACATCCACAAATCTGTAAATTCACTTTGAATACTACTGCAAAATATGTGGGTATCACATTCTAGACAAGGAATCTCATAGGGATTCAAAAACTAGTTGCTTTGTTGTACTCTAGGAAACATCTCAGTCAGGGTTTATCCCATACGTTGTTTTGATTGTATATATTTCAATGAATGGAATATCCACAATACAAACAGGCACTGTAAATTCAACAGTTGTCTCTACTGTTTTTTCATACTCACACATTGGATTGTATCTTGGGTGTGTAATCAAAAGTATGGTATCCACTGGGACATAAAGTACAAGTATGTATTAATGAAAGAGCTTTATCAGTTTTAATGCTGACAGATAGGGATGAGCCGAACACCCCCCGGTTCGGTTCGCACCAGAACCCGCGAACGGACCGCAAGTTCGCACGAACGTTAGAACCCCATTGACGTCTATGGGACTCGAACGTTCGAAATCAAAAGTGCTCATTTTAAAGGCTAATTTGCATGGTATTGTCCTAAAAAGGGTGTGGGGACCCGGGTCCTACCCCAGGGGACATGTATCAATGCAAAAAAAACTTTTAAAAACGGCCGTTTTTTCGGGAGCAGTGATTTTAATGATGCTTAAAGTAAAAAAAAAAAAGTGAAATATTCCTTTAAATATCGTACCTGGGGGGTGTCTATAGTATGCCTGTAAAGTGACGCGTGTTTCCCATGTTTAGAACAGTCCCTGCACCAAATGTCATTTTTAAAGGAAAAAATCTCATTTAAAACTGCTTGCGGGTTTAATGTCATGTCGGGTCCTGGCAATATGGATGAAAATCAGTGAGACAAACGGCATGGGTACCCCCCAGTCCATTACCAGGCCCTTTGGGTCTTGTATGGATATTAAGGGGAACCCCGCACCCAAATTAAAATAAGGAAAGGTCCCTATATACTCTGAACAGCAGTATACAGGCGGTGCAAACAAGACAGGGACTGTAGGTTTGTTGTTAAGTAGAATCTGTTTGTAATTTTGAACATTTTTAACGTGTTTAGCTCCAGCCAAAAAATCTTTTCTAAGCTTTTTGGAAAACATAGGGAAGGGTTATCACCCCTGTGACATTTGTTTTGCGTCTTTCCTCCTCTTCAGAAGATTTCACCTCACTTTTTTGTCCCAATGAAAAATGTTTTTTGAAAATTTGGGTTTTTTTGTGGAACAAGGATTGGAAAGCATCAGTGGAAAGGAGAAATTGTTTTCCCATATTAACTCTTACATGAGAGAATTTCCCTTCCTAGGGGTAGATTTCATCTCACTTCCTGTTGTCTCCTTCCGTTTGCAAGTAGGAGTCGTTTGTAAGTTAGATGTTTGAAAGTAGGGTCCTGCCCTATATACTCAGCAGAAATTTGGGCCTTAGGTGTTGCTGTGGCCAAAACACTGTAAGCCCTCACAGGGCCCTGCTGTGAAATATTAGATCAAGAATTGTAATTACATGCCCCTGTTGAACAGGAGCTGAAAAATTAGGCCTTAGGCACTGGTGCTGGTGCCACAACACTGCAACCCCTCACAGACACTCTAGTTGGAACGCAGGAACGAGCCCTGCTGCAAAGTATTGCATCAAAAATTGTAATTACACGCCCCTGTTAGACAGGGGCAGAAAAATTGGGCCTTAGGCACTGGTGCTGGTGCCACAACACTGCAACCCCTCACAGACACTCTAGTTGGAACGCAGGAACGAGCCCTGCTGCAAAGTATTGCATCAAAAATTGTAATTACACGCCCCTGTTAGACAGGGGCAGAAAAATTGGGCCTTAGGCACTGGTGCTGGTGCCACAACACTGCAACCCCTCACAGACACTCTAGTTGGAATGCAGGAACGAGCCCTGCTGCAAAGTATTACATCAAAAATTGTAATTACACGCCCCTGTTATACAGGGGCTGAAAAATTGTGCCTTAGGCACTGGTGGTGGCGCCCAGAACCAAAAATGTTCTTACAAGCTATCAGCGTGATGATTGAGGAGGAAGAGGATAATTACTCAGGGATAGTCACTCAGCATCAGCATAGGCAGTCTTTGAAGGGATCTGAAAAAAATTATTCAGTTACATCAGCATCAGGTGCTTGGTAGCTGGTGGTGATCCAAGACTGATTCATTTTTATGAAGGTCAGCCGATCGACCGAGTCAGTGGACAGACGCACCCTGTGATCGGTTACCACGCCTCCAGCAGCACTGAATGTGCGTTCCGAAAGAACGCTGGATGCAGGACAGGCCAGTAGCTCAATTGCATACTGTGCAAGCTCTGGCCAGTGATCCATCCTCAAGACCCAGTAACCCAGAGGATTTTCGGTGGGAAAGGTGTCCAAGTCTGATCTTGCCCCTAGGTATTCCTGCACCATGTAAAACAGACGCTGGCGATGGTTGCTGGAACCGATCATACCTTGGGGCTGCGGACCAAAAAATTGTCTGAACGCATTGGTCAGACGGCCACCTTCTCCACCGCTCCTTCTTTGACTGACCGAAGCCTCAGCAACACGTTGTCCAGAAACAGGAGTTTGTAACCTCCCAGTCTCTGGGAACGCGTTGCACAGACCTTTCTGCAAGGCCTCCCGAAGATGTTTCATCCTCTGCTCCCTCTGCGATGGCAAGATAAGGTCCGCAACCTTACCCTTGTAACGTGGATCAAGGAGGGTTGCCAGCCAGTATTGGTCCTTCTCCTTGATACCACAAATACGAGGATCCTTACGCAGGCTTTGCAGGATCAGGGAGGCCATGCAGCGTAGGTTTGCTGAGGCATTCGGTCCGGAGTCCTCTGGGTCACTAAGGACAACAACGTCCGCAGCCACCTCCTCCCAGCCACGTACAAGTCCATGTGTTCCTTGGGACTGATCCCTTAAAGACTGCTGATGCTGAGTGCCAGGCTCCACCTCCATACTGACACAATCTTCCTCCTCCTCCTCCTCCTCCTCCTCGTCCTCTTCCTGTGTGATCGGCGGGCACGCAGGAACACTGTCTGGATAAAGGGGGCCTTGAGAGCTAAGGAAGTCCTCCTCTTCCTGCCTCTGTTCTGCCTCAAGTGCCCTGTCCATTATTCCACGCAGCGTGTGCTCCAACAGGTGGACAAGGGGGACAGTGTCACTGATGCATGCACTGTCAGTGCTCACCATCCTCGTGGCCTCCTCGAATGGTGACAGGACAGTGCAGTGCATGCAGGGAGAAGAAGAGAAGATAGCTCACAGCTGCTGCAGGGAGAGACACACAGGGGATCAATTCCTGTAATTACCCACCCTCGCTGCACCAATCACCCCCTCTCCTGCGCACATCCAATTCACCTGCTGCCCAGACCCCCCTGCTGGCCCAGGCCCGATATAGGAGGACTGCTCCATCCCTAATAAATTATAGACCAAAAATGTCTCCCTTTGTTGCAGCAATAGGAATCATACAGAATAAATGTTTTCTAAAAAGTAGAACATCTTTATTATACAATGAGTTAAAAAATGCTGATCTATACAATCCATATTTTAATTTGATAGTAAACATCATCTCCTGCTAGAATCATAGGGAGCAGAGATAACAAAACACTTATTGTAAATATTGCATGTGCACCAGTATCTCCAGAATCCCTGCTCCAGAGCCTGAGAAAGGTTTTCTATAGGCTTTCAGAGGACAAAGGTGTAATTTTTTTGAAGGCAAACACATATTTGGTAGTATTGGCTTGCAAGAAAATAGTGGTGGACATGAGGGTTTGATTTACAAAAGGCAAATAGGCTGTTCACTTTGCAAGGACATTTAACTTTGCAAGGGAATTTTCCCATACTGTTTATCTAGAATAACCAATCATTAGCAACAAATTTCTTTTAAAAATCTGTATTTTTGCTTGACCATGATTGGATGGTGAAAGCAGTGCTGGGACAAGGTCACCTGGTGCCCAGGATGAAGATGGCAAATTGTGCCCCCCCTCCTAGATGGAGGGGGTGGGGCTAATAGCGGTGCCCGGATCAAAATGTATGTAATGTTTGTGGCATGTGCTGAAATAGTACCAATAGTTGTGGTACACTGCAGCAAAATGAAGAGTTTAAAATCATTGCACAAATTAGGAGCTAACAATGGCGAAGAAAAAAAAATCCCTGTGTTGGCAGTATTACTGACAGAAAAAATGTCCCTGTGTCAGTGGTGTTGCTAAGAGGAACAATGGTGCTGCATCAATGTCAGGGTGGGGAAACTGCAGCTGCATCACTGTTGTTAATCTGAGAAGGACTGTCAGTGGAATGAAGGAGGGAAAGTGAGGTGAGCTCTGGTAGATGCATAAAGGGATTTCTGGGGGATGAAGGGGGGTTGAAAGGGCAATTTTATTCTCAGAGGGCATTTGATAGGCAGAGGGGAAGCAATATGTCACCTCCTCGCTACCTGTTTTAACCCACTTGGTGTGTGAGGTGACATCACATTAAAGTCCCAACCTACTCATTTCATCCAGACAAAATGCATAGGGAGGGCTTTGATGTGACGCATGCCAAGTCCGGGCTCGGGATCAGATGATGCGGCCAGGGACGAGCTGGTAAAGATAAATCATGCACTATATGAGTGTTTATTTTGTAAGTGCATGGCGATGAGTTTTTTATATAATAAAGTTGTGAATGTTTTACACTATGAGTATCTTTTCCTCCTTTAAAACCTGGGTTTGATGGCCGAGTGTTCATTGTGGAGTAGCATTTGTGACAGCATTGAGGAAAGAGCCCCTGCGCCCTTGTGCTGGATTTTGCATGCGTATGTGCATTTTATGGTTGTTGATATTACCAGCTGTTATCTCTGGTGAGTCATTTAGCAGATACAGTAGTGTATTTTACACTGAAGGTGTGATGGGATTATTTTCATTTTGATTCTGGAGCTTTGATCCTCTGTGATTACACGGAACACTTTATCATATTGGAGAACTATATATTTATAGTATATAATATTTATATAAAGGATACGTTCACCTTTCATAACATGTTACACCCATATTAAGGGTGTTCTGTGAATGGGAATTACAAGTACCGACAGCCTTTGTGCCTGTCAGCTTGTAGTTCTCAATAAACTACCACAGCGCTGTTGAACACAGTGTTAGTTCATTGATTGTTCCTGAATGAGATAGACAAGAGACCTGCATGAGATAGACAAGATAAAAAAGTGTGGGGCGCTCTGGATAACAGGTCTGACCAGAAGCAAAGTCCACAATAGAGATGGATACATTACAGGCATGGTGGTGTCTTCAAACACTTGGGCAGTACTTCATGAGGGAAGCAAACTCTGGTAAGGATAAACAAACAAAAAAGGCATCTCTATGTGCAGAAATAAAAAAATTTAATAGCCCAAAGGATTAAAACACTTACAAGACATTAGATGAAAATAGGATCATCATGGTAAGTTAGTAGGGATGGTGGTCCAGCGTCAGGGTGGTCCCAGCTGTGGAGGCCCTGGAGGTGGTCCGATGTGCAGCAGGGGATCCCAGCCAACCAGCAGAGGGAAGCTGCAGCAGAAGGAAATGGCAAAAGGATCAGCCATGCTGCTGGGATCAGCATGAAACACAAAACCCGGACGTGACATCAGCATAAGTGGACCAAAACCAGCGTGGACCAGATGGGCCGGAAGTGATGTAAAGGGGCGGGACACATTTAGAAACTTCAGATTGGTTCCTTCTTCATACCAATAGCTAGAAGCCAGAGGGTGTGGCTTCTTATAGTGTCAGGGGGTGAGGCTGTAGGTGGGACTAAAGGCGGGGACAAGGAGGAAGGCAGCCAGAGCCAGGGATTGTTATGTGCTGCATCAGCATCAGCACGGGATATGTGAAAAATACACAGGAAAGGGAGTAAATGGAGATAGCATAGGACAACCAAGAACATTCACAGCAATAAAATAAATAGATGATAAAAGGGGGACTACAGATGCCTGCATGATGCCTGGCATGACACAATTAAAAAGACAATTGGAATATATATATAACCAGATCACACACACACACACATATACATACAGTAAATGCACAGTACATACTCAGTCATAAAAAACACATACATATAATACATGTGATATAATGTCCAGCAGGGGGCATACATGTTTGAGAAATATAACAGATAAGCTAAAAAATCTATATATGTGGACTATAATTATGTGTAAGAATATATCAGATGAGAAGCATGTCATAAAAAACCCACTATGTGTGTGTAGGGTTATTGATGAACCTAAAAGAAGTACACAAATTGAACCATGTAAGAATAACGGTAAAGGTGACTAAAGCAATGCATTGATTTCCAGCTCCTCATTTAACCCTCCAGGAGGCAGAACATCCAAAGAGTAAATGCAATACATATCCCTCTGGCAAAGCTTGCAAAAACTTCCAACAGGGGAGATCTCTGGGCATAGTTTCAATAACCCAAACTTTCAGTCCATCGGTGGACTTGTTGTGGTGTTCCAAAAAATGTCTAGGAACACTGTATATATCCTTTCCCTCAGTAACGGAACACTCGCCAAATCGATTGCGTAATGTCCTTATGATCCGACCAACATAGAAGAGACCACAGGGACATGTCAGGCAATATACTACATAGTCGGAGGAGAATGTGTGGTATTTCTTGATTGGATAGGTTTTACCTTTGATGCAAAATTCCTTCTGCCCATGCTGGACAAACCGACAGGTCTTACAGAGGGGCTTGTGGCATTGATACATGTCTGTAGAGTAAAGATCTTTAACTTATCCAACCATACGCTCACAGCTGATGAGATCTCGCTGCCCAGCCGGGGCTTAAATTTTGCACCTTCTGTTCCACCCAACCCTTTTGTTTTATTGTGATACCTTTTTTATTTGCACTAACATACAATTTTTCAGGACAAGCTTTCAGGGATTGTCCCCTTCTTCAAGGTCCAAGCAGTACTGGAGTAAATAAAAAAGTATCACAGACAGTACTCAATTTTCACTGTCATTTAAGGACTTAAATAGGTTCATACGTCTCCTGACCCTAAAAAGGTTTTATAATTTAGAGTGCACTAAAAATATTAATAAAAATAAGGTTTTCCAAACCCCTGTTGATCCTCCACTGAACGACACAACCCATTCCGCACATGATAACTCCATTTGTTTAGCCTTTTTAGAAGAACTTTATCGTGATAATGCGGACAATAGTGGTAGTTACAATCATCCCTCCTCTCTTGATGATACTGGGAGTGACAACATCCTGTACGCCCAGCACCTCATGAGTTCCCCACCCATCCAAAATATTAATTCAGGCCAAAATCCACATTTTACCTGACCCAATCCAAAGATTCGTGCCTTGATTCTTTTATTTTTCCTTCCAAAATATTTTATTAGAGGTATTCAAAGATACAAGAATAGGTAAACAAATGTTACATGGGCCCATCAGCCTAAAGAAATGTCATAATCATAACAGTGATAAATGTTTTGACCTAATGTGAGGAAAATGTAAAACAGAGCAGAAACGGTTGTAAATATTCGGAAGTTGTATATATTATTGAATATACAGAAGTTTTATGTTGTTCAGGCCTGTGAAGGCATTGATGCTTTTTATCACATTGTTTATGCTGAACTTCTAGATATGTGTGCTTTAGCCAAAAATAAGAATGTACACAATCTTACCGTGGCTGAAAACAAAGCGCTTGAGACCCTTACCAATAATTATGACCTGGTTATTAAGTCTGCAGATAAGGGAGGGGATATAGTGGTACAGAATAGAACCAATTATGTTTCTGAAGCACTTAGACTTCTGTCCAATACCAATACTTACATAAAATTGAGCACTGACTCACTACCCCGGTCCACTTAAAGGCCACCACTCTTAACACTAATGCCCTTCAAGACCATATCATTACTCAGCATGAAGCTTGCTTTTTTTATGGTCAAAGTATTTCACTATACTCCATACTTTTATCACCTGCCCAAGGTGCATAAAACCTTGCCAACCCTCCAGGCTGACCATTTGTGGTGGCCATGGGGAGCATTACCAGTGGCTTCTCACAATATGTTGATCAGTTCCTTCAGCCACTTGCCCAATCTTTGCAGTCATACATCAGAGATGGCACACACCTGCTGGAACTCCTCTTACCATACACTTGAGAGCCATTGTATCTTTGGGTCTCTTTCAATGTGCAATCTCTATATACCTCTATACCTTACAATGTTGGATTATGTGCCATACAATTCTTTTTATGTGAGGACCCCATGTTGAATCCCAGACTGGCCTCCTTCATTGTAGAGGCCACTTCCTTTTGCCTCACCCACAACTATTTTAAATTCAATAACAAGTTTTTTCTACAGGTGACTGGGACTGCTTTGGGAGCGAATTTTGCTCCCTCCTATGCCAACCTCACTATGGGTTTATGGGAATCCTCTTATATTTGGCACAATAATGTTTTATGGCAGGTATATTGATGATCTCAATATCATCTGGAACGGCAGCGAATCTATGGTACAAGATTTTGTCACACATTGTAATAACAACAGCATTGGTTTATCTTTTCCCACTGTCATGGACAGGGATAATTAGGCCTTTCTGGATCTGGAATTGTATCATGTTGGCAATGAAATCCAAGCTAGGAGCTACACTAAACTGACAGCTGGCAAATACTGTCTCCACCACAAAAGTTGTCATCACCCTCAGTGGCTCAATATTATCCCAAAAAGTAAATTGTTCAGACTCAAAAATAACTGTACTAGAGCATCAGACTATGATACCTAGAGTGAGACTCTGAAAGAAAAATTCTTTGATAAAAGCTTTCCAACTGACATCGTGGAAACAACCTGTTCCCTTTATAAAGAAACACCACCCACATCATGCCATTTGACCCAGGTTGATAAGAATAAAGATTAGATGGGGTTTATCACCCAATTCCACTCCCGCCATAGATAGATGGAACAAATTATGCAAAAACATTGGTCTCTACTTAAACAAGATCAGCATCTCCTCCCTGTTCTATCTGATACACCAAAGTTTGCTTACAGAAAAGCCCCCAGTATCAAAAGTAAGCTGGCACCAAGCAGATTAAAAAGAAGCCCCCACCACCTGGGCATTCCCTTCCCACCTTTTTGAACATAACAGGCATGTATCAATGCCACAAGCCCCTCTGTAAGACCTGTCGGTTTGTCCAGCATGGACAGAAGGAGTTTCATGTCAAAGGTAAAACCTATCCAATCAAGGAATTCCACACATGCTCCTCTGAATATGTAGTATATTGCCTGACATGTCCCTGTGGTCTCTTTTATGTTGGTTGGACCATAAGGACATAACGTAAACTGTCTGGCGTTCCTAGACATTTTATGGAACACCACAACAAGTCCATCGATGGTCTGAAAGTTTGGGTTATTGAAGCTATGCCCAGAGATCTCTCCCTGGCTGAGCGTTTTTGCAAGCTTTGCCAGAGGGAGATGTATTGGATTTGTTCTTTGGACTTTCTGTCTCCTGGAAGGTTAAATGAGGAGCCCCCTGACACTATAAGAAGCCACATCCTCTGGCTTCTAGCTATAGGTATGAATAAGGAACCAATCAGATGTTCTGAAACGCGTCCTGCCCTTTTACATCACTTCTGGTCCATGCAGCCCACGCTGGTTTTGGTCCCCTTCCACTGATGTCACTTCTGGGTTCTGATTCCCATGCTGATCCCAGCATCGTGGCTAATTGTTTTGGCGCTTCCTTCTGCTGCGGCTTCCCTCTGCTGGTCAACTGGGATCCCCTGCTGCACATTGGACCACCTCCAGGACCTTCACCTCTGGGACCACCCTGATGCCGGACCACCATCCCTACTAACTTACCATGATGAGCCTATTTTCAGCTAATGTCTTGTAACTGTTTTTAATCCTTTGGGCTATTAAAGTCCTTTATTGCTGCACTTAGAGGTGTCCTTTTTGTTTGTTTAGGAGACCTGCATGACACCAGTAATCTGCTGATAGCTGGTGCAATGCTTTCCAGGCTCCTAAAAAAAAAAAAAAAAGTAGTAAATGCACATTTTTTTACTAGCAAAAAAAAAAGGATGCATTTATTATTTTTTAATTAAAAGTGAACTTATCCTTTAGAAGAAGCACGGGACATTTTTCTTGGATTGTTTTGGCTTTTTATTTATTTTGCACTGTTGGCACATATGCACTTTGTTTACACTGATGTTTACACATATGTAATGAATATGAAATGCTGTATTATATGGTGATGGTTTTGTCTACACATAAACATGCAATGCATGCAGTTTTGGTGTGGTGATACGGGTCTTCAACATAGCATCCAGGGCACGTGCCTGGTCATGGGTGGAAGTCAGCAGAGCTTCACCTCCTTCACTAAGCTAAAGGAAAATCCCCTTGCAAATGAACAGCCTATTTTTAGTAAATCTACCTTGATGTGTCTACAACTTCTACCAAGTCTTTAACTGTAAAAAGACAGATAGAAACAGCCAGGACTGACAAATATTAGAATCTAGTTTCAAATTCAATGCAACATTTTTTTTGAGGGATATGAATTTTCAGTTGGACCTTTAATAATGGTCATAAAGACCATCTAGATAAACAGATAAACAGAGTACTGAATCTGTACACTTCAGAAAAAAACAACCTCTTGGGGAACACAGATGTAGCCATCCTCCACCATATAACGCCATGGCCTGTATCATACATCCCATTTATAAAATTCAAGCCATAGTGTGCAGCTTAAATGCTAAGTTCACCTCAAAAATAAATAAATGCACATATTTTTGTAGGGAAAAAAAGGGCTTTTATTATTTTTTTCACAGGATCACGGGGTGCTGATCAGCACTGTTATAGTGAATTGAAATTTGCAAGCCATCTGATGGGACTTGTAGTTTATTCATTCACAGTGCAGTGTGAATGGCACAGCCGTGTGAGCAGAGCACATGATTTTGATAGACTATATGACCTGGCTCCTCTCCATGCTTTTTTTTTTTCTTTACCATCCAGAAGATTTGTGTTTTGCTGGTTTTAGAGATCAGAAGCCAGTGGAATGCCAAGCACATTTCTTAAAGTGTATGCATAGAATGCATGAAGGTAAAAAACCTTGAGCCTTTAGAACCACTTTAGGCATATCACAGTGTTTCATAAATGTGCAGTATATATTTTGAAACAATGGAATGCCTGCAGCAAGGCTGTACTGCTGCCTAATAAATGGACCCAATAGAAGACAATTTTCTTGAAATACGTAGGCAATTGGCTTAATTCAGAAAGACTGAATAATTATTTAAATGTCATTCTTTATTTTAACTCACTAAAATTGTGTACAAAAATATTCAGTTCACAAAACTATTTGGAAATATAATTTTTTTGTCCTGGAATAGGCTTGTCTCATGAATCTGTATTTTGCCATACAAATCATTATCATTATTAACTTCCCTAATGGTGTCTTTTTCCACAATCCTCAATATATGATACAGATTAAATGTGAAACTTGCTGCTATCACCAGCCTGAAGCTAGCAGTATTCTAAGGAGCAATAGCCCGTGCAATATTTTTTGTGCAATCACTTTCCTACTGAAAATACTACAGAAATCAATAACATAACGTGCTTGCGGTATATTTGGTTAATCCACAGGATAAAACCTTTTTTTAACTGAAAACATCATATTTGATTGCAAAAATAAATAAATAAAGCATAGTAATGAAAATGCTGCATGCATTATGCTGTGAACTGACCCTATTGCCTTTTATAGTTTTTGCATGTTGTACACATTCATCTGTGATAAAATGGTTATTTATCCATGAAAGAAGCACAGGGTCTGTGGGAATTAAGCATGCAAGAAAACATTTTGTACCATCAGCCGCCAGTGTTGACTCCAGTGCTACAAACTGCTGAGAATAAAACGCATATTTACTATTTATGATAACACATGCAAATAGTAAAACTATAGCATTATTAATTAAAAAAAAAAAAACTATGCCAAATGAAGATGTCTTTTAGCAACATTTTATTTGAAAAATGAAGAACAAAAATTAATTATCCCAAAGAAAGTTTGAATGCAGAACTTGCCTGCTTGTACTTCAATGCAGCTCCTCTTTCCTGGTCTACTGAGAACTTTACTATCCAGGTAATAGGCATCATGAATATAATCTTACAATGGCACCCCATTAGGCATTTACCAAAGCACATCTGGTTTAAGAAAGGAAATTAGGCACTCTCTTCCAGCACTCAGTAGTTCTGTTTTCCACATGTGGCCTGCTGTAAGCATGTTCCAAGATGTTAAGGAGGACCTCTACTGCCAGACTATAGGGGGAGTAGGTACTGGCTAGGGATGAGCTGAACACCCCCCTGTTCGGTTCGCACCAGAACTTGCGAACAGACAAAAAATTTGTTTGAACACGCGAACACCGCTAAAGTCTATGGGACACGAACATGAATAATCAAAAGTTCTAATTTTAAAGGCTTATATGCATGGTATTGTCGTAAAAAGTGTTTGGGGACCTGGGTCCTGCCCCTGGGGACATGGATCAATTCAAAAGAAAGTTTTAAAAGCGGCCGCTTTTTCAGGAGCAGTGATTTTAATAATGCTTAAAGTCAAGCAATAAAAGTGTAATATTCCTTTAAATTTCGTACCTGGGGGGTGTCTATAGTATGCCTGTAAAGGGGCGCATGTTTCCCGTGTTTAGAACAGTCTGACAGCAAAATGACATTTCAAAGGAAAGAAAGTTATGTAAAACTACTTGCGGCTATTAATGATTTGCCGGTCCGACAATACACATAAAATTTCATTGATAAAAACGGCATGGGAATTCCCCACAGGGGAACCCCGAACCAAAATTTAAAAAAAAATGATGTGGGGGTCCCCCTAAATTCCATACCAGGCCCTTCAGGTCCTGAAGGGTCTGGTATGGATTTTAAGGGGAACCCCACGCCAAAATAAAAAAAAATGGCGTGGGGTCCCCCAAAAATCCATACCAGACCCTTATCCGAGCACGCAACCTGGCAGGCCGCAGGAAAAGAGGGGGGGACGAGAGAGTGCCCCCCCTCCTGAACCATACCAGGCCACATGCCCTCAACATTGGGAGGGTGCTTTGGGGTAGCCCCCCAAAACACCTTGTCCCCGTGTTGATGGGGACAAGGGCCTCATCCCCACAACCCTTGCCCGGTGGTTGTGGGGGTCTGTGGGCGGGGGGCTTATCGGAATCTGGAAGCCCCCTTTAACAAGGGGACCCCCAGATTCCGGCCCTCCCCCCTGTGTGAAATGGTAAGGGGGTACAGAAGTACCCCTACCATTTCACAAAAAAACTGTCAAAAATGTTAAAAATGACAAGAGACATTTTTTGACAATTCCTTTATTTAAATGCTTCTTCTTTCTTCTATCTTCTATCTTCTTTCTTCTATCTGCTATCTTCTATCTTCCTTCGGTTTCTTCCTCCATCTTCTTCTTCTTCTGGTTCTTCTGGTTCTTCCTCCGGTGTTCTCGTCCGACATCTTCCTCCGCGGCGTCTTCTTCCCTTCTTCTCCTCGGGCCGCTCCGCATACATGATGGCATGATGGGAGGCTCTTAAATAATGGGGGCGTGGCCATGCAGTGACCCGCCCCCTCTCACGCACGGGGACTTGACGGGGACTTCCCTGTGGCATTCCCTGTGATGTCAGAGGGGGCGGGGTCACCCATTACGTAACCCGGCCCCCTTCTGACGTCATGGGGAATGCCTCAGGGAAGTCCCGTTAAGTCCCCATGTGTCAGAGGGGGGCGGGGTCACCGGGTGCCCCCCCCCGTTATTTAAGAACCGTCAGAAGAGGAGAAGCGCCACACAGCGGGAGCCTCCCATCATGCCATCATTTATGTGGATCGGCCCGAGGAGAAGACGGGATGAAGACGCCGGCGCCGCGGAGGAAGATGTCGGACGAGAACACCGGAGGAAGAACCAGAAGAACAAGAAGAAGAAGAAGTAGATGGAGGAAGAAACCGAAGGAAGATAGAAGATAGAAGAAAGAAGATAGAAGAAAGAAGAAGCATTTAAATAAAGGAATTGTCAAAAACTCTCTTGTCATTTTTAACATTTTTGACACTTTTTTTGTGAAATGGTAGGGGTACTTTTGTACCCCATTACCATTTCACACAGGGGGAGAGCCGGGATCTGGGGGTCCCCTTGTTCCAATTCCGATATTCCCCCCGCCCGCAGACCCCCACAACCATCGGGCAAGGGTTGTGGGGATGAGGCCCTTGTCCCCATCAACATGGGGACAAGGTGTTTTGGGAGGCTACCCCAAAGCACCCTCCCAATGTTGAAGGCATGTGGCCTGGTACGGTTCAGGCCTCTCTCATCCCCCCTCTTTTCCTGTAGCCTGCCAGGTTGCGTGCTCGGATAAGGGTCTGGTATGGATTTTTGGGGGGACCCCACGCCATTTTTTAAAAAAATTTTGGTGCGTGGATCCCCTTAAAATCCATACCAGACCTGAAGGGCCTGGTATGGAATTTAGGGGGACCCCCACGTCATTTTTTTTTTTTTGGGTTCGGGGTTCCCCTGTGGGGAATTCCTATGCTGTTTTTATCAATGAACTTTTATGTGTATTGTCGGACCGGCAATTCATTAATAGCCGCGAGTAGTTTTAAATGACTTTTTTTCCATTGAAATGTCATTTTGCTGTCAGACACGGGAAACATGCACCCCTTTACAGGCATACTATAGACACCCCCCAGGTAGGAAATTTAAAGGAATATTACACTTTTATTGTTTTACTTTAAGTATTATTAAAATCACTGCTCCTGAAAAAACGGCCGTTTTTAAAACTTTTTTTTGCATTGATCCATGTCCCGTGGGGCAGGACCCAGGTCCCCAAACACTTTTTATGACAATACCATGCATATAAGCCTTTAAAATTAGCACTTTTGATTTCTCCCATAGACTTTTAAAGGGTGTTCCGCGGCTTTTGAATTTGCCGCGAACACCCCAAATTGTTCGCTGTTTGGCGAACTGGCGAGCAGCCGATGTTCGAGTCAAACATGAGTTCGACTCGAACTTGAAGCTCATCCCTAGTACTGGCCTATGGTCCCCAAGCTGTTTAGGGGTCCTGCAACAACAGATCAACATAATATTGTTAATTGTTATTGTTATTGTTAAATAATGTTGAAGAAAATTACAATGAAGACTTCCTAAGTTGTTTATAAAAAAGCAAAAATGAATCCATGCAAATAAATGAAAAATGTACATTACAAATATTGTATTAATGTAATGTACTCAATAACAACTTAAAGTACATAAACTATAGACATCAGGTTCACATTACAGTTTATCTCCTAGAAGCTCATCTTTTTTCAGCTGTCAGTTTGTAAAAACATTTGGCGCAACCTACGTACATGTGACCATCACTACTGTATGTATTGTACAGTAGTGATGGTCACCTCCATCTAGAAGAAGTGAACCTCGTTTCACAAAACGCGTTGAGTATTAAGATACCAGCTGCTTACCTTGATATGTATATATATATATGTATGATATTATGTAATTATTTACTATGCCCTATTATTTTTCATGATTTTAACTTTTGTATGTGAATAAAAATCAGATTTTTTAAATAACTTTTGTTTTTTTGGTATTTGGTGCAGCCTCTTAAAAGTCCCATGGGCAATTTCTTTGGTTGAAAGGTCTCACATTTGGGGACTGAGCTGCACCTTTATTAATTTACCTGGGCCTCATTTTCATTGCAAAGTTTTGGACACCCCTCTTGTCACATTAAGCAGCTTGCAGAGTAAAAAGAGGAAGCAATTTATTCTGTGAATAGACTGGCAGAACATCAAAAGATAATAATACAAACCCCCAAAAATTCTTCATATATATTAATAGTAAAAAAGGTCAGGTCTGAGCATGTAGGCCCTTTACAGAATAATCAAGAGTGGGTGACTGGGGACAAAGGGAAGGCAAATGTATTAAATACCTTCTTCAGCTCTGTGTACATGAAGGAGCATGGGGGAGCTCATGGCCATAATGGGAATGGTATTGCCATATTCCCAAATGATCCACAATGGCTCAAAAGTTATATGGTCCAGAAATATTTAGACAGCATAAAGATGAATAAAGCACCTGGTCCAGATGGCATGCACCCACAAATACTTAAAGAATAAGGCTTTCTCATTTCACAGCCATTGTTTCTAATTTTTGGGGACTCTTTAATGACTGGAATAGTACCACTGGATTGGCGTAAGGCCAATGTGGTGCCTATATTTAAAAAGGGATCAAAGTATTTACCAACTAACTATAGACCTGTTAGTTTAACTTCTATAGATGGGAAGATACTGGAGAGTTTAATAAAAGACCACATAGATATGTTCCTGCTGGAAAAAATATTTTAAAGCGGGAGTCCGGCGACCAATCTTTTTTTTTTTTTTTAGGTCATTGAGACGATTTGCTAACCCCAAAATAATACTCACAGTTTGGGTGTAATATTTCCGCCTCTGTCTGTTTTTGTACTGAAGAATAACTTAAAAAATGTGATGCTGGCTGTTTCCATCTTGCTTGTGGGCATGTGAAGCCCACAAGCATTGATTTCCTGGATGCAGTGAATGCTGTTCATTCACAGCTTGTTCACAAGCATGATCATTGTTCCCGCACTGAATCTTGGGAAGCCTGACACTAAGCTCCCAGGAGACAGTGCGGCGCCGGGGAAAGGCAATAAACACGCCTACTCCCATGGGAGGAGAGACAGGAAGTGCCACAATAAAGTACAATATAAAGGTAATTACAGCGATAAAAAAAAATTTGTGCGGCATTTGAACATCTATGAAATTATTAAGTTAAAAATTTGAGTGGAACCCCGCTTTAAGCAACAGACAGCATGGATTCATGAAAGACAGAAGTTCTCAGGCAAATCTGATTTCTTTTTATGAGGAGGTAAGTAAAACCTTGGACAGAGGGGTGACTGTGGACAGGGTATACTTGGATTTTGCAAAAGCATTTGACACAGTTCCCACACATGGCTAATAGATAAGGTAAAGTCTACAGGCTTGGAAAGATCAGTTTGTAAATGGATAGAAAACTGGCTAAAAGACAGTATTCAGAGAAAAGTGGTGAATGATCCATACTCTGAATGATCTAAGGTTATCAGTGAATGGATCTGAATCTCCAAATGAAATAGTAACGAATAGTAACACATTTTATTGAAATCTGCTAAAATTTGTTTTGTTTATTCGTTTTCTAATGAATTCCAACTTTTCAGAAAGATTAGAATTTGGATCGGTCCAAAAACGATTGATTGATTCGAATTCTGTGTGAAGAAATAACTGGTTGTTAAGCAGCGGTCCGAGAAGCTGGCCGCCTGCGCCCTTAACAACCATGAGTCATCATCTGTCAGTGGACTTCCCAGCAGAGAAAAGAAAAGAATGTAAAGAAAAGAAAGTGTAAAGAAAAGAATGCAGACAATTGCCCGGCAATAGAAAAAAGTTGAAAAAAATGGCGTAGGGTTCCCCCCAGTCCATACCAGGCCCTTTGGGTCTGGTATGTCTTTTAAGGGTACCCCATACCCATTCACATGGGGAGCGAGATCTGGGGGCCCCCTTGTTAAATGGGGCTTCTAGATTCCAACAAGCCCCCCGCCCTCAGACCCCGACAATCACAGCCCAGGCTTGTCGGGAAGAGGACTTATCCCTATCAACATGGGGACAAGGTGCTTTGGGACGGGGGCAGAGACCCGCTGTCCCAAAGCACCCACTCCCCTATGTTGAGGGCATGTGGCCTGGTATGGTTCAGGAGGGGGGCCCTCGGTCGGTCCCCCCTTTCCTGACCTACCGGGCTGCATGCTCGGATAAGGGTCTAGGATGGATTTTGGAGGTGACCCCACACCGTTTTTATTTGTCTATTGCCGGGCAATTTCCGGCATTCTTTTCTTTACATTCATTCAGTCAGTGGGGAAGCCCGCTGACAGATGATGACTCATGGTTGTTAAGGACGCGGGCGGACCGCTTCCCGGCCCACTGCTTAACAACCAGCTATTTCTTCACACAGAATTCAAATTGGTCGATCATTTTTCAACCGATCCGAATTCTAATCATTCTGAAAAGTTGGAATTCGTTTAAATTAATACGTGAAAATTTTTTTAACAAAAAATAAATATAACGAAAATATATAAATGTAACGTAAACTAAACAAAACGAAACAAATTCAGAAACCAAACTAAACAAATTCCCTAACAAAACAAATTAGTAACATAACAAATCTATCCGAAACAAAACAAAATAAATGTTTCCGTTCATCTACATTTCAGTCTTTGCAGATGACACCAAGCTATACAGTGGAATAACGTTCTTACAGGATGTCTCCAACTTACAAGCCGACCTCAATGCATTGTTTAATTGGGCAACTATATGGCAGACAAGATTTATTGATGATAAATATAAAGTTATGCACTTGGGGGCTATGCAGTATATGCATGCATCATACATACTAGGGGGAGTACAACTAGGGGAATCAGTGGTGGAGAAGAGCGAGCAAAATCCTTACCTGTATTAAGAGAGGTATAGACTTCAGAGAGAGAAATATCATTTTGCCCCTGTAAAAATCATTAGTAAGACCTCATGTGGAATATGCAGTTCAGTTTTAGGCACCAGTTCACAAAAAGGATATCGGGGAACTGGAGAAAGTGCAGAGAAGAGCAACCAAACTGATAAGAGGCATAGAGGTGCTCAGCTATGAGGAAAAATTAGGGTGGTGATAAATAACGTATACTCAGAATGGTCTAGAGTAGTTAGTGGGGTAACCCAAGGCTCTGTCTTGGGATCAATTCTGTTTAATTTATTTATAAATGATATAGGGGATGGGATAAATAGCTCAATCTCAGTGTTTGCTGGCAACGAAAAAATATGTAGGGCAATAACATCACAGAAGGATATAGAAACTTTACAAGAGGACCTGAATAAATTAATGGAGTTGGCTGCTAGATGGCAAATGAAGTTTAACATTGGTAAATGCAAGGTAATGCACTTGGGGGTAAAAATATAAACGCAAGTTACTCATTGGGGGGAGAACCTCTAGGGGATTCCAGGATGGAGAAGGATCTAGGGGTCCTAGTAGAAGAAAGACTGAGGGTTAGCATGTAGAGTTAAGCTGCAGCCACCAAAGTCGGCAGAATATAAGCATGCATTAAAAAGGGAATTTACTCCAGGGATAAAACGATAATCCTGCAAATTTTTAAAACTCTGGTATGGCCGCATCTGGAGTATTCCGTCCAGTTCTGGTCACCAATCCTCAGAAAGGATGTGCTGGAGCTGGAGAGAGTCCAGAGAAGGGCAACCAAATGAATATGGGGACTGGAGGACTGCTAAATTTATTCTCACTAGAGAAGAGACGCTTGAGAGGAGATATGATAGCAATATACAAATATCTGGTGATCCCAGTGTATGTATGAAACCTTTCAGTCCCAGGGAATGTAAGAGGACACAGGGCCATACAATGAGACTAGAAGAGAAGCGATTTAACCTTAAAGGGGTTGTAAAGTCTCAAGATTTTTCACCTTAATGCATTCTATGCATATATACAGGGATATGGGAAATAATTTTCTACACGCATACACACACACATCAACACAGGTTGAACTGGATAGACTATTGTCTTTATTCAACCTTACCAACTATGTGACCAACTATGTAACTATATAGGAACTGAATTTATTCTCTCTTGAGAAGAGGAGATTAAGGGGGATATGATCAACATGCATAAATCAGGGCCCACTAACAGGCCAGGTTTGCAAGATAACTGAAATACATCACAGGTGCTGCTCAGTGATTGCAGTATTCTAGTCTGCATCTCCCCAATACTTAAAATCTGGCCTGTTAATGGGTCCTGAAGACAGGAGTTGAGAACGACTGACATAAGTGGTCCATATAGTGAACTTGGTGTTGAGTTATTCACTAAGGTCATCACAGAGGACAAGGGGGCACTCTTTACATCTGGAGGAAATGAAATGTAATCTCCAAAAATGGAAAAGCTCCTTTACAGATATGCCCTGTACACACGATCGGACATTGATCAGACATTCCGACAACAAAATCCATGGATTTTTTCTGACGGATGTTGGCTCAAACTTGTCTTGCATACACACAGTCGCACAAAGTTGTCAGAAAATTTGATTGTTCTGAACGCGGTGATGTATAACACGTACGTCGGGACTATAAACGGGGCAGTAGCCAATAGCTTTCGTCTTTTAATTTATTCTGAGTAGGGATGAGCTTCGAGTTCGAGTCGAACTCATGATCGACTCGAACATCGGCTGTTCACAAGTTCGCCGAACAGCGAACAATTTGGGGTGTTCGCGGCAAATTCGAATGCCGCGGAACACCCTTTAAAAGTCTATGGGAGAAATCAAAACTGCTAATTTTAAAGGCTTATATGCAAGTTATTGTCATAAAAAGTGTTTGGGGACCTGGGTTCTGCCCCAGGGGACATGGATCAATGCAAAAAAAGTTTTAAAAACTGCCGTTTTTTCAGGAGCAGTGATTTTAATAATGCTTAAAGTCAAACAATAAAAGTGTAATATCCCTTTAAATTTTGTAGCTGGGGGATGTCTATAGTATGCCTGTAAAGGGGCACATGTTTCCCGTGTTTAGAACAGTCTGACAGCAAAATTACATTTCAAAGGAAAAAAAGTCATTTAAAACTACTCGCGGCTATTGCATTGCCGGTCCGACAATACACATAAAAGTTCATTGATAAAAACAGCATAGGAATTCCCCACAGGGGTCCCTCTAAATTCCATACCATAGCCCCCCAAAACACCTTGTGCCCATGTTGATGAGGACAAGGGCCTCATCCCCACGGTGGTTGTGGGGGTCTGCGGGTGGGGGGCTTATCGGAATCTGAAAGCCCCCTTTAACAAGGGGACCCCCAGATCCTGCCCCCCCCCTGTGTGAAATGGTAAGGGGGTACAAAAGTACCCTTACCATTTCACTAAAAAACTGTCAAAAATGTTAAAAATGACAAGAGACAGTTTTTGACAATTCCTTTATTTAAATGCTTCTTCTTTCTTCTATCTTCCTTCATCTTCTTCTTCTTCTGGTTCTTCTGGCTCTTCTGGTTCTTGCTCCGGTGTTCTCGTCCAGCATCTCCTCCGCGGCGTCTATCTTCTTCTCCTTGTGCCGCTCCACACCCATGGCATGGGGGGAGGCTCCCGCTCTTCTCTTCATCTTCTTCTCTTCTTCTTCATCTTCTTCATCTTCTTCATCTTCTTCTCTTCTTCTCTTCTTCATCTTCTTCTCCGGGCCGCTCCGCATCCATGCTGGCATGGTGGGAGGCTCCCGCTGTGTGACGCGTCTCCTCTTATGACGGTTCTTAAATAACGGGGGGTGGGGCCACCCGGTGACCCCACCCCCCTCTGGCACACGGGACATGACGGGACTTCCCTGTGGCATTCCCCGTGACATCACAGGAAAGTCCCGTCAATCACCGTGCGTCAGAGGGGGGCGGGGTCACCGGGTGGCCCCACTCCCCGTTATTTAAGAAACGTCAGAAGAGGAGACGCGTCACACAGTGGGAGCCTCCCACCATGCCAGCATGGATGCGGAGCGGCCTGGAGAAGAAGATGAAGAAGAGAAGAAGAGAAGAAGAGAAGAAGATGAAGAAGAGAAGAAGATGAAGAGAAGAGCGGGAGCCTCCCCCCATGCCATGGGTGCGGAGTGGCCCGAGGAGAAGACGATAGAAGACGCCACGGAGGAGATGCTGGACGAGAACACCGGAGGAAGAACCAGAAGAGCCAGAAGAACCAGAAGAAGAAGATGAAGGAAGATAGAAGAAAGAAGAAGCATTTAAATAAAGGAATTGTCAAAAACTGTCTCTTGTCATTTTTAACATCTTTGACAGTTTTTTTAGTGAAATGGTAGGGGTACTTTTGTACCCCCTTACCATTTCACACAGGGGGGGCGGGATCTGGGGGTCCCCTTTGTTAAAGGGGGCTTCCAGATTCTGATAAGCTCCCCGCCCGTAGACCCCCACAACCACCGGCCAGGGTTGTGGGGATGAGGCCCTTGTCCTCATCAACATGGGGACAAGGTGTTTTGGGGGGCTACCACAAAGCACCCTCCCAATGTTGAGGGCATGTGGCCTGGTACAGTTCAGGAGGGGGGGCTCTCTCTCGTCCCCCCCTCTTTTCCTATGGCCTGCCAGGTTGCGTGCTTGGATAAGGGTCTGGTATGGATTTTTGGGGGGACCCCACGTCGTTTTTTCTTTTTTATTTTGCTGCGGGGTTCCCCTTAAAATCCATACCAGACCTAAAGGGTCTGGTATGGAATTTAGGGGGACCCCCACGTAATTTTTTTTTGAAAATTTTGGCCTGGGTTTCCCTTAATATCCATACCAGACCTGAAGGGCCTGGTATGGAATTTAGGGGGACCCCCACGTCATTTTTTTTTTACATTTTGGTGCTGGGTTCCCCTGTGGGGAATTCCCATGCCGTTTTTATCAATGAAATTTTATGTGTATTGTCGGACCGGCAATGCAATAGCCGTGAGTAGTTTTAAATGACTTTTTTTCCTTTGAAATGTCATTTTGCTGTCAGACTGTTCTAAACACGGGAAACATTCGCCCCTTTACAGGCATACTATAGACACCCCCCAGCTACGAAATTTAAAGGGATATTACACTTTTATTGTTTGACTTTAAGCATTATTAAAATCACTGCTCCTACAAAAACTGCCGTTTTTAAAACTTTTTTTTGCATTGATCCATGTCCCCTGGGGCAGGACCCAGGTCCCCAAACACTTTTTATGACAATAACTTGCATACAAGCCTTTAAAATTAGCACTTTTGATTATTCATGTTCGTGTCCCATAGACTTTAACGGTGTCCGCGTGTTCGAAGGAACTTTCTTCCTGTTCGCATGTTCTGGTGCGAACCGAACAGGGGGGTGTTCGGCTCATCCCTAATTCTGAGCATGCGTGGCACTTTGTGCATTGAATTTGTGTACACACGATCGGAATTTAACCGATCGGATTTTGTTGTCAGAAAATTTCATAGCCTGCTCTCAAACTTTGTGTGTCGGAAATTCCTATGGAAAATGTGTGATGGAGCCTACACACAGTCGGAATTTCTGACAACAAGGTCCTATCACACATTTTCCATCCTGTAAAATCCTATAGTGTGTACAGGGCATAAGAGCTGTTTGAATGTAGAGCTGGTTCTGTCCAGCTCAGTAAATTGCTTTAAAAAAGGCCTGGATTCTTTCCTAAATGTACATAGTATTACTGGATACTAACATTTATAAGTAAAGTTGATCCAGGGAACATCCGATTGCCTCTTGGGGGATCAGGAAGGAATTGCAACAGATTGGATCATGCTTTGCTGGAGGTTTTTTGTTTGCCTTCCTCTGGATCAACTCTGGGTATGGGATTGTGTATATAGGATTGTAAAAACATTTTTTCTCCCTTTTTGTTGGTTGAACTAAATGGAATTGTGTCTTTTTTCATCCAGACTAACTTTGTAACTATGTAACATGTGCAGTAAGTGTGGCAATACTACAGCCAGAGAATCGGCTGCTATTATGTTGCCACCAACTATTATGAAGGGAGGAGAAACAGCAGGATCAGACAGGTATTTACTAGTTTAGAGCAAGAACATGATTGAAAGCTCCTGATTAAATATGCCATACTTCATTTTATGTTTAATCTTTCTTTATTAAATTTTCGTTGTAACAAGTTCACATGAAAAAAAGGGGAAAAAAAGGAACATACTGACACTCAGACATATTTTTTTAATCAGTACAATACACAATATCGGTGAAAGTAGGACATACATGCTGGTGCACAAAGCATAACAAAAGATGCTTTCCCCACTAGGTAAATAACAATTGCGTAGTGAGTAGTGAGGCAGTCAAACAAATGTTTAGAATAGAGCCTCCAAGTATTCAATATACCAAGAACACAGAAAAAAATCAAAAGCCATTCACACCAAGAGGGCTGCAGTGCCTTGAAAAAGTATTCATACCCCTTAATATTTTCCACATTTTGTCATGTTACAACCAAAAAGTTAAATGTATTTTATTGGGATTTTATGCGATAGACCAACACAAAGTGGCACATAATTGTGAAGTAGAAGGAAAATGATAAATGGTTTTCAATATGTTTTACAAATAAATATCTGAAAAGTGTGGCGTGCATTTGTATTCAGCCCCCCTGAGTCAATACTTTGTAGAACCACCTTTCGCTGCAACTGCAGCTGCAAATCTTTTTTGGTATGTCTCTACCAGTTTTGCACATCTATAGAGTGACATTTTTGCCCATTCTTCTTTGCAAAATAGCTCAAGTTCTGTCAGATTGGCTGGAGAGAGTCTGTGAACAGCAATTTTCAAGTTTTGCCACAGATACTTCACATTTAGGTCTAGACTTTGACTGGGCCATTCTAACACATGAATATGTTTTGATCTAAACCATTCCTTTATAGCTCTAGCTGTATGTATAGGGTAGTTGTCCTGCTGGAAGGTGAACCTCCACCCCAATCTCAAGTCTTTTGCATACTTTAACAGATTTTCTTCTAAGATTGTCCTGTATTTGGCTCTATCCATTGTCCCATCAACTCTGACCAGCTTCCCTGTCCCTGCTGAAGAAAAACATCCCTGCAACATGATGCTGCCACCACCATGTGTTCACGGTGGGGATGGTATGTTTAGTGGGATATACAGTGTTAGTTTCCCGCCACATATAGCGTTTTGCTTTTAGGCCAAAAAGTTCAATTTTAGTCTCATCTGACCAGAGCACCTTCTTCCACATGTTTGCTGTGTCCCCCACATGGCTTCTCACAAACTGCAAACAGGACTTCTTATGGCTTTTTCTTTCAGCAATTGCTGTCTTCTTGCCACTCTTCCATAAAGACCAGATTTGTGGAGTGCACTACTAATAGTTGTCCTGTGGACAGATTCTCCCACCTGAGATGTGGATCTCTGCAGCTCCTCCAGAGTTACCATGGACCTCTTGGCTGCTTCTCTGATTAATGCTCTCCTTGCCCGGCCTGTCAGTTTAGGTGGATGGCCATGTTTTGGTAGGTTTACAGTTATGACATACTCTTTCCCTTTTCCGATGATGGATTTAACAGTGCTCTGTGAGATGTGCAAAGCTTGGGATATTTTTTTATAACCTAACCCTACTTTAAATTTCTCAACAACTTTATCCCTGACCTGTCTGGTGTGTTCCTTGGCCTTCGTGATAATGTTTGTTCACTTAGGTTCTCTAAAAAACCTCTGAGGGCTTCACAGAACAGCTGTATTTATACTGAGATTAAATTACACACAGGTGGACTCTATTTACTAATTAGGTGACTTCTGAAGGCAATTGGTTCCACTAGGTTTTAGTTAGGGGTATCAGAGTAAAGGGGGCTGAATACAAATGCATGCCACATGTGACAGACCTAGCTGGGAGAGAGACTTTTGGAGGGGACTGTATGCTAGCCTCTTGCCGATCGATCGTGGGCCCTGGCATTTGGGGGAACGGTGTTCTTTGTGAGCTGTATGCCTGGGGACCCTTGGGGTGGTATTACTGTGCATTCGGGTCCTGGTCCCCCAGGACACAAAGACTCTGGGGACCCTGGATTTTCCATATTGGAATAGTGACCGATTCATACCGTTGGGACTCCTACTGTTTTTTTTTTTTTTTTAAACAATAGTATTTATTGAGTTTTGGGTTTACAGAAAGTAAGACAAAAATCGAGAACAACATTTAGCATTCGTCTATCGATATTTAAACGGTAATAAACAAAAATTTAGGAAAGAGGACTTAATAAAAGAAAAAAAGAGGGGGGAAGGGGGGAGGGAAAAGGCAAGTAAAACCAAAAGGGGAGAATAACCACTCCCAGGGTAGTACTTTAACTTACAATTACATCGTCTCAGCCTGGTTCATAGGAACTATATCTTATACCAATGGCACTGTTTTCCTCCGCCCGTCACCCCCTTGGGAACTTACTGTGACTAGGCGGAGGTACAGTCCCTGGAATTCTATATTTATTTGTGCGCTTTTAGCGTTTTGGTTCCTGTTATCGTCTAAATCCTCGAACCAGACTAGGAAAAGAAGGTGGCATTGTTCATTATCTATATGAGAACTTTAGTAACTGTATAGAACTCAACTGTTAAGTTATAATTATTACTATAGCATAAGTACTACCCGGCTCGTATTATATTTTATACACCCAAGTGGGCTAAGTTCCAAATAAGTCATCAATCCGTTATAAAAAAACAGTCTTAGCAAAAAAAAAAACCTGAGGAAAGAAAGAGAAAAAAGGGATAGGAAGAAGAAGAAAAAGGGGAAAGTGAGGGAGTGGGAGGGGGTAAGGGGAGGGGAGGTGTTGTGGATGCGCTCCTGCAAGCCACAGACGCCAGATACGATCGGCATCATACGTATTCGTAAGATACCTTATCCAGGGGTCCCATATTTTATTGAATCCATTAATCTTATCATTCAAGATTGCCGTAAGGCGTTCATTTACCATTATCCATGACAGTTTGGTTTTTAGTAGGTAAAAGGGGACTGTGTGGGACCTCCAAGACTTGGCTATAGATATCCTGGCCGCCACAAATATAAATGTGATTAGTCTACACATTGGCTTTGATGCCCCTTCCACTGGGCGCCCCAGCAGTGCATGCAGAGGTGACTTAACTAGATTCACTTGTGTGAGGGAATATATAAGATTATACGTGCGTATCCAAAATCTCCTCACTTTGGGGCACGTCCACCAAGTGTGGAACATGGAGCCATTTACGTTACATCCTCTGAAGCACTGGGGGGACGCCCCCGGAACGAAAGTTGCTATCCTCTCTAGGACCATGTACCATCGCATCATTACTTTATAGTTTGCCTCTATCAAGGAGGTATGGGACTCCTACTGTTAAATGCTAATGTCATCAATTTCAGCTACCTGTCTGTTGTCTGCTAAAATGTGTATTGTAAATAAGTCTCTAGTATGGGATCTAAGAGTCATTAGATCCCCATTGTTGTTTGTGTTTAATTAACTCTGCTATTGTGATAATGTTGATTGGATTTTCTGAACTACAAGATGGCCAGTCTGGCCTAAAGGTCATGTCTGAGTCATCTAGGGATTAGTTAATTAGCTCATGTTAATTAGGTTAATTAGGTTACAGCTGTATTGTTAGAGTAATATGAGTGTATAAAAGAGCCTGTATTTTGCAATAAAGGAGAGTCCTGGTTGAACTTACATACAGCCTGATTGGTGTTTGTTCTGAGCTATCACAACTCAGTTAGAACAGCACATAGCTGTAGTTCTAATCCCGGAGCATTGGATGACCGAGCAATCAGATGTTGCGATCTGCAATCTGATTCTATAGCAGCAGAGGAGTGTCTGGAGAGTGGAACCGAGCGAGCAAGGGGCTCGTTACACCACACTTTTCAGATATTTATTTGTAAAAAAAATTGAAAACCAGTTGTCATTTTCATTCCACTTCACAATTTTGTGCCACTTTGTGTTAGCCTATCACATAAAATCCCAATAAAATACATTCACGTTTTTGGTTGTAACATGACAAAATGTGGAAAATTTCAAGGTATATAGGTAGCAATTAGGAATGGGCTTTATGTTCAGGAACATGAGTTCGACTCGAACATTGGCTGTTCGCCCGTTCGCCGAATAGCAAACAATTTGGGATGTTCGTGGCAAATTCGAAAGCCGCGGAACACCCTTTAAAAGTCTATGGGAGAAATCAAAAGGGCTAATTTTAAAGGTTAATATGCAAGTTATTGTCAAAAAAAGTGTAATATTCCTTTAAATTTTGTACCTGGTGGGTGTCTATAGTATGTCTGTAAAGTGGCGCATGTTTCCCGTGTTTAGAACAGTCTGACAGCAAAATTACATTTCTAAAGGAAAAAAAGTCATTTAAAACTACTCGCGGCTATAATAAATTGTCGATCCGGCAAGGTTCATTGATAAAAACGGCATGGGATTCCCCCACAGGGGAACCCAGAACCAAAATTTAAAAAAAAAATGCGTGGGGGTTCCCCCTAAATTCCAACCAGGCCCTTCAGGTCTGGTATGGATATTAAGGGGAACCCCGTGCCAAAATAAAAAAAAATGGCGTGGGGGTCCCCCCCAAAATCCATACTAGACCCTTCAGGTCAGGTTTGGATTTTAAGGGGAACCCCGCGCCCAATTTTTTTGAAAAATGGCGTGGGGTCCCCCAAAAAATCCATACCAGACCCTTTTCCTGAGGCCTACCAGGTTGCATGCTCGGATAAGAGGGGGGACGAGAGAGCAGCCCCCTCCCCCTCCTGAACCAAACCAGGCCACATGCCCTCAACATGGGAGGGTGCTTTGGGGTAGCCCCCCCACAGCACCTTGTCCCCATGCTGATAGGGAGAAGGGCCTCATCCCCACAACCCTTGCTCGATGGTTGTGGGGGTCTGCGGGCGGGGGGCTCACCAGAATCTGGAAGCCCCCTTTAACAAGGGCACCCCCAGATCCCGCCTGTTTGATCCCTGTTTGAAATGGTAACGGGTAAATTGTACCTGTACCATTTCACAAAAAAAGCCACATGACGCGTCCTTGCGTCCAGCCCACAGTTTTAAAAGAGCTGTCACCTGCGAGGACGCGTCATATGGCGTGTGCCTTCCATGGAGGCAGATCTTCTTTATTTATTTTTTCGGTCCATCGGTGGAGGTGAATGGACTACGTGGGACAGTTTTATTTTTTATTTTTTAATAAAGGACTTTTCCCATGGTGTGTGTTGTTTTTTTTACCATTTCTCACACTTTTTTGTGAAATGGTACGGGTACGTTACCATTTCAAACGGGGGGGCCGGGATCTGGGGGTCCCCTTGTTAAAGGGGGCTTCCAGATTGTGATAAGCCCTCTGCCCGCAGACCCCCACAACCACCGGGCAAGGGTTGTGGGGATGAGGACCTTGTCCCCATCAACATAGGGACAAGGTGCTTTGGGGGGCTACCCGAAAGCACCCTCCCAATGTTGAGGGCATGTGGTCTGGTACGGTTCAGGAGGGGGGGCGCTCTCTCATCCCCCCTCTTTTCCTGCGGCCTGCCCAGACGACGCCATTTGTGGTGAAACGTACGTCGGGAGGTTGACGCCCTGACGTCATCGCCATCCTAGTGTGGACGGGTGCTCGCTATGCCGGCCGGCTATTTGCTGTTTTTAATCTACTTATGTAAGTTTTCTACCTTTTTTTATTAAACTATCCTGCCAGTATTACACTATGGTCAGTTTATTTTCATTCACATGCCTGTGAGACGAGAGTTTGGGGTCCTTGCTACATCCTCTTAGCCACGCTGTATGCAGTCAAGTCACACCAGCTGCATTTTCCCATACCAGGACGGAACATAGGCTGGTTTTTGCTTGCCTTGTGGTAAGCGCAATATTTGTGTGGTGGCGGATCACTGAGTGTGGTGTCTCTCTCATCTTTACCACCAAGTCTAGTTGTGTCCATTCATGGGTTTCTCTCTGGGACTGATTCTGGTCAATTATCATATATAAGGATTCCCATCTATCACATATGGACATCACCTTTTGATTCACAGTTATATGTATGGACTTATATATATTTTTCTGATTATCGCAATGTTTCACATACATACATGAATTTTCTAACAGAGGTTTTTGGGACATTGATATAAGAATATTTCACATATCTTATTCACATATATTTTAGCGCGGTTATTTCTTTTTCTTTTATATTCAGCATAGCCAATTTATATAGTTTTTTTTGTTTCTTTTTAGATGTGTTATTTATTTTCCATTTTTTGTGATTTATTTTCACTTTTTAGTAGCGCTACACTATTATTATATTATTCACTTTGAACTTTGTATGTTTGAGTGTTAGCAGCTTGTGTTCTAATTTAGCGCAGTCTTTTTCCCCACCTCCAGCCTATGAGCTGGAACTACCAGACTCATTCAGGATCCACCCTGTCTTTCATGTGACTCTGTTAAAACCCTCTGTTCCCAATTCTTTTTCAGAATGGAATATGGATCCTCCAGAACCTGTAATAATTGACAGGGAGGAAGAATTTGAGGTAGAAGCAATCTTGGATTGCAGGAAGAGAAATAACCAAGTCCAATTCTTGATTAAATGGAAGGGGTATGGACCAGAATAGAGCTTGTGGGAGCCTGAAGGTAATATCCACACTAAGAGACTGATCCCGTCTTTTAAAAGGTCCCATCCTGAGAAGTTGGCCCGGTTGGGCATCCGGAGGCTGCCCCTTGGAGGAGGGCATTGTCAGGAAAGGCTTGCCAGAAACAGAAGATCTGTGCAAGCTGGTGCGCGATTGTGGGTGTCAATGCGCAAAGGGGCTATTTAAACCAGGCTGACACACAGAAACATTGCTGTCTGATCTACAGCGTCCCCTGCATGTTACTTGCTACTCTGCATCTGTTCCTGTGTATTACCCGGCTTGCCCCTGACTATTCCTGCTGTCTGCCTGCATCTGACCCCGGCTTGTCTTGACTTTGCACCTGCCTGCTCCTCTGGTCCTTCTGCTACCTGCCTGATACCGACCCGGCTTGTTCAAGTGACCCTGCTCTTGCCTCTGCCTTGTTCCAGTATACCTGTCTGTGTATGACCCGGCTTGCCTGACCCTCCTGAGTTCCAGTCCTGTGGGAACCTCCTCCCTGTCTGTTCCAGCCTCCAGTCTGCTATTCCAGTCTGCTGACCACCCTGCACAGTGCCATCTGGAATTCCAGACTGACCTTATTGCTGGTGATCCTGCCAGGCACTCGTGCTACTCGGCACTCCTGCGCCTCCTGTTTGCTCTATCAGGGGCTTTGAGTCAGAGGCATAAGAGAGGCCATCCTCTGCATATCGGGCTCATCTTCTAGGTACGTGACACTACCTCTGTTCAAAAGATTAACTACTCTTTTGGAAAAATAATGCCTTCTAAGGTTAGTTTTGACCATTCCTCCTGCTGGTTTGAGGTCATGTTCCATGTTTTTGATATTAGTTTCACAATGAAAATACTGAATGTTATTCACACACTTAATGTATTTAAATGTTTTATTCATGACTGTACATGATAAGTTCCTGCGGTTTCTTCTGATATGTTTGCCCCTCAGATATCTCACCATTTTTGTTGCTTGTCTCTGGACCAGCTCTATCTTATCAATATATTTTTCTAAGTGAGGTCTCCAGAACTGGACACAGTATCCTAAATGAGGTTTAACTGAAGATCTATATAGGAGAATCAGGACCTCTGATTGGTGGTCTTTCTAGTATTGCACCTCAGAGTTCTTTTCACTTTCCATACTGTCAGGCCACACTTTTTGCTCATTTTACAATGATTCAACATAAGCACCCCCAAATATGTTTTCTCCATAATTGTTTAGCCAACTATACAACCTGAATATTGTATTCTATCATATGATTATTTTCCCTAAGTGCAATATACTAGCTCTGCCTCTGATCAAGCATACATAAGGCATTGAAATGCTATTACCACAGTGCCATACAAGACTTTATCACACCGCATATCTGATAATGGGGGAAACTTTAGGCCAGGATAACCTGTGCTCTGTTGCAGTTATAAAAACAGAGGCTCCATTCACTCTGGCAGAATCAAGCAATTCTGCCTGCAATTCCAAAATTGCAACAAAACAGGCTAATTTCTAAATGACATCCCAAACGCGGTGCGACGGTGCAACATAACGCACAACAGTCGTGGCAAAACAGGCAACACTAAATGTACCTGGTTCATTGCCAAAATTTGGTGAATGGCATGTTTTTGGAGTGAAGGAAGACCCACTCAAAATGACTGGTGCAGCTCCAAAAATGGGTCACAAAAATGTGCAAATCCTCAATGAATTTACTAACATAGGGATGTGGCCAATACAGCAAAAAAAATCTCAAATTTATGCTATAGAGTGGGTAGAAAATACCCCTCTTCCCCCACTCTTTTTCTGAGGTTTTCTGCATATTTAATAACTCACTTATTATTCTTTCTTTTTTTTGTTTGATGACTTTTAGAATGGCTGAATTTCAGAGCAAAGAGTGAGATAATCGTATAACAGGGTATGTAAAAAAAAACTTTAGGCAGAAAGAGCTGATTAAGTCTAAACTTACATCTATGTTTTTTAATCTTGGCAGAATGTCTGCGAAAAAAATCCATATTAAACTGGCACATTCAATCTTTTGAAAATTACATCAGGGAAAAAATTAAATCCCTTTGGTTTGAGAGTCCAAGTTTTTCCCTCATTTGAAAACATCAGCGTAGACTTCAAAAAGGAATAGGAAAAGGTCCTAAATAAATCTTCTAAAGGTATGATGATGCTACTCATCACTGAATACAAGAAACAGATAATACGTTTTTAGGCAAAGAACTAGATCGGATTAATGTACAACCATCACCCCTGAAAACACATGGGTCTTTTGCTGAAAAAGATAGAACACTTAATGATCATCTGGACAATTTCAATAAAGGGATTTTAATAAAAAAAAGAGAAAAAATCATGAGAAATAGGATCTTCTTTCAATAAGAGCAAGCCTATAAATGGAACTCTGGACAGAATAGACAACAGCATTTCAATGCCTGGGGCAATAATCATCCGAATGTTTCAAAATCACCTTCTAGTTTGTTTTCTGTTTCTACCTTCTCACAGGTTTCCTTCAAACACAAAGGCAATTGACGCCAAAAAAAGACAAAGGAATGGTAATGGGGTACAAGAACTATCCCCTAAAAAGCCTGTTGTAGAAAAAAATCACACATTTTAAACATAATATTCATGCACATGGATGTATTCTTCCTATGATATCAGGTAATTCACAGGGTGTGCTGAAATAATCTTCTGTTTCTTCTATTGATGATAGACATGGTGAATACATCACACAGGAATGCAATTAAATACATTTAGGGGATCTTCCTTTAATTCCTCAAATTTGAACTTATTAAAGATAAGTAAAGATAAATAAAAGGTACAGCTTTTCACTCGTAAACTAATTTTGAAAAGCATGTACAACAAAGATACAAAAGATATTGCACAATGGGCACAAGTGGCTGCATATGATGGGGCACAGTGGCTGCATATGATGGGCACAAGTGGCTGCATTTGATGGGCACAATGGCTGCATATAATGGGCACAAGTGGCTGCATTTGATGGGTACAAGTGGCTGCATTTGACTGGCACAAATGGCTGCATTTCATTGGCACAAGTGGCTGCATATGATGGGCGCAAGTGGCTGCATTTGATGAGCACAAGTGGCTGTATTTGATTGGCACTGGTGGCTGCATATAGAGGGCACAAATGGCTGCATATGATGGGCACAAGTGGCTGCATATGATGGGCTGAAGTGGCTGCATTTGATTGGCACAAGTGGCTGCATATGATGGGCACAAGTGGCTGCATTTGATGGGCACAAGTGGCTGCATATACTGGGCACAAGTGGCTGCATATGATGGGCACTAGTGGCTGCATTTGATGGGCACAAGTGGCTGCATATACTGGGCACAAGTGGCTGCATATGATGGGCACAAGTGGCTGCATTTGACAGGCACAGGTGGCTGCATTTGATGGGCACAAATGGCTGAAATTGATTGACACAAGTGGCTGCATTTGGTTGGCACAAGTGGCTGCATTTGATGGGCACAAGTGGCTGCATATGATGGGCACAATTGGCTGCATATGATGGGCACAAGTGGCTGCATATGATGGGCACAAGTGGCTGCATATGATGGGCACAAGTGGCTGCATTTGATTGGCACAAGTGGCTGCATTTGGTTGGAACAAGTGGCTGCATTTGCCGGGCACAAATGGCTGCATATGATGGGCACAAGTGGCTGCATTTGATTGGCACAAGTGGCTGCATATGATGGGCACAAGTGGCTGCATTTGATGGGCACAATTGGCTGCATATACTGGGCACAAGTGGCTGCATATGATGGACACTAGTGGCTGCATTTGATGGGCACAAGTGGCTGCATATACTGGGCACAAGTGGCTGCATTTGCCGGGCACAAATGGCTGAATTTGACGGGCATAGGTGGCTGAATTTGATGGGCACAAATGGCTGCATTTGATTGACACAAGTGGCTGCATTTGGTTGGCACAAGTGGCTGCATATGATGGGCACAAGTGGCTGCATATGATGGGCACAAGTGGCTGAATTTGATTGGCACAAGTGGCTGCATTTGGTTGGCACAAGTGGCTGCATTTGCCGGGCACAAATGGCTGCATATGATGGGCACAAGTGGCTGCATTTGATGGGCACAAGTGACTGCATTTGATGGGCACAAGTGGCTGCATATACTGGGCACAAGTGGCTGCATATGATGGGCACTAGTGGCTGCATTTGATGGGCACAAGTGGCTGCATATACTGGGCACAAGTGGCTGCATATGATGGGCACAAGTGGCTGCATTTGACGGGCACAGGTGGCTGCATATGATGGGCACAAATGGCTCCATATAATGGGCACAAATGGCTGCATTTGATTGAAACAAGTGACTGCATTTGGTTGGCACAAGTGGCTGCATTTGTTTGACACAAATGGCTGCATATGATGGGCACAAGTGGCTGCATATGATGGGCACAATTGGCTGCATATGATGGGCACAAGTGGCTGCATATGATGGGCACAAGTGGCTGCATATGATGGGGCACAGTGGCTGCATATGATGGGCACAGTGGCTGCATATAATGGGCACAAGTGGCTGCATTTGATGGGCACAAGTGGCTACATATACTGGGCACAAGTGGCTGCATATGATGGGCACTAGTGGATGCATTTGATGGGCACAAGTGGCTGCATATACTGGGCACAAGTGGCTGCATATGATGGGCACAAGTGGCTACATTTGACGGGCACAGGTGGCTGCATTTGATGGGCACAAATGGCTGCATATGATGGGCACAAATGGCTGCATTTGATTGAAACAAGTGGCTGCATAAGGTTGGCACAAGTGGCTGCATTTGATGGACACAAATGGCTGCATATGATGGGCACAAATGGCTGCATTTGATGGGCATAATTGGCTGCATATGATGGGCACAAGTGACTGCATATGATGGGCACAAGTGGCTGCATATGATGGGGCACAGTGGCTGCATATGATGGGCACAGTGGCTGCATATGATGGGCACAAGTGGCTGCATTTGATGGGCAAAAGTGGCTGCATTTGACGGGCACAAATGTCTGCATTTGACGGACACAAATGGCTGCATATGATGGGCACAAGTGGCTGCATATGATGGGCACAATTGGCTGCATATGATGGACACAAGTGGCTGCATTTGATTGGCATTAGTGGCCGCATATGATGGGCACAAGTGGCTGCATTTGATGGGCACAAGTGGCTGCATATGATGAGCACAAGTGGCTGCATTTGAAGGGCACAAGTGGCTGCATATGATGGGCACAAGTGGCTGCATATTATGGGCACAAGTGGCTGCATATGATGGAGCACAGTGGCTGCATATGATGGGCACAAGTGGCTGCATATGATGGGCACAAGTGGCTGCATATGATGGGCACAAGTGGCTGCATATGATGGGGCACAGTGGCTGCATATGATGGGCACAGTGGCTGCATATCATGGGCACAAGTGGCTGCATTTGATGGGCACAAAGGCTGCATATAATGGGCATAAGTGGCTGCATTTGACGGGCACAATTGACTGCAAATGATGGGCACAAGTGGCTGCATTTGATTAAGCCCACCGTTGTGGGTGTCGACCACAGGAAGGAGCTCGCTCTGACTCCAGACTTCAATGGATATGAAAAAGTATAACCCATAAGCCGCAGCCACGCATGCCCGCTGTTGTTAGGTATGTGGCAACCTCAGCCTAGTCTTCCACCAGACCTTGCCCCAAAGCAGTTTCCTCTACTACTCAGAGCTTGTTAACTGATTTTTCTACAGTGCATGTAGCTACATAAGTCAGTGAGGGCTTATTTTAAAGCTTTTCTATTGCTTGTTAAAGCAGAGTTCCACCCAAAAGTGGAACTTCCACTCATTTGTTCCCCCCCGTGCCATAATTGGTTCCTTTTGGGGGGAAGGGGACAGGATACCTGTCTTTGACAGGTATCCTGTTCCCACATCCGGGACCCACAGCCACGGATATTGACATCGCTGCTCGGCTGACCGCTCGGCTCCCTCCTCCTCCCCTGTCGCTTGGCCAGTAGGAGAGAGGAGCGGAGCCTCATGCATGCGCAGTAGGGTTCCCGGTATGAAGCCATAAGGGAGCAGCATGCACCTGACAGCTGATGTAAACATCAGCTGGGGTGCCGACATCGTTGGACTCCATTACAGGTAAGTGTCCTATTATTAAAAGCCAGCAGCTGCAGTATGTGTAGCTGTTGATTTTTAATTTTTGCAGCGGTGGGCGGACCTACACTTTAAGAATATGTCATTTTATGTCATTTTATGTCCGTAGTCAGGGCTTGTGTACTTTAATGTGCATAATCTGGACATAGGTACACTTTATTAACCGATTAGCAAATGCCTATTTTTAATATTTTCATCTGAATACCTCTGTAAAGGTAACAGGGATAACATTTTGTAATTGTTGCCAAATATATGTACTGCAAAGCAAACTAAAAGGTCAAAGCAGACAGATTGTCAGAGGGGTTCATTCTTGTGCACTTCTCTCTGCTTTATGCATACTGCTAACTTGCCTGATCTGCATCTTCTTTGATATCATATTCTATTTATAATGAATTTGAATAGTTCTATGGAGAAAGTACCCAGTGGCTGCATATGATGGGCACAAGTGGCTGCATTTGATTGGCACAAGTGGCTGCATTTGATTGGCACAAGTGGCTGCATTTGGTTGGCACAAGTGGCTGCATTTGCCGGGCACAAATGGCTGCATATGATGGGCACAAGTGGCTGCATTTGATTGGCACAAGTGGCTGCATATGATGGGCACAAGTGGCTGCATTTGATGGGCACAAGTGGCTACATATACTGGGCACAAGTGGCTGCATATGATGGGCACTAGTGGCTGCATTTGATGGGCACAAGTGGCTGCATATACTGGGCACAAGTGGCTGCATATGATGGGCACAAATGGCTGCATTTGACGGGCACAGGTGGCTGCATTTGATTGACAGAATTGGCTGCATTTGGTTGGCACAAGTGGCTGCATATGATGGGCACAAGTGGCTGCATATGATGGGCACAAGTGGCTGCATTTGATTGGCACAAATGGCTGCATTTGGTTGGCACAAGTGGCTGCATTTGCCGGGCACAAATGGCTGCATATGATGGGCACAAGTGGCTGCATTTGATGGGCACAAGTGGCTGCATATGATGGGCACAAGTGGCTGCATTTGATGGGCACAAGTGGCTGCATATACTGGGCACAAGTGGTTGCATATGATGGGCACTAGTGGCTGCATTTGATGGGTACAAGTGGCTGCATATACTGGGCACAAGTGGCTGCATATGATGGGCACAAGTGGCTGCATTTGACGGGCACAGGCGGCTGCATATGATGGGCACAAATGGCTCCATATAATGGGCACAAATGGCTGCATTTGATTGAAACAAGTGGCTGCATTTGGTTGGCACAAGTGGCTGCATTTGATTGACACAAATGGCTGCATATGATGGGCACAAGTGGCTGCATATGATGGGCATAATTGGCTGCATATGATGGGCTTAAGTGGCTGCATATGATGGGCACAAGTGGCTGCATATGATGGGCACAGTGGCTGCATATAATGGGCACAGTGGCTGCATTTGATGGGCACAATGGCTGCATATAATGGGCACAAGTGGCTGCATTTGATGGGCACAAGTGGCTGCATATACTGGGCACAAGTGGCTGCATATGATGGGCACTAGTGGCTGCATTTGAAGGGCACAAGTGGCTGCATATACTGGGCACAAGTGGCTGCATATGATGGGCACAAGTGGCTGCATTTGACGGGCACAGGTGGCTGCATTTGATGGGCACAAATGTCTGCATATGATGGGCACAAATGGCTGCATTTGATTGAAACAAGTGGCTGCATTTAGTTGGCACAAGTGGCTGCATTTGATGGACACAAATGGCTGCATATGATGGGCACAAGTGGCTGCATATGATGGGCACAGTGGCTGCATATAATGGGCACAGTGGCTGCATTTGATGGGCACAATGGCTGCATATAATGGGCACAAGTGGCTGCATTTGATGGGCACAAGTGGCTGCATATACTGGGCACAAGTGGCTGCATATGATGGGCACTAGTGGCTGCATTTGAAGGGCACAAGTGGCTGCATATACTGGGCACAAGTGGCTGCATATGATGGGCACAAGTGGCTGCATTTGACGGGCACAGGTGGCTGCATTTGATGGGCACAAATGGCTGCATATGATGGGCACAAATGGCTGCATTTGATTGAAACAAGTGGCTGCATTTAGTTGGCACAAGTGGCTGCATTTGATGGACACAAATGACTGCATATGATGGGCACAAGTGGCTGCATATGATGGGCATAATTGGCTGCATATGATGGGCACAAGTGGCTGCATATGATGGGCACAAGTGGCTGCATATGATGGGGCACAGTGGCTGCATATGATGGGCACAGTGGCTGCATATGTTGGGTACAAGTGGCTGCATTTGATGGGCACAATGGCTGCATATAATGGGCACAAGTGGCTGCATTTGATGGGCAAAATTGGCTGCATTTGACGGGCACAAATGGCTGCATTTGACGGACACAAATGGCTGCATATGATGGGCACAAGTGGCTGCATATGATGGGCACAATTGGCTGCATATGATGGACACAAGTGGCTGAATTTGATTGGCATTAGTGGCCGCATATGATGGGCACAAGTGGCTGCATTTGATGGGCACAAGTGGCTGCATATGATGAGCACAAGTGGCTGCATTTGAAGGGCACAAGTGGCTGCATATGATGGGCACAAGTGGCTGCATATTATGGGCACAAGTGGCTGCATATGATGGAGCATAGTGGCTGCATATGATGGGCACAAGTGGCTGCATATGATGGGCACAAGTGGCTGCATATGATGGGCACAAGTGGCTGCATATGATGGGGCACAGTGGCTGCATATGATGGGCACAGTGGCTGCATATCATGGGCACAAGTGGCTGCATTTTATGGGCACAAAGGCTGCATATAATGGGCACAGGTGGCTGCATTTGACGGGCACAATTGACTGCATATGATGGGCACAAGTGGCTGCATTTGATTAAGCCCACCGCTGTGGGTGCCGGCCACAGGAAGGAGCTCGCTCTGACTCCAGACTTCAATGGATATGAAAAAGTATAACCCATAAGCCGCAGCCATGCACGCCCGCTGTTGTTAGGTATGTGGCAACCTCAGCCTAGTCTTCCACCAGACCTTGCCCCAAAGCAGTTTCCTCTACTACTCAGAGCTTGTTAACTGATTTTTCTACAGTGCATGTAGCTACATAAGTCAGTGAGGGCTTATTTTAAACTTTTCTATTGCTTGTTAAAGCAGAGTTCCACCCAAAAGTGGAACTTCCACTCATTTGTTCCCCCCCCCGTGCCACAATTGGTTCCTTTTGGGGGGAAGGGGACAGGATACCTGTCTTTGACAGGTATCCTGTTCCCACATCCGGGACCCACAGCCACAGATATTGACATCGCTGCTCGGCTGACCGCTCGGCTCCCTCCTCCTCCCCTGTCGCTGGGCCAGTAGGAGAGAGGAGCGGAGCCTCATGCATGCACAGTAGGGTTCCCGGTATGAAGCCATAAGGGAGCGGCATGCACCTGACAGCTGATGTAAACATCAGCTGGGGTGCCGATATCGCTGGACTCCATTACAGGTAAGTGTCCTATTATTAAAAGCCAGCAGCTGCAGTATGTGTAGCTGCTGGCTTTTAATTTTTGCAGCGGTGGGCGGACCTACACTTTAAGAATATGTCATTTTATGTCATTTTTTGTCCGTAGTCAGGGCTTGTGTAATTTAATGTGCATAATCTGGACATAGGTACACTTTGCCTATTTTTAATATTTTCATCTGAATACCTCTGTAAAGGTAAAAGGGATAACATTTTGTAATTGTTGCCAAATATATGTACTGCAAAGCAAACTAAAAGGCCAAAGCAGACAGATTGTCAGAGGGGTTCATTCTTGTTGTGCACTTCTCTCTGCTTTATGCATACTGCTAACTTGCCTGATCTGCATCTTCTTTGATATCATATTCTATTTATAATGAATTTGAATAGTTCTATGGAGAAAGTACCCAGTGGCTGCATATTATGGGCACAAGTGGCTGCATTTGATTGGCACAAGTGGCTGCATTTGGTTGGCACAAGTGGCTGCATTTGCCGGGCACAAATGGCTGCATATGATGTGCACAAGTGGCTGCACTTGATTGGCACAAGTGGCTGCATATGATGGGCACAAGTGGCTGCATTTGATGGGCACAAGTGGCTGCATATACTGGGCACAAGTGGCTGCATATGATGGGCACTAGTGGCTGCCTTTGATGGGCACAAGTGGCTGCATATACTGGGCACAAGTGGCTGCATATTATGGGCACAAATGGCTGCATTTGACGGGCACAGGTGGCTGAATTTGATGGGCACAAATGGCTGCATTTGATTGACACAAGTGGCTGCATTTGGTTGGCACAAGTGGCTGCATATGATGGGCACAAGTGGCTGCATATAATGGGCACAAGTGGCTGCATTTGATTGGCACAAGTGGCTGCATTTGGTTGGCACAAGTGGCTGCATTTGCCGGGCACAAATGGCTGCATATGATGGGCACAAGTGGCTGCATTTGATGAGCACAAGTGGCTGCATATGATGGGCACAAGTGGCTGCATTTGATGGGCACAAGTGGCTGCATATACTGGGCACAAGTGGCTGCATATGATGGGCACTAGTGGCTGCATTTGATGGGCACAACTGGCTACATATACTGGGCACAAGTGGCTGCATATGATGGGCACAAGTGGCTGCATTTGACGGGCACAGGTGGCTGCATATGATGGGCATAAATGGCTCCATATAATGGGCACAAATGGCTGCATTTGATTGAAACAAGTGGCTGCATTTGGCTGGCACAAGTGGCTGCATTTGATTGACACAAATGGCTGCATATGATGGGCACAAGTGGCTGCATATGATGGGCACAATTGGCTGCATATGATGGGCACAAGTGGCTGCATATGATGGGCACAAGTGGCTGCATATGATGGGGCACAGTGGCTGCATATGATGGGCACAGTGGCTGCATATAATGGGCACAAGTGGCTGCATTTGATGAGCACAATGGCTGCATATAATGGGCACAAGTGGCTGCATTTGATGGGCACAATGGCTGCATATAATGGGCACAAGTGGCTGCAATTGATGGGCACAAGTGGCTGCATATACTGGGCACAAGTGGCTGCATATGATGGGCACTAGTGGCTGCATTTGATGGGCACAAGTGGCTGCATATACTGGGCACAAGTGGCTGCATATGATGGGCACAAGTGGCTGCATTTGACGGGCACAGGTGGCTGCATTTGATTGGCACAAATGGCTGCATATGATGGGCACAAATGGCTGCATTTGATTGAAACAAGTGGCTGCATTTGGTTGGCACGAGTGGCTGAATTTGATGGACACAAATGGCTGCATATGATGGGCACAAGTGGCTGCATATGATGGGCATAATTGGCTGCATATGATGGGCACAAGTGGCTGCATATGATGGGCACAAGTGGCTGCATATGATGGGGCACAGTGGCTGCATATGATGGGCACAGTGGCTGCATATGATGGGCACAAGTGGCTGCATTTGATGGGCACAATGGCTGCATATAATGGGAACAAGTGGCTGCATTTGATGGGCAAAAGTGGCTGCATTTGACGGGCACAAATGGCTGCATTTGACGGACACAAATGGCTGCATATGATGGGCACAACCCACATCCCACATCTGGGACCCACAGCCACGGATATTGACATCGCTGCTAAGCTGACCGTTCGGCTCCCTCCTCCTCCCCTGTCGCTGGGCCAGAAGGAGAGAGGAGCGGACCCTCATGCATGCGCAGTAGGGTTCCCGGTATGAAGCCATAAGGGAGCGGCATGCACCTGACAGCTGATGTAAACATCAGCTGGGGTGCCGACATCGCTGGACTCCATTATAGGTAAGTGTCCTATTATTAAAAGCCAGCAGCTGCAGTATGTGTAGCTGCTGGCTTTTAATTTTTGCAGCGGTGGGCGGACCTACACTTTAAGAATATGTCATTTTATGTCATTTTATGTCCGTAGTCAGGGCTTGTGTACTTTAATGTGCATAATCTGGACATAGGTACACTTTATTAACCGATTAGCAAATGCCAATTTTTAATATTTTCATCTGAATACCTCTGTAAAGGTAACAGGGATAACATTTTGTAATTGTTGCCAAATATATGTACTGCAAAGCAAACTAAAAGGTCAAAGCAGGCAGATTGTCAGAGGGGTACATTCTTGTTGTGCACTTCTCTCTGCTTTATGCATACTGCTAACTTGCCTGATCTGCATCTTCTTTGATATCATATTCTATTTATAATGAATTTGAATAGTTCTATGGAGAAAGTACCCAGTGTACAAAGATCCATTTAAATGGAACAAATAATTAAATAGTATCATCTTTCCAAAACAGTTTTAAGTCATAAGACTTTTCTGTTGAGTTGAGAATCAGTAAGTGTTTCCATAAGATTACAGCATAATGGAAGAAATCTCCACAGAGAGCAATAGACAGAAACAGAGCCAGTAATTACTCAGCATTTCCACACACAGTTAAAATTTTTGCTGAAGAGAATGTAATCTGGAATGGTACAACATTGTTTGATGGGAAATGCTGTTTTGGTATAAAAAATGAATTCTGTTCATACAACCGATTCTACCACAGAATTTTACAAAGCAATAAGGGCAGCAATGAAGCAGAACTAATGCAAGCATGACTGTTATTGCATTACAATATTTACTGTACTGAAAATACTAAACGTACAACATTCAGCAGTAATATACATTTTAAAGCAATGCAGATTTGTCTTTGTAAATAAAACAGACAGGCGTAAGTGCATTGCAAGCAATATTTAAACAAAATCCTAAACTAAAGTATCTAAAGACTAGTAGTATATTACATCTTGGATTTTTAGTTTAGAAATATTTTATATGAAAAATTGCTTATTAAAATTATGCATTTACCTACAGCAAGTGTGATTGGCTTCATAAGGGAATTGGTCTGCTTTTCACGTTTTTAAGCTTCCTTTCCCTCCTGTTTTAAAAATCTTGTTGTTACAGACCTCAGTGGGTCAAGATGAAATGAATACACAGAGTACACAGGAGTCAGGGCAGTAGCTTATTCACCTCTTTCCTCTTTCGTCCCAATGCCTCTGTTTAAGATTTCAATGAGACATCATACTTAATAGGAAATAACTACTGCTGTGCTGTCACTTTAGAAACTTTTTTCCCCTTAAAATCAGGGGAAAATCGTGGGTGCATGTTATACGCCGATCCCCACTAATTTTGATTGATCGCCGCGATCGCGGCCGACATACACATAGTGCATAGATTTAAAAATGGCTCAGCGGAGTTCACAGGGACTCTGCGGAACGGAAAGAGCGCCACCGAGATCACAGTGACTGGGCGGATCCGAGATACACATAGCCGAGTGTACTCGGCTCTTCTCGGCGCCGCTCACAGTCACGCCCAGTCCCGCCATTGGACCTGTGTTATGTCCATCATAGGGCAGGACTGGCGTGACTGTGAGCAGCGCCGAGAAGAGTTGAGTACACTCGGCTATGTGTATCTCGGCTCCACCCAGTCACTGTGATCTCGGCGGCGCTCGTTCAGCTCCGCCAAGTCCCTGCAAACTCAGCGGCGCCATATTTAAATCTGTAATGGACACTTGGGCAAGGCTGAAATGACAAGGCTGCACTAACCACTGGGGCAAGGCTGCACTGGGGCAAAGCTGCACTGACAAGGCTGCACTGGGGCAAAGCTGCACTGACAAGGGCGCACTGGGGCGAGGCTGCACTGACAAGGCTGCACTGACAAGGCTGCACTGGGGCAAAGCTGCACTGGGGCAAAGCTGCACTGACAAGGCTGCACTGGGGCAAAGCTGCACTGACAAGGCTGCACTGGGACAAAGCTGTCACTTTAGAAACTGTACTAACAAAATAGTAAAAAAATATTTATTGAAAATGAAAAAAAATCATTATATATCCCCCTTTCCCCCACAGAGCAGATATTCAAAATATCAAAGTAGTTATTCACATCATAACAACCAAAATAAAACAGCGCTATATACAAATCTACCAACAAGAACCAAAAAAAGGTAAACTATACTAGTCCCTATATACAGTACTTAATAAATAATAATAATACAATTTTTAATACATTTAAATATACCAAACCCTAAATAGTTGCTACACCTAAAATATATAAATATACAGTATAAAATGCATAAATATGTATAAATTCAATAAAGTGCTAATTAGTGCTGATAAAATGTTAAATAATCTAAAATATACTTGATATAATAAATCTCCAGAAAATCAATTAATTAATATAAATAAATATAAGTATCCTAAACAAATTAGCACTCATTCCATAAAACATTGTAGTGCAAAAAAGTGCAAAGTAACCAAATTCTATTAAAACCATGGTCCATAAAGACATGGATAAGCAAGTTTGGGTTGGAGGAACTTGACTGGCCTGCACAAAGTCCTGACCTCAACCCGATAGAACACTTTTGGGATGAATAAGAGCGGAGACTGCGAGCCAGGCCTTCTCGTCTAACATCAGTGCCTGACCTCACAAATGCACTTCTGGAAGAATGGTCAAACATTCTCAAAGGGTGGGCCAACTCACAATTGAACCCTACGGACTAATGCCCCGTACACACGGTCGGATTTTCCGATGGAAAATGTGTGAAAGGACCTTGTTGTCGGAAATTCCGACCGTGTGTAGGCTCCATCACACATTTTCCATCGGATTTTCCGACACACAAAGTTTTAGAGCAGGCTATAAAATTTTCCGACAACAAAATCCGTTGTCGGAATTTCCGATCGTGTGTACACAAATCCGGCGGACAAAGTGTCACGCATGCTCAGAATAAATAAAGAGATGAAAGCTATTGGCCACTGCCCCGTTTATAGTCCCGACGTACGTGTTTTACGTCACCGCGTTCAGAATGATCGGATTTTCCGACAACTTTGTGTGACCGTGTGTATGCAAGACAAGTTTGAGCCAACATCCGTCAGAAAAAATCCTAGGATTTTGCTGTCGGAATGTCCAATCAATGTCCGACTGTGTGTACGGGGCATTAGACTGGGATGCCATTAAAGTTCATGTGCGTGTAAAGGCAGGCATCTCAATACTTTTGACAAAATAGTGTATTGCCCCGTACACACGGTCGGATTTTCCGATGGAAAATGTCCGATCGGAGCGTGTTGTCGGAAATTCCGACCGTGTGTGGGCTCCATCGGACATTTTCCATAGGATTTTCCGACACACAAAGTTGGAGAGCAGGAGATAAAATTTTCCGACAACAAAATCCGTTGTCGGAATTTCCGATCGTGTGTACACAAATCCGACGCACAAAGTGCCACGCATGCTCAGAATAAATAAAGAGATGAAAGCTATTGGCTACTGCCCCGTTTATAGTCCCGACGTACGTGTTTTACGTCACCGCGTTCAGAATGATCGGATTTTCCGACAACTTTGTGTGACCGTGTGTATGCGAGACAAGTTTGAGCCAACATCCGTCGGAAAAAATCCTAGGATTTTGCTGTCGGAATGTCCGATCAATGTCCGACTGTGTGTACGGGGCATTAGACTGGGATGCCATTAAAGTTCATGTGCGTGTAAAGGCAGGCATCTCAATACTTTTGACAAAATAGTGTATTGCCCCGTACACACGGTCGGATTTTCCGATGGAAATTGTCCGATCGGAGCGTGTTGTCGGAAATTCCGACCGTGTGTGGGCTCCATCGGACATTTTCCATCGGATTTTCCGACACACAAAGTTGGAGAGCAGGAGATAAAATTTTCCGACAACAAAATCCGTTGTCGGAAATTCCGATCGGGTGTACACAAATCCGACGGACAAAGTGTCACGCATGCTCAGAATAAATAAAGAGATGAAAGCTATTGGCCACTGCCCCGTTTATAGTCCCGACGTACGTGTTTTACGTCACCGCGTTCAGAACGATTGGATTTTCCGACAACTTTGTGTGACTGTGTGTATGCAAGGCAAGTTTGAGCCAACATCCGTCGGAAAAAATCCTAGGATTTTGTTGTCGTAATGTCCGAACAAAGTCCAACCGTGTGTACGCCCTATAAGTGTGCATATCTGTATGTGTCATCTTTTGTTGTTTGTTTTTTGGGGGTTTTCATGCCACTGTATTTTAATTGTGTTTTCTGTATTAATTTCCCCCATCAGGTCACATACCCCTTCATTCTATCCCCAATTGATCTCCATTTCCCCATCCAGGTACTAAGCCCATCTACCTCTATCAACCTTTCAGCCACACCCACCTGTCAAATTGTAAATCCCATGGTGCCAATCTGCCTTTCTCTTTTCAAATAATTTATTGAGAATACAACAATACAATTTTACAGTACTGGTTTTAAATTTATGTAAGTTTACAAAATATGAGGAAAAGGAACTTCTCAATAATAACTTAGAATAATAATACTTAAGTTATCTTGTAGAAATCAGTAAGAAAATCTATTATCCAGTGTACATATCTGAATTATATGGTTATAACAATTAATAGAGCTTTTGTAATTGGAAAAATAAATAAATAAGTAGATAAATATATATATAAAAAAAATACAATATGTCACAATAGTGAGACATAAAATGCAACTAAATTAGATAAATTGGGTATTAATGAGATGACCTAGAGAGACACCCAAACAACCAGGGCCAAGGTCCAGGCTATTTGGCCCGGCATATCCCGGGTGTATGGGTGTCCCTCCAAAGCATCCCCATCAAAGGTATAGTTAGTTTGCATCCGAAAAAGACATAGTTTGCCTAACCAAATAATAATTTAATAGAAATAGATAAAGACATATTTTTTTATTATACATCACTAAAAATAAAATTTAATAAGTGGGAATATATGGTGGGATCTGAAATGGTTACGGAGGGAATTTGGGGTCTTCAGAGAGAAGCGAGTGTTAAATATTTATGGGAACATGTAATAATATAGACTGTGAAGGTCGTAGATCTCATTAGGGTAAAAAAAGTGAATAGTTCAAATCCGGTGGTAGTATGTGTGTTATCCATGGAAACCAAAGAGATTCAAATTTGTCCAGTTTATCAAGTATGATTGCCTCCATTTTAGCATGGATCATAGCTTGAGTTACACGTTGTTTTACAGATATGTCACAAAGCTTATTGGTTTTCCAGGCTTTTGCTATCGATTGTTTTGCAGCTGTTGTGACATATAGTAAAAGTTTAAATTGACGTTGAGTTATGTTTCGTGGCTTATTATTTAGGAGGGCTACCAATGGATCCGGTTGTAATGTGGTTTCAAACATTGTAGAGAGAATTTGAAATATTTTTGACCAATATGTTTGGACTATTGGACAAGTCCACCAAATATGCAGATGTGTACCAATGTCCCTGCATCCGCGAAAACAGTGAGGGGGGTATTGGGGAAGGTATTTTGATATACGTGCTGGCACTAAATACCACCTGGTAAGAACTTTATAATTTGTTTCTAGGGCAACTATGTTGGGTGTGGCTGATTTTGTAGATTGTCAGATTTGTGACCAATCCAGTGAGTCTGGAGGAAGGTTTAAATCAGCTTCCCATTTGGTAGTATAAGACGGGGGAGAGGAATTTGTTTGTGAAAGTAGTTGAGCATATATGTCAGAGATAAGTCCTCGTCTGTGTGGATCTGACATACATGATCGTTCAAATGAAGTATATTCTGGAGTTGTCAAGTTTGTGGGGATGTTTTGGGATAAAAAGTTTTTAATTTGTAAGAATCTAAATGTTTCATTACTGGGTATGTTGTGTGTCTTGCTTATTGTAGGAAATGAAATAAGTTTATCAGAGTCGTAGAAGTGATGAACTCGTGTAAGACCCACATTTATCCAAGCTTTAAAGGAGGAAGGTAAAGTCCAAGCTGGGTAGAAGGAGGGGTTGTTTAGAAAGGAGAGGAGAGGGTTTAGTGGAGATTGGAGACCAAAACGGAATTTAAGTCTATCCCATATTGAGAGGCTATGTTTTGTGACTAGATTTGTTATTGAACGTCGTTGGGGTGGTGAAAGCCATAACAGATTTGACATAGAAAGTGGATCACATTCCACCAATTCTATAGTTACCCAAAGAGGGATTTCTTTAGTGGCATGGTATTTAATAATTTGTGCTAATTGAGAAGCATAATAGTATTTTGAGAAATTTGGAACACCCAAACCTCCACAGGTTCGGGCCATATGTAGGGTATTTTGTGGTAATCGTGGTTTAAGTTTGCCCCAAATAAATTGGGCTGATTTGCGTTGTAGTATTCGGAAAAAATAAGCCGGAACGTTTATAGGAAGTACACGGAACAGGTATAGGATTTTAGGCAATATGGACATTTTTACTACTGTGATTCTACCCATCCATGCTAACGGTAAAGAAGACCATTTTCTCAGTTGATAATTGAGTTAGCATGGGAGGATAATTTGCAGAGTATAGGTCAGCTGGATTAGCCGTTAGTGAGATCCCTAAATATGGTAAATGTGTTGTTGACCATGTAAATGGAAGGGAGTCTTGTAACTGTTTCTGTAAATCAGGTGATAACGATATATTTAGGGCTTTTGATTTTTGCTGATTTATCTTAAGACCAGATATTTTACCGAATTTTGTAAGAATTTCAATGAGGTTTGGAGCTGATAGTAGGGGCGAAGTAAGAAATACTAAGACGTCATCGGCAAATAAACATAACTTATGTTGGTGACCACCTAATTCAAGTCCTTTTATATTTATATTGGATCTAATAAGTTGAGCTAGGGGCTCAATAGCCAAGGAGAATAGAAGAGGGGATAATGGACATCCCTGCCTGGTTCCTCTTTCAATATTAAAGGGGTCTGAGCGGTAACCTGAATAGGTTATATACGCTTTTGGATTATGATAAAGAGAGGAAATCCATCCCTGGAACCGCTCACCAAATCCCCATTTATGAAGAATGGCTTTAAGATAAGACCATGACAGAGTGTCAAATGCCTTTTGTATATCGATAGAGAGGAAACAGGCAGGGATTTTGCGAGACCTGGCTATATGAGCCAGTAGGGTAGCACGCCGTATGTTATCACCTGCTTGTCTGAAAGGTATGAAACCCGTTTGGTCTTTATGAATTAATGTGCCAATAATTGGATTAAGTCTATTAGATAGAATCTTTGCTAATATTTTTATGTCTATATTAACGATTGAGATTGGTCTGTAATTGGACCATGACGTGTCATCTGCATGCGGTTTTGGAATCATGGATATTGAAGCTAGTAGGGATTCCGCGTTAAAGGCACAGCCTTCTAATAGAGAATTAAATGCGTTTTTCATAAGTGGGGCTAGTAGTGTAGTAAAGTGTTTATAAAATGTGGCTGAGTATCCATCAGGGCCTGGGCGTTTATGCAATTTTAGGGATTTTATTGCTGATATGACTTCCATATTAGTGATCTGCTTATCTAAAGTTTCTTGTTGGGTAACAGAAAGGGTTGGGAGAAGAATAGAAGATAACATTGCGTCTAATTTTGTTGAGTCGAATGTTTGTGTATTTTGGTATAAATCTTTGAGTTTCCTACGGAACTCATTGATAATTTTCTGTGGATTACTAGAAAAATTGTTTTTGGTGATTTGTAGCCGAATTGGTTTCGGAATGTGGTCTGCTCTGCGTAGAGTTAATGCCAAGAATGTGGTTGGCTTATTAGCTTTCATATATATTGTATGTTTAGTTTTGCGAAGAATCTGTATAGCCGAGTCTGTTAAAAAAAGATCAAGCTCCAACTTTGCTTTATCATAGTCTAGCTTTGTAGTTTGAGAGGGCAAATTTTGGAAAATTTCAGAGGCTTTATAATAAGCTTCCTCTAATTTGTTTTGCATTTGCTGTTTCAATTTACGTCGGTAAGACGACTGGCTGATACAGACACCTCTAATGGAAGGTTTAAGAGCTTCCCATAGATTCAGTGGATTAGTATCTGTTGGTAAATTATTAGCGATGTAATCTTGTATGGCTGTTTCTATTTTTAGACGGTATGTTGGGTCAACTAATAAATTATCATTTATAGTCCAGGATCTATGGCTAGGCCTCGGGATCAAGGATGAGAAGGACGTCATGACCGTATTGTGGTCTGACCATGCGCATGGGATGATTAAGGAATTATGTATTTGTGGTAACGTGCCAATGTGGACGAATTGGTGGTCTATACGAGAAAATGTTTTGTGGGGATGGGAATAGTAAGTGTATTGTTTTCTTCTAGGGTTTTGTTCACGCCAAGAGTCAATAAGAGAATGTTGTTCAAGGAGTTGTCTGAAATTAAGGCGTTGAGGTTGTAGTGGTGTAGGGGATTTGTCTAAAATTGGGTATAAAACTTGATTTGAGTCTCCACACATCATGAGGGTACCTTTTTTATGAGATTCAACTACTGAGAACAAGTGTGAGAGGAACGAAAGAGGATTTCTGTTGGGAGCATAGTAAGAAACTATAGTTATTTCATTATCTAACAGGAGACCTGTAAGGATTATATAGCGACCCTCAGGATCTTTTATTTCTCTAAAGTGTAAAGTGAAGGGGGTTGTGTTATGAAATGCAATCAGCACTCCTCTTTGTTTTGTAGTGGCCGAGGCCATATAGACTTGTGGGTATTGGCGACTTATAAATTTAGGGGAAGACTGTGTAGAGAAGTGTGTTTCCTGCAGACATATTACATGTGCAGAAAGTGAAGAAAAGGAATGAAAGGCTTTTGTTCGTTTTGGTGGGGAGTTGAGACCCTGGACATTAAGTGTTAGTACATTTAAAGACATTTTTGAATAAAGGTATTAGGGATTATAATAAATTCTTAATGTGATAATATCCAAGAAGGTTATACTCTGGAGGGGCGAGAAAAAACAAACAAAAAAAAAAGACACAATAAAAAAAAAAAAAAAAAAAAAGGGGGGGGGGCAGGAAAGGATGGGTAAAAAGAATAAAAGGGGATGAATACTAGAAGTAGAATAAGTAAAATTCCTGTTTTAGAGCAGTAGATGAGAAGTTGTTTTTAAATAAAGAGGAAAATAGCTCCTATATGGAGCTAGTATCCAAGGGGTGGTGAAATATCACCAACCGGTGGGTACAAATGGTCCAAAGAGAGTCCGGTCAGTAAGTCCGGCTACTCGAGGATCTATTGAGAGGCGCAGTGGATTGTCTCCGGGACAAAGGCAGCCTCCTCAAAGGCTATACAAACAATAATAAAATAATACAAGTCACTAATAATATAATCGCTATTATTAGGATAATGTAATAGAGATATGTTTCTATAACTTTGCATTACATCATGCACTTATAAAAAAGGGCATTGCATTTACTAAACTAAACCTAAAGAATGATATTGGAGTAATAAAGTTTGGTAACAATTATTATTTTACAAAAGATTGATTAACTTCTGCTTAAATGAAATTATAAGGCTAAAGGTAAAGACAGAGGAAGGATTATTCGATCCCTACTCTGAATCTACCTGAAATTGGTTACCGTTATAATAGTAACACTAGGTAAAAGGTTTCAATGAAATAAAAGAATCGTAGTGGCTTTCAGTCCATTTGATCTTCGGAATTAGGAGGTGGTGATGCAAAACGACTCCTTTTACTGGTACTGGAGTGAGCTAGTTGAGTTGGGTTGTCTTGCTGAGCCTTGGGTGAGTTTGATGATGCTCTGCGTTTGGAGCCTTCAGTCAAATTATCTGGAATTGACAAATGAAGCTCCTGGATCGCAGTCAGTAGGTCGTCCAATTTCTTGCAGGTATATGCTGTACCTTTATAGGTGAATCGCAGGGCAAATGGAAAACTCCAACGATAGGGGATGTGGTGGTATTGGAGTATTTGTAGGTGAGGTTTCATCTCTTTTCTTCTGTAGAGAGTTTGCTGCGAGAGATCTTGGAATACTTGGTAGCGATGGCCTTGAAAGGTTAATGTATCTTTATTACGTGCCGCTTCCATCAGTTGTTCCTTTGTTCTAAAATAGTGTAATTTTATTACAATGTCCCTGGGGGGACCATCTTCTTTTTTAGGGGCCAAAGTTCTATGAATTCTGTCCATCTCCAATCGTTCAATGGGGATTGATGGGGCTAACTCCTGAAAAAGCGCTGTAATGGTTGATTGAAGATCTATTATAGTTTCAGGTATACCACGTAGTCGCAGGTTGGATCTCCTCGCTCTGTTTTCGAAATCTTCCAGACGTGTGTGTAGAGTAAAATTTTCTTCTTTCAAGGCTTCTAGCTCGTCAGTATGAGTATTAGTGATATCATTTATATCCTCCATTTTGTGTTCTAAGATAGATGTGCGGCGCCCTACCTCACGAATTTCCCTTGTCAGTTTTTCTGTTATTGTGTCTGAGGTATTTTGGAGGGCTTTTTGTAAAACACGTTCAAACTGACTAAGAAAATCCGAGTTATTAGGAATATTCTGTAGAGATATTGGTGTTAATCCATAATCAAGGTCAGAGTCAGCAAGTTGTGAGGAAAAATATGTAGAGTTCCCCCTTTGTGACTGTCTCTGAGGTAATGCAGAGCGGGAAGATTGTGCTGCTGTCATATTAGGAGCGTTTCTTGTCAGCTTTTCTTTGCCTGCTGGCTGTTTAAGTTTTGTCTTTTTCCCGCTAAACATTATATGTAGTTGTGCCCTGTAGTCTCAGTAATAAGTGGGTTACCGTATTAATGCGGTATTCGACCGTGACTTGTCGATAGAAGGCTGTTTTCGTCCCGGTGACAGCGGAGCTCTAAGCATTCATGACTGCTCAGCAGCTTCGCACCTGTGCTCTCCCAATCTGCCTTTCTCAATGCTCCATCAACCAGTACAGTCAACACTAGACATGTGCACACTGAAATATTTTGTTTCGGAATTTCGGTTTCGTCCGAAAAATACATTTATTTAGTTATTCCTGAAATTTGTTTTTATTCATTTTGTTTCGTTAAAAAATGCATTTGTCCAAAAATCTGAATTAATTAAGGTTGAATCTGTCAATTGAAGGCTTATGGTGTCTGTTGAATGTTCTAAGAAGATTCAACGAAGCAGCTAAACTGTACGATGCCGCGATTGTACATTTCCGGTCAAATCCTTTTCCTATAGTGGAATTCTAATGTTCTTTGACTAGTAATAATAACTACATTATTATAACTACAAACAACATTAGAATTCTTCTATAGCATATGGGTGGAGTATTTGACCGTATATATCCGCTCACGGCGATCGTGCGTTTTTAGCTGCTTCGTCGAATCTTCATGTTGAACGGTATTATACACATTTTTGATTGTATCGAATGATACAATACTTGTTTGTTTCTTTTCATGTCGAACGGTCTACCCCAACAGCCAATGGAATTCAAGCATATAACTTCCTTCCTGTTCGCTCTGCGCTCCTAACTGTTCTGGTTCACACTGGCGATTGCAGCGTCTGACGGTGGCTCCAGGCAGTTCGACCCCATGGAGGTTCCACAAGGAGACACAAGCTGCCACCAGCAGGAAGCTTGACCTTCTGTGGACTCACATTGAGTCCCAGGTCCTTGTAAGGGAAACGCTTCTTTGCTGGATGCAGCTGTGTGGCACCCGCTCCAGGGAAATCACTCCGGAGTGGAAGCAGGAGAAGTGAACAGACAAAAAATAAACTCAGCGCTCGTTTGTGGAGAGACCCTGGAGGTGTACACAGATTAAATAAATGTGATTAATAATGTCTCTCAATAGGAGGGTCAAAGTCCATAGCAACAGTCTCTAGCAACACCTAGACATTCATCTCTCTGGTTAGTACCATTCCTTTCCCCCTCCCCCCGACCCGCATCAGTCCTGATCCTGAAGCCACTCACCCCTTTCCCCATTCTTGCACAGATCAGCCCAGATGTCAGAAGTTGAGTGCATGTGCTCAGCGTCATATGCAGAGGTTGTCTTTTGGAAATAGATGTATGAGTGCTGCCAGCATTGCTGCAGAGGTTGAAGGGGTGGGGGGGTCTGCCTGTCAGTGCTCAGACCATATGCCGCACACTGCATAAAATTGGTCTGCATGGCTATCGTCCCAGAAGGTAGCCTCTTCTAAAGATGATGCACAAGAAAGCCTGCAAACAGTTTGCTGAAGACAAGCAGACTAAGGACATGGATTACTGGAACCATGTCCTGTGGTCTGGTGAGACCAAGATAAAATTATTTGGTTCAGATTGTGTCAAAGGTGTGTGGCAGCAACCATGTGAGGAGTACAAAGACAAGTGTGTCTTGCCTATAGTCAAGCATGGTGGTGGGAGTGTCATGGTCTGGGGCTGCATGAGTGCTGCTGACACTGGGGAGCTACAGTTCATTGAGGGAACCATGAATGCCAACATTTTCTGTGACATACTAAAGCAGAGCATGATCCCCCCCCCTTTAGAGACTGGGCCGCAGGGCAGTATTCCAACATGATAAGGACCCCAAAAACACCTCCAAGATGACCTCTGTCTTGCTAAAGAAGCTGAGGGTACAGGTGATGGACTGGTCAAGCATGTCTCCAGACCTAAATCCTATTGAGCCTCTGTGGGGAATCCTCAAACAGAAGGTGGAGGAGTGCAAGGTCTCTAACATCCACCAGCCCCGTGATGTTATAATGAAGGAGTGGAAGAGGACTCCAGTGGCAACCTGTGAAGCTCTGGTGAATTCCATGCCCAAGAGGGTTAAGGTATTGCTGGAAAATAATGGTGGCCACATAAAATATTGACATATTGGGCCCAATTTGGGTATTTTCCCTTAGGGGTGTACTCACTTTTGTTGCCAGCGGTTTAGACATTAACCTCCCTGGCGGTATGATTCTTTCTGATTTTAGGTGCTGAAAGCGGTACAATTATTTTGCATGGAAATTTGGCTTTTTATATTGTAGGTCTGTAATTATTAACAATAACACACTTAAATCTGTCCAAACAAGAGTCTAGTAGATATCCCGGGTATGATAAAGTTTGAAACACAAAAACATAGATTATAATATAATAAAAAAAAAAATAATAATTAAAAAAAATAAAAATAAATAGTAATAAAATAAATTTCCACACGATTCACTATCGCTCAATTCTGCAAGTGTTCTAATTTACTATTGCAGTTTTCTAGCTGGTCTAAAGCCATTTTTGACGTAAAGGGACACTTTTTGGTTGCTATGGACAATCTCCAGTTTCCAGGCAGAAAGAACAGTATATGCAAAATAAAACTGCATGCAGGGCATGGGCCAGAGCACTGGGGACAAAAGGGATGTGAAATGATTTCATACAGTACTGTAATCTGTAAGATTACAGTACTGTATGTGTTATGCTTTTTACATTTTTTTGAATTTGCCGCCAGACTCCGCCCCTGTGCGTCGCGACGCTCGCAGGGAACGGAGCCTGGCACAGAGAGGCTTCGGAACAGGACACAGCCCGCGGACACTGCGGGGGACATCGCAGGATCCTGGGGACAAGGTAAGTAAGGAGGCACCAGGATCCTGCGATGCAATCCCGAGTGTGGCTTGGGGTTACCGCTAATGGTGCTGAATTTTAACCCCGAGCCACACTCGGGAAAACCGCCAGGGAGGTTAATGGCTGTGTGTTGAGTTATTTTGAGGGGACAGCAAATTTACATTGTTATACAAACTGTACACTCACTACTTTACATTGTAGCAAAGTGTAATTTTTCAGTGTTGTCACATGAAAAGATATAATAAAATATTTACAAAAATGTGAGGGGTGTACTCACTTTTGTGAGATACTCTATATATATATATATATATATATATATATATATATATATATATATATATATATATTGTATATCTCCATGTTTGTCCGATGGCCCTGAAGAAGAGGAGAGTCTTTGTAACCCCGAAACGCATTGGCTTGTCAAACTTGTTGCTATCTATAATGGACGCCTTTAAAATCACTTTCCATTTTGCATTTACTGGACACGGGTGCTCCTTACCTACGCTTCCTAGCTCATATTACAGAAGGTAGGACTTCCAGTGATGTCGGTGGGAGAGACTGAGAGCCTGAGGACACAGAGAAATTAGTGAGAGGGAGGAGGAGGTGGAGAGGGAGCTGAAGAGGGAGAGGGAGGTAGCCTGGCATTGAGCAGCTCATCTAATATTATTAGCAACATTTGAAGTCTGAATTCTGCCATTTGGGCATCACGAATTTAGAGTATTTATGTCATCTCCGATTACTGACGTTGATTATATTTTTTGAGCCTCATAAAGGAATATTGATAGTTTATTTTCAAATAGCTTGCAGTCCGATGTATGATTCTCTTCCAAAGAAGCAACTAGAAAGTTTTTAGCCCTGATGAAGGGAGAGTGTTGAGCCCCCAAAATGCATTGGCTGTTACAAAATAAAAATAAGGTCTGTACAAGCTCCCATCCTTTCAAATCCTCATATTACAGAACTTGTATCACATCAAATAATGGAGTTACTATTCATTGGATAATATGCATGAAGTTATATCCATTGATTCTCGCCTGTGGATATTACAACAATATCAGGATATGGATTGGTGTGCCTATTTATCTAAGAGCAATGTGATCTACCAAATGCATTTTTGTAGGATAATTCCCCCCCAGCAACATTTTTCTATTGGTAGTCACAGGTTGGTTGTATTATAAACTTGCTATTTAAATCTCTTAGATACAAGAGGAACTAAACCCATCTATTTCCCATAGCAATTACATTCATGCCTTGAATGATTACCATTAGAACTTATTAGACTTCAGGTTGAGGGACATAAAAAATGCGCAGTTGAGACACAATTTTAGCCACACCCAATCGCTCCCCTCCAAGCTGCAATGGCTGCAGATGGGGGTGTTCACATGCCACAGTCACAATGCTTTCTTTCTCACTTGTGGCAAACATTATCCAACATGTCACACTCAACTGGCAGCAAGCCCACCAAGCGCAACCCATTCAAGCGGAAGCGCCTCAAACACCCTGCAATGATATGCAAGTGATTGTGGCTCATTTGCCTGGCAATCATGAGGTTAAAATAGGGGGGTCCAATAGCTCTAAAAAGCAATCCCAACACAGATCACTTTTCAGTACAGAAGCAGTTTAGACACAGGTCGAAACCTAGCATTATGCCCTGTACACACGATAGGATTTTCCAATGGAAAATGTGTGATAGGACCTTGTTGTCGGAAATTCCGACCATGTGTAGGATCCATCACACATTTTCCATAGAAATTTCCGACACACAAAGTTTGAGAGCTTGCTATAAAATTTTCCGACAACAAAATCCGTTGTGTGTACACAAATCCGACGCACAAAGTGCCACGCATGCTCAGAATAAATGAAGAAACTAAAGCTTTTGGCTACTGCCCCATTTATAGTCCCGACGTACGTGTTTTACGTCACCGTGTTCAGAACGATCGGATTTTCCGACAACTTTGTGTGACCGTGTGTATGCAAGACAAGTTTAAGCCAACATCCGTCGGAAAAAATCCACGGATTTTGTTGTCGGAATGTCCGACCGTGTGTACGGGGCATTACAGTTGTTAGAATTCTAACATCAGCTCTCAACTGAACACTCAATCCATCAAATGGTTGGTGTCATAGATGATCACATCTACAGCACCGTAGCAACTGTAGATCAAACAGAGGCCACCTTGGCTGTAAAGAATTGGAGGGTTTTGTTCCATTTTAAGACCTTCCCACTGACAGAACAGAGAGTATAGCAGTGAGGAGGGGAAATTTAATTGTGAATATTTCTTAAATATCTTCTTGCTATGCAGGCACATTTGGACACATCTCATTTCCTAGAATTTTGTTGGTTTATCTAACAAAATCCAAAACTGTTGTTGTCGGTGGCATTAGATCCTCATGTTGTAAAGCATTCTACAACTTAAAGTAGATCTATGGGCATAAACTAATTGTATGCCCCTGTAACATAAAACACTCAGAAAAATGCTTAATAGTTCTTTCCCTGGTTTTTCCTACCCTGCCCATGGAAGCCAAAGTAAAAGAGGCCATTCAATCTTCTCAGAGTGACCACCATATGGGTAAACATGGAAAAGTACAGCTTTAAAAATGTCACCCCTTCATTCATATGTTTAAGAGAATAACAATTAACCTCATGGACTGGGTCAAGGTGCAAAACATATAGGGAGTGAATGCAAACATTCTTGTATGGACTAAAACAACAAATAAATTAAAGTTACAAGCTCAAGAGGCTGACACTGTAAATGGGCATAGCTGTCGTATAGACTCTCCGAATTTCTGATGCATTTTAAAATGTGTTTCTTCTTCAGGGAAGAGAGTTAATTCAAACACACATATAAACATATGCATATGCCAGCCCATAAAAAACAGCTCTTATATTAAAAGGTTATGGAGTAGTCCCATCATTGAGCCCTGGAGTCCCCCTCCACTGCAAAAACTTTGTCGAATGAGCCTCGCTTCTAATAAACTCCTATATGAATGGAGCTGGTGTACATAATGGAGGCATACACTCTAAAAAAGAAATGTTTCTTGAACTTGGTCAAGAAAGCGAAAAGAACCTGTCACTCTTTTGCCGCCAAACAATGTTTTCATAAAGTCATGCTTGAAAGAAGGAAAGGGAGTTTTCTATATCATCCTATCTTGTCAGAGAACTTAAATGTGGAGAAGGACAGCCGAGGGCATATCCAGCAGCTTGATGATTAGACCTCAACTTCAATTCCTCCAAAACATGCCATTGATAGTAATGATAATGAGTAAGAAGTGAATAAAAGGGTGAACGGCTCCAGGTGGTGTACTGAAGAAAACGCCCTCCTCAAAGTGGAAGCCAGGTGCAGGCTCAGCACAAGCAATATTAAAGAAATGGATTCTGGTCAGCTGCACTCGGCTAAAAGCCTTTATTGTAATGAATAGTCAACGTTCATGTGAAAACAGAAGCAGGACAAACATTTGGAGGAATAGCAAATTACATCATTGCTTGTCTTCAGAGCAACAAGTGCATCACTACCATTAAAAAAAGAGATTATACTTATGTTTATGATCACACCACTGTATACAGCAGCGTACAACCATTCATGTCAGTTACAGGTTGTGCACTGCACCAGGGCTGCCTGGACAGAGTAAATTTAGCTGCAATTACAATAAATGGGCTCATGCAGGCTGTATGCAAGAGCCCTGGCTTGTTTCTAGCATGTAGAAACAGAGGGTTAGCAGAACGGCACCAGAGAACAAGATCCCTTTTTTAATCTATTCATCTTGTAGTGTGAAACTAGCAAAGTTTATGTTAAAGATAAAGCAAGTTGAGGGAGGGATGGATGGATGGACGGATGGAACACAGACATTCTGCATTTTTTTCTCCCTGTCACAAAGTCTCTGTAAAGAAACATGACTTCTACTGGCAGAAAGGAATGCATGAAGTCTGTATTTTGACTGTCCCACTGAGGATCTTTTTTTTTTTTTTTTTTTTTTTTTAGTTTTAAAATTGTTTATTGAGGCAAAAGGTTAAACATCAACAATATTTTTCCCACACAGGGGAAAAGGGCAGATATAAGGTTTGGAACATATAGATACATATATAAGTGGATTTCACTTGAAAGTCTCTGCACAGTAATATTTGACATCCGGAATTTCCATGTAGAACTAATAAAATAAAAGATTTTTCATGTTCCAATTGAGTATTCATAACAAAAATCCAGCTGCCCCGGAGACTAGACACCCCGAATCGGGATCATGCTGTGTCCAGGTCCCCCGGGCTCCAGTTCTCTGCCAAAAGGTAATTTCCCAACGGTTCATGAAAAATGATACAAAGCCAAACATTTAAGTTCTTGAAAATAAAATTACAGTTTAAGAATCGAGATCATAGCGTTAGTGTCTTATTCTGAAATATTTTTTTTTTTTTTTTTTTTGACAAACTTATAAAATCTTGTATGGAAGATAACATCTTTAAAGTAATAACCTAATACATCATAATAGACATATGTATAATCTTGTATCTTCAATTTCACCTCCCACCATTCTGACTCAGTGGGAGAGGGAGCCTCAAGATAAATTTTATTTTACTTAATAAAATAATAAAAAGTAAAGGAAAAGGAGAGAAAAGAGAGGGATATTAAGAAAGAGGGAGAGAGAGGTATGAGAGGATTGGGTGAGGAGGGTTTGCCAGATCCTTCGAGGAGAGCCGTGTTGGATTGTCAGGTAGCCGGGCAGGGAAACTTAGTTGGCTGAATGAGTAGCTGGTTTAGGGATTAGAGAGTCACTCCCATATGGCGAGCCCATGGATCCCATATACGTTTGAATTTCTCAGTCTTGTCAAGAATGATGTTAGAAATTTTCTCCTGGTACATGATCCAGGAGATTTTCTGTTTGGCTGCATGAAATGAAACTTTAGGAAGTTTCCATGCCCGGGCTATTGTAATTTTGGCTGCTATAAGAATGTAGTGGATTAGGATTCGGTCATATTTTGATATTTTGGGAATTTTTTGGTTTAATAGGGCTATAGTTGGAGTTTGTGGGATCGCTAAGTCAGTGACTTTGCGAATTAAGTTGAAAATTTTGTTCCAGTATCCTCTGATACGTGGGCATTCCCAAAAAATATGTAAGAGGGTGCCTAAGTGTCCGCATTCCCTAAAACATATAGGGGAGGAGTTTGGATAGAACTTAGCTAGCCTAGTTGGGACTAGGTACCATCGCGTTATGATTTTGAGATCTGCTTCGACAAGAGAGACATTTATGATACCCTTGAAAGCAGACGCTACATTGGAGTGCCATGTGTCTAGATCCCATTCGAATCCGACATCACGTTCCCATGTTATCATGTAGTCAGCTTTCTCTTGGGGTTCTGCTAGAGCTGAGTATATGAGCGAAATTCCCCCTTTCATGTCCATGGCTGAGGAGCACCACTGTTCATAGGGGGTGGTTTGAAGTGGAAGCGGTTCTTGGGATAGGGTGGAGAGTAGGAAATGTCTCAGTTGGTGTAAGCGGAATTTTTCGGATTGGGGCATCTTGAGTTTCGAGGTGCATTGTGTTGACGTGAGGGGGCCCCCAGAGTTACAGAAATGACCTATTCTGTACATTCCCTTATCAAGCCACCATTGGAACGCTCTTGTGTTTGTACCAGGAGGGAAAAGGGGATTATTAAAAATATGTGCTAAGGGTTTCCATGTAGATATTAGATTGTGTAGTTTGTGCATGGTGTCACATAATGTGAATGAATGTGAAAGGGAGGGGGAGAGAATCGGCGGTCTAGTTTTATGGGGGCGCCATAAAAGATAGTCTATAGTGAATTTGGGTATAGCTTGTCTTTCCATCTCTATCCATTCAGGTTTGGGGCCTCTATAGTAAATGGCTGAAAACTGACTAAGGTGGGCTGCCTGGTAGTACCACCAGAGATTAGGGAGTCCAAGACCACCTTTTTTCCTTGATCTAAAAAGAGTTTTTTTAGAGAGCCTGTGATTTGATTTATTCCAAATGAATTGGATGATCGAGGATTGTAGTTTTGAGATGTGGAGTTTGGGGACAGGGATGGGGAGGGAGCGGAACAAATATAAAATTCGCGGTAGTAGTGTCATTTTGACTGCATTTAGTCTTCCTAGCCAAGATAATTTGTGTAGTGACCATTGAACAAGATCAGAGTTAAGTTTTTTGAACATGGGGGGATAGTTAAAGCGATATAATTGCTCTATTAGGGGGGTTAGCTGAATACCTAAATATGTGATGGAGTTTGAGCTCCAAGCAAAAGGGAAGTGTTCCTTTAAGCTTTCCACTGTGTGTGATGGAGTGGATATGTTAAGTGCTATAGATTTGGACATATTTACTTGTAAACCCGAGATCCGTCCAAAATTGTTTAAGAGGGAGAGAATATTGGGGGTAGAGACTAGAGGGGAAGTGATGAAGAGCAAGACGTCATCCGCGAATAGGGCGCATTTGTGTGTTGACTGGCCACATTTAACGCCATGTATGTCTGGGTGGTTCCTTATTGCAATAGCTAAATTTTCTATGCCAATGGCGAAGAGTAAGGGTGATAAAGGGCAACCTTGTCTAGTCCCTTTGGTTATGGGGAATGGTTCCGATAAATGGCCTTGGATCTTGATTTGGGCTCTGGGGTGTGAATAGAGAGCTGCTAGGAGATTTAAGAAATGGGAGCCGAAACCCCATCGCTCTAATGTTCCAAAAAGGTATGGCCATGTAATAGAGTCAAAGGCTTTTTGGAGGTCTATAGACAGGAGGTACCCTTCCTGGGGTGGGTTACCATCCCATTTTGATTGAAGAATAGATATTACGTCTATAGCTCTCCTTATCTGGTCCGGGCCCTGCCTCCCTGGTATAAACCCCACTTGGTCCTTATGAACGTATGCTCCTATAAAGGAGCCTAGTCTGTTGGAAAGGATTTTGGTCATTATTTTTAGGTCATTGTTCATGAGGGATATAGGTCTATAGTTGTTTACCAGGCTTTGATCTTTTCCCGGTTTGGGTATGACTGAGATATAGGCTAGGTTTGTCGCTGGGTCTACGGGAGAGTCTCTGTTAAGGGAATTAAAGAACCGGACCAGATAAGGAGCCAAGGGATTTCCAAATTTTTTGTAATACAGTGACGAGAATCCGTCAGGGCCAGGCGCTGAGCCCATTTTGGATTCCTTTATGACTTCCAATACCTCCTCTATGGTAATAGGAGCTTCCATTAGGGAGCGGTGAGAATTAGATATTTTGGGGAGGGGGATGCTATCAAAAAATTTGTTGAGTTTCTGGGCCTTCTCTTGACTAGGATGGGAGTATAGCTTGGAGTAAAACGAGTGGAATGTTTCCAGTATTGTCTTGGGGTTTTGTGTTAATGTACCCGAACTGGATTTAATTTTGGGTAGAGCTTGGAATCTATGTCTGGGGGAAAGTTTTGAGGCTAATTGGGGGCCAAATTTATCAGTATTGAGATAGAATCTTCCCCTGACCCAATTGAGGTGTTTTTCTGCGGAGGATGTTAGAGCAGTGTTTAAGGCAATCCTAGAGGAATCCATTTTGGCTAAGGACTCGGGTGTGGGTTTTTGTTTGTGCTGCTTACATATGATTTGGAATTCTTTTTGCAATTTTTTAATGTCAATTTGTTTTTCTCTTTTTAGTTTCGCTGCAAGTTGTATAAGGTTACCCCGTACTACTGTTTTGTGAGCTCCCCATAGGGTTCCTGGGGAAATCTCCGGTGTGTCATTAAGGCGGAAGTATTCTAAAATGTCTTTTTCTATCATGGTGCAGTGTACCGGGTTGGATAGGAGGGCTTCATTGAGACGCCATTGAGGTGGGCTTCTTGTGTGTAGGAACCCGTTTAGCTTGGTGGAGACCAATGAATGGTCAGACCAGGGTACTTCGCTAATTACTGCCCTAGCTGCTAGGTGAATATCAGTGGTGTGTATGAAAATATGGTCTATACGTGCGTATGTTCTGTGAGGGGCTGAGTAGTGAGTATAGTCTTTAGCACTAGGGTTCAACTCTCTCCATACATCGATCAGACCCAAAGAGTGTAGAAGTTGAGCAATACGAAGGCTCTGATTGGGGGGTCTTTTGAGCCTCGAATTGCTTTTTGTTGATTTGTCCAGCATATGGTCAAAAGCAATATTTGAGTCCCCTCCCATGATCACTTTGCCCTCCAAATGTGGGGAGAGCAAATTGAGCATAGAAGAGAAGAAAGAAGCCTGTCCCTTGTTAGGAGCATAGTACGATACTATGGAGAGAGTTGCACCGTTTATCTGGCCTTTCACAAGTATATATCTCCCCTCTTCGTCCTTAATGGTTTTGGTCAGAGAAAATTGTGAGCGTTTGGAGATAAGTACAGCTACTCCTCTTTTTTTGTCATCTGCGTTAGCCAAATAAAAGGTGGGATAGTTACGGTGTAGGAATGATGGATTGAAAGATTTAGGGAAGTGAGTCTCTTGGATAAGTATAACGTCCAATCCTCTGGAATGGTAGCTATGAAAGGCTTTGCGCCTTTTAACTGGGGAGTTTAGTCCCTGAGCATTGTGGGATGCGATGTTAAGAGATGACTGTGGGATACGTTCGTCAGCCATGGACATTATGAGAGGTATTCGACAGTAAAAAACAGTTTCTTACCCAATCCAGGGTTAGGGCTTCATCTGTCCCTGGACCATAGTCTTGGTTGTGGGTTTTCGGGTATTTTGCTTGTTCAGCTCCCCTCGAAGGTGCCTGGGTGGGAGAGAGAGAGGGTGGGGAAAAGAGCAGGACAGAAAGTAGCAGAAAGAAGAAATAGAACCAACTGAAAGAGAAGGAATCCAGTGTGTGAATATCACAGTGGATCCTTTGAATGCAGGTTCAGATACCTGCACTGAGTCCCTAAGATAGGGGGCTCAGTAAAGTATGGACGACCCAAAATAGGGTCGTAAGTCTATTGTGACCAAGGGGTAAAATTTCCTCTAGGTTACAATAGGTGGGGTGGCATGTAGAGCCGCTCCGGCCACAGAGCATTTGTTATAAACAATGAGAAGACAAAACCAGTAAAAATAACTAAGAGAGCTAAAGGAGAACTCTCCCTATATCAAGAGTTAGTAGTAACTGAACATGAGCGACTTAGGGTGTTTTTCAAGTACCTTCTCTAAATAAAAGGGTTAAGCTCGCCCTTGTAAACTGAATAGAGAAAAACTAGTGCAATCTGTATATACTATAAACAAGATAATGACTTGCGTCATATCATGTTGGATAAATCTATTATGCAAATTAAAACAGTACAGGGTGTGTCGGGAAGGAAGTGGGAAGGGAAGGGAGAGGGGGAAGGGAAGGGGAATGGGAAGGGGGAAGAGGATTGGGGGGGGGAAGATTTAGGGGGAATCGGGATGTTCCCAGATATGGCTTAGACCTGAGACCTAGAGGGAAGGAATAAAAATTAGTGAGTCTTTGGAAGTCCTTTTAAGGTGAAGGGAAAGTCTGCTTTTGTTGCTTCGGAGAATAATGGCAAAAAAAAAAAAAAAAAAAAAGGTGAAAGGTAGCCAAAAGACCGTGGGTGTGTAGGAGAAGCTTCTACACATTTCCTGTATGGAGATTTGATCTACGTGCGAAGGTGGTAACAGAGTTCATCTGGGGGGCATGGAATCCCGTTGTTTCTTTGTTTGCTGTTTCACCCATAGTGGGGTAAGGGGGCTGCTTGGAGGTGGTCTTTTGGACGAGTTTGGTCGATTTTCCGTATTGTGCTGGGGAATATCTTGAGAGATTAGCCCAAGGCGAATAAGCAGTTGCTCACCCATTTGGAAATTCGAAAAGCCGTATGATTTCTCTTTGTAGTTGAATTGTAGTCGGAAAGGAAATGTCCATCTATACTTAATCATTTTCTGTGTGAGGACTTCCAGGAGTGGTTTAAGTGATCTTCTTTTTTGGATTGTGGTCGGTGAGATATCTGCGAATATCTGGATTTTATTACCAAACAGGGTGATGTCATCTTTGTAGCGGGATCTTTTCATTACCTCTTCTTTTGTCCCGTAGAAGTGTGTCTTGACTACTATGTCCCTGGGGAGTCCATCTTGGCGGGGGGGTTGAAGCACTCTGTGGGCCCTATCCAATTCGAGCTTGTCATCCGGAATGTCAGGGATGAGTTCTTTGATTAGGGCTTTGATTGTGTTAGGGATATCCATGTTGGCTTCAGGAATACCTCGCACTCTAAAGTTATATCGTCTGCTTCTGTTCTCCAGGTCTTCGATTTTGGCTAGAGCATTCTCGAGTTGATCCTGTAGCGAGTGAATACAGGTGGCATGTTGATTGGTGCGTGCTGCGGACTCATCGACCGCTTGTTCAATAGCGTCTATTCTTGCCCCTAAGCTCTGGAGATCTGCTTTGATTGATGTGGTGATTTGCATGGCGTTTTGTGCCAGCCCTTTAGCTAGCATGTCTGAAAAGCAGTTAAGCAGTTGTGCCGTTTCTGGGGGATGATTATTGGTGATGGGGGAGGCCTGTGGGGAATCTGCAATGGTGTCAGGGGAGTTGAGAAGGGGGGAGTAAGGGTTGCCGTTCTGCATTCTGCTGAGGAGCGATTCAGTGGACGCAGGAGACGCTAAGTAGCTTTGTGCCCCCATATTGTTACTCACATGTGCTGTAGTTGGAGTGTATAATGCTGGAGGATACACCGGGCCTTGTGTGCTTGCTGTGTCTCCGCATGGAGCAGTTGCGGCCGCCATCTTGGAAGGTCCCGGGGGAGCTAGGCCAAAGTTCAGCTGCCTATTAACGTCTTTTTTCTGTTGGGATCCGGACATGTAGGCTGGTGCCCGGATGTAAGAGGGTCTGATAACTGGTCCTCCTGCCGAAATCCGCTAATTATAGCGTCCGTGCTGTGCTCTGGAGGGCCGGAGCGGTGCGGAGCTCTCGGTCAGCCTGTCGCTCCGGAAGTCCCGCGCATGCGCACGCCCACTGAGGATCTTTACCACAAGCCTTTCAGGTGTCAGAATAAAGCATGAATTGATTGGATAAAGGGTCTTGTCCTCTGGTGCTGCTCTGCTAACCTTCTGTATCCTACGCTGTAGAAACAAACATGTTCTCTCCATGCTGGAAGAAGCGGTTTCTTTTCCTTTAGACCAAGTATATAGAAACATAATTCACTGTGGATCACTGCAGGGGCTAAGGAATCTGTCTGCCTCTTGTAGTCTGTCCCCCATAACAGGCTGTGATCTCTCATCTCATCTCTCGCACCCTCCCATCCAGCTGCCGACACCATCAACTGTCACAGCTTAGAAGTCAAATAAGGCAGGTTGGGGAAGGAGGCGGGTACAGTGCCTTTCCCTTTGGCTGAGGAGGCAGCAGACAGGCTTTTTATCAATCTGGCATCTGAAACCAGCCTGCTGGGACTAACTAAAGAGCCTCCAGCCTCCTGGCATCAATAGAGGATGTGCAGGTACAATGAAATAATAAAAACACTGTGACCTATGCAAGTTTCAGCACCCACAAGCACCCACTTGGCACCACACACAAAAAAAATTAGAACCCATACTATAGTTCAAGAATGCAAATATAAATTTCTAATAACAAGGTAGTATAAACAGAGGTTATGTCACGTGGCCCAGAGAAATAAAAAACTGGTGTGCATGTCCACTATCCTTACTTTGTGATAGAAGTTGTATATACTGTTTTAAGAAAACTCTGCTGTGCTTCTCACTTTCCTATGGGAAAACATACCAACATAAGCCCAATAATTCATTTGGCAGAATTTGTGATTTATGTACATAACAAGTACATATTTAATTGCTTTGGGCCAGAATAAGTACTATGAGGCAGATGTAGATCCTCTAATGCAAACAAAACTCAATTTAAAATGAGGATGTGAAACCACTCTATGAAGTAAATTTGATGTGTTCTCAAGATCAATTTATATGACAATTAAACTTCTTGCTCCAAAATCCTTAATGCATTTTTTTACACTTTATTAAATGTATACAAAAAAATGCAATCAAAAATTGATTTGTATACTGTTGTTCTATAGGAGATATCATCATATACACAGTACATCATAATGCAGCTATTTTTTTCCATCCCACATAATTCCCGCAAATATTCCCTGAAACATTATAATACAAGAAATTAAACATAAAAGTATATATTTTTAAAAAATTTAATTAATTGTTGTAAGCCAACTCATACAGTAATACTGGGATAGCAATAACACTATTTTAGCCAAAGATTTAGCACTGTAAGGAAAGGATTTTCCATTATTATGTGTGCTATTATTTGAAAACTGCCCATCTCTCTCACCCTACAATAAATGTTTTTTTTTGTTTTTTTTTTTATAATCTTTATTTAACAAACATTTTTACAATTTTTATACAACACATACATATCCTCTTTTTATCTATTGCATATATCATCATTTTCATAATCAGGTCCATATAACAGATTATATTAGCTTATGTAGACCCCTGATTTTGAATAAAACACTTCACCACATTTTCATATTAACTATAACCACACAACAAAACAAACAAACAAACAAACAAAAAAAAAAAGGGGGAACCCAAGGGGAATCCCTTCACCCCCTATGCTTCCCTCTATAGTGTCAATGAGGCCCTGTACTCCCCCCAAGCTTGCCAGTACATTTTTTTCAATAGAAAAAATAAATAAAAATAGAATTGATTGTATCAGTAATCACTATATGCTTCTCGGAAGCATATAGGTTTAGTGCAAGCTAATGAGGCAATATTGAATCCTATGATAATCTGAGTGAGTCAAGAAAAGGGAATTTTAACACTTGATTCACAAATATTTAAGGGGATGTTTTTAAGGGGATGATTGAAAAGATTTGTTGTAGCTATGCAGAATGAGAACTGAAAAAGGATAGAAAGTGAAGACATGTTAATTCTACATAAACCTCACGCTAGTACCCACTTTTGGACAGCAAGACAGTAGTGATTCTTAAATGGTGTTTACACTTTTGCAGCCATTTATATTTGTTACATTCATAACTTAAATAGGAATTGCTGCTTACCTTTTTTTTCAGATGCTCTATTCTGCAACAAGGAGAAATCCTAGGTAGTTTTTGAGGGGTCAGGGCAGTTATGCTTGCCATAGGTAACCCTGTCTGTACTGTGCAGGCAGATTTTCACTATCAGTTGTAAGTAGATTTATCCTCACAAAGAGTTAAAGATGTAGAGGCTGGGCTTCTTGCATGGAATGGTTTTGAGAACAGACTTGGGATAGGCTTTCTCTAACATTGTTCAAAAAACCTTGCAGTCAGGCATGAAACGCCTCCTCTTAAGAAACATATAAAAGGTAGAAATTAAAACATAAATTAAGCATGCTGTGTGAATGGGAACACATGACCAACATATAGTGGGGTTTTAAAATTGAATGCAAAAGTATAAATACGTACGCTTTAAAGTTGTAGTGATGGCTATTTCTCAAAATCTGTTTCTTCTTTCATGGGACCTACTGGATGCCATTCTCAAGTTTTGAGAATGACACAAATATTAATTTTTACAAAGTCTGCTGCCTCAGTTTTTATGATGACAATTTGCATATACTCCAGAATGTTATGAAAAGTGATCAGATGAATTGCAATTAATTGCAAAGTCTCTCTGCCATGAAAATGATCTTAACCCCATAAAAAAATTCCACTGCATTTGTGAAGAAGGTTTCAGGGCCTCCAAGAAAGTCCAGCAAGTGCCAGGACCATCTCCTACAGTTGATTCAGCTAAGGGATCGGGGCACCACCAGTGCAGAGCTTGCTCAGGAATGGCAGCAGGCAGGCGTGAGTGCATCTGCGTGCACAGTGAAGCGAAGACTTTTTGGAGAATGGTCTAGTGTCAAGAAGGGCAGTAAAGAAGCCACTGCTCTCTAGGAAGTTGATTGAGAGCATGCCAGGGTGAATTTCAGAGGTCTTGAAAAAGAAGGGTCCACACTGCAAATATTCTTTGCATAAACTTAATGTAATTGTAAATAAAAGCCTTTGACACTTATGAAATGCTTGTAATTATACTTCAGCATACCATAGTAACACCTGACAAAAAGATCTAAAAACACTGAAGCAGCAGACTTTGTGAAAATTAATATATGTGTCATACTCAAAAAACCTTGGGCCATGGCTGTATCTTCACCCTTGGCAGCAAGTGGTTATACCAGGATCATGGCCACAGCAGCAATCAATCCCTTTGCTGCTTTTTTTGTTTTAATTATTTTTTTTTTGTCTTTCATTTTATTTTGTGGTTGATTTGAGGTTAGCAGTCACTTTTAACTGCTGCCCATTCCATTACTATGGGAGTATATTGCTTGAAAGAAATACAAGAAGAGTGTTGTCCTAAACCAATTAAGCAAAAAATGTCATGACACTGCTAAAACTAGGGATGAGCCGAACACCCCCCTGTTCGGTTCGCACCAGAACATGCGAACAGGAAGAAAATTCGTTCGAACACGCGAACACCGTTAAAGTCTATGGGACACGAACATGAATAATCAAAAGTGCTAATTTTAAAGGCTAATATGCAAGTTATTGTCAATAAAAGTGTTTGGGGACCTGGGTCCTGCCCCAGGAGACATGAATCAATGCAAAAAAAAGTTTTAAAAACGGCCGTTTTTTCAGGAGCAGTGATTTTAATAATGCTTAAAGTCAAACAATAAAAGTGTAATATCCCTTTAAATTTCATACCTGGGGGGTGTCTATAGTATGCCTGTAAAGGGGCGCATGTTTCCCGTGTTTAGAACAGTCTGACAGCAAAATGACATTTTGAAGGAAAAAACACATTTAAAACTACCGCGGCTATTGCATTGCCGACAATACACATAGAAGTTCATTGATAAAAACGGCATGGGAATTCCCCACAGGGCAACCCCGAACCAAAATTAAAAAAAAAAAAATGATGTGGGAGTCCCCCTAAATTCCATACAAGGCCCTTCAGGTCTGGTATGGATATTAAGGGGAACCCCAGCCAAAATTTAAAAAAAAAATTGACTTGGGGTTCCCCCTAAATTCCATACCAGACCCTTCAGGTCTGGTATGGATTTTAAGGGGAACCCCGCGCCAAAAAAAAAAAAAAAACGGCGTGGGGTCCCCCTAAAAATCCATACCAGACCCTTATCCGAGCACGCAACCTGGCAGGCCGCAGGAAAAGAGGGGGGGACGAGAGTGCGGCCCCCCCCCCTCCTGAACCGTACCAGGCCACATGCCCTCAACATTGGGAGGGTGCTTTGGGGTAGCCCCCCAAAACACCTTGTCCCCATGTTGATGAGGACAAGGGCCTCATCCTCACAACCGTGGCCGGTGGTTGTGGGGGTCTGCGGGCGGGGGGCTTATCGGAATCTGGAAGCCCCCTTTAACAAGGGGACCCCCAGATCCCGGCCCCCCCCTGTGTGAAATGGTAAGGGGGTACTTACCCCTACCATTTCACTAAAAAACTGTCAAAAATGTTAAAAATGACAAGAGACAGTTTTTGACAATTCCTTTATTTAAATGCTTCTTCTTTCTTCCTTCATCTTCTTCTTCTTCTGGTTCTTCTGGCTCTTCTGGTTCTTCCTCCGGCGTTCTCGTCCAGCATCTTCTCCGCGGCGTCTTCTATCTTCTTCTCCTCGGGCCGCTCCGCACCCATGGCATGAGGGGAGGCTCCCGCTCTTCTCTTCATCTTCTTCTCTTCTTCATCTTCTTCTTCATCTTCTTCTTCCTTCTTCTCTTCTTCATGTCTTCTCCGGGCCGCTCCGCAGCCATGCTGTGGCATGGAGGGAGGCTCCCGCTGTGTGACGGCGTCTCTTCGTCTGACGGTTCTTAAATAACGGGGGACGGGGCCACCCGGTGACCCCGCCCCCCTCTGACGCACGGTGACTTGACGGGACTTCCCTGTGACGTCACGGGGAATGCCACAGGGAAGTCCCGTCATGTCACCGTGCGTCAGAGGGGGGCGGGGTCACCGGGTGGCCCCGCCCCCCGTTATTTAAGAACCGTCAGACGAAGAGACGCCGTCACACAGCGGGAGCCTCCCTCCATGCCACAGCATGGCTGCGGAGCGGCCCGGAGAAGACATGAAGAAGAGAAGAAGGAAGAAGAAGATGAAGAAGAAGATGAAGAAGAAGATGAAGAAGAGAAGAAGATGAAGAGAAGAGCGGGAGCCTCCCCTCATGCCATGGGTGCGGAGCGGCCCGAGGAGAAGAAGATAGAAGACGCCGCGGAGAAGATGCTGGACGAGAACGCCGGAGGAAGAACCAGAAGAGCCAGAAGAACCAGAAGAAGAAGAAGATGAAGGAAGAAAGAAGAAGCATTTAAATAAAGGAATTGTCAAAAACTGTCTCTTGTCATTTTTAACATTTTTGACAGTTTTTTAGTGAAATGGTAGGGGTAAGTACCCCCTTACCATTTCACACAGGGGGGGGGGCGGGATCTGGGGGTCCCCTTGTTAAAGGGGGCTTCCAGATTCCGATAAGCCCCCCGCCCGCAGACCCCCACAACCACCGGCCACGGTTGTGAGGATGAGGCCCTTGTCCTCATCAACATGGGGACAAGGTGTTTTGGGGGGCTACCCCAAAGCACCCTCCCAATGTTGAGGGCATGTGGCCTGGTACGGTTCAGGAGGGGGGGGGGCGCACTCTCGTCCCCCCCTCTTTTCCTGCGGCCTGCCAGGTTGCGTGCTCGGATAAGGGTCTGGTATGGATTTTTAGGGGGACCCCACGCCGTTTTTTTTTTTTTTTTTGGCGCGGGGTTCCCCTTAAAATCCATACCAGACCTGAAGGGTCTGGTATGGAATTTAGGGGGAACCCCACGTCAATTTTTTTTTTAAATTTTGGCTGGGGTTCCCCTTAATATCCATACCAGACCTGAAGGGCCTTGTATGGAATTTAGGGGGACCCCCACATCATTTTTTTTTTTTTTTTTGGTTCGGGGTTCCCCTGTGGGGAATTCCCATGCCGTTTTTATCAATGAACTTCTATGTGTATTGTCGGCAATGCAATAGCCGTGGTAGTTTTAAATGAGTTTTTTCCTTCCAAATGTCATTTTGCTGTCAGACTGTTCTAAACACAGGAAACATGCGCCCCTTTACAGGCATACTATAGACACCCCCCAGGTACGAAATTTAAAGGGATATTACACTTTTATTGTTTGACTTTAAGCATTAATAAAATCACTGCTCCTGAAAAAACGTCCGTTTTTAAAACTTTTTTTTGCATTGATCCATGTCCCCTGGAGCAGGACCCAGGTCCCCAAACACTTTTTATGACAATAACTTGCATATAAGCCTTTAAAATTAGCACTTTTGATTTCTCCCATAGACTTTTAAAGGGTGTTCCGCGGCATTCGAATTTGCCGCGAACACCCCAAATTGTTCGCTGTTCGGCGAACTTGCGAACAGCCAATGTTCGAGTAGAACATGAGTTCGACTCGAACTCGAAGCTCATCCCTAGCTAAAACAAACTTCCACAGAGGGTCTGATAACCACTCATCAAAAAGTAAAAGTTTCTATTTATTTAACACACAGCCATATAATTAATGTACACCTCTTTACTACATACCAATTTTAAAAGCATACCATGGTATAGACAACACCACTGAAAAAAAAATCACCATGAAATATATGGGACCTAATTTTCATTATTAGGTTTACACATAGGAATAGAGACACGACTCTGAAAAGAGGGGGATGAGAAAAAGTTCCAAAGTAAAAAAGATCCACATGCAGAATACATAAGGGCAGCAACTATTTTTAAGGAGACCAGTTTGCAATACTTATCTATGGAGTGTCTCCATTGAAGGTCGCAATTATCCTAGCTGGGTGTAGATTGAATCTAGAGCAATGGTCATCAACCCTGTCCTCAGGGCCCACTAACTGGCCAGGTTTGCAAGATAACTGAAATACATCACAGGTGATATCATTTGCTGCTCAGTGGTTGCAGTATTCTAGTCTGCATCTTCCCAAGGTAATACATAAAACCTGGCCTGTTAGTGGGCCCTGAGGACAGGGTTGATGACCACTGTGCTAGAGGATGGTGATTGGCTGATGCAGCAAAACAAAGAGAAATGTGTCTGCAGGCTGCTGAGTGTAAAAGGGGGTGGAAGTCTTAAAGCTGGCAGGGGGTCAGAAAAAGAGACAGGGCTGCTGGTTGAACAAAACCCTGCCAGAGCTGACCACAATCGGTGAGATACATTGGTGAGAGACCTCAGACAAGATTCTCATTGCGCAGGACCTTGCCTCAGAAACCAGGCAATTTCTCCATGAGAGGGTGTGTGATCACTGTACTAAAGAGCACTCCCACTGCTTGTAAAGAAGGAAAAGAAGGACTGTCTCAGCAGGATTGAAAATGGGAAACCACAGCAACTTCTTTCATGTCTGAGCCCTTGAGCTGAACCACAGCACATGTGCAGAGACCCAGAAGAGGGGACACTAGGTCTGGTAAGAGAATAACATTGTACAAGTTAGTATGACACGTACCTTGTATGTGAGCCTGACGTGCAGAGGGAGACCTCTCGTACAGCCCTGGTTCCCAGATCACTGGAGTTGAGGACAGTGACCGTAGGAGCACAGTGGGGTATGAGTGCCTGGTGGATTCTCTGGAACTGGAGATGATGTCCACTGGGAGACACTGGAACTGACTGGAGTGCCGGGTGCAGGTAAGCTGGATGCAAGTCAGCAGATAAGCCGGATGCAGGTCAGCAGGATGCAGGTGAGCTGGATGCAGGTCAGCAGGCTGCAGGTAAGCTGGATGCAGGTCAGCAGGCTGCAGGTGAGCTGGATGCAGGTCAGCAGGATGCACACTGCAGGCAGAAGCAAGGTCAGACAAGCCGGGTCATACACAGTGGATCAGTTCAACAGATTCGGCAGGCAAGGAATAGTCAAGTTCGGGCTGGTTTCTGGTAACAGGAGATCAGACAGGCAGGTAAACAGAATCAGAGTCAGGGAAAGCCAAGGTTCAGGATTGGAGACAGCAGCGTGGTCAGAGAGCCAGGTCAGGTGATCGGATGCTGATTACAGGAACAGGTCACAGGTGAAGCTGCAGATCAAACAGCAAGTGCTGAATTGTGGAAGCCCCTCTTAAAGGCCACTGAGCGCCAAAGCCGAATCACTGTGCGTGCGATCTCTGCGATCGGCACATGCGCATTGGCGCACGCCTGTTCGTTACTGGGAACCTGTTGGTGGGGATGCGCCTGAGCCCTGTTGCAGGTCTGGAAGTAGTATGTCCATGACATAGTATGGTGTCTGCTGGGGACTGTTGTGCTTTCTTCAATGGCCCCAACGTTGCTGGCCAATGTTTTTCTTCAATAATCACTAACCATTAGGCTAAAACTCGGACTGTTATAATAAGTTGGGTCTGTCTTCATATACTTAAATGTAAGAAGTGTAGCGCTAAAGTGCAAACCTCTCTATGAAAGAAGTTATAAAATACTAAAAAATTCCAACACTAAAGTGAAAAAAACTGTATCAAGTTGCAAAACTATACAAGTATGCAAGATTAGTTTTAAATGTGTAGTCTAATAGCTTAGACAAACGCTCATTCATGGATAGTGCAGGAAACGTGAAGCGTTAAAAAAACTATAGTAAGTGAACGTGAACAATTGTTAAGAAATATAATGAAATAAGAAGAGAAGAGTATGAGTGACAAAATGAATAGTTATAACCCACTGAGTGATGATTTAAAATGACCGCCTTATAAATGAAAAAATGCAGCAGGTATACATGGCAATAATAATAATGAAGTGTCCACAATTCTAATAAGAGGTGTAGCCATCAAAGGAAGCATTGAAACTTGTCTAGTCCCAAAATTACTTTGTGTAGATAAAATGAATTCAGTACAGTGTGGATGATACTTTGATAACTCTTCTGCAGTACTCCGAATCAACATAAGGGATAAAGCACTCTTACCGACTTGGGTGGACTCACAGGCCGTCGGCGGTGAGTCAAAAAGGCTTGCACTGTCTTAGGGTAAACGACAGTATGGGGGTGAACCGTGCACTGCTGGGCTTCCTCCTCAGATGGGGGACCCGGATCCTGCCAAGATGGTCCAGACGGTCATCAACCTTGTCGGCATCAGTGAACCATGTATAGGAAATAAGCAACAAAGAGCCTCCACATGGTGTAAATCCAAATAGATCAATTGCCGTTTATTTGATCAATTACGATCATCAGAAATTCCAAAAAAACTTATAAAATAGTAGAATCGATTCCAACAGATAAAAAGTAAGCGTGGTATAGGTGGCTGGGTACAGCAAGGAGATCCGACGCGTTTCATCTGAAGAGACTTCGGCTGGGGTATATGCCATCCAGCCACCACCACGCTTTTATACATATGCTAAAATTAATGACCCATAAACAGCTGTTACAACATCGCGTGCTTTGACTTCCTGGGTATCCAGCGTGCATTCCATTCGGAACCACGTGTTTCCGCGTTAGGCCAATTAGAATAGTTGCGGCGCCTCTACCATCCAAGCCTCGCTCTGGGTGTCCTATCGTAGTGCGCTCTTACTGGGTAGGAGTGTGTACTCACCCATTCCCCGCCCCTTGTGGATCGTCACCCTGTTAGACGGGCACGTGACCAGCGTCACATGATTACGTGTGACGTATCGTTGGGCATACATCATCGCGCCTGCCCGGAAATAGGAACACTTTGCTGAGGTTGTTGGAACGCAAGTGCGTTCCAAATGGATCATCGAGGCCGGAAGTGTTTAAAGTAAAGTACAACATTTAAAAGAGTTCGCCATGAAGGCGAAAAACTAAATAAACAATAATAAAAATTCCGTTTTGGTTATTTAACCAGGAAGTCAGTACAACTCGCAATTATATGATACATATCTTCGAGACAGAAAACATGGTAAACCTTAATACCAACGACCAATTTCGTTCATAGATATGAGTATAAACAGGAGTTAGAAGGTAACAATCTGAACCTATAATAAGTAAAAAACATATAGGCCAAAATGGCCATGACTATAAAAAGATATGCTAGATATTGCACATATCATGGACAGACCTGGGCAATATAATGAAAAATTTCGGAATAAAAAATTGTAACTAGGCTTTATATTTAGAGAAGGAGGGTGGGAAAATAAAACTGTATAGACCAGGACCTGATAGTTCTAAACGGATTAGCAAAAACCCAATATTTAATACATCCTATGTTGGCCATATCATCCACTGTAAGGACTTAAGATAGTTTACAATCGGGTGGGGCCTAACCACCGTATGTTGCAAGCGGTATTAGGAAACCCCTTATACATAAGAATAGTCTGCCCAGGTATCTGGGGAGGGGGTGACTTATATATTTAGGATTGGTTGATGAATGAGTTAATGTCCCATTCTAGATTAAGCCCATGTGGTGTAAAACTTCTTAATTGGTGTATCCAGAAGATTTCAAGTCTTGAAACTCCTCTTACACAAGATTCACCCCTCCAGTGTGGGGTGAACTTGTCTATTATTTGGAACTTAGTGCCAGTGGGATCACGGTGATGGTGTAATAAATAGTGGTTGGGTACACTGTGATTGGTACGCCCTTTTTTTATAGATTTAATATGTTCATTAACCCTTATGGCAAACGTACGAATGGTACGCCCCACGTACTGCTTCCCACAAGGGCACGTGATGAGGTACACAATGTACCTTGCCGAACAGGTGACAAACTGTTTAACAGAGTATTGTTTCCCAGTAATGGTTGATCCAAAGGTCTCAATCTTACGAGATTTATGTGTATTGTGTTTACAAACCCTGCATCTTCGACAGGGAAAAAAACCTTTCATGCTCTGAAAGAAAGAAGGGATAGAGGGGGGATCAGTTACATTGGGGGCAATCTGTCCTCTCAGAGACATGGCACCTCTATAGACCACACCAGCTTGCTCTGGAAGGGCTGGTCCCAAAATGGTATCGTTTTTTAGGACCTTCCAATGCCTGTGGAAAATGTCCTTAATCTGTTTATGCTGGTTTGAAAAGTTAGTGAGAAAAGACCATTTGTGTTTGTTTTCCGAGTTACGTTTAGGTTGTTCTAAGATAATTAGATTCCTATCTACTGTGGAGACATTATGTATCACTTCGTCTATCTCCAGTGCCTTGTAGCCCTTATCAATGAATCTGGACTTCAAGATGTTGGCTTGATCGAAATAATCAGTAAGTCGTGAGCAATTGCGTCTAATTCGCAACAACTGACTTCGTGGAATAGATCTTAACCATGCTGCATGGTGGCAGCTGTCGATCGGAATGTATCCATTCCGATCGGTGGCCTTAAAAAAAGTTTTAGTAATAAGGTGATCATCAACAACTGTTATTTCCAGGTCCAGAAAATGGATGGTCGACCGGCTAGCTTCATAGGTCAGCTCTATCCCAATCTGATTGTTATTTAAAGTACGTATAAACTCATCTAAAGATTCCATATTTCCTTTCCATAGGAGGAGGATGTCGTCAATATACCTAGCCCACAGCACTAATTGCGGAGGGTCTAAGGCATAGACAACATCCTCCTCCCATTTGGCCATAAAAATATTAGCCAGGCTGGGGGCAAATTTAGCCCCCATAGCTACCCCTTTCTTCTGAAGGTAGAACTCTCCGTTGTACCAGAAGTAGTTGTGTTTGGTGGCAAAACACAACAAATCCATGATAAACCTTTTCTGAGTACCCGGAATTGTAACATTTCTGGAGAGGAAGGAATTAACCGCCTTAAATCCTGAGTCGTGGGGTATACACGTGTACAACGCCTTAACATCGGCCGTGGCAAGAATAAGATCTGTACTATACGTAACACAGTCAAGCTTGGCAATAGTATCCTTGGTGTCTTTTAAGTAGGATGGCGTAGATTTCACTAACGGTTGAAGAAAAAAATCAATATATTTACCGATACGGGATGTGATTGAATTAATGCCACTGATAATTGGGCGACCCGGAGGGTGTGTAACACTCTTGTGGACTTTCGGTAAATAATAAATAATGGGAATACGCGGGGCAACTGGAACTAAAAAATTCTTCTCTTTCTTATCAAGAATTCCAAGTTGGGAACCGGTATCTATCAAATCAACTAACCTTTTCTTGAACTCGGAAGTGGGATTCTTTGTTAATTTAGAATAAGTATCAGTGTCACTAAGGATTTTGGTCATCTCTGCATGATAATCTGCTTTATCGAGAACGACGATCCCGCCTCCTTTATCCGCCGGGCGGATGACGAGGTTTTTACGTTCACAGAGGGATTTGAGTCCAATTTTTAGGTTGGGGTCATTATATATTCTTTTATCTGGTAATTTATCCAAGTCTTTAAGGACTAAATCCCGAAAGACTTTAATGGAAGGTGCCACTGGGCAGGGAGGGTTGAACAGTGATGGGTTAGCAAGGCCCGAATGTACAGCATGTGAAGTTGCTGGCATAATCTGAGGTCTAGTAGGGTTGGACATAATATATCTTTGAATATTCAACTTCCTGATGTACTTGTGCACATTTATGAAAGTAGAAAATTTATTTAGTTTTTTAGGGGGTACAAATTTTAAACCTTTATTAAGAACTGATTTCTCAGCACTGGTTAATTCCACATTACTCAAATTAAAAATACCACTGTCCTTTAGACACGTTTTCTTTTTCCTCGCGCCACCCCCCTCTGGAGCCACGCCAGGATTTAGATTTCTTGTGTGGCTTTCCCCTTCTTTGTGAAAATCCCCCCTTGTGGAGGGGCCTGGTAAATTCTGGTTGTAGTTGAATGGTGATCTGATATGATATCCATCATCACGATCTGACTCACATGGGCTTAATGTAGAATGGGACATTAACTCATTCATCAACCAATCCTAAATATATAAGTCACCCCCTCCCCAGATACCTGGGCAGACTATTCTTATGTATAAGGGGTTTCCTAATACCGCTTGCAACATACGGTGGTTAGGCCCCACCCGATTGTAAACTATCTTAAGTCCTTACAGTGGATGATATGGCCAACATAGGATGTATTAAATATTGGGTTTTTGCTAATCCGTTTAGAACTATCAGGTCCTGGTCTATACAGTTTTATTTTCCCACCCTCCTTCTCTAAATATAAAGCCTAGTTACAATTTTTTATTCCGAAATTTTACATTATATTGCCCAGGTCTGTCCATGATATGTGCAATATCTAGCATATCTTTTTATAGTCATGGCCATTTTGGCCTATATGTTTTTTACTTGTTATAGGTTCAGATTGTTACCTTCTAACTCCTGTTTATACTCATATCTATGAACGAAATTGGTCGTTGGTATTAAGGTTTACCATGTTTTCTGTCTCGAAGATATGTATCATATAATTGCGAGTTGTACTGACTTCCTGGTTAAATAACCAAAACGGAATTTTTATTATTGTTTATTTAGTTTTTCGCCTTCATGGCGAACTCTTTTAAATGTTGTACTTTACTTTAAACACTTCCTGCCTCGATGATCCATTTGGAACGCACTTGCGTTCCAACAACCTCAGCAAAGTGTTCCTATTTCCAGGCAGGCGCGATGATGTATGCCCAACGATACATCACACGTAATCATGTGACGCTGGTCACGTGCCCGTCTAACAGGGTGACGATCCACAAGGGGCGGGGAATGGGTGAATACACACTCCTACCCAGTAAAAGCGCACTACGATAGGACACCCAGAGCGAGGCTTGGATGGTAGAGGCGCCGCAACTATTCTAATTGGCCTAACGCGGAAACACGTGGTTCCGAATGGAACGCACGCTGGATACCCAGGAAGTCAAAGCACGCGATGTTGTAACAGCTGTTTATGGGTCATTAATTTTAGCATATGTATAAAAGCGTGGTGGTGGCTGGATGGCATATATCCCAGCCGAAGTCTCTTCAGATGAAACGCGTCGGGTCTCCTTGCTGTACCCAGCCACCTATACCACGCTTACTTTTTATCTGTTGGAATCGATTCTACTATTGTATACGTTTTTTTGGAATTTCTGATGATCGTAATTGATCAAATAAACGCCAATTGATCTATTTGGATTTACACCATGTGGAGGCTCTTTGTTGCTTATTTCCTATACATGTCGATGCCGACAAGGTTGATGACCGTCTGGACCATCTTGGCAGGATCCGGGTCCCCCATCTGAGGAGGAAGCCCAGCAGTGCATGGTTCACCCCCATACTGTCGTTTACCCTAAGAAAGTGCAAGCCTTTTTGACTCACCGCCGACGGCCTGTGAGTCCACCCAAGTCGGTAAGAGTGCTTTATCCCTTATGTTGATTCGGAGTACTGCAGAAGAGTTATCAAAGTATCATCCACACTGTACTGAATTCATTTTATCTACACAAAGTAATTTTGGGACTAGACAAGTTTCAATGCTTCCTTTTGATGGCTACACCTCTTATTAGAATTGTGGACACTTCATTATTATTATTGCCATGTATACCTGCTGCATTTTTTCATTTATAAGGCGGTCATTTTAAATCATCACTCAGTGGGTTATAACTATTCATTTTGTCACTCATACTCTTCTCTTCTTATTTCATTATATTTCTTAACAATTGTTCACGTTCACTTACTATAGTTTTTTTAACGCTTCACGTTTCCTGCACTATCCATGAATGAGCGTTTGTCTAAGCTATTAGACTACACATTTAAAACTAATCTTGCATACTTGTATAGTTTTGCAACTTGATACAGTTTTTTTCACTTTAGTGTTGGAATTTTTTAGTATTTTATAACTTCTTTCATAGAGAGGTTTGCACTTTAGCGCTACACTTCTTACATTTAAGTACTTTGCACAATTTGGTCAATTTGTAGTGTTGGCTGCTGTTTAATTTTTTGTATTGGCGCGGTATTCCTTACCCATCTTTTTGTCTTCATATACTGTTGCTAGGTAAAATAAATTCAGTTCTGTTAATTACTGTTAGAATTCTGCAGGTGTTTAAAGCAGAACTCCAGGAAAAAAATGAACTGCTTGTTTTGTCCACGAGCGCATAGAAAGGCTATATTCACCTGATCCTTCGAACCTCCGAAAATGGTGCTCCCCCACATCCAGCGGTTGACTGTTTCTGCTGTTCTCACATCCAGAGCTGGTCTATAGGCATGATTATTTCAGGAACAGTCCACCACACAAAAATGCTAGACTGCATGGGGCAGGTGCGGCAGGGACCGGTCTTGCGCTGGCAGAATCAGTGGATTTGGTAAGAATTTCTCCACTCTCCTCACCCCTATACGAAAAGAGACAGGGCTAGAATTTTTGCTCTCACTCTAACGATACCTCACATGTGTGGTTTGAACACTGTTTTCATATGCGGGCGTGACTTACATATGTGCCCTGTCCCGCCGTATGAGCTCGTGGGATGGGGCTCTTTCATTTATTTATTTTTTTTTCTTATTTATTTTACTTTTTATTTTATTTTTTACACTGTCCTTTTAAAAAAAATTTGGGTCACTTTTATTCCTATTACAAGGCATATAAACATCCCTTGTAATAAAAAAAAGCATGACAGGACCTCTTAAATATGAGATCTAGGGTCAAAGATACCTCAGATCTCATATTTACATTAAAATGCTCAGAGGAGCGTGGACGTGATAGTCTCTGCCGCTACCAACTGCCGCTACCAACTGCTCTGGTAAGTGGCAGAGATGACCGGAGGGCAGCGGCCCTCTCCCGCCCCCAATAAAAGTGATCTCGCAGAAAATCCACCACAGAGACCACTTTTATCTAAAAGTGGACCACTCGCTGAAGAAGAGAATACCGGGGTTATGGCAGCTAGCTGCTGGCATAACAATGATATTCCTCTTCAAACTGCCGATGTATAACGATGGCGGGCTGTCCGCAAGTGGTTAACCATATCTCTGAGGGTAAATGTATTGTCTTATTGATTGTTTGTATAAGTACACTTGCTAATCCTCTCTTCTTTTCAGCTATGCTTGGCCTAATAGGTTCTGTAAAAAAAACTTCAGTTCTGGGTGAGCAAGGTGTGCCATCTTCAAGTGTGCAAAGAAATCACAAAACAATTTAGCGGCTCCTCTAGGAGTATTGCTACAGAAGTAAAGAGCCAATTAGACCAATTAAATAAGAAATCATGACAAAACCCCAATCCATCAAGTGCTCGACTAGCCCCATTGTTTGTTTACATTCACCTGTCAGTTGGGAATCCCAGGCTGACAGGTGAATGTGTCTGGTGAGTATGAGTCACTGGTTGTCATTGGTTGTTATGATGCCGGCAAGTGCCAGCTCTCTAACAACCAGAAAGAAGCTGTCACATTTACCTGTGATAATAATACCACCACTGCTAAATGTTTTACTTCCCACTGTAGCTGGAGGTTCACTCCACTCATTTGGCCGTTAGCACAGGGTGTTAACTCTCATTGGTTGAAAGTTGATGTTTATTAGGAATGAATGTTAGGTATTTTACTTTCTCCTAGTGAAAGGCAGCAAATAAATTATTAAACACATATTACAAACATGATGGGTATTACTTGTTATGTTTCCATGGAAGATGAGACACAAAGCAATTTTTTTATAAACAGATCCCCTAGTGTTAAATAGCTGTCAGATTTGATATTTGCCCAATATCTCTCCATTAACTAGGGCAACAAAAGTAACTGCAATGGTACTAACCTACATTTTGCCAATAGAAGCTGGGTCCTAGTTGTTGCTGTCACTGTATGTTATATTGCAAGTGCTGGCAACATCCAAATCTTCAATGACATGTTGATGTTTGATGGACTTTTTCTTGCTTCCTGAACTAACATGGGTAAGAAATCAATATAATCTATAGTTAGCAGACATCTAAAATGCCTAGGGCTATATACAGCAGATGCTTTTACAGTTTTCCAGTGACTATTATAGATCAAAATTGCAGTGGAAGCCGAGAAACCTGTGAATTCTGACAAGCTGGCATTTCAAGCTACCTTTCAGCATAAAATCTTTGCCACGTGAAAATTAGCACACCTATCTACTACAGCTGTGGCCATTCAGAACCAATAGTGTTCAAAATCCAAAATATAAAAATGTGACTGCACTATGGCAACATTTATACACATAAACAATCCATAAACATGTGAATAAATAAAAAAAATAAAAAATAAACAATGTATGAAAAACCACAATATTCCAACATATAAAGTGTTCAGTGCAATCAAACCCATTCAATGTAATAAATCCATATTTAAAATTCATCCAATAGTGTTAAAATACATAATACAAATTTATAAAGTGTCCTGTGCAGAATATGTGCAACAAATTCAGTATTCAACACACTTGAATCATGAATACACCATCTTTCCAGCCAATATGGGGTTAATTTTTATATAATCTTTTGTCTTTGCTTGAGACCATAAACAGGCTATAGAATGGGCTATATAATGTAAAATACTCTTTTATTAAAAATATTCATTACAATGATCCAAAACTATGGTGCCCGTACATTGCTATGTGTCCTGACACTAAGGAATATCTTGCCTGTGTATTAGCAGCATTGCAGGCTCCAGCCATGAACCTCAGGCTGTGAGCAGATAAGCGCAATGTGATGACATCACTACAAACAAGCCCCGTTGATGTCAACATTACTAGTTTCAAGTATATCAGTGATTACATTTACCAGATAGCCATGCATTTGAAGCATCACTATTCAAAATGAATGGGACAATTTTTTAAGCCTTTGAAAGAAAAAGACAGATGAAGGCATTATCCAGCTATGCTTCATATCCAGCCTGTGATAGCTTTCAGCAAGACAACATTTAGCAGTGCTCCATCCTAACCACTTGAACTCGGAACTTTAATCTATATATAAATCCTCTTAAGTCCCAGGGCTTTTTATGGATATGGCAGTTTCTGCTTTTGTTTTGCAGTAAGCTTGGCAAATCTTGATGTTGTTTTCAGTGATCATGATCATAAATGAGGTGCTGAAAAAAAGCATAGCAATCAATACACCAAAAATTATTAAAAAAAGTTTTTCTTTTTTTGGCTTTTTCTTGAGTTTTTTCATTTCTTTTTTGTAAAAAAAAGGACATAGATTTCTAATATTTTTATCTCGATCTCGATAGAAGAGATCAATATACACTTGAGTGTGTGCTCGCAAATAACACTGCCCACGTTGGCATCAACGTTCCGACCTTTCAATGCCTCGATACCACAAGTAAGAAGTGCATTTTCTGCCAATCACAGCTATGCAGTATCCCTCCAAAAAGAAGCCAGGGGAGCCAAAATGTATTTATACCATAAAACTACGCTTTTATTAAAACAGACAGGCACTTACAGGATCAAAGGAAACAAGGGCATATATCAAGACAAACATCATCATGCTCCACATCCTTGATGATGCTAATTGGTGGTGAAACATGTTGGGAGGGGCCTAGCCAGTGATGTCACATGTATGCCAAGAGTGGTGTCTCAGCAGTTGTCTTGAAATGCACCCTTGAGATTAAATCTCTTTTCCTCCAGATGTAAAGAGTGCCCCCTTGTCCTCTGACCTTAAGGTGAAAAACATTGAGTTCACTATATGGACCACTTATGCATTTATACATGTTGATAATTCCCCCCTTTAATCTTCTCTTTTCAAGAGAGTATACATTCAGTTCAGCTAATCTTGCCTCATTTGAGATCCTCCGTGCCTCTTATCAGTTTGGTTGCCCTCCTCTGAACTTTTTCCAGTTCCCTAATATCCTTTTTTGTGAACTAGTGCCCAAAACTGAATTGTGTATTGCAGATGAGGTTTTCAGGGAACAAGATGGCAAAGACTTGCACAGAGACCTGGCATAGTGGGCAATACCCAACATGGTCATGCCCATTTTTGCAGAAATGCATGCACACGTATTGGAAGCGAACCGGCGCACGTCACCTGCGCTAGATTCTGGTGCCCTCTGAATTTTAAAAGAATGACTGATACTCACAGATGCCACTGACTGGTCTTTCAGATCCCTATTACCCTGTGTGCTTATGCTTCTGAACTACCCATTACCGATCCCACTTGCTCTTGGATACCTCTTGTCTTTCTCCTGGCTCTGACCTTGGCTCGTCCAATGGATCTGCTTCTGTCTCCTGCCCTATGAATGACCCTGGCTTGCCTGACCACATCTCTGATCTTCTGTCTGCTACCACCAGCTCCTTAGCTATGACCTCTGACTACACCTACCGTTTTACTCTGTCTGCTGTGATCCACTCAAGGTGACTACCTACTGTAGCTTCCTGTATCAGCTGCAGTACTTACTTGCTGTGACCAGCCTGCTGCTTCATTCCTGCTGTGTGCTGCTCAAACCACCACCAGCCTTCCTGGGTCTTGTTGCTACTCTCATCCGGAGCCCACCTGCAAGGAGTTCGCCACGCCAGCATTCCAGAGGTTTCTCATTCCCACCCAGATACAGGTTGGCGTATGATATAGCAGGTGTGCTTCCTGTCACAGATCCATGTACCTGGAGGTAGTGGGACCCATTAGGCAAAAATGCATATTTCCTAATATAAAATAGGGATAACACAAGCAGATTTTGTTTGTACTCACTAGTCTCCAGCTCATCCAAATATTCCTTAACCACCTTGATTCCTTTCTCATGAGGAATTGATGTGTAGAAAGCTTTTATATGCAAATCTAGAAATAAGTTGTCTAGAGGAGATTGTATGTGATCCAACAATTGTGTCATGTGAAGTGTCTCACTCTTATAGGAATGTATGGTTTCAGTATGATATCAGCATAAATGTTTACCTTTTTCTATTAGGCTTCTTCATCCCAAATGATAGGTCTACGAGCATTCTTATGTATTTACGGTAATGCATAAAATACGATTCATACCTTCAAAAATTCAGCTGTATTTTCATCTATAACTTTCTTTTCACCAGTCCTATCTGTATGTGCAAAAATGTCCCCATTTTTGCTCATTTGGCTGATCTGATGAAACAGGCTTATAGCAGTCCCTATTTTTAAGGATCTGATAGGCCATATTTTCATATTGCTACCTCCTTTGTTTGATGAATCACCTAATCTTTTAGCCCCGTACACACGATCAGAATATCGTACAAAAAATACCGTTTTTAAAGCAATCGCACAATAATCTGATCGTTAGTACACAGCTGTCGTCCAAAATTTTCTGAAGGGGCAAACACAAGATTTTTCTCGTACGATACCAGATCATACAATTTTCATTCAATCAGTACATTTTTTGTCCAAAAATACAATACAAATATATTACATCACTTCCGAATTTTTTTTTCTGTCGTACAAGAATGTTCATACTTTAGTAACCTATTCATTTTCGATATGGAGACTAGCATCCAAAAAAAACAAAAAAAAAACCAAACAGACGATCATTCGTCTGATATTCTAATCTAGTGTACCAGGCTTTATTGTTTTATTTTCTAACATCTCATGTCACTCTTTTGACAACATGGCTACTATAGATTATTTATATGTTGGAGGGAATGTTGAAAATGTATTTTTAAGTGTAATCTTTTTTTTAGGGGGGCATTATTGTTGAATTGACCCCCTACTGCTGATGTTTTTTTGTTTCGGAATCTAGGAATACTATCATGCCTTCTTGTGACCTTTTTTTATTTATGTATTTTTTTCCTTTAAAGTGTTCCTTCATGTTCAAGTGTTTAATCATTGAATTATCTTCAACAGGTTCCTGACATGAAAATATCAAGATAAATTACTGTAATAAATAAATAGTAAATAAATGTCTAACATCTAGTGTCATTCTTTTGACAAACATAGCTGCTATAGGTTGTTGTGATAACAGAAGGAATGTTTATGATTTGTGTTTAAATGTGATCTTTTTAGGTCACCCTTTTCGAAGTTCCTTGGTCTATCACTCCGTTCCCCCTGTGTCCTTCTCTTCAAAGCTCCATGAGGTCCTTTAATGCTTTGTATTCTTTCCTGTTATATCCCTATGCTTGTAATAGTAATATACATTTTTTCTTGTTTATGTTTTAAAACTATGTAAATAAGTTCAGATCTTTATTGAACTATTGACTTTGAATGGAATCCAGTGCTGGATTACCAAATAGGCAGAGTAGACACCAGCCTATGGGCCCCACACAGTTTAAGAGCCCAGCGACAACGGATTAAAATAATATTGATTTCATCTTGAAAGAAAATTACAAAGAAGCTTTCTTAAATTGTTTACAAACTATAGAAAAATGAATCTACTCAAAGAAACTAAAATGTTACATTAAAGACTCTATAGAAAAATACTGCATTAATGTAATATACCCAATAATAACTTAAAGTACAGAAACTATAGACATCAGGTTCACATTACAGTTCGTCTTTCAAAAACTCATCATCTTTTAGCTGTCAGTTTGTAAAAAAATTTGGTGCAACCTATGTACGTATAATGTACAGTTGTGATGTCATCTCCATTTATCCGCTGACATGCACGCTACTAAGATCAATGGTATAGAGCTAGAGTGAGTGCAGAAGAAACCTGTGGGGGCACCCCAAGGTTTCGATTGCCTAGGGGCCTCCACAGAGTTTAATCTGGCACTGACCTAATGTCATGCCTTTTGCTATGAACTCTTTTTATTCTGGTTACAAAGATAAATTAATAACTCCTCGATAATTTAGTTTGTTTAGGTCCCTCTGATCACATAATGATCTAAGCTGGCGATCTTTTGTCTCAGTGATCCCAATTTCTGTGACTTTACACATGTTGGTGAATTTCACCACCTAAATAAAACTCATGGTGTGAAAATGGAGTAAAGATGTGAATTAAAACCAGCATTAAATACAGTTCAGTTCCCATTCTCACATTCAGTACATGTGCTATTCGAACACATATTAGTGTGTATATGTTCTTTTTTGCAGTGCTATTATTTTTTATGAAACCCCACTTCTGGTGTTGTTTTGTGTTTTTTCTGCTCTGGAATTTAGTGTTAAATTGTGCATTTTTGTGACCCTTTTTTGCTCTCCTGACTCGAAAGATCCTTCACAGAAGAATACTGTGATAGCATGCTGTCAGAAATTAATTTCTCAGCTTCACTAATCTCACCGATTTTATACTTTGACTTCCTCAAGCCTCTATGTGGGTAATTCTTTTTCTCCCATATATATGCTTTCCTAGTTATTTCCTAATTGAGAAGTTATGCCGCGTACACACGACCGGACTTTCTGGGAAACTAGGTCCGACGTTCTTCCCGCCGGACTTCCGGCGGACTATCGCCGGACTTTCTGAATGGACGGACTTGCCTACACATGACCGGACTTTCCGGCAGACTAGGTCCGCCGGTCTTCCCGACGGACTTTCGCCGGAGTTACAGCGGACTTTCAGAATGAACGGACTTGCCCACACACGGCCAAGTCCATTCATTTTGAACATGACTCGGGTATGACGGGACTAGAAAAGGAAGTCAATCTCGCCGCCTTTATCGGCGAGATTGACACCGTGTGAGCCCCGTCGTGGGGCATACCAGGCCCTTAGGTCTGGTATGGATTTTAAGGGGAACCCCCTACGCCGGAGAAACGGCGTCAGGTCCCCCCCAAAATCCATACCAGACCCCGATCCGAGCACGCAGCCCGGCCGGTCAGGAAAGGGGGTGGGGACCAGCGAGCGCCCCCCCTCCTGAACCGTACCAGGCCGCATGCCCTTAACATGGGGGGTGGGTGCTTTGGGGAAGGGGGGCGCCCTGCGGGCCCCTGTCCAGGCCCCTGCTAGCAAAAGAGTGGCAAAAGAGCAGAGCAGGGGAGCCCGGCAGAAGACCCGGAGAGCATGGAGAAGAACCGGAGAGACCCCCGAAGTTGGAAGAAGACCCCTGAAGCTGGAAGAAGACCCCCAGAGCTGTCTAATAAATTACTTTAAAAACCTGTGCAGTGTGTTTTTTTATTGACACTTTTTCTCTAGGTTAATGGGTAGGGATTAAGATGTACCCCATACTCATTCACATAGGGTGGGGGCCTGGGATCTGGGGGCTCCCGGATTCCAATAAGCCCCCCACCCGCAGACCCCGACAACCAATGGCCAGGGTTGTCGGGAAGAGGCCCTTGTCCTCATCAACATGGGGACAAGGTGCTTTGGGGTGGGGGGGCCGCAGGGTGCCCCCCGCTCCCAAAGCACCCACCCCCCATGTTGAGGGCATGTGGCCTGGTACGGTTCAGGAGGGGGGCGCTCGCTCATCCCCACCCCCTTTCCTGACCGGCCGGGCTGCGTGCTCGGATTGGGGTCTGGTATGGATTTTGGGGGGACCCCACGCCGTTTTTCGGCGTAGGGGGTTCCCCTTAAAATCCATACCAGACCCCGAACTCGCCGCAATAAGAAAATGTGTTTTTCCTATTGCAGCGAGCGCGAGATGCAGTACCCTGCCCTTGCGTCTCATCTGGTCCGTCGGACCAGTATACAGACAAACGGGCTTTCCGTCAGGAACTGAGTCTGGCGGAGTTACAACGTAAAGATTTGAAGCAGGCTTCAAATCTAAAGTACGTCGGATTTCCGACCGCAAAGGGTCCGTCAGAAGTCCGATGCAGGCCACACACGGTCGGATTGTCCGCCGGATTCGGTCCGTCAGCGTCCAACGGCCCAGTCCGGTCGAAAAGTCCGGCCGTGTGTACGCCCCATTAGTTACCAATTCTAACCTGTCGCTTTAAATTTGCTATCCTTTGTTTTCATAATATCCACACAAAAGTGGTATCAAATTTTTACTTTTTTAATTTTTATTTCTCTTATTTGTACATACATATCTATTAATTTAATTTACAATACAGAAATGTCATACATCCTACACTTAATATTTTTCATACAGACATGACACAAAGGTACAGAAACAATATAACAGGGGTACATATTCAGATAACCCTTTACACCTTATTTAATCCAGCCCTAACTACTTATTGGGCCTATTTAACTTCAATTCCTTTCCTTTGTTTTTCCAATTCCTACTCTACTATTATCTCCCTTATCACCCTTACTTTACTTATTGATCTTTTCCCCCATGCACCACTATCCCTTTATAACCCCCCCCCCCCCCCCCCCCTGTCTAGATGTACACTTCCTCACCTCTTCTGATCTTATTCTGTGCCAAATAAAAATCTTTTCATTCCAAATATACATTTGTACTATTGTACAAAAAATAAAGACAGACTTCTCTCCAGTTCTGTGTTTTGTGATCTGGCACTACTTTTATAAGGCGGGTTATACGGGGGTAAAACTTCTTTCATCCTTTCTTCCATTTAGGCCTATTGAGGCGTATTAAACTCTCAGTTATTCTGTATATAAACAAAGTGCAGCACTCTATACATAATACATAAATCATGACAAATGTGAATCATGAATCATAAGTATTGAATTAGCAAATGTGTAAATCAATCTAGAGTACATAAGAAAAAAAAAAGTCCAAAGGGAAAAGCAGAGTCCATAGAGAAATATCCCAGAAGAAAATCCATGCTCAATAGGGAGATCCAAAGACCGCAACCGTGACACCTAAAAATAAGCTCACACTCGAGGCTTATCATAGACCCAGCAACTCCCCTTACTCAGGGAGATCAATGAACGCTTAATTGGACCTTGGATCCACTCGCATTAGCTCAGGTGTCCTCTCGGATGGTCACAGATGGTAGGTTCCGGATGCGATAGGCAAACAACCCAGGAAGCTGCGTCTGCAAACCTCACTTGTGCTTGATGAACGGGGTATATGTAAAATATAAACTCCACAGTGCAATACTGTACAGCTTGTAATATTTATTAAAAAACCTAGGGCACTTACATTAAAATATCACTCATTCAGTTATTCTGTGTTCCACACCGTGAGGTGATACATCATATTTTTATTGCAATTATGAAAATTATTTTTCTATTTTGTTTAAGTACCGTATTTGTCGGCGTATAACATGCACAGGCTTATAACAAGCAACCCAATTTTAGGAGGGAAGTTTAAGGAACAAAAACTTACATTTTAAATAGAACTTTGAAGCAAAATTAGGGCCACAGCTCATCAATGCACCCTGCTCAGTGTCGATCTGCAGCCTCAAAATTGTCCATCAATGTACCCTGCTCAGTGCCCATCTGCAGCCATTAAATTGCCCGAACAGTGCACCCTGTTCAGTGCCCATCTGCAGCCATTAAATTGCCCAACAATGCAGCCTGTTCAGTGCCCATCTGCAGCCATTTAATTGCCCAACAATGCAGCCTGTTCAGTGCCCATTTGCAGCCATTTAATTGCCCATCAATGCAGCCTGTTCAGTGCCCATCTGCAGCCTATAAATTGACCAACAAATGATCAACAATGCAGCCTGTTCATTGCCTATCTGCAGCCTATAAATTGACCAACAATGCATCCTGTTCAGTGCCCATCTGCAGCCTCACCTTTCCCATCATTGCAGCCTCGCCAGTGTTCGATTATCCCTGCTGTCTCAGAGGGAAGAGGAGGAGCGAGCGCCGCTGAATTACACAGAGCTGCAATCTCCTGTGTACCCGGTGCTCCGTCACTCACAGCCACGCCTCCTGGCCCTGCTCATATGATAGACAGAACAGTGGCCCAATGCGGAGGAGGCGTGTCTTGAGTGACGGAGCGCCAGGTACACAGGAGATTGCGGCTCTATATAATTCAGTGACACTCGCTCCTCTTTCCTCAGAGACAGCAGGGATTGGTGTATAACACACACCCACAGTTTTCCCCTGATTTTAAGTGGAAAAAAGTGCATGTTATACGCCGATAAATACGGTAGTTGCCGACCAGCTGCTGACCTTATACGGAGGGCAAGTTGGCTCCCTTGCATGAATCGCCATAGCTGTACGGCGGCCACTTTAAGGGCTATAGGGGGCGTGACTCTGAAGCCGATGTGCGTGGCCAGCAGCCGCAATGTCCACCGGCAACCCGTGATTGCTCCTCAGGGAGCCAGAACAGGGATCTGCATTCTGACAGGGGAGTAGAGAGAGATCTGCTGTTCCTAGTGACAGGAACAGCAACCTCTCTCCTCTTCTAGTCAGTACACTGCCTCCCTAGGACACACTTAACCCCATGATCGTCCCCTAGTGTTAACCCCTTCCCTTCCAGTGATATTTATACAGTAATCAGTGGCTATTTATAGCTCTGATCGCTGTATAAATGTCAATGGTCCCAAAAAAGTGTCAAAAGTGTCCGATCTGTCCGCCGCAATGTTGCAGTCCCGCTAAAAATTGCTGATCACCGCCATTACTAGTAAAAAAAAAATTATAATAAAAATTCCATAAATCTATCCCCTATTTTTTAGACGCTATAACTTTTGCACAAACCAATCAATATACACTTATTGTGATTTTTTTACCAAGAATATGTAGATACATGTAGAATACATATTGGCCTAAACTGACGAAGAAATGTTTTTGCTAATTCTTTTTAGATAGCAAAAAGTAAAAATTTTTTTTTTTTTCAAAATTGTTGTGTTTCTTTTTTTGTTTATAGTGCAAAAAATAAAAATCGCAGAGGTGATCAAATACCACCAAAAGAAAGCTCTATTTGTGGGGGAAAAAAGGACGTCAATTTTGTTTGGGTACAGCATTGCATGACCACGCAATTGTCAGTTAAAGCGATGCAGTGCCCTAGCAAAAAATGGCCTGGTCATTAAAATCTTCCGGTCCTGGTTAAACAAGTTATTCTCATATTTAGAAAGATCTGTATACGCAGTACTTGTGGACAAAAATAATTTTTAATATATTTCCAACATGAGACATGGATTCATATAATTTTCTCTTTGAAAAAAAGATCTTTCATTTCACGTACCTTGCTCCTCTTATCTCTATCTTAGATTTGCTCTCGTTGGACCTTAAAATCATAAATTCCCAATCCAACATTTTAATTTAAAAATATATAAATAAATAAATAAATAAAAGAACTTCTGTAAGTTTGCCTGAAAATCTGTCAGATTAACAAATAACCAACCTTAATAGTACATCTGGTTGAAAACTTTGGGTACCAAGCAGTGCTGTATTTTGGCCTAGGCCAACAAGGCCCAGGCCTAGGGTGGCACTTTGTGGGGGGTGGCGGCCGCGCCCCCCCCCCCGCACGAAAAAAGCCCCCCCTCTGCCTCCCGAGTCAGTCCATTGCTTTGCTGGCCGAGCGTCTCTCACATGGAGCACACACAGCGTGTGCTCACAGTCCCCCCTCCCCTTCCCCTCTGCATAGACAGGAGAGAGAACTTGTCAGCGTCTCCTCTCCTCCTGTGTTGTGATTCCAGGATCAGATTGTGTCTTCAGTGGGCAGACTCAGCTACAGTCTGTATATCCTGGAGGGTGAGAATAAAATCCGATCCTCTTCACTGTCTCTCCTTAAACCTCACACAGGGCTTATCTCTGCTTTGACTTTGTTTCTCTTATCATCTCCCTGTTATCTGAAATACGGACTCTGATAATTAACCCTTTGTGACACATGTACACTGCTGCTTACATATATGGTTAACTCTTTACAGCTCAATATCTGCAGGCTGGTGATTCTGGAATCAATGGCATTTAACACCTTAGTGTCTGCTTGCATATGTGGTTAACCTTTCATAGCTCCTTGTATCTCTAAGCCCCGGTTCACATTGATGCTACTTTGAAATCACACTATTTCACTTGAAGTAGCACGATTTCAAAGTAGCAAGGTTAGCGTGATTTCAGGTGCTACTTGATAGACATTTGTGTGTCTTCATTCACAGAGGTCTATTGAAGTCGCACCTGAAATCGGCAAAAGTAGTACAGAAACTACTTTTGCAAAACGGTGCGACGCTGCAAAATCAGTGTCGCAACGATTGGAACAGTGCCATTGCCTCCAATAGCCTGCGACTTGTCATGCGATTTGATCTCTTAAATCGCATGACAAATTGCTCCAATGTGAACCTAGGCTTAGGCTCAGTTCACACTGGCTTTGATGGGCACTGACCAGGCTGCACTGATGGGCACTGATGAGGCTGCTTTGATGGGCACTGATGAGGCTGCATTGATGGGCACTGATGAGGCTGCACTGATGAGCTCTAATGATACAGCTTTGATGGGCACTAATGAGACAGCTTTGATGGGCACTGATGATACAGCTTTGATGGGCACTGATGAGGCAGCTTTGATGGGCACTGATGAGGCAGCTTTAATGGGCACTGATGAGGCTGCTTTGATGGGCACTGATGAGGCTGCATTGCTGGGCACTGATCAGGCAGCTTTGATGGGCACTGATGAGGCAGCTTTGATGGGCTCTGATGAGGCAGCTTTGATGGGCACCGATGAGGCTGCATTGCTGGGCACTGATGAGGCTGCATTGCTGGGCACTGATGAGGCTGCATTGATGGGCACTGACGAGGCTGCTTTGATGGGCACTGACGAGGCTGCTTTGATGGGCACCGATGAGGCTGCTTTAATGGGCACCGATGAGGCTGCTTTGATGGGCACTGATGAGGCTGCACTTGGTACCCACTTCTAACCACTTCAATACTGGGCACTTTCACCCCCCTCCTTCCCAGACCAATTTTTAGCTTTCAGCGCTGTCACATTTTGAATGACAATTGCGCAGTCATGCAACACTGTACTCAAATTACATTTTTATGTTTTTTTCACACAAATAGAGCTTTTCTTTGGTGGTATTTAATCACAGCTGTGATTTTTTTTTTTTTTACGCTACAAATAAAAAAAGACTGAACATTTTTTTTTTAAAAAGCATTTTTCTTAGTTTCTGTTATAAAATTTTGCAAATACGTATTTTCTTTTGATAAATTTTGACCAAAAATGATGCTGCTACATTTCTTTGGTAAAAATAACCCAAATCAGTGTTTATTTGGTGTTGTCAGTGATGGGGGACAGACAGATGTTTTATGAGGACACAGACATGTGTATGGGGACAGGGGTGCTTGGTGTACTGTTTGTAGGGTGATCTGTAACAGCTCTCTGTGTAAAATCATTCTCGCACAGAGAGCTGTCACAGATCTGCAGTCCCCCCCCCTGCACTGAGCTTGGCAAGGAGAACTGTCACAGAGACATGCATCTGTTTACATTGTGACGGCTGTGATTGGACACAGCCGTCACGTGATCGGGAGGGCCGATCACAGCGCCCATATCCCGATCTCTGCTCAGCTGGATTCTGTGATCATAATGATCACAGGACCAAGCCGCAGCGCGCCTTGTGGCCATGCTGTGAGCACTCGCTCTGAGGAACGTTCCTGAATGTCCACTCAGGACAAGGAAATGACCACCTGGCCGTTTATGTGCAGTGGGCGGGTGGGAGGTGGTTAATGTACAGAGAGAAAGAGGTGGAGCTCTAAAAAGAAAATGTGGGGCCTAAAGAGGAAAGGGTGTGGTTTACAGATGACAGGGTGGGTCTTAAACAGGAAGGAGCTTGGCATTGACAGGAAAGGGTGGGTCATATTTAAATTAGGGGGTGCACAAGTTTAGTCAGGCCTAGGGCAGCACAAAACCTAAATACACCTCTGGTACCAAGTACTAGAGACCTCTGCTAGTGATTAGATTAAGGTACTATATCTATAGATTAGTTAAAGCGGAGCTCCACCCTGAAAAACATTTTTGCATATCCATAGTCCTTTACTAGTAGTAAGAAACATTTGAGGGGAAAAAAATGTTTTACTTACCCGAATTCCCGACAGGAAATGACGCAATTTAAGGAGGATCACATCTATGTTGCCATAACAATGGGACGGGACTTCCTCCATTGCCTTCCGTTGTCTGTGGCCGGAACTCCGCTTTAAACAAATATATCCTTTGTGTCAGGTGTTTATAGTGACCTAAATAATAAAAGTCTCCACGTTTTAAATCCCATGTACGGAAAAATTTATATATAACCACAAATATATACACATTCAAACAGACGTGTAACTGCACAACATTAGCTTTACTTCTCACAAAGCACAGCATTGAAAACACTTAAAATATAACACACTTGCATTAACAACCACAAAATCTTAGTAAATCGCAGTTTAATTATCTTTATGCCCTGTTGAACACAGTAAAGCGCCCTGTTCCTAAATTATGAATAATTTCCAAGCTTGTATTATTAAAGCTAAACTCCATCAATTCAACACTTTGTAGAATGTGCAGGATTACCATAGGTTAAGTGCATGCCACCTTGTGCACTTATCTCTTTCATTAACAATCTACATTTTTACTGAGCACTGGGAGCATAGCTATTGCCATACTTCTAGACCTCCAATGCTGGACATTCTGGTCTCAGCTTCTGCAGTTGCAGAGTCCTATATAGCCACTCTGCCCACCCTCAATCCCCTCCTAGCCGATGACAGAGTACTTTTTATTATGTTACCCCATTCACAAGATACACAAATCCTTATGTGAATTGACAGCAGAAGGGGGGGGGCAGAGTAGCTGTTGTATGAGAAAACAGCATCTCTTCTGTAGGAGCACTGTATTGTGATAGCTGTACTCATGGTGCTCAGTAAAACTGTCAGTTGTAATTAAAAGAAATAAGTGGAGGGGGGGCATGTTTTGATGTATATTGATCCCTTACATTTTCTTTTGTGAGTATATCTGCTTATTAAAAGTGACATTTTTTCCCCTGCCTCTTGGAGATCCTTAGGTTATGAGACACTTAAAGAGGTCCCTGAGACTATTTTAAATAATGATGCCTTTAAATGGATACAACTTAAACATCTATTGCTACCAGTTAAAGACAAGGGGGGTTATTTACTAAAGGAAAATCCTCTTTGCATTGGAAGTGCACTTGGAAGTAAAGTTGCTGTAGATCCAAGGGGGACATGCAAGGAAAATAAAAAACAGCATCTTAGCTTGCACATGATTGGATGATAAAATCAGCAGGGCTTCCACTCATTTCAGATGTACCCCTTAGATTTAGAGCGACTGCACTTCCAAGTGCACTTGCAGTACAACGTGGATTTGCCTTTCGTAAGTAACCCCCAAGGTGATCTACCTAGACTGTAAGGTGTGGGAGTATTATCATAACCCCCTACCTCTTAAAGGTGGGATCTCATGGTTTTATTCCCACCTACAAACCTGTTCACAAATTAAGAAACGCTTCTACCAAACTAAATGGGAGACAGATTTAGGTCTAACCTTCACTGACAAGAACAGGGGTGCAGTGTTCAGATCTCTATACATGGCCTCCTGCTGTAATTCACACTGGGAGACCACTTTAAAAATAGCACATAGGTGGGGAAGGAGACAGATAAGTGGAAGTTTCACTTTTGAGTGGAACTCTGCTTTAAGGACGCATTGGCTGGCTTCCTGGCCTGCTCCTTAACAACCAGCTATTCTTCACACAGAACTCGAAACGGTCGATTGTTCCAAAAAAATTGGAATTAGTTTGAAAATTAATAAATCAGACCTAATTTAACAAAACGAAACAAAACACAACTAATTCCGAAACGAATCAATGAAACAAACTTAATAACATAACAAATCTATCTGAAACTAAACAAAACACATCTTCCATTCTGCACATGTCTACCCAGCACAGAGACCAGGGGCTCTCGCCGTGAGCCCTGGCCCCAACACTAATGATCGGGACTCGAGATTCCAGGTCACCTGATCACTGTGATAGCCTCTGATTGGCTATCACAGTGTTCAGTCACTGTGAAGCCTTCTCCCGTGTTTTATTTCTCTGTGAATGGAGGAGAGGGATACATATTATCTCTCTCTCTCTCTCCTTGCAAAGAAAACGTACACATACTCTATGTGGTATTGCTGGTATCGCCAGGAACAGGAGAATTTAATTTGGGTTGTTCTATGGTGGAAGGTTATGGTAGTACAAAGAAATATACAGCTAAATTAAAAAATATATATCTTTATTACTATTTTGGGCCAGTTTTCCCTCGATAATAACAAAAAGCAGGAGAAATCCATTACCATTTACCACCAAATGAAAGCCCTGAAAAAAACAAGCTATAATTCACCTGGATGCACAAAGTAGTTGTGATGCTATGTACGGTTTTACTAACACATGTCAAAGTTGCAAAATTTTGCTCAGGCTTTTAAATTTGTTTTATCATTAAACGCATAGGGGTTAAACTTGGGATTTGCCAGCATGAAATTATTTCTACATGGAATATTTGTGTTACATATGGTGTATCATACTATCCATGTTGTTAAATGATACTTTCTCCATCTTGGTCATTTATGACCAAAATCAGGGGGGTAATTTGAATACTGTGGTTGCATGGTGGATCTGTCAGTAGGGATGAGCTTCGTGTTCGAGTCGAACCCATGTTCGACTCGAACATCGGCTGTTCGACCGTCCGTCGAATTGCGAACGTTATGGGCCGTTCGCGCCAAATTCGTGTGGCGCGTCACGGCCCATAATTCACTGCGGCATCGCAGTGCATTGCTGGCTGATGATTGGCCAAGCATGCACTATGACCCGCATGCTTGGCCAATCACAGCGCCGTCAGTAGAGAGAGCTGTAATTGGCCAAAGCCAGGGTGGCTTTGGCCAATTATGGCTCAGGGGATTTAGTACACGCCCCACACTATATAAGGCCGCCTGCACGGCGGCCCTGTGTAGTGTGTTCCGGTGTGCTGATAGAGAGAGAGACAGACAGTGTCATTTGATTTGAGTTAGCTAGATTAGGCTAGATCTGTTCCTGCTATTTACATTTAGTGCAGTGCGTCCTGCTCACAGTGTTCAGCTAGATCCGTTCCTGCTATTTACATTTAGTGCAGTCAGTGCGTCCTGCTCACAGTGTTCAGCTAGATCTGTTCCTGCTATTTACATTTAGTGCAGTCAGTGCGTCCTGCTCACAGTGTTCAGCTAGATCTGTTCCTGCTATTTACATTTAGTGCAGTGCGTCCTGCTCACAGTGTTCAGCTAGATCCGTTCCTGCTATTTACATTTAGTGCAGTGCGTCCTGCTCACAGTGTTCAGCTAGATCCGTTCCTGCTATTTACATTTAGTGCAGTGCGTCCTGCTCACAGTGTTCAGCTAGATCCGTTCCTGCTATTTACATTTAGTGCAGTGCGTCCTGCTCACAGTGTTCAGCTAGATCTGTTCCTGCTATTTACATTTAGTGCAGTGCGTCCTGCTCACAGTGTTCAGCTAGATCTGTTCCTGCTATTTACATTTAGTGCAGTCAGTGCGTCCTGCTCACAGTGTTCAGCTAGATCCGTTCCTGCTATTTACATTTAGTGCAGTGCGTCCTGCTCACAGTGTTCAGCTAGATCTGTTCCTGCTATTTACATTTAGTGCAGTGCGTCCTGCTCACAGTGTTCAGCTAGATCTGTTCCTGCTATTTACATTTAGTGCAGTCAGTGCGTCCTGCTCACAGTGTTCAGCTAGATCCGTTCCTGCTATTTACATTTAGTGCAGTCAGTGCGTCCTGCTCACAGTGTTCAGCTAGATCCGTTCCTGCTATTTACATTTAGTGCAGTGCGTCCTGCTCACAGTGTTCAGCTAGATCCGTTCCTGCTATTTACATTTAGTGCAGTGCGTCCTGCTCACAGTGTTCAGCTAGATCTGTTCCTGCTATTTACATTTAGTGCAGTGCGTCCTGCTCACAGTGTTCAGCTAGATCTGTTCCTGCTATTTACATTTAGTGCAGTGCGTCCTGCTCACAGTGTTCAGCTAGATCTGTTCCTGCTATTTACATTTAGTGCAGTCAGTGCGTCCTGCTCACAGTGTTCAGTTAGATCCGTTCCTGCTATTTACATTTAGTGCAGTCAGTGCGTCCTGCTCACAGTGTTCAGCTAGATCCGTTCCTGCTATTTACATTTAGTGCAGTCAGTGCGTCCTGCTCACAGTGTTCAGCTAGATCCGTTCCTGCTATTTACATTTAGTGCAGTCAGTGCGTCCTGCTCACAGTGTTCAGCTAGATCTGTTCCTGCTATTTACATTTAGTGCAGTCAGTGCGTCCTGCTCACAGTGTTCAGCTAGATCTGTTCCTGCTATTTACATTTAGTGCAGTGCGTCCTGCTCACAGTGTTCAGCTAGATCCGTTCCTGCTATTTACATTTAGTGCAGTGCGTCCTGCTCACAGTGTTCAGCTAGATCCGTTCCTGCTATTTACATTTAGTGCAGTGCGTCCTGCTCACAGTGTTCAGCTAGATCCGTTCCTGCTATTTACATTTAGTGCAGTGCGTCCTGCTCACAGTGTTCAGCTAGATCTGTTCCTGCTATTTACATTTAGTGCAGTGCGTCCTGCTCACAGTGTTCAGCTAGATCTGTTCCTGCTATTTACATTTAGTGCAGTCAGTGCGTCCTGCTCACAGTGTTCAGCTAGATCCGTTCCTGCTATTTACATTTAGTGCAGTGCGTCCTGCTCACAGTGTTCAGCTAGATCTGTTCCTGCTATTTACATTTAGTGCAGTGCGTCTTGCTCACAGTGTTCAGCTAGATCTGTTCCTGCTATTTACATTTAGTGCAGTCAGTGCGTCCTGCTCACAGTGTTCAGCTAGATCCGTTCCTGCTATTTACATTTAGTGCAGTCAGTGCGTCCTGCTCACAGTGTTCAGCTAGATCCGTTCCTGCTATTTACATTTAGTGCAGTGCGTCCTGCTCACAGTGTTCAGCTAGATCTGTTCCTGCTATTTACATTTAGTGCAGTGCGTCCTGCTCACAGTGTTCAGCTAGATCTGTTCCTGCTATTTACATTTAGTGCAGTGCGTCCTGCTCACAGTGTTCAGCTAGATCTGTTCCTGCTATTTACATTTAGTGCAGTCAGTGTGTCCTGCTCACAGTGTTCAGCTAGATCCGTTCCTGCTATTTACATTTAGTGCAGTGCGTCCTGCTCACAGTGTTCAGCTAGATCTGTTCCTGCTATTTACATTTAGTGCAGTGCGTCCTGCTCACAGTGTTCAGCTAGATCTGTTCCTGCTATTTACATTTAGTGCAGTCAGTGCGTCCTGCTCACAGTGTTCAGCTAGATCCGTTCCTGCTATTTACATTTAGTGCAGTCAGTGCGTCCTGCTCACAGTGTTCAGCTAGATCCGTTCCTGCTATTTACATTTAGTGCAGTGCGTCCTGCTCACAGTGTTCAGCTAGATCTGTTCATGCTATTTACATTTAGTGCAGTGTGTCCTGCTCACAGTGTTCAGCTAGATCTGTTCCTGCTATTTACATTTAGTGCAGTGCGTCCTGCTCACAGTGTTCAGCTAGATCTGTTCCTGCTATTTACATTTAGTGCAGTGCGTCCTGCTCACAGTGTTCAGCTAGATCTGTTCCTGCTATTTACATTTAGTGCAGTCAGTGCGTCCTGCTCACAGTGTTCAGCTAGATCCGTTCCTGCTATTTACATTTAGTGCAGTCAGTGCGTCCTGCTCACAGTGTTCAGCTATATCCGTTCCTGCTATTTACATTTAGTGCAGTGCGTCCTGCTCACAGTGTTCAGCTAGATCTGTTCCTGCTATTTACATTTAGTGCAGTCAGTGCGTCCTGCTCACAGTGTTCAGCTAGATCCGTTCCTGCTATTTACATTTAGTGCAGTGCGTCCTGCTCACAGTGTTCAGCTAGATCTGTTCCTGCTATTTACATTTAGTGCAGTGCGTCCTGCTCACAGTGTTCAGCTAGATCTGTTCCTGCTATTTACATTTAGTGCAGTCAGTGCGTCCTGCTCACAGTGTTCAGCTAGATCCGTTCCTGCTATTTACATTTAGTGCAGTGCGTCCTGCTCACAGTGTTCAGCTAGATCTGTTCCTGCTATTTACATTTAGTGCAGTGTGTCCTGCTCACAGTGTTCAGCTAGATCTGTTCCTGCTATTTACATTTAGTGCAGTGCGTCCTGCTCACAGTGTTCAGCTAGATCTGTTCCTGCTATTTACATTTAGTGCAGTCAGTGCGTCCTGCTCACAGTGTTCAGCTAGATCCGTTCCTGCTATTTACATTTAGTGCAGTGCGTCCTGCTCACAGTGTTCAGCTAGATCTGTTCCTGCTATTTACATTTAGTGCAGTGCGTCCTGCTCACAGTGTTCAGCTAGATCCGTTCCTGCTATTTACATTTAGTGCAGTCAGTGCGTCCTGCTCACAGTGTTCAGCTAGATCCGTTCCTGCTATTTACATTTAGTGCAGTGCGTCCTGCTCACAGTGTTCAGCTAGATCCGTTCCTGTTATCTTCCTACTGACAGGCAGGCTTGTCTGGTTACAGTATATAAAGCTACCTGAAGAAAATTACAGGTGTTCTATCCCAGCTTAGTGCAGCTACAGGCCATTAGTATGTCTGGAAGGCCAAGAAGGAGAGGCAGACAGTCACAAGCCAATAAGAGAGGGCAAACAGGCTCTGTGTCTAGTGCTGGTCGTGGAGACGGTGTATCCTCATCAGCCCGTGGCCATGGGACACGCTTGGCCTTTTTTTCGGCAGCTGGCCGTGTTGAGCCGCAACATGCAGAAAACTTGGTCGAGTGGATGACCAAGCCGTCCTCATCCTCCTCATCCTCTCTCACCCATGCCCAGGGTGCTTTGTCTGGCAAAGCAGCGGCCTCTTCCCTCAGCTCAATGTCATCAGTGACTCCTTCCCTAGCTCCACCATGTCCTCATGAGGATTCCCTCGAACTGTTTGACCACAGTGTTGGGTACATGCTCCAGGAGGATGCCCAGCGTTTGGAAGGCTCTGATGATGATACTGAGCTCGATGAAGGCAGTAACATGAGCACGGACAGAGGGGGTGCCCAAGAAGGACAGCAATCTGGCAGTCATGCTCCCCCTGCTGCAGCATACTGCCAGGTTTGCTCCAGTGATGAGGAGGGAGGGGATGATGAGGTCACTGACTCAACGTGGGTGCCTGATAGGAGAGAGGAGGAGGAGGAGGAGGAGGAGGCGGCACATCACCAACGAGGCAGGATGCCCTCCAGGGGCCAGCCTAAGGGCAGCACATTGACTGCATCACACCCCAAAGCTCCACATGTGCAGGGCGCTGCAGTCTCTGCACGTTATTCAAAAAGTTCTTTGGTGTGGGCCTTTTTTGAGACGAGTGCATCAGATCGCACCGCTGCTATTTGCAACATATGTCTCAAGCGTATCTCGCGTGGCCAAAACATCTCCCACTTGGGTACCACATGCTTGACCAGACATATGTTGACCTGCCATGCAGTTCGTTGGCAAGCATATCTAAAAGACCCACACCAAAGAACAAAGAGGATCTCTCCTTGCTCCTCATCAGCTGAGATTTCCAACCCCACTAGACCTTCAGTCCTCTCTGAGACCTGCAGTGAGAGGAATGAAGGTGTAGAATTAGGTGTGTCACAGCCAAGTACTTGTGGGCAATCTGCTTTTGGTACACCGACGCCAGATTGTACCAGGCAAATTTCCCTGCCCCAGCTGCTGCACCGCCGAAAGAAGTTTGCTCCCAGCCATCCACATGCCCAGCGGTTGAATGCTAGCTTGGCAAAATTGCTAGCACTTCAACTGCTGCCTTTTCAGTTGGTAGACTCTGCCCCCTTCCGTGAGTTTGTGGAATGTGCGGTTCCTCAGTGGCAGGTACCCAAACGCCACTTTTTCTCACGGAAGGCGATTCCAGCTCTCTACCGGCATGTGGAAGGCAATGTCCATGCCTCGCTGGACAGGGCGGTCAGCGGTAAGGTGCATATTACCGCTGACTCATGGTCCAGCAGGCATGGACAGGGACGTTACTTAAGTTTCACGGCGCATTGGGTGACTCTGCTGGCAGCTGGGAAGGATGCAGGACAAGGTGCAGTAGTGTTGGAGGTTGTTCCGCCACCACGCCTCCAAAATGCTGATTGTGACACACCTCTCTCCTCCACCCCCTCCTCTTCTTCTTCCTCCATGGCCTCTTCCTCGGAACCAGCGGTGCTCCGTAGGCGTTCAAGGGGCTACGCAAGTACGCAGGCCAAAAGATGCCATGCGGTGCTTGAGCTGGTGTGCTTGGGGGACAGGAGCCACACTGGGGCAGAGGTTCTGTCAGCTCTGCAGGGGCAGGTTCAGAGGTGGTTGACGCCACGCCAACTTAAGGCAGGAATGGTGGTTTGCGACAATGGCACCAACCTCCTCTCTGCCCTCCGACAGGGACAACTGACCCATGTGCCCTGTTTGGCTCACGTCCTTAACTTGGTGGTGCAGCGGTTCTTGGGCAGGTACCCGGGCTTACAGGATGTCCTGAGGCAGGCCAGGAAAGTCTGTGTGCATTTCCGCCGGTCATATAATGCCAGTGCTCGGCTGACGGACCTCCAAAAGGAGTTTAACCTGCCCAAGAACCGCCTAATCTGTGACATGCCCACCAGGTGGAACTCGACATTGGCCATGCTGCAGCGGCTGCACACGCAGCAGAGGGCCATCAATGAGTACCTGTGCGACTATGGCACCAGGACAGGGTCAGGGGACCTTGGTTTTTTTTCCCCACGCCAGTGGGCCATGATCAGCTGCTTCAAGGAGAGACACAGGGGATTGGTTCCTGTAATACCAGACCGCCCTTCCTGTGCACCACCCCTGTGTGCCCCCTCCCACAGTGCTGCCAGCTTCCCACCTCTCCTCTTCTGAAGGCTGCTGCAGGCATACAGGATGGAGATCTTTTCAGCTTGGAGATTGGGGAAAGGGCTGGTAAATATGTCATATTTGCCAGCCCCTTCCTTTTGTTCATGAGTGATTGATAGCGATTGCTCACTGTGTTTATTTATAACCAAAGCATAGTAAATTGTGTTTCCTACACTTGAGTTTATCAATGAACAGAAGCCTCTTTATTCATCCATTCACTGTCCAGTGCAGCTTAGGTTATAGACAAGGGGATTGAGGAAACTACTTTATCTCCTCAGTCCCTTTCTCTGTCTCAAAAGCGAAACATCGGGGGATTGTTTTAACCCCTGAAATTTCACCAAAGCCCCCCCACAACAGTGTTGTGAAAAAAAAAAAATATATTATACAAAAACTGTAACTAATAATTTAAAAAAATTTAAATGTAAAATAATAAAAATGTGTAAAAAAATCATTAAAATAATTGTAATGTTATAATTAAAATATTTGTAAAACTAGACATTTTATTTATAACAGATTTTTATAGTTTTGGACAAATGAGTGAGTGGCTATAAGCCGTGTCAGTTTTTGTCTTTGTCTTCTTGGCAAAATTTCCTTTAACTTTTTGTCTACAGGCAGATAGAAGTAAAAGGAGTTCAAAGTGAGGGAAAGACCCTCTTATGCCCTGTACACATGGGCGGACTTTCCGGCAACAAAGGTCCGACAGTCTTTCCGACGGACTTTCGACTGACTTTTGACAGACTTCCGACTGACTTTTGAACGAACAGACTTGCCTACACACGATCACACCAAAGTCCGACGGATTCGAACGTGATGACGTACGACCGGACTAAAATAAGGAAGTTGATAGCCAGTAGCCAATAGCTGCCCTAGCATCGGTTTTGCTCCGTCGGACTAGCATACAGAGGAGCGGATTTTTCGACCAGACTCGAGTCATTCGGTCAAATTTGAAACATGTTCCAAATATAAAGTCCGTCAGATTTTCACACGAAAAAGTCTGCTGCAGGTCCGATGGAGCCCACACACGGTCGGATTGTCCGAAGGATTCGGTCCGTCAGACCAGTCCTGTTGAAAAGCCTGCTTGTGTGTACGCGGCATTAGACAGCTGTTACCTGAACATGTGTCTATCAGATGATTCATCCTCCTATTTTTGTTGTTTTAAAATGCTTGGATTTCCCATCACTTTCTGTAGGGTCTCATTAGTGACTCTAAATATTCCCAGCATGGGCCAAAGACAGCAATAAAACATACCAAGATCTAAATTATTGCACATTCTAGACACAACTAAAAAATCATTTAGCTCTACATACACTTTAAAATGTATTTCCTACATTTAAAATACATTGGGGTTGATTTACTAAAGCTGGAGAGTGTAAAATCTGCTGCAGCTGTGTATGGTAGCCAATCAGCTTCTAACTTCAGCCTATTCAATTAAGCTTTGACAAAAAAAAACTGGAAGCTGATTGGTTTCTATGCAGAGCTGCACCAGATGTTGCATGCCTCAGTCTTAGTAAATCAAACCATCCCATTGGTTCTTCCTATTTTTTAGAAATATGTTCTATATGATTCAATATCAGATCAGCAGACTCAATTTGTAAGCAGAAACTTAAGCAGAAACTTTGTGTTTTTTTATCCAGTAAGAAACTTCATGTTTTTTTATCTGCATGACAACAAAATAAGAATCTTGAATTTGAAGCAAATGTACCTTACCTATATATCCTGTATGGAAAACTTAAAAATACATTAAGTTTCATCTTACTGCACTGTACCACCCAGGTTGCATATTTTAATGATCATGTTCTTATTCTGAAGAGGACTTTTTCATGCAGATACCTAACTGGCAATTGTCATCTTCATATATTCATAGAACTGCGCTTTTAGGGTCAATGTGTCCCTCCTGGTGATATACTACTCTCTGAATCCAGAGTACTTCATTCCCTAGCTATATGTTTGCTTATTCATAAAAGCCGTTAAAAAAGCACATGTTGTGGCAGAGTTTAGTAACCATAGCAACCAATAACATTTCTGTTAACTGGAATCAGAGCATAGATTGTGATTGGTAGCTGTGAACTTTGCAAATTGCTCAGTTAAAAAGATTGTATAGTATTTTCCATATAATGTATTTCTTTATTATGTTTAGAACTTAAACATGAATTCCAGGAATGGATATTTTTACATAATTATGTTGGTCCATCTTGGACCAATGTGACTATGCATATACCATATCAGTGGAATCCTTGTGGAAGCTGAAAATCACTGTAGTAGGCAGCACTGCTACAGTGATCTCCACTAGCATCCGGGTGGCTGTCCTGCTGTTTACTGAACACAGGAGGTTGCTTGCCTGGCACAGGCACCATTCAGAGAGTAGGGATGGGTAAACAGTTTGACCCGAGCATAAGTTTGGGCCAAACTTTCGTTGTTCGGTCGTTCGTCGAATAGCGGAATAAACGGGCTATTCAACCGTTTGTTCAGCCCTCCGAACTGACCACAGTGCATTGCGGCGCTGAACAATGCATTGAAAGCTATGATTGGCTGAAGCAGTGAATGCTTCAGCCAATAAGGGCACAGAGCACTGTCAGAGTCATGACTGGACACTGTCATCATGACTTTATCCAATCATGGCTCATTCCCACCCCACAGTATGAAAGTATTCTTTCAATGGCAGCCATTCTCAGTGTGATTTTGTTGTGGAGAGAGAACGAACAGGGCTCTGTTCAGTGCTATTAGTTAGTTAGTGTGCTGTACTGTGCTATTTTGCTTCAATTGTCAGTGTAGAATATTAGTTCAGTGTCAGTCTAGGGATAGTGTGAGTGTAGTGAGGAGGACCATCATTCAGCTTTGCATAGTGTTCAGCCAGAGTAGGGACAGCTCAGATAGTTTCAGTGTAGTGTAGTGAGACCAGTGGCGTAGCGTGGGTTGTCAGCACCCGGGGCAAGGCAGGTAATTTGCGCCCCCTAAAGTGTAGGCTTTTAGCACTCCCTGAGTCCCTTCCTACAATAGTACTGACCAGCCTGATTCCTAAACTGACCACTGCACTAACCTACCCGATTCCAACACTGACTTACCTGACCAGTACACTAACCTACCTGCTTCCTATACTGGCCACTACATTGACCTACCTGTCCACTCCCCTGACCACTACACTACCTAATTCCTACACTGTCCACTACACTGTCCATTACACTACACTGACCTACCTGACCACTACACTACTCTGTCTACTACACTGTCCATTACACTACACTTTCTACTGGACTACACTGACCACTGCTCTGTCCACTACACTACACTGACCACTGCTCTGTCCACTACACTACACTGACCACTGCTCTGTCCACTACACTACACTACACTGACCACTGCTCTGCCCACTACACTACACTGTCCACTACACTACACTATCCGCTACACTGACCACTACACTACACTGACCAATGATCTGTCCACTACACTCCACTGATCACTACACTGTCCATTACACTAACCACTGCTCTGTCCACTACACTGACCACTACACTGACCATTGCTCTGTCCACTACACTGACCACTGCTCTGTCCACTACACTGACCACTACACTACACTGTCCACTACACTACACTGACCAGTGCTCTGTCCACTACACTCCACTGATCACTACACTATCCACTAGACTACACTGACCACTGCTCTGTCCACTACACTGACCACTGCTCTGTCCACTACACTGACCACTACACTACACTGACCACTACACTGTCCACTACACTACACTGATAACTACACTACACTGACCACTACACTGACCACTACAATACACTGACCACTACACTGTCCACTTCACTGACCACTACACTACACTGACCACTACACTGTCCACTACACTGACCACTACACTGACCACTACACTACTTGTCTAATCTCTCTTTTCTCTGGCTGGCTGCTCCCTCTCCCCAGACCGTATCCACACCCCCTGGGGCCAGCAACACTACCCGACTCTTATGACCTCAGCTGCAGCTTGTGTCTTCCATCAGTCTGGAGGAGGTAAAAACAGCACATCGGTCCAGATGAGAGGGGGAGCCTGGAAGAGGAGAAGACTTTACAGCGGTCCGGAGGCGAGACTCCAGGCGAAACCACGATCACGGATAGGCCAGCGCCGCCGTGATCGCAGATAGGCCAGCCCGCCGTGATCGCGGATAGGCCAGCCCCGCCGTGACCACCTCACATGACCCTATTTGCCGAATAAAAGGGCGCCAGCTGCAGGGACACAGGAAGTAAACGTTAGGGGGATGGAGCCGGCAGTGACATACACTGCCTGGCAAGGGATTTCACCCCCCTAAATGTTGCGCCCGGTGCCACGCCCCCCCCCCCGCACCCCCCACGCTACGCCACTAAGTGAGACTGTGTCATTCATACATACATTAGTTTAGAATAGGGATAGCTCAGATAGTTTCAGTGTAGTGTAGTGAGACCGTGTCAGTAATCTTGACATTAGTGTATAGCTAGAGTAAGGACAGTTCAGATAGCGTCAGTGTAGTGATGGTTAAACATTGTCTATTTGATTGTGTTACTGCCAGTTTAATGCCATTTACTTCTGTGTGCGTTACTGCCAGTTTAACGCCATATAGTTCTGTGTGCATTACTACCAGTTTAACGCCATATCATTTTTTGTGCGTTACTTCCAGTTTAACACCATATAGTTCTGTTTGTGTTACTGCCATTTTAACGCAATATATTTTTGCGTGCGTTACTGCCAGTTTAACGCCATATAGTTTTGTGCGTTACTGCCAGTTTAACGCCATATAGTTTTGTGCGTTACTGCAAGTTTAACGCCATTTACTTCTGTGTGCGTTACTGCAAGTTTAACGCCATTTACTTCTGTGTGCATTACTGCAAGTTTAATGGCATATAGTTCTGCGCGTCACTGTACGTTTGGCGGATTATATTGCCGTATATTATTAGTGTATCCATGGAGTGTGTTTGTGTAGTGTGATTACTCAAATTAAAGTGCACCAAACACCACTTTACATTGATTAAAGTGCATCTACATACAGATTTCCACTTCTTCTTTACATTTGCTTATAAGCACCGCCCCCTTCCTCCCAATAATGTCTGGGAGGACAACAAGGAGAGGCAGATGTTCCCTTGGCACTGTAAGGGGGCCAGCAACAAAAGGGGCCACAGGCAAAGGTGGACATGGTGGCCAGTCCTCAGGCAGGGCATCATTTCCTCTGTTTAGTGGGTTTACCCATGTTATCCAGCTACAGCATGCAGAGGAGGTGGTGGACTGGCTTACTAAACCTTCCTCATCATCCTTTGTCACACAAGCAGAGACAAGTGTGCAGTCCCCTGCAGATGCCAGAGTGGATAAACCTTGTCCACATCTATTCCTGCCATAGCCCCAACATCAGCCGTGGAAGAGTCAGCTGAATGACTTGACCACTGCGTCAGCCACTTGCTCCTTGATGATGCCCAGCCATTACTGGATTCAGATGTTGGTTCTGAGGTTGAGGATGAAAGGAGCATGAGCCTAGAGAGAGGGGAGAACACTGGTAGACAATTGGCATTGATGTTCCCCCAGCCGCAGCATATTGCCAAGTTGTCTCCAGTGGTAATGATGATGATGGAGGAGATGGAGATGATGATGAGGTCACTGATGCAACTTGGGTGCCAGATAGAGCAGAGGAGGAAACTGAAGGTGAGGGGTCACAACCCCAAGGAGGCCAACATCAAGAAAGAGTAGAGAGCAGCCACCCTATTCCATCACATTCTGTAGCTGTTATCTCCCAGCCCACTCCCCAAAGCTCAGCTGTCTGGGCCTTTTTCAGCACATCTGCAGCAGATCGCACTGCGGCTATCTGCAAACTGTGTCTCAGGCACATCAAACGTGGCAAAAACACCAGCAATTTGAGTACCTCATACTTAACAAGGCATTTAACGTCCAACCACTTAGCCCGTTGGCAAGAGCACCTAAAAGCCACACAAAAGGGGCACAAATCTGTCCCTCCTCCTAATCCTCCTCCTCCTTACCCACTTCAGTTTGCGTATTAAATATAAATAAAATCAATTGTGCCCGCGCTAAAAAATATGAACTGAGAAAAAAAAATATATATAAATATATATAAACTGAGAAAAAAATATAAACTAATTGTGCAGAAATATTAAACCGTAATTAGTATGCTAATAAAAACATACATATATAAATATATATATAATGTGCAATCCTTATATATAAAATTCACAAAGTGCATCTACAAAAAAGTGCAATCCTTATATAAAATGCTGAAAGTGCGTCATGCATGGATATAGACCTAATTTTTAAGTGCAAATCCTGTGACAATCAAGTGTCCAAACAAAATACGATCAGCAGATTCAAACTGAAGCAAAGAAGTGCAAGAAAACAGTGTCCATGAATTAAGTGTTCATCACGCTTCTCCTGAGAAGTGTCCAAATCACAACAAGCTGGATGTGCTCTCCCGTGATCCCCCACTTGTGCTTGTGCTCACCTCTATTCGTGCGACACGGTAGTTAAACAGTGTCAAACACGCAATGGGGCCACTCCTGGGCTCACTCAGGATGCAATGATGTATATCCAATGCAGCATGTCTTTGGAGTGTTGAAGGAAACAGACACAATCACAGGGAAAGTGTGCAAACTCCATGCAGATCTAAGTGATTGGAGCCGCATTGCGGAATGGCAGAAGTGCTAACCATTAGCCCACGGTGCTGTCCAGCATGTCTTTGGAGTGTTGAAGGAAACAGACACAATCACAGGGAAAGCGTGCAAACTCCATGCAGATCTAAGTGATTGGAGCCACAGTGCGGAATGGCAGAAGTGCTAACCATTAGCCCACGGTGCTGTCCTCTAAATGCCTGTTGCTAGGGGGTTCCTCGTACTCTGTCTGTCTTCAGTCTGCCCCTACTATACCGAGTAATTACCTCTCAGCAGGCTCCACTGACAGGGATTATGGAATATTACAGGATGTCCCAGGTTCTAGCAGCACACCACCAGCTGTAGACTGTAGCCGGCAAATTTCTCTCAAAACCATCTCCTGCCACCCACATGCCCAGTGTCTAAATGCAAGCTTGCAAAGCTGTTGGCTCTCCAACTTCTGCCTTTCAGCCTGGTGGATTTTGCCTCTTTCTGTGAATTCGCACAATGTGCTGTACCACAATGGCAGGTTCCCAGTCGCTACTACTTTTCACGTAAGGTGTGCTGCCTTGCAGGCTAATTAAGTTATAATTACTTATATAGAATGTGTAGTTTACCACTGCCATCTAGTGGCCAAAGTCTGTAGCAACTTTATCTTCAGTCAGGTAAATTTCTCATACAAGATGTGACCTTTGGTTCAGGAAGTTCTTCAGCCATTTTAGATTGTCATTCTACATGGATGCAGCATGTCTGTTTCTCTCCCAAGGGGCTTGAGACATCATCACCTGTAAGTGTCTTTCTGTTGTGTCATCTGTTATTTATGCTAGATTAGTTATTCTATGTGTACTGATATCTTGTTATTGTATTGTATTGCAGTTTCACAAAAACCTAAAAAATACAAAAAACTTAAAACTAAAATAAAGTTGGATTACTTCGGTATACAAATCAAGCATTGGGCTTCCGTTTACTGGAGTCTCTGACAAGTGTTTAGCTGTCCGTTTAGAACCACACAACAGTCAGTGTTTTGAGAGCGGAACAGTGAAAAGGTGAAGCGCAACAAGCCTGGAGATATTAGTCTCTGCACTGACAGAATGAGTCTAAGATCAGGAAGACAGTATAAGGCTGAAGATCAGCTACCCGGGACACATCAAGGCAGGGAGAGCATGCCAAGTGTCCAGCAAGACGACGCACGCTCACACTCGTCTAAATCAACAAGGTCCAGTCAGATTTCATCAGCAAGTGCCCTTTTAGTCAGAGCTCGCGCCAAAGCAGAGGCAGCTCGGGTCAAGCTAGAATTTGCAGAGAAAGAGGCTGCCATTATAAAAGAAAAATCAGAGCAGGAAGCAAAGTTGCATATACTTCAGTGTCAGTGCGCAGCCGCCGCTGCAGCAGCAGAGGCCGCAGCTTATGCTGATATTGAGCGGTCTGGAAGTGGGTCTATCCACAAAGGCCCAGATGTGCCTGAGAAACCCTGTTCCTCAGCAGAACGTACAAAGGAGTATGTCCAAGAACTTTTAAACAGCAATGCAACTAAACAGTTTCCCAATCCAGAGTCAGCTGAATTTAAACCAGAACCAGCAGAACCCCTGAGTGTACGAAAACAAACCCATGAAGCTAGCAATGCCAGAACAGTTAAAGATGAACCATTAGAGACATATAGGAACAGGCCAAGTGAATCCTTACTACAGCAACCCAAACACCAGAGTGCACAAGATGTCACTAAATATCTTATCCGTAAAGAGATGGTTAATTCAGGCTTTCTCAAGTTCGATGACTCCCCCGAGAATTACTGGGCATGGAAGTCTTCTTTTCTGAATGCAGTCAAAGACTTATGCCGCGTACACACGGTCGGACTTTTCGTCTACAAAAGTCCAACGGACGCTGACGGACTAAAGCTGGCTGGTAATCCGATCGTGTGTGGGCTTCTCCGGACTTTCAACATACTTTTTTAGCCTCAAATCCGACGTACTTTAGATTTGAAACATGCTTCAAATCTTTACTTCGTAACTACGACGGACCCCGAAATCCGCTCGTCTGTGTGCTAGTCCGACGGACAAAAAGCCACGCTAGGGCACCTATTGGCTACTGGCTATGAACTTCCTTATTTTAGTCCGGTGTACGTCATCACGTAAGAATTCGATGGACTTTTGTGTGATCGTGTGTAGGCAAGTCTGTTCGTTAGAAAGTCCGCCGCAAGTCCGTCGAAAGTCCGCCGAAAGTCTGCCGGAAGTCTGTCGGACAGGCTGTCTGACTTTTGTAGACGAAAAGTCCGACCGTGTGTACGCGGCATTAGAATTACCAGCAGCTGAGATGCTAGACCTGATGATAAAATGGCTTGGGACTGAGTCAGCAGAGCATGCAAGAAGGATGCGCAGGATACACATATTTAACCCTTCAGCAGGATTTGATATGGCCTGGCAAAGGCTAGAGGAAAGATATGGATCACCAGAAGCAATTGAAGGTGCTCTAATGAAAAGACTGGAGTCTTTCCCTAAGCTAAACAGCAGAGACAATTTCAAACTGCAAGAGCTGGGTGATATACTTTGGGAAGTCCAGTGTGCCAAAGAAGAAGGCTATTTAAGAGGACTTGCACATTTAGATACCACTAGCGGTACTAAGCCTATAGTGGAGAAACTACCTCACAACCTACAAGAAAAATGGATGAGTGTTGGAGCCAAATACAAAGAAGATCATGATGTCCCTTTTCCCCCATTCTTTGTGTTTTCTAGGTTTGTGCAGCAGCAAGCTAAGATCAGGTGTGATCCCAGCTTTTCCTTCATCACCAACAGTCAACTGCCGAAAGCAGAAAAGCCACCTAGAGCCTTCCATAGGACTTCAGTGATCGCCCATAAGACAACTGTACCCTCTGAGGACCCAGACTGTCTAAGCAGCTACAAGGTAAACACCTTTGAAGACTCTGACAGACTTTGCCCACTTCATAAAAAGCCCCACCCCCTAAACAAGTGCAAAGGGTTCAAAAGTAAACCTGTCAAGGAAAGGATAGCCTTTCTTAGACAAAACGGCATCTGCTTCAAGTGTTGTGGATCCACTAAACATGTAGCCAAAGACTGCAAAATACAAGCGGATTGCTCAGAATGTGGCAGTAATAGACACATCACAGCTTTACACCCTGATACTTTGCACCAACCATTAGAGGTCACAGAAGCCCCGAAAGGTGGGGACAGGGAGCAAAAAGATAATTCATCTACCCCAGTGATGTCCAAATGCACGGAAATCTGTGGTGACAGTATAACTCCACGTTCATGTTCCAAGATCTGCCTAGCAACAGTGTACCCCACAGGGGAAAAGCAAAAAGCAGTTAAGATGTATGTGGTTCTGGATGAACAGAGTAACAGGTCACTGGCAAGGTCAGACTTTTTTGATGCTTTCAACATTACATCGAGTGCAGTTCCATACACCCTAAAGACATGTGCAGGAGTGATGGAAACTTCAGGAAGAAGAGCTACCAACTTTACTATCGAGTCTCTTGACAAGAGAGTCCATCTCTCACTTCCCACCTTGATAGAGTGTGATATGTTACCAGACGATAAAGCAGAGATACCTTCACCAGAAGTGGCCCTTCATCATCCTCATCTCAATTCGATATCACGCCTTATTCCAGCTATCCAGAAAGATGCCTCTATTCTTCTACTTCTTGGAAGAGACATTCTACAGGTACATAAGGTACGCCAACAAATTAATGGGCCCTTTAATGCCCCCTATGCTCAAAGACTTGACCTAGGGTGGGTTATAGTAGGAGAAATTTGTCTAGGAGCAACACATCGGCCTGACAGAGTCAACACTTCAAAGACATCTGTGCTAGTGAATGGGCGCACGTCCCTTCTTAGTCCATGTCAGAACACCTTTGTCATCAAAGAAACCCTAAAACCATACTGTGACTCTCCTTCTAATTACAATAGAGACATTAGTAGTGGCATGAAGACTGACACTTTAGGGAACTCAGTGTTCCAGCGAACAAAAGATGATGACAAACAAGCAATGTCCATAGATGATCAAGCCTTTCTCAATATCATGGATAAAGAGACTTTCCAAGATGAAAACAATAATTGGGTAGCTCCTTTACCTTTTCGCACACCCAGGTGTTATTTACCTAGTAACAGAGAGCAAGCCATGAAGCGCCTGAACGCACTACGTAAAACCTTGCAAAGAAAACCTGAAGTGAAAAAAAGACTTTACAGAATTCATCAAAAGGATGCTTGACAACAATTATGCCGAAGTAGCACCATCACTGAACGAAGGTAAAGAACACTGGTATCTGCCAATGTTTGGCGTTTACCATCCACACAAGTCAGAACAAAATCCCGCAGATTATGCTACTAGGCCTACACAGATAGCTTGCCTTCAGGACTCTATATGGTTCTCAGGCCCACATTTTCTGTATCAGACAGTTGTAGATAATCCTGATAACACCAATGTTTACTCTTTAGTGGAACCCAAAGCTGATCCTAAAATTAGGTCAGAAGTAGTAAGCTTCAGTACTAAAGCTGTTGACACTAGACTGCAGTTACATTGCTTCAAAAGATTTTCCAACTGGAGGAGACTAAACAGGGTCATAGCAAGACTAATTCATGTTGCGAAAAGCTTCCAGAAGAAAACCAATGATGATCGACCCGGAAGCTGGGGAGTTTTCCATGAAAGAGTCAGTTTAGAAGAACTTTCACAAGCCAAGACAGTCATAATTTCTTCTGTACAACATACATATTTCAGGCAAGAATATGACTGCATTGAACTACAAAAGACGCTTCCAAAACATAGCCGTCTTACAAAACTCAGTCCCTTTATAGATAAAGATGGACTATTGAGAGTAGGTGGCCGTTTATCCTTTGCCACGCTGTCAGATGAGGAGAAGCAGCCTGTCATCATTCCTCATGATCACCATATTGCTACTTTGATTGTAAGACATTATCACGATCAAATAGTTCACCAAGGGCGCCACATAACAGAAGGTGCAATACGAGCTGCAGGTTTCTGGATTCTTGGTGGAAAACGTCTAGTGTCTGCAATCATTCACAAATGTGTCATGTGTCGTAAGCTCAGAGGGAGATTGGAAAGCCAAAAGATGGCAGAGTTACCAAAAGATAATGTCAATCCTGAGCCTCCATTCACTAGTGTGGGTGTTGATGTGTTTGGTCCCTGGGCAGTTGTAACACGCCGAACTAGAGGAGGTAGCGCTGACAACAAACGTTGGGCTGTTCTTTTCACATGTCTTTCTACAAGAGCAGTGCATATAGAATTGATTGAGTCCATGTCAGCATCCAGTTTCATCAACGCCCTAAGAAGACTATTTTCTGTTCGTGGTCCGGCTAAGTTAATTCGCTCGGACAGAGGTACTAATTTTGTAGGAGCATGCAAGGAACTGCATATATGTTCAAATGATGTAGAACTTCTAGACTATCTTGAAGACAAAGGATGCACATGGATCTTTAACACTCCACACTCATCTCACATGGGAGGTGCTTGGGAAAGGTTAATAGGTGTAGCTAGGCGCATTTTGGATGCAATGTTACTCCAAGCTAAACCTACTCGTTTGACTCATGAGACTTTGAGTACTTTCATGGCAGAAGTTATGGCCATCATTAATGCAAGACCTTTGGTACCAATATCTACAGATCCAGATAATCCAACAGTTCTCACTCCTGCTATGCTCTTGACCCAAAAGGTAGACTCTGTGTCGGCCCCTCGTGGAGATTTTAGTACAACAGAACTTCATGTAAAGCAATGGAAACAAGTCCAGTGTCTGGCTGATACGTTTTGGAAGAGATGGAGGAGAGATTACTTGTTTACCTTACAAAGTCGCAGGAAATGGGATAAGACCAGTCCCAATGTTAAAGTTGGAGATGTTGTGTTATTGAAAGATGGTCAAGAAAGCAGAAACAACTGGCCTATGGGAATTGTCACTAATAAGTTGCCAAGTAAAGATGGTAATGTCAGAAAGGTTGAAGTCAAAGTGACAAAACAAGGGACTGTTAAAGTGTACGCCAGACCAGTTTCAGATGTCATTGTTCTCCTTTGAACAGGTATTTCTGTTATGTTGTTGACACAATACATAATATAGAGCTTGTCACTGACAGCTTTCAGATGTGACTTTCGCCAAGAGTTAAAATTCATCCTGTGGATTACAATTGGCATTGGAGATAGTTTGGCCTAGTGCGGCTTCTCCAATCTGAAGATGGGTTTAAGGACAAAACTATTTCTTCATGTGGGCTTCAAGCTTGAAGTACTATAGCCAAGAAACACAATATTGTGGACTCATGTTTTAGTTTATGTTACCAGTTCTAGACGGGAACGTATTTTCTTATGAGTGTGTTTTTCCTTGTACAGTAGATATGTATAAGTAGTGATATAATGTATTATATCAGACAGGGAGTGTGCTGCCTTGCAGGCTAATTAAGTTATAATTACTTATATAGAATGTGTAGTTTACCACTGCCATCTAGTGGCCAAAGTCTGTAGCAACTTTATCTTCAGTCAGGTAAATTTCTCATACAAGATGTGACCTTTGGTTCAGGAAGTTCTTCAGCCATTTTAGATTGTCATTCTACATGGATGCAGCATGTCTGTTTCTCTCCCAAGGGGCTTGAGACATCATCACCTGTAAGTGTCTTTCTGTTGTGTCATCTGTTATTTATGCTAGATTAGTTATTCTATGTGTACTGATATCTTGTTATTGTATTGTATTGCAGTTTCACAAAAACCTAAAAAATACAAAAAACTTAAAACTAAAATAAAGTTGGATTACTTCGGTATACAAATCAAGCATTGGGCTTCCGTTTACTGGAGTCTCTGACAAGTGTTTAGCTGTCCGTTTAGAACCACACAACAGTCAGTGTTTTGAGAGCGGAACATAAGGCCTTTCCATCTCTCTACCATCACATGGAAGAGAATGTTCTGGCATCATTGGGCAAGGCAGTCAGCTGTAAAATCCATCTTACTGCTGACAAGTGGTCCAGCAAGCATGGGCAGGGACGATATATTTTGTTCACAGCACACTGGGTAATGCTGTTTGCAACTCAAAAGGATGCAGGACAGGGCTTGGTGCTGCAGCTTGTTGTGCCCCCATATCTCCATACAGCTAGTTGTGATGATGCCAGACCTGTGAGCTCTACCCCCTTCTCCTCCTCCGCCATCTCCATGCCCTCCTCTGCAGAATTGTTCTATGAACATCAGGTACCCATAAGCGTTCAAAGGGCTATTTCCAGAGTCAGGCTAAAAGGTGCCATGCAGTGCTTCAGCTGGCATGTTTAGGGGACAGGAACCACACCGGAGCAGAGATTCTTGCAGCTCTGCCGGGACAGGCCCAGAGCCTGGAGCCAGGATTGGTGGCATGAGATAATGGCTCAAACCTCTGTCTGCCCTTAGACAGGGAAAGTTGAAACACGTGCTATGCCTGGCACATGTCCTCAATTTGGTGGTGCAGCATTTCCTAAGTACGTATCCAGGGTTGCAAGATGTGCTAAAGCTGGCCAGAAGAGTCTGTAGCCATTTCAGGGGGTCATACACAGCCAGTGCTCGGTTGGCTGAAATTCAGCGGGAAATCCACCTGCCCGTAAAGCCGCCTGATTTGTGACATGCCCACCAGGTGGAACTCAACTTTGTCAATGCTACAGCAGCTATACGTGCAGCAGAGGGTGTCAACGAATACCTGTGCAAATATGGCACGACGACAGGCTCAGGCCGCCTTGGCTTTTTTTCCCACGTCAATGACTGATCATTAAGGATGCATGCAATGCATTGTCACCATTTGTGGAGACCACAAGGATGGTAAGCCATGACAGTGCATGCATCAGTGACACAATCCCTGTTGTGTTCCTGCTGGAGCAGTCTCTGGGTACTGGAGGCAGAGCAGCAGGAGGAAGAGGAGGACTTCCTTTCCTGTCAATTCCCACTTTATCCAGACACCATCATTCCTATGTCACAGAACACACAGGAGGAAAGAGGGAAGGAGGATGAGGAGGAGGATTCTGGCACTTTCATAGGCTTCGAAAAAAGAGGAAGACATGAGTCAATCTGTAAGCGATGCCATTTCAACCCCAGGACCCTTGGGAGTAGTACTAGGCTTGGAGGAGGAAGTTCCAGATGCTGTCATCCTGAGTGACCCCAAGGAGTCGGCTTTTGAGGCACATGGGCAACCTCATGCTTCAAAGCCTGCGAAAGGACCCAAGAATACGTGGCATAAAGGAGAAGGATGATTACTGGTTGGCAACCCTCCTTGACCACCGTTATAAGGGGAAGGCTTCAGAACTCACCCCTTCCCCACAGAGAGTGCAGAAGATAAAATCTTATGAGGACACGTTAAAGAGGATTTTATTGAACGTTTTCCCTAACTCCAGTAGGTTACAGTGTCGTGAAAAACGTAGTTTTGAGTCTTCTGTTAGTCAAGAGAGGAGCGTTGGAGAAGGCGTCCGCCTAAGTGAGGCATTTCAGGATTTTTTTAGTCCTCCCCGCCCAGGGCTGTCAGCTTCCACATCCCATTGGCAGCGTCTGCATCACATGGTGGACAATTACCTTGGGGCCAAAACAGAGATGTAGAGATTTCCAGCTGACGATCAACTGACTTACTGGGTCATGAGAATAGACCAATGGGCAGAACTTTCCCAGTATGCTATTGAGTTGTTGGGCTGCCCTGCATCCAGCATGCTTTCTGAATGGGCATTCAGTGCTGCAGGAGGTTTTGTTACTGATCATAGAATGCGTCTTTCCACAGACTCCATGGACCGTTTGACTTTTATATAAATGAATCAGACCTGGATTACCAGCTATGAAGCCCCTGATGCCGATGTCACTGATTAAGTCTTTTTTGGATGTGGAATCTCTGCAGGACTTTGAGGCTGCCTAACTTTGAGGGTGTTCAATCATTTCATCTGGAAGAATGTTTTTGGTATAGGTTTCATGGGCACAATTAACAAAGACCAATTTTTCAGCACCCGTGTGACAGGTGCATATCATTGCAATTTTTTTTTTGCCTTCATCAAGAGCACCTCTATAGAGTTACGGTGGGAAGGTGCCCCCGACACCCAAAAAGTAATTTTTCTGCACCTGTCATTGCAATTTTTTACAGCAAGGCCAATTCTTGCTTTCATCAAGATTACCTCTATAGGGTTATGGTGGGAAGGTGTCACCGACACCCAAAGACCAATTTTTACGCACCCGTTACTTCTATCCAAAGTGACAACAAAATGTATCCAAAAAAATCTCTAATCTTTTTCCCAGTGCACTACATTGTGGCCTCATCATACACACTGGCTTCCCAGCTGTTGCTGAGCAAAATAAAGGCAGCTTGCAGGGAAATTTTCATTTTTTTGGGCTTTATAAATGCAATTATTGCTGCAGCAGATTGTAGACATGGCACAGATATGCCACTTTACAGGTAGACTAATGCCTCATACACACGATTGGACTTTCTGACAACAAAACCGTGGATTTTTGTTCGAAGGTTGTTGGCTCCAACTTGTCTTGCATACACATGGTCACACAAATGTTGGCCAACAATTACAAACGTAGTAACGTACAAGACGTACGTGATATCTCCATCACGAATGCTAGTTTTACAAGACCGAGCGCTTCCGGCTCGTACTTGATTCTGAGTATGCGTGGACTTTTGTGTGACGGACTTGTGTACACACAATCGGAAAGTCCAACAACAAAGTTTTGTTGGCGGAAAATTTGAGAACCTGCTAGCCAACATTTGTTGGCGGAAAGTCCGACAACAAATTTCGAAGGCGCATACACACGGTCGTACTTTCAGACAACAAGCTCACATCCAACATTTCCCATCGGAAAATCCGACCGTGTGTAAGGGGCATAAGGGGACCCCCCAGGCACTATATTGGAAGGAATTTTTCATTTTTGTGCTTTCACTTTAAAAATAAAAAAAGCACTGCTCATTTAAAAATGACGTTTTTTACAAACTTTTTTTTTTATTTATGTCCCCCAGGACAGGACCCGGACCCCTATAGCCATTGTATGCCCAATAACTTGCATATAAGCCTTCAAAATTGGCACTTTTGATTTTTGACGTTCTGGTCCTGACTTTAATGGGGTTCGTTATTCGGGTCCGAACTTTTGAGAAACTTCTGGTGCAAACCGAACAAGGGTCCGTTCGGCCCATCCCTATCAGAGAGCATTTTACATATTCTCTATGAATGCAAAGCATTCTCTGATTGATTAAAGTGTTACTAAACCCACAACAGTTAAATCAGGTTGAACAAGGCTGTTCAATCCTCTCTCCTCTGATCATCCCCTTCTTTCACTGTCTCCAAAGTTTCTCCTGATATTTACAGAACCAGGGGACAGGCTGCACATGCTCAGTGTGTATTGCTAGAGAGTTTTTTTTTTTCTTGGGAGAGTGCATGTGATTCGTACAGGGCAAAGTAGCACTGTCCAGACAGAGGGTCGGGGATCCTGCTTTCTCATTCATGGGAGAATGAAAACTCCAATGTCTGCAAGCTTTAACCAGACACTCAAAGAAGTCACAAAACTGCTCTAGCTGCGGATGAAAAAAAGTATTTAGCAGTTTATATTTACTAAAATAATTGCATTTCCATGTTCTGTGTACTGTGGGAGACCAGCTGTAGTGAATGCTATAGTGAATGTAGGGTCTTGGGTTTAGTAACACTTTTAGGTGGATGTTGTGATGTCACCTCCCCGTCTCTCCGCCTCACCCAATCAAAGAATGCTTTGCGTTCACTAAAAAAATGAATGATGCCTTTGTCAAGTGGGGGAACTCCCGTGTTCACAATGCAGTAGGGCAGCTGCTTGGCATGGAATCCTGGAAGCTAGTGGAGATAACTGGAATATCGGTGCTCACTACAGTTATCCAGGAGGATCAGTCAGGTATGGTAAATGCATAGTTACGTTGGTCCAAGCTGGACCAATGTAACTATATAAAAATATTAATACGTGCAATTCATATTCAAAAGTTATTTTAGGCAGTTTAATATGAGATGATGCATTATCTTTTTTATGTTTAGTAATGGGTGGACCTTGTTGAGTTTAGTTAGAGCCAAGTTTGGTGAATCCCAAACGTATTGCTGAACCTGACTGAAATCTATGGAAGCTGGGTCTTTTATTGTTTTCTGATCATTTTCCAGGTTAATAGGCAAGCTATTGTTGAAAAACAGCATGAGATTTTGGGCACTTTAATGGGGACATCACCAATGGAAACACATATTTTCAATAACTTTTATGCTTTAAAGCCACATGTGGTGTTAAAGAACAGTACAATGTAGTTCTTTAACCCCCCTGGCGCTATTCCCAAGTGTGGCTCTGGGTGAGATTTCAGTACCATTAGCGGTAACCCCGAGCCACACTCGGGATTGCATTGCTGGATCCTGGAAGAGGTTACTTACCTTGGCCCCGGGATCCCGCGATGTACTCCCGCTGTGTAGCAGCCGGATCTTCCGCCCAATGCACTGTGTGCCCTGGCTTCCGTTCCCTGCGAGCGTCGTGACACAGGGGGGGTGGAAATTCAAGAGAGTATAAAGCACAAACACACTGATACATTGTAATCCTCTTGGATTACATTACTAAATAAAATAAAATTGACCTTAGTTTGCCCCCCAGTGCTTTCTCCAGTACCCTTGCCTGCAGTTTTACTGTACTTTCTGTCTGGAAACTGCAGAACGACCATAGCATCAAAAAAGCATGCCTCTACCTCAAAGTGGTTTATGACCTGCTGGAAAACAGGGACAGAGATACAGAATCGCTTGCAGAATTGAGTGATAGCGATTCGTGGGGGAAGTTCGTCACCAGGCACGGTGAATCGATTTCAGCGATGATCCTGCGACTGTGCCCAGTGATGTGCGGACTTGGTGCTCGATTGACTGCCGTACAGAGCACATAGCGCCCCCAAGATTCTCGTTTACTGGAGCACCCGGTACCAAAGTGAAGGTTGAAGATGACAACACCTTGGCACACCTCCAACTCTTTTTGACTGATGAGGTTATAGAAAAAATTGTTACGGAGACAAATCGGTACCAGGAGCAACAAGCTGCTACGCATTAGAGGTTTGCAAGGAGCAGAAAGTGGGAACCAGTGACCAAAGAAGACATCTGGAAGTTTCTGGGCCTAATAATTCTTCAGGCAGTGAAACCCCTGCAGAAGTGGTATTGGACAACCAACAAATTATTAGCCACTCTTTTTTTTTTGGCACGGTCATGTCGGAGTACAAATTTTCTCTGATAATGAAGTATTTGCACTTTGAAAATAATGAAGAATTTGACAAGATTTCTCATCCAGCACCAAAACTCAAAAAGATTTGGGAGGTATATCAAATTATTCAGAAAAATTTTCAGCAGACCTATGTACCAGAAAGAGACATCATTAACGACGAAAGTCTAATGGCCTACAAAGGAAGACTCAGCTGGATACAGTATATCGCGTCAAAGAGAGCACAATTTTGCATAAAATCATTAATGCTATGTGAATCGAGCGCTGGTTACATATGGCATTCGGTCATTTACACAGGGGAAGAAACCAAATTCAATGAAAGATTCAGTAATTATGGAATGGCAACTGCTTCAGTTCTTACTTTGATTGAGCCATTGCTGAATCAGGGCTACTGTGTAACCACAGACAATTTTTACACTTCTCCAGAACTCTATTGCCCTGTACACACGGTCAGATTTTCCGACAGAAAATGTGCGATCGGAGCGTGTTGTCGGAAATTCCGACCCTGTGTGGGCTCCATCGGACATTTTCCATCGGATTTTCCGACACACAAAGTTTGAGAGCAGGCTATAAAATTTTCCGACAACAAAATCCGATTGCGTCAATTCCGACCATGTGTGGACAATTCCGACGCACAAAGTACCACGCATGCTCAGAAGAAATTCCGAGACGGAACAGCTCGGTCTGGTAAAATTAGCGTTCGGAATGGATATAGCACTTTCGTCAGTCTGCAATGTTTAAAATTGTTTAATACAGCACACTCTCTTCTTCTTTATAATGCTAGAAGAATGAAGTAGTTTTGCTGCTGATATTCACACAGACTTCTCACAAACTTCTTTCTTTATTATTTATCGTGATTTCATCAATATATTTTGATTTGTCACATCTGACAAAAAAGATATATGTTTTTTTTTTGGTTTGTATTTTTTTCAAGCCTGATCGTGTTGTTCATTTTTTTTTTTTTTTTTTTTTACATCCTGAATATTTTTGGGTGTGTTTTGTGTGTCAAGTTACCACCACACCATTATTATCTTGTATTATTTAATCTCAAGAAGGTTGCTTGGTGTTGGTGTCTCTTGTTAATTTCACATTGTATTTTTGAAATGTACTTGCCTCCTCACAAACAAACTGTCCTTTTTGAAGGAAAACACACATAGGCAATTATAATTGAAACAAAAATTCCTTTATTAAGGGATCAGAACCAAACAAAGAGGGAGGCAACGCTGGAGAAACAGCAGGAATTGGTGAAGCCTTTCGCCCCCAGGGCAGTCATCAATTATTTTACTGCAAAAGGAGTCCATATCTAAGGGAGTGCAGTCTGGTCCAGAAGTCCAAGAGATCCTGAACAGCAGCATATGACATGTATGTCCCCAGGCTGTGGTCATACAAGAGCCTGCATCTTTTGTCAGACCAGACTGAACCCAGGGCCATCACTCTCTGGTCTTCCTTCCATGCTTCCTTCCATGCTGTGTCTGTGGTGGTGGAGTTGTGGCAGGAGGAGGAGGAGGAGGATGGTCCAACTCACACAGGTGGGTTTTGTGTGTGATATCGCCCCTCACCCCCTTAGTTAGTGTTTTGTAAAAAAGGTCCTCACACAGGAGGCGTTGACCCTCCTGCATGCCCTGCAGTTTTGTGGCAGCCATGGAGGCAAAGGCCTCTTCAGGAGTGGGGAAGGCTCTGAGGGATGCAGAAGCCTCCTGAATCAGCCTGAGTTCTGATTCCTGCACGTTACTCTCCTTCCTGGGACTTTTGTTTGGAAGGCGGAGGGGAGGAACCTGCGATTCTGTCTGGCTCCTACTGGGCCCGGCCTTCTCCTGGCTGCCACTTAGCCCCGCCTTCTCCTGGCTGCCACTAACCCCCGCCTCCTCCTGGCTGCCACATTCCACAGCCTCCTCCTGTGTGCCACATTCCACAGCCTCCTCGTACTGGCTGAGGTCTTCCTGTGTATGAAAAAGGGAAATCGTTTTAGTTTTTTATTCATCAATCACACACAATTTTCACCTCATGTTGCAAATTGAATGTTAACAAATATAACTGATGATCATTCTGAGCCCAGCATTTTTCATTCTTGTCCCAATTATTTTTGCCCACTACTGTCTATTGATATGTAAAACACTTTATTAAATCAGCAATTAGTGCTCAATAATAACATCTAGTAAACATAATTTATTTATTGACCAGAAATCTGTAGAACAATGCTATACCTGGCTCCAGCTGGGCTCCTCCACTTCTTCCTGGCTGGAAGTCCCAGGTTGGACATCGGAAGGCTCAGCTGGGGTGGAAGATAGGGTGGAAGGAAGAGTGGAAGGAAGGGTTGAGAGGGATTCCCTGACTCCAGTCTGGTCTGACAGAAATCGCAGTCTCTCATAGTACCACAACCTGGGGACATAAACGTCATCTACTACAGCTCAGGAACTCTGGGAATCTGTGACCTTGTTGCGCTCCCTAAGATAAGTGCTCCTCAGGCCACCAATTTTGGCTTTTAAATAGGGGATGGTTGCCGTGGGGACCACCGGCTTCACCAACTCCAGCAGTTTCTCCAGCGCTGCCTGCCTGTTTTGTTTATTATTGTATTGGGGGTGTTTCACCTGCCACAGATAGGGCAGCTCCCTGTATTTGTCTATGAACAGGGGGAGGAAGTTGTGGTCATTGAAGCCATCCATTTTATCTGCAAGACACAACACAAGACAAACCCTAATGTCAGGCGAAACTCTCCTAATCTTGTTACAATATAGGCCTCAATCTAGAAGCAGTATAGGCCCAAGTTTAGATCTTACCTTTGTTATCACGATCGGCGCCTCCGATACTCCTTCCTTCGCTCACAGATCGTACGTACTACGCACGCATGTTACGCTTTATATACACATGCGTGAAACTCCGCCTGCCCCTGACGTTCTTTCTAGTCTATTCCCGCCCCTTCTCGTTCGGCACAGTGGGGGAAGAGCACATGGCGGAGACACAGCAGGTGCATGCTAATTACAGCAATGAGGAGGAGGAAAGCCCGGAGCCAGAAACGTCTGGATCCCGGAAGAGACAATTTAAGGCCTTAAATATGTCCTTTGGGGAGATGTTGGAGATGGTCGACATCTTGAAGAGGGCCGACTATGACCGGAAGTATGGACCTTACCCCAACCCCAATGTCAGAAAGGCCAAGATCATGGCAAAAGTAGTCAAAAGTCTGCAGAAGAATTTCGGTGTACGACGATCCAAGGATCAGCTCAGGAAGCGGTGGTCGGACCTCAAAATCAGGGAGCACAAGCAGTACAAAAGGATCAGGAGAGTGCTGCAAAAAAGTAAGTAGTTGTCCTGTGTTCCTATTCTTTATTTTTATTACGTCCATGCTGCTCCATGTGCTTTTCTTTACTGTTGTACAGTTTAAAATGGCAACTTTCATGTTCATGGGCACATTGTTCGTTCGTATGAAACATTGTTCGTTCGACATAGAAAACACCATTGTTTTGGCCATATGCAGTTGAATACATTTTTTCTAGCCTACTTCTCTTAAAATAATTTTGGAGTCTAGATGGGTTTGTAACTAGAATGTAATGCAAACTAGATTCTGTGTAAGGAGAGGACACTCAGCAGCTGTTTACACATCTAGACTCTGGAGCACTAGTGGGGGACACCAGAACACCCTTTTTATTAGGGGGCCCACACAGGTGCTCCAGTGTATACTATAGGGGTGTCTCCATCTGTGAAGCTTGTACAAAACAGGTAAGTATTCAAGCTTGACAAAGGAAAACAATATTTTTTCATCTTGGAACTCTGCCAAAATAGACAATTGTACACTACTTCCAAGCAATGTTTCATATTCCTCTTTCTGTCATCAAATATCTGTGTGCTAAGTATACCTATTTTTTTTTACATAGGGGAGAAAAGACTCGGGGGACACCACTCAGCAGAAGAGGCAACAGACCCCCCACTTCATGAAGAAGGTGAAATCCCCCAAAGCCAAGCAGAGGAGGAGGAAGGAGACGTGGTGGAAATTGTCACCACAACAGGTGAGTGTCTGCGACCACAGGCTCAGGTAAGAGATGGATGCCGGCATATTTATAATACATGGTGTGTTTTTGTTTCTCTATTTTTAGGTGATCGTGATGTTGTGGATCCAGGTCATTTCACCAGTGAAAGTGCACAGATCCTGATCGGGGAGATCATGGGGTGTAATAGGGACTTGGAAAACATCTAGAAACACATCAATGATGTTAAAAACAAAATAAAGAACATTATTGATGTTTTAGGGAGAGTTTAAAACACCTCCAAACCCCTTCCTTTTTTGTGGTATTTGTAATTTTTAAAAAATTTTGCCATTTTATAGAAAAGCCACATTTTGAAGATGCACACAGTGTGTCAACATGTGCTATCTGCCATCACGGGAGATCAATGTAGGCGTTTTGGGGGTGCAACCCCTTCCTCAATAATAAAGTAGCTGAGAGGAAGGGGTTGCACCCACAAAACACATCCCTTGATCCCCCGTGATGGCAGCTTGCACATGTTGACATTTGTGTGCATCTTCAAAATTTGGCTTTTCCAGGGGTGACTTCACCCCATCTGAACGCAATATCAAACACAGTTTCTAAATACTCATGTCTGATATTGCCTTCAATTTCTACAAAAGTTGAACTTTGTAAGTTCCATATTTGTGTATTTCTTGTTTGTTTGAAAAATGCCTGTTTTACCTTAAATGGACATTTCAATATTATACCGAAAAAATTGTTATACAACAAACATGTTGGTTTGTTTTAAACACCTTTTAGAAATGCACATGTGATTGTGCTGGTTAGGGATGAGCTTCGAGTTCGAGTCGAACTCATGTTCAACTCGAACATTGGCTGTTCGCAAGTTCGCCGAACAGCGAACAATTTGGGGTGTTCGCGGCAAATTCGAATGCCGCGGAACACCCTTTAAAAGTCTATGGGAGAAATCAAAAGTGCTAATTTTAAAGGCTTATATGCAAGTTATTGTCATAAAAAGTGTTTGGGGACCCGGGTCCTGCCCCAGGGGACATGGATCAATGCAAAAAAAAGTTTTAAAAACGGACGTTTTTTCAGGAGCAGTGATTTTATTAATGCTTAAAGTCAAACAATAAAAGTGTAATATCCCTTTAAATTTCGTACCTGGGGGGTGTCTATAGTATGCCTGTAAAGGGGCGCATGTTTCCTGTGTTTAGAACAGTCTGACAGCAAAATGACATTTGGAAGGAAAAAACTCATTTAAAACTACCCGCGGCTATTGCATTGCCGACAATACACATAGAAGTTCATTGATAAAAACGGCATGGGAATTCCCCACAGGGGAACCCCGAACCAAAATAAAAAAAAAAATGATGTGGGGGTCCCCCTAAATTCCATACAAGGCCCTTCAGGTCTGGTATGGATATTAAGGGGAACCCCAGCCAAAATTTAAAAAAAAAATTGACGTGGGGTTCCCCCTAAATTCCATACCAGACCCTTCAGGTCTGGTATGGATTTTAAGGGGAACCCCGCGCCAAAAAAAAAAAAAAAAACGGCGTGGGGTCCCCCTAAAAATCCATACCAGACCCTTATCCGAGCACGCAACCTGGCAGGCCGCAGGAAAAGAGGGGGGGACGAGAGTGCAGCCCCCCCCCCTCCTGAACCGTACCAGGCCACATACCCTCAACATTGGGAGGGTGCTTTGGGGTAGCCCCCCAAAACACCTTGTCCCCATGTTGATGAGGACAAGGGCCTCATCCTCACAACCGTGGCCGGTGGTTGTGGGGGTCTGCGGGCGGGGGGCTTATCGGAATCTGGAAGCCCCCTTTAACAAGGGGACCCCCAGATCCCGGCCCCCCCCCTGTGTGAAATGGTAAGGGGGTACTTACCCCTACCATTTCACTAAAAAACTGTCAAAAATGTTAAAAATGACAAGAGACAGTTTTTGACAATTCCTTTATTTAAATGCTTCTTCTTTCTTCCTTCATCTTCTTCTTCTTCTGGTTCTTCTGGCTCTTCTGGTTCTTCCTCCGGCGTTCTCGTCCAGCATCTTCTCCGCGGCGTCTTCTATCTTCTTCTCCTCGGGCCGCTCCGCACCCATGGCATGAGGGGAGGCTCCCGCTCTTCTCTTCATCTTCTTCTCTTCTTCATCTTCTTCTTCATCTTCTTCTTCATCTCTTCTTCCTTCTTCTCTTCTTCATGTCTTCTGCGGGCCGCTCCGCAGCCATGCTGTGGCATGGTGGGAGGCTCCCGCTGTGTGACGGCGTCTCTTCGTCTGACGGTTCTTAAATAACGGGGGGCGGGGCCACCCGGTGACCCCGCCCCCCTCTGACGCACGGTGACATGACGGGACTTCCCTGTGACGTCACGGGGAATGCCACAGGGAAGTCCCGTCATGTCACCGTGCGTCAGAGGGGGGCGGGGTCACCGGGTGGCCCCGCCCCCCGTTATTTAAGAACCGTCAGATGAAGAGACGCCGTCACACAGCGGGAGCCTCCCACCATGCCAGCATGGCTGCGGAGCGGCCCGCAGAAGACATGAAGAAGAGAAGAAGGAAGAAGAGATGAAGAAGAAGATGAAGAAGAAGATGAAGAAGAGAAGAAGATGAAGAGAAGAGCGGGAGCCTCCCCCCCCATGCCATGGGTGCGGAGCGGCCCGAGGAGAAGAAGATAGAAGACGCCGCGGAGAAGATGCTGGACGAGAACGCCGGAGGAAGAACCAGAAGAGCCAGAAGAACCAGAAGAAGAAGAAGATGAAGGAAGAAAGAAGAAGCATTTAAATAAAGGAATTGTCAAAAACTGTCTCTTGTCATTTTTAACATTTTTGACAGTTTTTTAGTGAAATGGTAGGGGTAAGTACCCCCTTACCATTTCACACAGGGGGGGGGCCGGGATCTGGGGGTCCCCTTGTTAAAGGGGGCTTCCAGATTCCGATAAGCCCCCCGCCCGCAGACCCCCACAACCACCGGCCACGGTTGTGAGGATGAGGCCCTTGTCCTCATCAACATGGGGACAAGGTGTTTTGGGGGGCTACCCCAAAGCACCCTCCCAATGTTGAGGGCATGTGGCCTGGTACGGTTCAGGAGGGGGGGGGGCGCACTCTCGTCCCCCCCTCTTTTCCTGCGGCCTGCCAGGTTGCGTGCTCGGATAAGGGTCTGGTATGGATTTTTAGGGGGACCCCACGCCGTTTTTTTTTTTTTTTTGGCGCGGGGTTCCCCTTAAAATCCATACCAGACCTGAAGGGTCTGGTATGGAATTTAGGGGGAACCCCACGTCAATTTTTTTTTTAAATTTTGGCTGGGGTTCCCCTTAATATCCATACCAGACCTGAAGGGCCTTGTATGGAATTTAGGGGGACCCCCACATCAATTTTTTTTTTTTTTTTTTTGGTTCGGGGTTCCCCTGTGGGGAATTCCCATGCCGTTTTTATCAATGAACTTCTATGTGTATTGTCGGCAATGCAATAGCCGCGGTAGTTTTAAATGTGTTTTTTCCTTCAAAATGTCATTTTGCTGTCAGACTGTTCTAAACACGGGAAACATGCGCCCCTTTACAGGCATACTATAGACACCCCCCAGGTATGAAATTTAAAGGGATATTACACTTTTATTGTTTGACTTTAAGCATTATTAAAATCACTGCTCCTGAAAAAACGGACGTTTTTAAAACTTTTTTTTGCATTGATTCATGTCCCCTGGGGCAGGACCCAGGTCCCCAAACACTTTTATTGACAATAACTTGCATATTAGCCTTTAAAATTAGCACTTTTGATTATTCATGTTCGTGTCCCATAGACTTTAACGGTGTTCGCGTGTTCGAACGAATTTTTTTCCTGTTCGCATGTTCTGGTGCGAACCGAACAGGGGGGTGTTCGGCTCATCCCTAGTGCTGGTATTAAAAAGATTGATAATCAAGAATGTGTGGATTATTGTTTCAATGCTCCTCAAATTTTGTTAAGGTAAAATTGGTGTTTTCAGTGACAATGGGGGTTATTTCCTAAGGGCAAATCCACTTTGCACTACAAGTGCAGTTTCAGTGCAGGCTCAAGTGCACTTGTAGTGCAAAGTGTATTTTCCTTTAGTAAATAACACCCAACAGTGCTTTTTAAGGTTACACAATCACGATACACTTTCAGGACTCCCCACATTTCTGTCAGGGTCAGCTAAAAGAAACACAAGCAGTAAATGTCACCGAAGATTTTGGTAGTTAAAGTGATTTTTTTATTTTAAAAAAGTATCAGACATTGTCTGGCATATTGATGGCCCCCCTACCCGCAAAGTAATCAAAGACGGACCTCGCGGGCACTCAGGGGGGGCAAGCCAGGACGGCCACTTTCAAGCGCCATCAGGGTTGGTTCATTTACTTGAATTATGGCCTCAGGCCCAACTGAGACAGCATATTTGGCAGAATTTCGCCTTAAAAAGTTGTGGAGAACACAGCACGCCAGAATGATATGATTCAGTTTATACTCCGCCATGTGTATGGGTGTAAGAAATAGGCGGAACCGGCTGGCCATGATTCCAAATGTGTTCTTCACCACTCTTCTGGCTCTGGCCAGCCGGTAATTAAAAACCCTCTGGTCTGGGGTGAGGGTCCTCATCGGGAATGGCCGCATAAGATGGTCCCCCAGCGCAAACGCTCCATCAGCAACGAAGACGAATGGGAGTCCTTCCACATTGTCTTCTGGAGGTGGCAAGCCCAAGCTGCCATTCTGGAGACGCCTGTAGAACTCCATCTGGGTGATGACTCCACCATCGGACATCCGGCAATTCTTACCCACATCCACATACAGGAACTCATAAGTAGCCGACACCACCGCCAACATCACAATACTATTAAACCCCTTATAATTATAATAGTATGACCCCGAGTTGGGTGGTGGGACGATGTGGACGTGTTTCCCATCAATTGCCCCTCCGCAGTTAGGAAAGTCCCACCGCTGGGCAAAGTGGGAGGCCACAGTCTGCCATTCCTGTGGGTTGGAAGGAAACTGTGGAGTCAAACAAGAAAAATAAATTAATCATTTTGCACATAAACAGGGAAAGCAGATTAGACACAAACATTCTTGACCAACATCAGTATAACATTTATTTTAGGGAGTATATAAAGACAAAGGTATAAGGTCCACCTATCAGATTCCCCCCCCCCCCCCCCCATGGGCCATTTGTAAAATTTTATGGGGGGGGAGATGTTTTGGACAGGTAACCATCTCCACTTCATTGAGAGATGAATGCCTAAATAATGTGTATTACTTTGGCCAGCCCCTCCTTACTTTACACTATTGGCAGCCCACTGGACAGGTAAGAAGTGTCATAATACAAAGAGATAAATACACACTGTACACATTTTAGCACACTTTTACATTCTGCTATTACCTATCAAGATAATAATAGGATACAAAAACTTTAAACAGTACCATTTGAAAGTATCTAGGCAGGCCCTTGCACTACATGCTTTGGGGAATTCATCCATAAATCTGACCACTAAAGAGGTGGGTATAGTGTGTATGGGTTTGGCAAAGTCAGCAGATAGAGGATTGGTATCAGCTGAGTTAGCAGTTGGGGGGAGGGAGGGTTCCAAATGATTTTGGGACACCAAAAAAAAGCCTCTGCCAATTTAAAGCACAAATCACATTTTTACACATTTTAGGGGGTGTTTGGGGTAAAGCACTACTATGGAGCTGACAAAATACATTGTTAAGTGACTACACAAGGTCAATATAGGGCCAGGAGAGCAAGCTGGGGAGGTAAGTGAAGGCAAATATGTATGAAGGACAACATTTTTTTTTAAACAAAACCAGCATGCATGAAGACAAAGGGGACATTCACAGCATATTACAATCATGGTAATTAGGGGATGAGGAAAGAAATACAATATATTAACAAACATTATATACAATAAAATGTAATGTTAAAGGATAAATCTTACCTTAATATACTCCTTCTGCAGGACCTGGATGATGGCAGAACAGGTCTCCAGGATAATGATCCCCAGAGCCTCGGGGGAGATGCCTGTCGAGAACTTCAAGTCCTGCAGGCTTCTTCCGGTCGCCAAGTACCACAGGGTGGCAACGAGCCTCTGCTCCGGAGTGATGGCTTGCCTCAAGCAGGTATCCTGCCTGCTAATATAAGGGGTCAGCAAAGCCAACAAACGGTGAAATACGGGGTCCGTCCTCCGGAGAAAGTTCCTCAAATTTTCAGGATTATTCTCACGGATCTCACGGAGCAAAGGCATATGTCAGAAATGGTCACACTGGAGCAACCAATTCTTGGTCCATGAACTCCTCCCCACCCTGTTCATGGACTGGACTTGTGTCAAGGTAAGGACCCCAACACCAAGCCCCCGCACAGCACGAACTCTACGAGGAGTACATATACGCAACATGGCAAGAAAATGGTCGGCTGCTCAGAATGAAGTAACAGAATGCACTGAAGAACAGCAAGGCCTGTGAAGAGCGGCATGAAAATCAGTAACGAATGAACATGAACACAACGACAAGTCAATTCTACTCGCTGCACGCACTGAAGACCAGATACAAACCCACAAGCACAAACTGAACAGCAGAAAACGATCTGAAAACCACTAGTCTGAAAAAGCACGAATCGTCTCTCACCAAACTTTTACTAACACGAGATTAGCAAAAGGAGCCCAAAGGGTGCCACGCTTGGTTCAGAACTGCCCTTTTCTAGTCTCATCGTACCTGGTGTACGCCACCGCGTTCTTAGCGATTGGAAATTCAGACAACTTTGTGCGACCGTGTGTATGCAAAGCAAGTTTGAGCCAACAACCGTCGGAAAAAATCCATGGATTTTGTTGTCAGAATGTCCGATTAATGTCCGATCGTGTGTACAGGGCATAAGAGTTCCTTCTACTGAGCAAGACAGATGCATATGGGACCGTTAGGGCTAACCGGCGTGACATGCCACCAACCTTTGGCAATAAAAAGCTCAAGGCAGGAGAAATAGTTGCTTGGCAGAAAGGCAAAATGATGGCACTGAGAAGGCGCGACAAAAAAGATGTGTGCCTAATGCGTACTATTCACAAAAACGCTACTGTCATGGTACACACAAAAGGTGGAAAAGACATAATGAAACCACAAGTCGTGATGGAGTACAACAACACCATGGGAGGTGTTGACAGAGCTGACCAGGCCATGAAATTTTATCCAGCGATGAGAAAACAACAAAAAAAATATTACAAAAAAATCTTCAGGTATCTTCTTGAACAGTGCCTGTGGAATGCCTTCATTCTGATAAAAAAAAAAAAGAGTGACAAGCCTGTGGTTCATGCGGACTTTGTTTGGAAAGTTGCCGAACTTATATTTCTCAAGCACCAAACACCAACAACTGTAAATAGATCTGGACGTCGTGCTGCTGGCATTGTGAACCAAGAACGCCTGACTGGTGGTCACTTTATGGACCACATTCCAACAACGGAAAAGAAGTCAGCACCCACAAGGATGTGTGTGGTTTGCTGCTCTAAGCGTGACAACACTGGAAGGAAAATCAGAAAAGAAACCAGGTTCTATTGTCCTGATTGTTATGTCGGAGTTTGTGCTGTACCATGTTTTCAAATTTTCCATAACCGGGACATTTACTGAAGCAATATGACTACTAATATTGCACCCTTGTTTAGCCAAAAAAAATGTCAGTATTTTTGATTACATTATTTACTAAAATGTATTAAATAAAAAGTATTATTATTATTATATTATTATTTGTTATTATTTATATTATAATTTATGATTTTGTGTTTCAAACTTTATCATGCCCGAGATGTCTACTAGACTCTGGTTTGGACAGATTTAAGTGAGTTATTCCTAAGAATTACAGGCCTACAATATAAAACGCCAAATTTCCATGCAAAATAATGGTACCATTTTCAGCACCAAAAATCTGAAATAATCATGCCGCCAGGGAGGTTAAAAGTGACAGTGCACATAAAAAAGTAAAAAACACAACACGGGCTTCCCCTTAAAACTCCACATGCGGCTCCTGCTTCCTGTACTAGATCAAGCCACATACCTTTCAACATTGGGGTTGTATGGGGTGAAGCAAAACACCCCCTTGCAAAAGACCCTTGCCCCAATGTTGATGGACAAGGGCCTTTGCCCACCTCTGGTGCCCCACATACCTGCTAGCTGCCAGGAGAATAATTATAGGGGCACATTAGTACCTCTTATCTATTCCCAAAGGGTTAAAGACAAATATGTAAATACATAGACATCTTAGAAAAAAAATCCTTTAATTGAAATAAAACACACACAATTTTTTGCTAATTTCCCTGTTGTAATTCCACATCGATCAGATCATCCAGCATTGTAATCTACATCAATCACAATGTTCAGTGATGTATACTTGCCAAACACATTTGACAACCCACTACCCCTGTGATGTTTACCTTCTATATTCCTGTTGCTAAATGACAGGTTCCTGGTGCTGTGATGCCTCCCTTGCAAGCTACATGGCATGTGGATGATCTGGTCAGAAGGGGGGGGGGGCACATGGTGCGCTTTAATTTCCTGTTCACCAAGGCTGCATGAGGGCTGAATTTTAGGGTAAACTCTAGACAGTTTTCTTGCTTTTTTTGTTTAGTGTAAATATAAAGAAGGGTATGGCATTCCTCTTAAAATCCCACCTAGAACCTTATCCAGACATGCAGTCTGGGTAGCATGCCGAGCCACATGCCTTTTGACATTGAGAGGTAAATTGGGAAGTACCTTGCAATGGGGGTCAACAAAGCTTCCCATTCTTGCATGACACCTTGTCCCAATGTTGAGAGACAAGGGCCTCTGCCCCACCTCTGATGCCCCAAGAAGGAGGTGGGGATAATATGAGGGGCACTTATAGTGAAATATGGAAGAATTATAATAGGGACCCCTCAGATATCTTCTCTCTCCCAATAGTAAATAAACACACATTCTTTAGAAAAAGTGTTTTAATGACATTACAATTAATAGATTAAAAACATTTTTATGAATGTTTTCCAATGTAATCCGGCATCAATCTGTCTAGTGATGTAAATCCATCTTAAAATACAAAGTCCAGTGATGTAAATTCACCATCAAATCCAATGATTTGACGTCAGTTGACATGTACACATTGCTAAATGATAGATGCTGCACAGTTCCGGGGATCCTGGGTGATATATTTAACATAATATGGTCAGGACCATATTTGGTCAATGACATCACCTAGAATCCCCAGTGCTATGTTTACATTACAGCAGCTAGGTATACAGTCAGGAAAATGACTCCGTTAGTTGTCTGCAAAAAGGCTGGGTTTGCCTTAAACCCATGGCCAACCCAAACCCAATTGCATTCCTAATTAATTTAAAGTAGAAGGTGGAGATCTAGACTAGTTTTTATATGATTGCAAGGCTATCCTTGGCTACTTACCAAAAAAGTAAGGCTCAGCAGTTGTGCAGAACTACATTTCAATGAATGAGTCATAGGACTGACTGATCAACCCTCCCTCTGCACTCCCTGCCTGCTCTGTTCTGGCAGGGCTGTATGGAGCGTCAGCCATCAAATGTGTCTGAAAGGAAATCTCTAGTTTGTGAATTGTATAAGCACCTTAGATAAATGATATGGGTGCACCTCATGTACATGGTACCAAAAAGGTTATAAAACATTATTTTAAAATGTATAAACTAAAAAACAAGAAAATAGAATCTACTTCAAACCCATAGTTCCATACATTCCTGCAAATAACAGTTTGCAATATTTTTTTTTCTATTCAAAATGGTTAAAATTGCCCTCGTAAAGTCTTATGTAGCACAATGCACAAATAAAAAAAGAAAAGACAAAGTTTGAAAATGGGAAAGGAGTAAAAGTAATGACTGTATTTTACAGAATGAAGAGCAGCTATCAACTACAGTTATCACACAGTGTTTGTCATCTAAAAATGTTCCAGGGGTCTGAATTCTCAAGGTCATGCTGGACATTCACAGCATGAGTAAGGCATTGACCTGTGTGAAGCTAAGCATTTATCGTCTACAGAAGTTACAAATCATCTGTTTCCTAAAAATGAAGCATCCTGTTCACAAGTATATTCAAAATAAAATTTAGAATCTAAACAGGAAATATGTGATAGAATTCATATTGATGTAACTTTATCTGCTTTCTGTAAATGTACTCGAAGGTTTAACCACTTCAGCCCCGGATGAATTTACCCCCTTCCTGACCAGGCCATTTTTTTGCGATACGGCACTGCGTCGCTTTAACTGACAATTGCGCAGTCGCTGCGACGCTGTACCCAAACAAAATTTATGTCTTTTTTTCCCCCACAAATAGAGCTTTCTTTTGGTGGTATTTGATCACCTCTGCGGTTTTTATTTTTTGCGCTATAAACAAAAGAAGAGCGCCAATTTTGAAAAAAAAACACAATATCTTTTACTTTTTGCTATAATAAATATCCCAAATAAAAAAAAAAAAAATCCTCAGTTTAGGCCAATATGTATTCTTCTAAATATTTTTGGTAAAAAAAAAACACAATAGGCGCATATTGATTGGTTTGCGCAAAAGATATAGGGGGTCATTTACTATAACTCCAGGAAGTACTGGGCACTATGGCAAATAATAGAGCAAATTTTAGCCAAATGGAAACAAAACGGCGAATTTGCGCATGAAAATCAGCGATAGATGCGGAGAACAAACGTTTGTAAATTCTAAATTGCCGCTAATTAGCGCTTCTGCGTGTATACAAATGCCAATTCTCATCAAGTTGTTATATAGCACTGTACTGTAGCCATGATCCATGTATGTGAAAGAAACATTTTTTATCAGAGATGAGCTCTAGTTCCCGTGCATCTATTGATTTATATTGCAATTAGTATTCCTATTTTTTTTTTCCTTCTTTTGCTAAGAAATGCAGTTCTGAATGATTATTACATAGTAATGTCTGCTATTCTGTAAAGTTACATGTATTAATCATTTAGGTTACCTATTTGTTGTATGTTGTTTTTTTCATGTTTTTGATTTATTATTTAATAATTTAGTTGACTATAACGCAGTAATTATTTATGTTCATTCTTTAATAATACTACACTATTATGCAGGTCTTGTACTTAGCACAATGGCTTAGTGGTCCGCTTTGATATCTCCACACCACTCATGGTATGAGTTCAAACAACAACCTACCATCCACCAGCTCTGTTTATTTTTTCAGTGCGCAAGTGAATTAAAATAAACAAACAAAGAAATGTAAACTGCCCTTTAGCTAGTGTGTGGTGTTTGGAATGTCACATCATAATATAATTGAATACTTACATACCATTGCATGCATTTAAAGAGTTAATACAATAAAAAACTTTCACATTAAACTGCATTGGCTACTTGGCAATCACCTATTTTCAGTAAATAAATATACACGTATATTTGTGTTGCTTTGGCTAATTGGCTAACAGTAATTCTCCTTTTCTCCACCAATAGTAATCTTTTAGGATTCTTCTGTGGGATTTGAACCCATGAGTCTTTCAATACCTGAATGTTTGAAGGTAGAGGTGCTAACTGCTAGCCTATTGGGCTGAGCACAATTATATATACAAAATACTTTTACTAGTGTTTGATGGTTTATATACCATACAATAAAGTTTATCAAATGTAAACTGCTTGTTAGCTAGTGTATGGTGTTTTGGAGATTCACACCATAATATTAGTGAAGACTTATTTATTTTTATTTAAAGCGGGGGTTCACCCACACCGCCAAAAAAAAAATATTAAAAGCCAGCAGCTACAAATACTGCAGCTGCTGACTTTTAATACATGGCCACTTACCTGTCCCAGGGTCCAGCGATGTCTGCAGGGGACGCCGAGAACCCGCTCGGTTCTCGGCAGCTGCCGCCGCCATCCTAGGTGAGGGAATCAGGAAGTGAAGCGTTGCGGCTTCACTTCCCGGTTCCCTACTGTGCATGCGCGAGTCGCGCTGCGCGTCCCTAGTGGTCGCTGCTCTCTCCTGGGAGCTGTGTGTTCCCAGCAGACAGCGCGGTCGGGACGGGAAGAGGCATAGACTCCCATGGGAGTCTATGCCTGAAGTGGGTGCAAATACCTGTCTTAGACAGGAATCTGCACCCCCCTCCCCCCTGAAAGGTGCCAAATGTGACACCGGAGGGGGGGGAGGGTTCCGAAAAGCGGAAGTTCCATTTTTGTGTGGAACTCCGCTTTAAGGTACTTCTATAGTGCCGTCAATTTACGCAGTGCTTTACATATACATTATACACTAATATGGGCCCCTACCCTCAAGGAGCTTACAATCTAAGGTCCCTAACTCACATTCATATACTAGGGCCAATTTAGACAGAAGCCAATTAACCTACCAGCATGTCTTTGGAGTGTGGGAGGAAACCGGAGTACCCGGAGGAAACCCACGCAGGCACAGGGAGAACATGCAAACTCCAGGCAGGTAGTCTTGTGGTGTGGTTGGGAATACAAACCAGGGACCATTTTAGCCAAATAAAATTTCAACAGGCGAATGTGCAAATGAAAAACTAGCGCTATTAGTGAGAAACACATGTTAGTAAATTTTAAGCTGGCGCTAATTAGCGCTTCCGCGTATATGCAAATGCCAATTCCTACCAAGTTGTTATATAGTACTGCACTGTAATCATGATCCATGTATATGAAAGAAACATTTTTATGTGAGATGTGCTCTACCTCGTGTGCATCTATTGATGTATGTTGCAATTAGTATTCCTAGTTTTTTCCTTCTTTTGCTAACTAATGCAGTTATGAATGATTATTACATAGTAATGTCTGCTATTCTGTAAAGTTACATGTATTAAACATTTAGGTTATCTATTTGTTGTATGTTGTTTTTTAATTTAGGTGACTATAAAGTGGTAATTATTTATATTCATTCTTTAATCATACTACACTATTATGCAGGTCTCATACTTAGCTTAATGGCTTAGTAGTCTGCTCAGATGTCTCCACAGCACTCATGGTACAAGTTCAAATACCAGCCAACCTACCATCCCCCAGCTGTGTTTATTTTTTCATTGCACAAGCGAATTAAAATAAACAAACAAAAAAATGTAATCTGCCCATTAGTTAGTGTGTGGTGTTTGGAATTTCACACCATAATAGTATTAAATACTTACATATCATTGCATGCATTTGAAGAGTTAATATAATAGAATCAGCCAAATTTAAAGTGCATTGGCTAATTGGCATTCACCTATTTTCAGCATATGCTGCTTTGGCTAATTGGCTAATAGTAATTTGCTTTTTTTTCACCAATTCAATCTTTTAGTATTTCTCTGTGGGATTTGAACCCATGAGTTCTCTCAAGGTAGAAGTGCTGACCGCTAGCCTATTGGGTGTAGCACAGTCATACATAGAAAATACATTCACTAGTGTTTGATGTTTCTTCTCCCCGAGCTGTCTCTCCTGCTGCCACCATCTTCTCCCGCTGATGTGTTCTTTAGCGCAGCCGATTACCCACTAATAAAAAAAAGCCGCTCTTCTTGTGGCGGTCTTCTGTGGCCATCTGATAATGTCACCCGGAGAGTCCGCTCCATGGCTATGTAAGAGACACTACACAGCGGGTGACAACACAGCGGAGGAAGACCACAATGGAAGAAGAGCAGCTTTTTTTTATTAGCGGGTAACCAGCGGTGCGGAAGAACACAGCAGATGGCGGCGGCAGGAGAGACGGCTCTGGGAGAATACAGCTCGGGGAGAAGATGGAGGAGGGAGAGACAGCGTCTGGAGAAGATGGCTCAGGGAAGAAGACAGCTCGGAGCTATTCTACAATAAAGGACTTGTCAAAAACCAGCTATTAATTTTTTTACATTTCACTGCTTTTTTTGGTGAATGGGTAAGGGTAAAATGTACCCCATACCTATTCACATAGGGGGCAGGATCTGGGAGCCCCCTTGTTAAAGGGGGCTTCCAGATTCTGATAAACCCCCTGCCTGCAGACCGACAACCACCGACCAGTGTTGTCGGGAAGAGGCCCTTGTCCCCATCAACATGGGGAAAAGGTGCTTTGGGGCATGTGGCCTGGTAAGGTTCAGAAGGGGAGGGTGCTCACTCGTCCCCCCCTATCCTGACCTCCAGGCTGCATGCTCAGGTAAGGGTCTGGTATGGATTTTGGGGGCCCCACATCAAATTTATTTTACATTTTGGTGTGGGGTTCCCCTTAAAGTCCATACTGAAGGGCCTGGTATGTACTGGGGAGACCCTACGACATTTTTTCCTTGAATTTTGGAATTCCATACCATATTTTTGAATAAGTACATACCATTGCATGCATTTGAAGAGTTAAAATATGGAATAAAGCAAGCTGATGTGCTTTGCCTAATTATGCTTCTGAGTACAATGCACACTTCTGGGAGGTGATGCTGTCAGTGGGATTTGAATTCATGGCTTGAACTTTTGGGGGCAGCAGGGTATACCGCTATGCTACAGAGCTGAGCACTTACCTACAGAGAAAATACATTTACTAATGTTTGATTCAATACAATAATGTTTTGCATTTCAGGCATTAATATTATAGTAACAACCATGCTCGTGCCGATGTGGCATTGGCTAATAGGCATTTGCCTCTTTTCAGCATATGCTGCTGAGTACAATGCAAGCTTTCAGTAGGTGATACCATCTATGTGATTTTCAGCCATTTGAGCACAATTATATTGAGAACATATGTTTACTAGTGTTTGATGGTGGGACTACTTTATATTCTAGGTATAAAATAGTACTCAGCACAGTGACTTAGGCACCTTTCACACTTGTGCAACCTGAAAGTTGCAAGATTTTAATGCGACTTTAAGCAATGCCTATGTAATCTTGAGGTCTATGGACGCAGGAGTCGCAGGGAAAGACACGCAACTTTCCCATTATTTTGCATCAGCAATTTTGCCGCAATTCCAGGGAATGCCTGTGTAAACTTAAGGTCTATGGATCTCAACTCGCATCAAAGTCAGACCAAAGTAGTACAGGGACTACGTTGAAGTCAGTGTTACTTGAAGTCGCACAGATATGAATGGTACACATTAAAAATCATGGGGTATGACTTGTCATACGACTCTGATGTCCAAAGTGTGACTCAGCCCGACTTTGTCAGCGATTTCAGAGACATCAGTGCACTTTCCTGCACAGATGTCTAGTGAAATCACATAGGTCCCAACTGTTCTCCTTTAAGAAGGTGTCCTATGCCTACCTACTTTTGCTAATAGGTGTCCCTTATACCCATCTCAAAAAGTTGGGAGGTAAGAAATCGCCCCCTGAAGTCGCCCAAAGTAGTGCAGGAACTACTTTTGGGAATTGTTGTGGCGTCGCACCAATTCGGACAGTTCCATTGCCATCAATAGGTGCCGATTTGGCCTACAATTTGACATGTCAATTCAGATCTATGTGAACATGGGTGAAGTTGCATAGATATTAGAGCTGCACGGTTCTGGCCAAAATGAGAATCACAATTTTTTTGCTTAGAATAAAAAGATCACGATTCTCGCGACGTAAAATCTTTCACATTATCCCACAAAAAATTGGGTTAACTTTTCTTTTTTTTAATTCATTAAAGTACTTTTTTCCAAAAAAAATTGCATGTGAAAGGCGCAAATACAGTGTGACATAAAATATTGTAACAATCACCATTTTATTCTCTAGGGTCTCTACTAAAAAAAATATATATAATGTTGGGGGGTTTTAAGTAATTTTCTAGCAAAAAAAAAAAAATGATTTTAACCTGAAACCAACAAATGTCAGAAAAATGTTTAGTGTTTAAGTGGTTAAACTTTCCTCACTTACACAGAAGTCTATTTAATTGACAAATTGTTACAAGGTTTCTAGTTAAGTTCACTGATAAAGAATGTTCTAATTCTTGGCAGACTTCCTGGTTTTTCGGCTGTGGCTTCAGAAGAGCAGAGAGAGTTCTTTGCATAGCAAGAATCGTGAAACTCTTTTTTCAAGATCGTAAAGGGGAAAAAAATCACGATGACGATTAATCGTGCAGCTCTAATAAATATGCATGGAAATCATGGGGACAACTTTTCATGTGACTGAGGTCCAAAGCTCCATGAAAAGTCACCCAAGTGTGAAAGTAACCTAATGCAATTAATTGATAACACCTTTGAATAAGGCCCCAATTTGCTCTTGTGCGACCTTAAAATTGCACAGCTTTGTCATGACTTGAAGCAATGTCTGTGTATGGATGAGTGGTGCAGCGCTAATCCTAAGTAAAAATACTCAGATGGTATATAATGGGGTCAAAATGAACATAGCGAAGTGTATAGAAATGTTAGTGAGCAATAAATAAAAGTAAAAAACCAAATAAATGAATATCACTAACCAGTGAATGCAATAAGCTAATAAATAATGTGTTTAAAATCTTGAATCTCTGAGGTAAAACACTAATAAACCGTGGATAACAAAAACCAGTGTATAAAATATTAAATAGATGTGATACAACTTGATTTCAATGCATATAAAATACAAAAAGTGACAATGTGCAGTGTGTAAACACTGTGCGTGTTAAACTTGGCTACACTTCAAAGTCCATGCAGTGTTTGGTATTCAAACCTATATAAAGTGCAGAAAATGTGCCAAAAAAAACTCTCTATGGTGCATGAAATGATATCCCAAAAAATAAAATCTATATATATAAACAATATTAACACGAAAAGAATGTCCTTTTAGATAAGGTGAACTCTGTGACAATGATGTGCTGGCATGCGCATGTAGCAGTTAAAGTGCCAAGTGACTTGAAAATTCGTGCTTCTTCGTGTGCAAACACTTCAGTAGGTAATGGCCCCTTACCTCACAGCAATGGGGCAACAGCATATGACCAAAGGGCTTTTAAACTCGTCCTCCTAGGGGCTCCTACGCGTCCCTGACCGTCCTCACAGTTATGGGGCAGCAGCGTATGACCAAGGGCTCTTTGACTCGTCCACCTTTGAGTTCCTGCAGATCCCTCATTGACCCAGAATTGGGTCCCCTCCGGTGCGGTACAGGAATGTATAAAAGATATTGAAGTGGAGAAAGAGCCCAATAGTGTAATTCCGTTTCAACAGTAGGATTTTATTAGGTAAAAAACGGGTACTCACATTTAGTAATTAAGAAAAAAACGATTGTATCCGACGAGCGGCGAACTCGTCTGCTTCTCACTGTGTGTACAGCCTATCCCGTCCCTACGCGTGACGTCACACCACACGTGACTTCTTCAGGGGATGAATATAGGCTAGAATAGTGTCCTTAAATAGTTTAGTATTGGCCGGCTATGGGCGGCCATTTTCTCGGAGTTTACATGTATTAGTATACGGCGGCCATTTTCCTAGAGATTTGTTGTATAGTTCAAGTTCCGCTGTGTGGAGGATATCTGCTGACTTATATTGGCCAATAGAGGCTGTCTGCTGTTTTAGTATCATTTGTGCTGTCAGCAGAGGGAGACACATATGTTGTCTCTAAGTAAAGCGAGGTGGATGTGCGAATTGCGGGTGAAACTGATAACAAATGGATCAGTTGTTTGCATCCGCCTTGGTTTCATAGAAAAAGGCAGAGCTTGTAAACAATTATATAATATTCGAAACGAAGGAAGGGAGAAGCTGGAGACACTAGTGGCATACTAAATATATATATTGAGTAAGAATTAAAACAAGCGTGTTGCAAAATACTAATCTGTATATAAACCAATATATATAAAATCAATCTTACATAAAATATACCAATAATGTTTTATTACCAAGAGGACTATACTTTATTTAAATATATATAAATACTGTATCTAAAAGTTAAAAAATCAAATTAATTAAATTATTAAAAGGTGTAATGAATGGCCTAGGCCAGTGGATATTAAAAAATTAAATAGAGGAGAGACAGCTCCTACAAGGACTTGTAGTTACTTCCAGATAGTCCTATAATATAATGAGGAGGAAAGTAGTTGTATGTGAAGCCGACGGGAGATATAGAGAGGGGGGGGGGGGGGGGACTCTTGTAGTCTAACTAAAAATCCCCCGCCATTGGGAGTATGGCTAAAATAAGTGGCCTCACCAAGTTTGGTTTGGGTACTTAGAGGGTACCAGGTGGGCCGACTGATAAATAGCTAAAAGTCAATCTGATTGTGTTAAAAACCTCTATGTTTTAAGAAAATTCTCATTCTAAAAATCACTCAGGAAACAATTAAGGTCAAATTCTATGTTAAGGCCACGGGGCCAAAAAGTGTCCAAGGTAAAGATCCATTTGGATTCCAATTTACTTAGAGCTCTCACCTTGTGGCCCCCCCGCCAGTGCTTAATGTATGGGGTAATACCCCAAAAGGTCAAATGAGTGGGGTCTTTGTTATGACAGATGAGGAAATGTTTTGATACACAGTGTTTGTCATAACCGTTAAGGATATTTTTGACATGTTCCTTAATCCGGACTCTCAGGGGTCTTTTTGTGCGGCCTACGTACTGAAGGCCGCAACTACATTCGAGTACGTATACTGCCCCTTCCGTGTTGCAACAAATGAAATCTTTGATTTCATGGCTTTCGCCAGTGCTGGTAGAAGTAAAATTAAAAACTTTCTGGTTTGGTCGTTTGGTCCTGAGGCAGGCAAAACACCTCTTACATGGAAAGAAACCATTTCTAGAGAAAAAAGTAAAAGGTTTCTTGGGTGGATCCACAACATCTTTTACTATTAAATCCCTAATCGTCGGTGCCTTTTTATATATAAATCTCGGGTTCTTGGGGAGGATTTCTTGCAGTTGCTTATCTGACCGTAGAATATGCCAGTGGCGCTTTATTATTCTTTCGATTTTTCTGTATTGTACATTGAAGTCTAGAATCAAAGGTATCCCCTCTACTGGATTTTGCGGTTGTGTGATTTTTTCTTTAATCAATTCGTTCCGATCCAATTTGGAGACTTCATCGATTTTGGTCTTGATAAATTTCTGATCATAGCCTTTTGCCGTGAATCTGTCTCTCATTTTCTCTGCCTGTTCGAAGTATGTGTCTATTTTGGTGCAGTTTCTCTTTATCCGCATCAATTGCCCTTTCGGGATATTATAAATCCAATTTTTATGGTGGCAACTTGTGGTTGGGAGGTAGCTGTTTCTATCAACTCCCTTAAAGTGCGTTTTCGTGCTAAATGTGGAGTTGTTTAGTGAAATCTCAAGATCTAGAAAGTTGATTTTTTCTGAACTGACATCCCAAGTTAATGAGATGTTTCTATCGTTGTTGTTGAGTTTCATGAGAAATTCAATTAGATGTCCTTTTTCTCCATCCCATAGTATGACAATGTCGTCAATATATCTTTTATATATGACGAGTTGACTTGGACGTTCGCTAAACACATTGTATTCTTCCCACTGTGCCATGAACAGGCCGGCTATGCTCGGGGCAAATCTGGCACCCATGGCCACCCCAGTCTGTTGGTGGTAGTAGGATCCGTCGTACCAGAAATAGTTATTTTTTAGACTATATTCTAGACATTTGATAAGGAATTTTCTCTGTGTGCACGGGAGTTCAGTATATTTCCTTAAACCCCATTTTGCTGCTTCACAGGCCCTATGGTGAGGGATAATTGTGTATAACGCTGATACATCAGCCGTGGCCATAACCCATGATCTATCCTCTCCTTGGATGTTGTCTATGACCCTTAGCATCTCTTTACTGTCTTTCAGATAAGCTTCGGTTTTCTGAACTGCCGGCTGTAAAAAAACATCTATATACTGGCCCATCCTGGCTGTAATTGACTCTATGCCATTCACTATCGGCCTAGGTGGTGGGTCAGTTTTATTTTTATGTAGTTTAGGGACTGAATAGATAATTGGCGTCCGACAGGATTCTGGTATGAGAAATCTCGCTTCTTTTTTGTTTAGTATCGCCTTTTTCACTCCCAGATGGACCACTTGCTCGAGCGATTTGCGGCATCCAAAGACTGGATTCTTCAATAGTTTTGTGTAAGTATTGCTATCATTCAGCATGGTGGTCATTGTATTGTGATATTGTTCTTTAGAAAGTATCACAATACCTCCTCCCTTATCTGCCGGTCGGATGACAATGTCTTGCCTTTTGGACAATTTGCGGATTCCACTTTTGATATGATTAGGTTCTTCTTTTCTCTTGATTTCTACTTCTTTAATTTCATCCAAAACAATTTTTTTAAAAACATCAATGTGTTTATTATCTTTTGCTGGCGGGTTAAAAACTGATTTGTTCCTGAGTGAACTATGTAAAAAACCATTATCTGGTGGCTGTGTTACTCTAGATATTGGGGGATTTCCTACCATGTATTTTTGTATATTTAATTTTCGTACAAATTTCTGGATTCCAATGTAAGTCTCGAATTTATTAAGGTTTTTTGTGGGTGCATATTTCAACCCTTTATCGAGTACCCCAATTTCTTCATGTGTCAATGTCAGCCCACTAATATTAAAAATCCCCTCTCCTTTTATTCTCTCTTTCTTTTGCTGTCTCTTTCCAGATCTTCGTCCTCTCTTTTTTCGGGGCTTCTTCTGGGGCCCCGCATTTCGTCTGGATATCTCACTGGATGGTTCTCCCTGCTCCGATCTAAAAAAGGCCTGTTTGATTCTTGGTCTCCGTAAGGTGGAGGGTAGGGTCTTACTGATCTTTCATCTCCTTCTCTGTTATCCAGGGGAGCATAATAATTATAAGTAGGGATAGGGCTCCGCTCATCCTGCCTGTAGTTCCTATATGGTGGTCCTCTTCTGTCATCATATCTAAAATTTTGTATGGGACTTCTCTCTCTTGGTCTATAGTATTCCAAATCTCTGTTCTCTCTGTATTCTTGCATAGGTCTCCTTTGGTCTCTATGTTCATACGGTGGGCCTCTATAATCTCGTTCTTCGTATGGGGGTTTGTACCAATTGTTCCGATTGTAGGGCCTTCTGTAATTCTTCCCATAATATGGTTTTCTTCCTCCATTCCGTGGTGTCCGATTACTTTGTTGGGGCCTCCTCTCATTTCGATATGGTGTATAGCTTTGGTATTCATTGTTTCTTCCATCACTCCCTCTTTGTCTAGGTGTCATGGTTCTATTTTCTTCTCTAGGCTCTTGATGGCTTCTGACTTCCGTGGCTGGCCTGAGTGGTTCATTTTGTGGTTGAGGATGGAGTCTTACCGTTTTTTCCGGTGTGGAATATGTAGATGAACATTCTACTTTTCCCAATTGGCTTTGCCATTTGAACACTTGGTCATTACGGAAATCATTTGTATCTCTCGTATGTTTCTTGCTTTTTCTTTGTTGCACTTCTTTATCTTTCTTAGCGAGATCCTTGTTCAATTGGGTCATTAGAGTTTTATATTCAATCGTGTCTTTGTATTGTTCAATATTTCCTTTAAGATCTGTAATATTCTGATCTATTATCTTGTTCTTCCTCCTTTTTCTATCTAACAAAAAACCTATAAGTTCTAGGCCTTTGTTGTTGAAAAATTTGTACCACTCTTCATTAGATTCCTGATCAATGAGCCCATCGTTTGGGGGGACATCCCACCTTAACCTTCTAGGGACAATGCTTTCCTTAAGATATGTCTCAAAGGTGCAGATGTCCCACCAGAGGCTCACTTTCTTTTCCATGTTGTGCCCTAGTTTGCGCATAAGGCTTTCAAGGTCTAAGTTAGTACTAGTTTTTGTTTTTGTATTATTAAATACTTCTTCTAGATTTACCTGCCTTTTTTCCATATATGAAAATACATCCATGATTGCCGCAAGAATAGGGAGTGTATGAGGTAGGTAAGTAATAGATTGTCAGAGATATTCCTGCGCTATCAAGTATGGAAACGGCTAGAGGAGGAAAAGCTGCATGCACCTGTACGGGTGAACACCTGACCTTAAAATTGATTGTATGGATGAGTGGTGCAGCGCTAATCCTAAGTAAAAATACTCAGATGGTATATAATGGGGTCAAAATGAACATAGCGAAGTGTATAGAAATGTTAGTGAGCAATAAATAAAAGTAAAAAACCAAATAAATGAATATCACTAACCAGTGAATGCAATAAGCTAATAAATAATGTGTTTAAAATCTTGAATCTCTGAGGTAAAACACTAATAAACCGTGGATAACAAAAACCAGTGTATAAAATATTAAATAGATGTGATACAACTTGATTTCAATGCATATAAAATACAAAAAGTGACAATGTGCAGTGTGTAAACACTGTGCGTGTTAAACTTGGCTACACTTCAAAGTCCATGCAGTGTTTGGTATTCAAACCTATATAAAGTGCAGAAAATGTGCCAAAAAAAACTCTCTATGGTGCATGAAATGATATCCCAAAAAATAAAATCTATATATATAAACAATATTAACACGAAAAGAATGTCCTTTTAGATAAGGTGAACTCTGTGACAATGATGTGCTGGCATGCGCATGTAGCAGTTAAAGTGCCAAGTGACTTGAAAATTCGTGCTTCTTCGTGTGCAAACACTTCAGTAGGTAATGGCCCCTTACCTCACAGCATTGGGGCAACAGCATATGACCAAAGGGCTTTTAAACTCGTCCTCCTAGGGGCTCCTACGCGTCCCTGACCGTCCTCACAGTTATGGGGCAGCAGCGTATGACCAAGGGCTCTTTGACTCGTCCACCTTTGAGTTCCTGCAGATCCCTCATTGACCCAGAATTGGGTCCCCTCCGGTGCGGTACAGGAATGTATAAAAGATATTGAAGTGGAGAAAGAGCCCAATAGTGTAATTCCGTTTCAACAGTAGGATTTTATTAGGTAAAAAACGGGTACTCACATTTAGTAATTAAGAAAAAAACGATTGTATCCGACGAGCGGCGAACTCGTCTGCTTCTCACTGTGTGTACAGCCTATCCCGTCCCTACGCGTGACGTCACACCACACGTGACTTCTTCAGGGGATGAATATAGGCTAGAATAGTGTCCTTAAATAGTTTAGTATTGGCCGGCTATGGGCGGCCATTTTCTCGGAGTTTACATGTATTAGTATACGGCGGCCATTTTCCTAGAGATTTGTTGTATAGTTCAAGTTCCGCTGTGTGGAGGATATCTGCTGACTTATATTGGCCAATAGAGGCTGTCTGCTGTTTTAGTATCATTTGTGCTGTCAGCAGAGGGAGACACATATGTTGTCTCTAAGTAAAGCGAGGTGGATGTGCGAATTGCGGGTGAAACTGATAACAAATGGATCAGTTGTTTGCATCCGCCTTGGTTTCATAGAAAAAGGCAGAGCTTGTAAACAATTATATAATATTCGAAACGAAGGAAGGGAGAAGCTGGAGACACTAGTGGCATACTAAATATACATATTGAGTAAGAATTAAAACAAGCGTGTTGCAAAATACTAATCTGTATATAAACCAATCTTACATAAAATATACCAATAATGTTTTATTACCAAGAGGACTATACTTTATTTAAATATATATAAATACTGTATCTAAAAGTTAAAAAATCAAATTAATTAAATTATTAAAAGGTGTAATGAATGGCCTAGGCCAGTGGATATTAAAAAATTAAATAGAGGAGAGACAGCTCCTACAAGGACTTGTAGTTACTTCCAGATAGTCCTATAATATAATGAGGAGGAAAGTAGTTGTATGTGAAGCCGACGGGAGATATAGAGAGGGGGGGGGGGGGGGGACTCTTGTAGTCTAACTAAAAATCCCCCGCCATTGGGAGTATGGCTAAAATAAGTGGCCTCACCAAGTTTGGTTTGGGTACTTAGAGGGTACCAGGTGGGCCGACTGATAAATAGCTAAAAGTCAATCTGATTGTGTTAAAAACCTCTATGTTTTAAGAAAATTCTCATTCTAAAAATCACTCAGGAAACAATTAAGGTCAAATTCTATGTTAAGGCCACGGGGCCAAAAAGTGTCCAAGGTAAAGATCCATTTGGATTCCAATTTACTTAGAGCTCTCACCTTGTGGCCCCCCCGCCAGTGCTTAATGTATGGGGTAATACCCCAAAAGGTCAAATGAGTGGGGTCTTTGTTATGACAGATGAGGAAATGTTTTGATACACAGTGTTTGTCATAACCGTTAAGGATATTTTTGACATGTTCCTTAATCCGGACTCTCAGGGGTCTTTTTGTGCGGCCTACGTACTGAAGGCCGCAACTACATTCGAGTACGTATACTGCCCCTTCCGTGTTGCAACAAATGAAATCTTTGATTTCATGGCTTTCGCCAGTGCTGGTAGAAGTAAAATTAAAAACTTTCTGGTTTTTAAAAAATGTCTGTGTAATCTTGTGGTGTATGGACCTCAAATCGCATCAAAGTCAAACCAAGGTAGTGCAGGGACGAATTTGCTACACCGTCAGGATGCACAAGTGACAATAGGGCCAAATTCAAAGGTGTTATCCTTGAATCTCATTCACACTGCTGCGACCTGAAAGTCACACTATTTTGCTGCCACTTTGCCGCTGCAACTTGGCCCCAACTTCTGGGAATGCCTGTGTAATATTGTACCCGATATACCTCAAGTCACACCAAAGTAGTACAGGGACTACTTTGAAGTTGGTGCGACTTAAAGTAGCACAGATATGAATGGTTGTCATTGAGAATCATGGGGTACAACTTGTCATTCAACTCAGAGGTCCAAATTTGCTGGAAAATTCACCCAGCTGTGAAACAAGTCATATATTTTAATAAAAGGAGCTCTCATTTATACTTGCATAGTCCTTACTGATTTACATCAGCAGAACAAATACAGGAAGTGATGTGTGCACATGGGACGGAAGCAAATGTGTGGTGATGCCAAACAAATCAATGAACCCCACCCACACCAAATCTAACTATGACATCCACCCCGCATTGATTAAGTACAAGTACATATCCTACACTTACCCAGCCAATGAGCAGCGCCTCCTCTCTGCTAAAGAGACCTCGCCATGTCCACCTAGATCAGTGGTTCTCAACTCCAGTCCTCAGGACCCACCAACAGGCCAGGTTTGCAAGATAGCTGAAATACATCACAGGTGATATCACTTGCTGCTCAGTGATTGCAGTATTCTAGTCTGCAACTCCCCAAGGTAATACTTAAAATCTGGCCTGTTGGTGGGTCCCGAGGACTGGAGTTGAGAACCACTGACCTAGATGGAGATCCTGACCAGCACAGGAACTTCCTGGTGCATACAATGAATAATTTCCAGGTCAGAAGGTGAAACCACGCTTTTGATTGCCGCTGCGAATATGTGATCTCAACCATGATTAGTATTTTTTTATTTTTAGATATGCAAATCTGTATTTCTACATATATTTGAAGGTAAACTTAAGGGAGTTTGCTAAGACATGGTGTCCCTGGGTTAGCAGCAGGTGAATTACAAAGGCAAAAGGCCCACTTTGAGCCCTGGTTCACACTGACAGCAGGAGGAAAGCGTTCAGCTGAACTCACACAATTTCATTCCTGCATGTCAGTCCCGACTGTGGGGGCAATATCAGAGACATCAGTGCAGGTTTCTGCACCAATATAAATACAAATCGCACCAATTAGAACAGTGCAATTGCCACAGATTTGACATGTCAAATCACACCAATGTGAACCAGAGCTGACACATTCAAACACTACCTATCCACCAGCTGAATTCATTACCTGCAATTCTCCACAGCTGTTAATGATAAAGGTGGAATTTTTATATATAACTTGCAGTTGTGCAGAAGCCTAGGTTTACATTGGAGCGATTGGTCATGCGATTTGAGAGATCAAATCGCATGACTAATGGCACTGTTCCAATTGATGCAACTTTTTTTGTGGCACCGCATCAATTTGCTAAAGTAGTTCCTGCACTACTTTTGCCGATTTCAGGTGCGACTTCTATAGACATTTGTGTACGAAGCCACCTGAAATCACACTGACCTTGCTACTTTGAAATCGTGCTACTTCAAGTGAAGTAGCGCAAGTTCAAAGTAGCATGTGAACCAGGGCAAAGAGATTAGTTTTTTGGTGCACAAATACATATTGAAATAAAATATAAAAGAGATATTGCACTTTCCCAAAACCACCACCCACAAAAACTAAAGAAAGAAAAGTAGAAGAAAAAAAAAAAAAGACCCCACACACACACACACACACACACACACACACACACACACACACACACACACACACACACACACACACACACACACCAAAAGCTCAATGTATTTATTTTACCAGCAGAAAAAAAATAAATTTACATTTACTAGCTTCAAAAAAATTTGGACAGGATATATGGTACTACATTTAGCAACGGAATTTTAAGGGCCCTGCTCATAGGAGCTTACAATCTAAAATTAGACAAAACCTTAGAGTGGACACAGCTTTAATTTCAGTGTATAGCGGGGACACATCACATTATTATCTGCAAGATTATAGAAACATACTTAACAGTCATTCTTACAAAGCATTCCAACTGAATATTGCAAAAGACTTACTCAAAACACCCACCACCAGCCCACAATTCACACATACATACATTGGTGACCATGTTCTGCTGGAAGCTGCATTTCGGTGTACACGATTAAACGAGATCAAAAATAGTAGGTCAGCAGATGCTTCCAAACGATGTTTGCATGATCAGACAGGAACAATACACACACAACATTGACAGCATGGCCACATAAACCCACTTTTGATTGAAAAAATGCACAAGAATTTCATCAAATCTCCCAATATCATTCCTTCTCCATCACAACAAAAAACCTGACCTTCTCAGGCCAAACGAACCCCCCTACTGCAGGTCTTTATATAAGAGAGGTTGTATTGTTAGCACACTGACACACCCAATAGAAGTACACGCCCACCAGTATCTTTCAATCTGTCTCTTCATGTATGTCTAAAGTGATTGCACCTGATGAGCAGGAACACATAATAGGATTTGCAACTGTGTTAGCCTTGGCTATGTGCATCAAATCTCCAACTACAGGACAAAGATCAAAGTCCATTTGCATCCACATAAACAAAGCAACAGTTTTCTAAGCATATGTACCCGTGCAGTGTAAACCCTAAAATTTGAAATGTCCAAGTCCCTGGGCATGATTAGTGCTAATAAACATTAACATCAGTCCCTGGCTGCAATGAGCTTCCAATATAAAGTCCAAAATTAACAATCTTACATTAGAACCTATTTCGACAGGAGACAAATAAGATGCCAGCATGTCTTTAGATTGTGGTGAGAAACCCACACAGGGAGAACATATAAACTTCAACACAAGCATTAGCATGTTGGGGAATTGAACCAACATCCCAGGTGCTGCTAGACGGAATTGCTACCCACTTAGCCACCAGGCAGCCTCACACATGTTCTCTACATCTCTGTGGTGTGAACCAGCCCTAAGTCCATAGCCATGCTCAGTGTCACAAGCAATATACAGTATATTGGCCTAAGTATTGGGATGCCTGCCTTTAAACACACATGAACTGTAATGGCATCCCAGTATTAGTATTGGGTTCAAAACTCATTTGGCCCACCCTTTGCAGCTATAACAGCTTCAACTCTTCTTGTCCACAAGGTTTAGAAGTGTGTCTATGGGAATGTTTGACCATTCTTCCAAGTGCATTTGTGAGGTCAGGCACTGATGTTGGATGAGAAGGCTTGACCTACAGTCTCCTCTCTAATTTATCCCCAAGGTGTTCTGTTGTGTTGAGGTCAGGACTCTGTGCAGGCCAGTCAAGTTCCTCCACCCCAAAATCACTCATCCATGTCTTTATGGACCTTGCTTTGTGCACTGGTCCAAATGATTTTGTGGAGGGGGATTATGGTTCAGGGTTGTTTTTCAGGGCTTGGCCTCTTAGTTTCAGAGAAGGGAACTCTTAAGGCGTCAGCATACCAACACATTTTGGACAATTTCATGCTCCCAACTTTGTGGGAACAGTTTGCGGATGGCCCCTTCCTGTTCCAACATGACTGCACACCAGTGCACAAAGCAAGGTCCATAAAGACATGGATGAGCAAGTTTGGGGTAGAGAAACTTGACTGGCCTGCACAGAGTCCTGGCCTCAACCCGATAGAACACCCTTTGGCTGAATTAGAGTAGAGACTGCAAGCCAGGCCTTCTCATCCAACATCAGTGCCTGGCCTCACAAATGCACTTCTGGAAGAATGATCAAACATTCCCATAGGCAGACTAAACCTTATGGACAGCCTTCCCAGAAGCTGTTCTAGCTGCAAAGGGTGGGCCAAATCAAATTTTAACCCTACAGACTTAAGCTGGCCATACACCATACAATTTTCCTGTTCAATTTTCTTTAGATTTACCTTCAACTATGTAGTACAAGGGCCTGCCTGATTGCATCCAAATTGAAAGTGTTTAGGTTTGACCTCCTATTATATGGTTTTGGTAAATCTAAAGGAAAGTTGAACAGGAAAATTGAATAGTGTATGGCCAGCCTAAGACTGGGCTGCCATTAAAGTTCATGTGTGTGTAAAGGCAGGCGTCCCAATACTTTTGGCTATATAGTGTATCTGGAAAAGACTTACAACGGTGGTGGAACCCTCCTACACATAACTACTATAATTAGACATAGTTATAGGACCTGGGAGATGAGACAACTTCTCTACATGAAGTAACATGGTTGAGATTAGAACCCAGACCCTCAGAGATACTAAGCAGAAGTTCTAACCTCGAAGCCACGGAGCTGCCACATGTGAGACCCTCCTACACATAACTACACATAAATACACATAAAAACACATTAATACTGCATTTCTATGGACATACAAGTGATGGAATTACATTACTCAAGAGTTATTCTTCTTGATTTATTCTGTGATATTTGGGGTTTTTTTTGTGCGTGAGAGTAGAATATTACCCTCAAATTTTTGGGAATTACATTTTGCTTTCTGATGTTGGTACATATATCACATTTTTTGGGCTCAAATTATGAATATTTGGAAATAATACAAAGCACAAAAAAATGTGATTCATTTTAAATTTTCATCAGCAATGGTATTGTTTGTGGATTGTAAAGACACCTGTGTGAGTTTAGGTTAAAGATTGTTTTGAGATGAAGAGTAACAAGTGAAAGTGACAGAGAAAAATATATTTTACCAAAACATCAAAACATTCCACATTGTAGCATTCTTCAAATCAAAATATTTTAAGTAGAAGCAACAATGTTGCAAAGGAAGATTTATTTCACAGAAAGATACATTTCATCTCAACATTAAAAGTTTTTTTTGTGAAAGTTAGAATTGTTCCATTAGAATCAGTGACTGAAACTTCATTTGGACTAAATTAGAGCAGATTTTAAATCCCAAAAAATGCTCTCTAATTAGCTCTCATTTTGGTATTTACTATACCTCCAGGTAAAAAAGACACTTGAGTTAAAATGAGAGTTATTTTCAGGTCTGAGCATGCTCAGTTGTGTTGGCACCTAGTTGTCCAAAACGGGGAATTTTTCACTTTTCAGACTTTTAAAGATATTTCAGTGTAGAAATCACTTTTTCACACAGTTTAAAAGCAGATAATCTTTAAATAATATACCGCATATTTCAGTACCATTTAGACAATTATATCATGTTCTAAACATTATTTCCATGTGCAATTCTCTAGGTTTTAGCAGAGTAAGGGTTTGGGCTCTATTTAGTTTCAGGGAGCTGTAGTAAATTCGATTTTGGGAGTATTTTCTCACCAGCGCTATAGTGAATACCGTTTTAGCGCGAATTAGCGCTATTAGCGCTAATTCGCGCTAAATTGCCGCGAATTAGCGCTAATTCGCGGCAATTTGCGCGAATTAGCGCCATAGCGCTATAGTAAATTACCCCCACAGTGTATATTATAATTATGGGCACATCAGACCTTTTGCAAATGGCATATGGCAGTTAATCTGGGTGCTCATTTTTGTATACAGGCTTCCTTGCTAGGCTGTGTCCATCAGGGAATATACTGTAGTACTGTCACACTATTTTGTTGCACTACTACATTCTTGCAATGGACCTGAGGAAAATAAGTAACACATTAATTTCAAGGTACAGCTTTACTAGGATCATATCAGTAACAGCTGGCAGCTCATAGAGGCATTAGCCAGGGTTTTATCTAAGCTCAAGAGCATAGGAAATGCAGCTGAAGGCACTCACATCCTTTTCTATGGCCCCTTAGTTCCAGTGAAGGGAACTCTTAAGGCATCAGCATACCAAGACGTTTTGGACAATTTCATGCTCCCAATTTTGTGGGGACAGTTTGGGATAGCCCCTTTCTGTTCCAACATGACTGCGCAACAGTACACAAAGCAAGGTCCATAAAGAAATGGATGAGCAAGTTTGGGGTGGAGGAACTTGACTGGCCTGCACAGAGTCCTGACCTCAACCCAAGGAGGTGATAAATTGAATAAATTGATAGACTGGGATAAATTAGAGCGGAGACTGCGAGCCAGACAAATGTGCTTCTAGAAGAATGTTCAAATATTCCCATAGACACACTCCTAAACTTTGTGGACAGCTTTCGCAGAAGAGTTGAAGCTTTTATAGTTGCAAAGGGTGGGCCAATTCAATATTGAACCCTACGGACTAAGACTGGGATGCCATTAAGGCAGGCATCCCAATACTTTTGGTAATCCATAATTTTGGTAAATCCAACATTTTAAGTTGTCAACAGAACAAGAATGGAGGCAAAATCTTCCAATGCAGACACTTGTTCCAGGTGGCAGCCATTCCCCTGGCTTTGTAGTGGTTTAGTTTGTTTTCCTCTCACTTCCTATTCCATATCTGGGACAGGATATGAAATAAAATCTTTCCAACAGGACACGAGCAGCAAAAAATACATTTAGAAGGATTTTAACCTTTTCCTATTCTATCCAAAAAAAAAAAAAAAGAAAGTGTTCATTATAAGTACACTTTATTAAAGGGGATTTATGGTCACAACATACACGTTCATTTTATAACATCAGCAATACATTGTGATAATAATACAAATAATAGTTATTTTTATATGGATAGATGGTGCCACGCTAATCCTATTATATGAACTTCTACTTGTTAAATAAAGAGACCGGCCTGAAGGGCCAGTGATAAATATAAACAGGTGATAAAACCCACTGTGCAAAATAAATTAGATGGAAATATATAAGAATAAATAGTGGGTGTGAGCAATAAATAAACAGCCTAAAAGCTTAAAAAATATCAATCGTGACTGACCATAGGTATGAATATTGTGATAATGTGGCAAAAAACAATATAGTAGAGTAGCATAAATTGAATTAAATAATTAACAATCACAAACCAGCAAAGTGCAAGGTGCCAACACTGTGCAACCTAAATAACTGAATCATAACGTAACTAAATAATGTGAAACAACAAGTTTTCCATAAAGTGCAAACGTGCAAACAAACATAAATTATAAGTGTATACTCCAAACTGAATGGTAATAAATAGAATGTCCCAGCAGATTGAATATAAAAATCACACAGAAAAAGCGTCCTTAATCTTAGGTAAAATCTTTGTGACTTATGGTGCTGGCATGCGCATGTAGCAGTTAAAGTGCCTGGTGACTCAAGGTTTCATGCAGCTTCGTGTGTAAACACTCCAGTGAGCAGTGGCCCCTTACCTCACAGAAATGGGGCAACAGCATATGACCAAACTGGTTCTTATCTTTTTCCACCTAGCGGCTCCTACGTATTCCTCACCGTCCTGGGGTGGGATTCCCTCAGATTCCCTCAGGTGTGGTCCAGGGGGGTGTATTTAAAAACAGGAATAAAGGAACCCAATAGTGTAATTCCGTTTAAAAGGTAACTATGTTTATTAGACAAAAGCAGCAGGTACTCACATTTAAAATGAATAGCAGGGTGTTTGTATCCGACGAGCGGCGAGCTCGTAGCTTTCTTTCAGTGTACTCAGCCTATCCTGTCCCTACGCGTGACGTCACACCACACGTGACTTCTTCAGGGGATAAATATAGGCTGTAATAGTGTCCTTAAATACTGTAATATTGGCCGGCAATAGGCGGCCATTTTCCCAAAGTTCTATATATTTAAGTTACGGCGGCCATTTTCCTAGGGGTTTTTTCGATCTGGTTCGACTTAGAGTGTGTGTCAGCTGACGAATAGTGGCCAATAAGGGCTGTCTGCTGATTCGATGTCGCTTGTACTGTCAGCAAAGGAGGGCATTGTTATTTTCAATGATGGGAGCCCAGCGCACAGGGAAAGCGAATTATTATTAGGAACAAATTTATCTATAAGATGTTATTTGTGGTATAGTATCCTGCAAAACGCAGGAAGAAATAAATGGTAACTAAATAATATACACTACCGTTCAAAAGTTTGGGGTCACATTGAAATGTCCTTATTTTTGAAGGAAAAGCACTGTACTTTTAAATGAAGCTAACTTTAAACTAGTCCTAACTTTAAACAAATATACTCTATACATTGCTAATGTGGTAAATGACTATTCTAACTGCAAATGTCTAGTTTTTGGTGCAATATCTACATAGGTGTATAGAGCCCCATTTCCAGCAACTATCACTCCAGTGTTCTAATGGTACAATGTGTTTGCTCATTGGCTCAGAAGGCTAATTGATGATTAGCAAACCCTTGTGCAATCATGTTCACACATCTAAAAACAGTCTAGCTCCTTCCAGAAGCTACAAAACTGACCTTCCTGTGAGCAGATTGAGTTTCTGGAGCATCACATTTGTGGGGTCAATTAAACGCTCAAAATGGCCAGAAAAAGAGAACTTTCATCTGAAACTCGACAGTCTATTCTTGTTCTTAGAAATGAAGGCTATTCCATGCGAGAAATTGCAAAGAAATTGAAGATTTCCTACAACGGTGTGTACTACTCCCTTCAGAGGACAGCACAAACAGGCTCTAACCAGAGTAGAAAAAGAAGTGGGAGGCCGCGTTGCACAACTAAGCAAGAAGATAAGCACATTAGAGTCTCTAGTTTGAGAAACAGACGCCTCACAGGTCCCCAACTGGCATCTTCATTAAATAGTACCCGCAAAACACCAGTGTCAACATCTACAGTGAAGAGGCGGCTGCGGGATTTTGGGCTTCAGGGCAGAGTGGCAAAGAAAAAGCCATATCTGAGACTGGCCAATAAAAGAAAAAGATTAAGATGGGCAAAAGAACACAGACATTGGACAGAGGAAGACTGGAAAAAAGTGTTGTGGACGGATGAATCCAAGTTTGAGGTGTTTGGATCACAAAGAAGAACGTTTGTGAGACGCAGAACAAATGAAAAGATGCTGGAAGAATGCCTGACGCCATCTGTTAAGCATGGTGGAGGTAATGTGATGGTCTGGGGTTGCTTTGGTGCTGGTAAGGTGGGAGCTTTGTACAGGGTAAAAGGGATTCTGAATAAGGAAGGCTATCACTCCATTTTGCAACGCCATGCCATACCCAGTGGACAGCGCTTGATTGGAGCCAATTTCATCCTACAACAGGACAATGACCCTAAACACACCTCCAAATTGTGCAAGAACTATTTACAGCAGAAGCAGGCAGCTGGTATTCTATCGGTAATGGAGTGGCCAGCACAGTCACCAGATCTGAACCCCATTGAGCTGTTGTGGGAGCAGCTTGACCGTATGGTACGCCAGAAGTGCCCATCCAACCAATCCAACTTGTGGGAGCTGCTTCTAGAAGCGTGGGGTGCAATTTCTCCAGCTTACCTCAATAAATTAACAGCTAGAATGCCAAAGGTGTGCAATGCTGTAATTGCTGCAAAAGGAGGATTCTTTGATGAAAGCAAAGTTTGATGTAAAAACAATGTTATTTCAAATACAAATCATTATTTCTAACCTTGTCAATGTCTTGACTCTATTTTCTATTCATTTCACAACGTATGGTGGTGAATAAGTGTGACTTTTCATGGAAAACACAAAATTGTTTGGGTGACCCCAAACTTTTGAACGGTAGTGTATATAATACTCAGACGGAGGGAAAGGCGGCAGACACTGACAGAATGCCAAATGTGCAAGACAGTGAATATACATATACATATACATTCCGAACAATGTTAGATATATATTTTTAAAAAAACATTAGATTAGCAGCAAATAAGTAAAAACAGAATAGATTATTGGCAACAGTCTGCCATTTGCAAGTAGGAGGATTGAGAAGGGGTGTATATCTTTATTAATTATGTGAAATTAAAAACAATTTAAGTTAAAATCCTTAAGAGGCTAGCAGATTATATCTACTGCTACCTAAAGTTGTATGCTTACATAAATATATTGACTTCCCTAATCGGGGGGCAGATGGATAAATAAATATATATAGCCTCTTACTTGAGTGAAGAATTAGGGAGATCAGTAGTCTAAAAGCAATTTTGAATTATTCTAAAATTAAGCATTTCAATGTACTTTCATATAATTTAAAACCATTTTAAAATACATTTTAAAATCATTTTAAAAGTCACTCAGGAAACAATTTAGATCAAACTCGATGTTTAAGCCCCGGGGCCAAAAGGTGTCCAAGGTGTAAATCCACTTGGATTCCAATTGGCTTAAGGTTCTCACTTTATGGCCCCCCGCCAGTGTTTTGTATATGGGGTGATGCCCCAAAATGTCAAGTTAGTGGGGTCTCTGTTGTGACAGGTGAGAAAATGCTTTGATACACAGTGTTTGTCATAGCCGTTGATGATGTTTTTGACATGCTCCTTGATACGGACTCTAAGGGGTCTTTTGGTGCGCCCAACGTACTGCAGGCCACAGCTACATTCAAGCACGTATACTGCCCCTTCTGTGTTACAGCAAACAAAGTCTTTGATTTCGTGATTTTCTCCTGTACTGGTTGACGTGAAACTAAAAACTTTCTTGTTGGGGCGTTTAGTGCTGAGACATGCGAAACACCTCTTGCATGGAAAGAATCCGTTTCCGGAGAAGAAAGTGAAAGGTTTCTTGGGTGGGTCCACAACGTTTTTCACTAGTATGTCTCTAATTGTTGGGGCTTTCTTGTATATGAATTTTGGGTTCTCCGAGAGAATATCTTGTAATTGTCTATCTGCCCGCAGAATGTGCCAATGGCGCTTTATTATCTTTTCTATCTTTCTATATTGTGCATTGAAGTCTAAGATGAGGGGTATCCCTTCCATTGTATTTTCTTGTTGGGTAGTTTTTTCTTTAATCAATTGGTTCCGGTCCAATTTAGCCACTTCATCTATTTTTGTTTTAATGAATTTCCGGTCATAGCCTTTTGTGGTGAATCTCTCGCCCATCTTCTCTGCCTGTTCAAAATATGTCTCAATTTTGGTACAGTTTCTCTTTATGCGCATTAATTGTCCTTTTGGGATATTAAAAATCCAATTTTTATGATGGCAGCTTGTGGTTGGGAGGTAGCTGTTTCTATTTACCCCCTTAAAGTGCGTTTTGGTATTAAAAGTGCAGTTATCAAGTGAAATCTCTAAGTCTAAAAAGTTTATTTTTTCTGAGCTGATATCCCAAGTTAGTTTGATATTTCTGTCATTGTCATTGAGCTTCATGAGGAATTCGGTTAAGTGTTCTTCTTCTCCATCCCATAATATAAAAATATCATCAATGTACCGTTTATATATGACGAGTTGTCTTGGGCGTTCACTAAAAACATTGTACTCTTCCCACTGTGCCATAAACAGGCCGGCTATGCTTGGGGCAAATCTGGCTCCCATGGCCACCCCAGTCTGTTGGTGATAGTAAGAATGGTTATACCAAAAATAATTATTTTTGAGACTAAATTCCAGGCATTTAATTAAGAACTTCCGCTGCATGCACGGGAGTTCGGTGTATCTTCTTAGACCCCATTTGGCTGCTTCACAGGCCCTATGATGAGGGATAATTGTGTATAACGCCGATACATCTGCGGTGGCCATGATCCATGGTTTATTCTCTCCCTGAATGTTATCTATGACCCGTAGCATTTCTTTGCTATCTTTCAGATAGGCTTCAGTTTTCTGAACCGCCGGCTGCAAGAAAGTATCTATATACTGGCCCATCCTCGCTGTTATTGACTCGATGCCATTCACTATCGGCCTAGGGGGTGGGTTAGTTTTGTTTTTATGTAGTTTGGGAACTGAATAAATAATTGGCGTGCGGCAAGATTCTGGTATAAGGAATCTTGCTTCCTTTTTATTCAATATTGTCTTTTTGACTCCCAGATGGACCACTTGTTCGAGCGCCTTGCGGCATGCAAAGACTGGGTTTTTTAATAGTTTTGTGTATGTGTTACTATCCTCCAGCATGAGGGCCATAGTATTGTGATATTGTTCTTTGGACACTATCACAATCCCTCCTCCCTTGTCAGCTGGCCGAATGACAATGTCTTGCCTTTTGGATAGTTTGCGGATCCCACTCTTAATGTAGTTTGGTTCTTCTTTTTTCTTAATTTTTACTTCTTTCAATTCTTCTAAAACAATTTTCTTAAAAACATCAATGTGCTTATTGTCTTTTGCTGGTGGGTTAAAAACTGATCTATTCCTGAGTGAGCTATGTAAAATCCCATTGTCTTGTTGTTGTATAGTACTAGTTGTTGGGGGGTTTCCTACCATATATTTTTGTATATTTAATTTTCGTATGAATTTTTGAATGCCTATGTAGGTCTCGAATTTGTTTCATAAGGTGGGCCTCTATAATCACGTTCTTCATATGGCGGTCTGTACCAATGGTTCCGGTTATAAGGTTTCCTAAAATTCCTCCCATAAAACGGTTTTCTACCTCCATTACGTGGTGTCCGATTATTTTGTTGAGGCCTTGTTTCATTTCGGTATGGTGTATGAACAAGGCCTCAACAAAATAATCGGACACCACGTAATGGAGGTAGAAAACCGTTTTATGGGAGGAATTTTAGGAAACCTTATAACCGGAACCATTGGTACAGACCGCCATATGAAGAACGTGATTATAGAGGCCCACCTTATGAATATAGAGACCAAAGGAGACCCATGCAAGATTATAGAGAAAACAGAGAGGTGGAATATTACAGACCAAGAGAGAGAAGCCCTATGCAAGATTATGGATATGACGATAGAAGAGGACCAGTCCATAGGGATTATCGGCCGGAGACACGCAGTCCAATCCCCACCTACAACTATTACGCCCCTTTGGCAAACAGAGAAGGAGATGAAAGAGCAGCCAGACCCTACCCTCCACCATATGGAGAACAGGATTCTAACAAGCCTTTTTTAGATCGGAGCAGAGAAAATCACCCGGTGAGAAACCCAGAAGAAACACGGGGCTCCAGAAAAAGTCCGGAAAGAGGAGAGGACGAAGATCCGGTAAGAGAAAACAAAAGAAGGAGACGATAAAAGGAGAGGGGATCTTTAATCTTAGTGGCTTGGAATTGTCACAAGAAGAAGTTGGGGTACTCGACAAAGGGTTGAAATATGCACCCACAAAAAACCTTAACAAATTCGAGACCTACATAGGCATTCAAAAATTCATACGAAAATTAAATATACAAAAATATATGGTAGGAAACCCCCCAACAACTAGTACTATACAACAACAAGACAATGGGATTTTACATAGCTCACTCAGGAATAGATCAGTTTTTAACCCACCAGCAAAAGACAATAAGCACATTGATGTTTTTAAGAAAATTGTTTTAGAAGAATTGAAAGAAGTAAAAATTAAGAAAAAAGAAGAACCAAACTACATTAAGAGTGGGATCCGCAAACTATCCAAAAGGCAAGACATTGTCATTCGGCCAGCTGACAAGGGAGGAGGGATTGTGATAGTGTCCAAAGAACAATATCACAATACTATGGCCCTCATGCTGGAGGATAGTAACACATACACAAAACTATTAAAAAACCCAGTCTTTGCATGCCGCAAGGCGCTCGAACAAGTGGTCCATCTGGGAGTCAAAAAGACAATATTGAATAAAAAGGAAGCAAGATTCCTTATACCAGAATCTTGCCGCACGCCAATTATTTATTCAGTTCCCAAACTACATAAAAACAAAACTAACCCACCCCCTAGGCCGATAGTGAATGGCATCGAGTCAATAACAGCGAGGATGGGCCAGTATATAGATACTTTCTTGCAGCCGGCGGTTCAGAAAACTGAAGCCTATCTGAAAGATAGCAAAGAAATGCTACGGGTCATAGATAACATTCAGGGAGAGAATAAACCATGGATCATGGCCACCGCAGATGTATCGGCGTTATACACAATTATCCCTCATCATAGGGCCTGTGAAGCAGCCAAATGGGGTCTAAGAAGATACACCGAACTCCCGTGCATGCAGCGGAAGTTCTTAATTAAATGCCTGGAATTTAGTCTCAAAAATAATTATTTTTGGTATAACCATTCTTACTATCACCAACAGACTGGGGTGGCCATGGGAGCCAGATTTGCCCCAAGCATAGCCGGCCTGTTTATGGCACAGTGGGAAGAGTACAATGTTTTTAGTGAACGCCCAAGACAACTCGTCATATATAAACGGTACATTGATGATATTTTTATATTATGGGATGGAGAAGAAGAACACTTAACCGAATTCCTCATGAAGCTCAATGACAATGACAGAAATATCAAACTAACTTGGGATATCAGCTCAGAAAAAATAAACTTTTTAGACCTAGAGATTTCACTTGATAACTGCACTTTTAATACCAAAACGCACTTTAAGGGGGTAAATAGAAACAGCTACCTCCCAACCACAAGCTGCCATCATAAAAATTGGATTTTTAATATCCCAAAGGACAATTAATGCGCATAAAGAGAAACTGTACCAAAATTGAGACATATTTTGAACAGGCAGAGAAGATGGGCGAGAGATTCACCACAAAAGGCTATGACCGGAAATTCATTAAAACAAAAATAGATGAAGTGGCTAAATTGGACCGGAACCAATTGATTAAAGAAAAAACTACCCAACAAGAAAATACAATGGAAGGGATACCCCTCATCTTAGACTTCAATGCACAATATAGAAAGATAGAAAAGATAATAAAGCGCCATTGGCACATTCTGCGGGCAGATAGACAATTACAAGATATTCTCTCGGAGAACCCAAAATTCATATACAAGAAAGCCCCAACAATTAGAGACATACTAGTGAAAAACGTTGTGGACCCACCCAAGAAACCTTTCACTTTCTTCTCCGGAAACGGATTCTTTCCATGCAAGAGGTGTTTCGCATGTCTCAGCACTAAACGCCCCAACAAGAAAGTTTTTAGTTTCACGTCAACCAGTACAGGAGAAAATCACGAAATCAAAGACTTTGTTTGCTGTAACACAGAAGGGGCAGTATACGTGCTTGAATGTAGCTGTGGCCTGCAGTACGTTGGGCGCACCAAAAGACCCCTTAGAGTCCGTATCAAGGAGCATGTCAAAAACATCATCAACGGCTATGACAAACACTGTGTATCAAAGCATTTTCTCACCTGTCACAACAGAGACCCCACTAACTTGACATTTTGGGGCATCACCCCATATACAAAACACTGGCGGGGGGCCATAAAGTGAGAACCTTAAGCCAATTGGAATCCAAGTGGATTTACACCTTGGACACCTTTTGGCCCCGGGGCTTAAACATCGAGTTTGATCTAAATTGTTTCCTGAGTGACTTTTAAAATGATTTTAAAATGTATTTTAAAATGGTTTTAAATTATATGAAAGTACATTGAAATGCTTAATTTTAGAATAATTCAAAATTGCTTTTAGACTACTGATCTCCCTAATTCTTCACTCAAGTAAGAGGCTATATATATTTATTTATCCATCTGCCCCCCGATTAGGGAAGTCAATATATTTATGTAAGCATACAACTTTAGGTAGCAGTAGATATAATCTGCTAGCCTCTTAAGGATTTTAACTTAAATTGTTTTTAATTTCACATAATTAATAAAGATATACACCCCTTCTCAATCCTCCTACTTGCAAATGGCAGACTGTTGCCAATAATCTATTCTGTTTTTACTTATTTGCTGCTAATCTAATGTTTTTTTAAAAATATATATCTAACATTGTTCGGAATGTATATGTATATGTATATTCACTGTCTTGCACATTTGGCATTCTGTCAGTGTCTGCCGCCTTTCCCTCCGTCTGAGTATTATATATATTATTTAGTTACCATTTATTTCTTCCTGCGTTTTGCAGGATACTATACCACAAATAACATCTTATAGATAAATTTGTTCCTAATAATAATTCGCTTTCCCTGTGCGCTGGGCTCCCATCATTGAAAATAACAATGCCCTCCTTTGCTGACAGTACAAGCGACATCGAATCAGCAGACAGCCCTTATTGGCCACTATTCGTCAGCTGACACACACTCTAAGTCGAACCAGATCGAAAAAACCCCTAGGAAAATGGCCGCCGTAACTTAAATATATAGAACTTTGGGAAAATGGCCGCCTATTGCCGGCCAATATTACAGTATTTAAGGACACTATTACAGCCTATATTTATCCCCTGAAGAAGTCACGTGTGGTGTGACGTCACGCGTAGGGACAGGATAGGCTGAGTACACTGAAAGAAAGCTACGAGCTCGCCGCTCGTCGGATACAAACACCCTGCTATTCATTTTAAATGTGAGTACCTGCTGCTTTTGTCTAATAAACATAGTTACCTTTTAAACGGAATTACACTATTGGGCTCCTTTATTCCTGTTTTTAAATACACCCCCCTGGACCACACCTGAGGGAATCTGAGGGAATCTGAGGGAATCCCACCCCAGGACGGTGAGGAATACGTAGGAGCCGCTAGGTGGAAAAAGATAAGAACCAGTTTGGTCATATGTTGTTGCCCCATTTCTGTGAGGTAAGGGGCCACTGCTCACTGGAGTGTTTACACACGAAGCTGCATGAAACCTTGAGTCACCAGGCACTTTAACTGCTACATGCGCATGCCAGCACCATAAGTCACAAAGATTTTACCTAAGATTAAGGACGCTTTTTCTGTGTGATTTTTATATTCAATCTGTTGGGACATTCTATTTATTACCATTCAGTTTGGAGTATACACTTATAATTTATGTTTGTTTGCACGTTTGCACTTTATGGAAAACTTGTTGTTTCACATTATTTAGTTACGTTATGATTCAGTTATTTAGGTTGCACAGTGTTGGCACCTTGCACTTTGCTGGTTTGTGATTGTTAATTATTTAATTCAATTTATGCTACTCTACTATATTGTTTTTTGCCACATTATCACAATATTCATACCTATGGTCAGTCACGATTGATATTTTTTAAGCTTTTAGGCTGTTTATTTATTGCTCACACCCACTATTTATTCTTATATATTTCCATCTAATTTATTTTGCACAGTGGGTTTTATCACCTGTTTATATTTATCACTGGCCCTTCAGGCCGGTCTCTTTATTTAACAAGTAGAAGTTCATATAATAGGATTAGCGCGGCACCATCTATCCATATAACATTCATTTAGGCCAAGTGACACCTAATAGGTGCACGCAGCTGTTCCATTTTTAGCCTTTCCATATCTGATAGCGCAGGAATATCCTCTTGTACAATAGTTATTTTTAGCAATCCAATATATGCTTAACTTAAAAAATCTGCTGCCTGTCTGCTGGCCATCTATTTTCTCAACTTCCTGAATTCCCCACATGCTTTGCAGATTCTGCTCTGCTACATATTTCATGGTACCTTGCTGTCAGCAAGCAGTGATTCCTGTACCTACCTCCTAAAACCCCTCCTCTCAGCAACTCTGTAGTTCAGAAGGCAGGCTCTGCAAATCCAGTGACACAGCAGTGCCTGCCCACAAGGCACAGTGAATACGTGTCACAGAATTCAAGGCAGGAAATGTGTGGAGATTTTCTCAAACTTAAATTATTCTGAATAGGAGTAGCTTAAAACAGTGGTTCTCAACCTGGGGGTCGAATGACGATTTGCCAGGGGTCACCGAATCCTGGGCTGTTTCTGAAGCCCACGCTGCTCTCCCAGTCTCTTTGCACCCGCCCAGCAGGGCTGTCCCTGGAGCCCGCGGCCACCCACTCAGCCTCTTCACAGCCGCCCACTCAGTTCACGGCATGGCTGGGGGGCAGAGACTAGAGGTTTGCTGATTGTTGAGGAATGTGAAGTGTGAGGGGCTGGAGGAGACCCTGATTTAGGCATAGGCGTCACTGCTACCAGACACCACAAAGCTGGAGACACAGTGCGTAACACTACCTGTGATTATAGTTGGCATTAAAAGTCCCCACTACAGTTCTCAGATCAGCAGATGACCTTGATCAAGAGCACCTAAGTTGGCTGATCCCATCCCCCACCAGCACTGCCACTAATCCCAACTCACCGCCAGCATTGCCTCTCATCCCATTACTCCCCACCACCACCAAGGAGTAAGAGAAGGAATAAAAATAGAGAATACATGGAAGGGGGAGGAAAAGAGGGGGAGGAACAAAGAAAAAGGGAGAGGAAAGAATAAGAGAAAGAACAGAGGGATGGGGAAAAAAAAACAAGAAATTAGGATAGAGTGAGATAAAAGGAGAACAAAGAGAAAGAGTGGTACATCTTAAAATGTACCATAAGGGTTTTTAATACTGTACGGGTGGAAGGAACTCAGGGAGCGCTAAATGTCCGTGGGTTAGGGGCACAAATTACTTGTCTTGCCTTGGGTGCTGACAACCCACGCTATGGAAATAATTTTACTGTTAGGGGTCCCCACAACTTAGGAAATTTTTATCAAGCGGTCACGGCACTAGAAAGGTTGAGAACCACTGGCTTAAAACATGGCACTGTCCCCAAGCCTCCAAGACTTTTCATTTTTAATTCTATTTTTATTTGTATTTTTTGAATCCCACTTTTTGTGTACGAATTGCACATTGCACTTTAAGCATTATTTTGCACAATTATTTATTGCACCATATGAGCACATTAATGCATAAGAATTTTGCTGATGAATTAGGCAAATATTATATATTTTTTTTTAAAGAGACAGTACACTCTTTGTACTTAGCACTTTATCAGCTTGGAAGTTGCACCTATTTGATGAATTTATCATATATTTATTGATGTATTTTTGACATCCTTATATAGCAACATAGCCCACCATGATGGAATGTACGAGGTTGAACATTACCTTAGTAGTTTGGAAAACATTAAAAACAAAAATAAAAAATGAATTCTCAAACTAATTGAAAATGCCATGAACCATAATTACTTTTGGTTTAATGGCATATTCTATTTACAGAAATTAGGTTTGGCAATGGTTGCCAAGTTTGCTCCCAGCCTGGCCAGTTTATGTATGGCCAGGTGGGAGGAAACTGTAATATATAGGAGAAACTGTTCCCAATTGCACTTTTAAATAAAGGTACATCTATGATGTCCTCTTGATATGGGATGGAAATCCTGAATTTATAAATTCCCTTGACAACAATAATAGGAATGCCTATATCATATGAGTACAGTGGGACCCAGATCAACTTTCTGGTCCTCACCCTGTTCATCAGTGAGGGTTGGATTTGCAGAGGTCCTATTTCAAAAGTACAGATATAAACTGTTTTTTTTCTGATAAACTGTATTCACTACCCTAATTAATAATGAGATTAATCAGATTCAGGAGAAACTGATTTCTGTGAATGACCTTATTTTTCAGAACAGATTTATGGAAAAAGGTTATGAGGCGCAATAATTGGACAAGTCCATTGACCTGGTGGAGAGGATGGATATAGAGCTACTACTGGCACCCCTTAAATCTAAGGAAGGACTGAGTTGCAAACAAGCACCCTTTTATCACTAACTTTAATCAACACTTAGAAGTAAAATGGGTTATCAAAGGCATTGGCCCATATTAAAGAGGATCCAGTATTACCTGGATTCTTGCCTGACTCTCCAGAAATGGTATTTAAAAAGGCTCCAAAGGCTTTTGGGAATTTTAAAGATTTTATCCCTGTTATAGATGTGCCATTTGAACAGTGGATGGCAAAATATGTCCTATTATCCATACATTTTTGTCTTCTGGTACAGGTAACCGATATGAGATTGGTTCCTTTATGTCCTGCACATCCCGATTTGTTGTCCATCTCATATTTATAACATTAGGTGGGGCATTAGAGGACATTTTCTTCTGGCATATTTTCGAAAATGTCATAATAGAGACCTCAGAGGCATTCAATTTGTGGGGTTGGATGAATTAGAGCCCTGTTGGAGAAGTTGTAATAAGATGAGAGAAGTCTCCATTAAGGAGATGTGGTGGATTTACGAACTGAAGAGTTATTCACTTCAGGGACCCACTGTGGAGTGGGATATAAATTGCTTCATGGATACTAAATAAACTCTGTCCCATACAGTTTAAGTCCCACTCCCTTACATCCTGCCTTAACCTCCATGAGATTCACTTGATATTGTTTTTTTTAAGATGAGATATGTGAATGCTTTATTAATGGAGTCCATTGTAAGATGGGGTTAACTAATATCTTGACAAGACAATGTCTGTTCTCCCACATGCAATATAATGGCTTGCGTTCTCCCCCTTTCCCTCTTATTAACCCCTCCACTTATAGTCTTGTATTTGAGGTTTGTAATTGTCCTTTTACCTAATAACAGTGGGAGCGATCCTGGGAGGAGGGTAATTTAGTACACTGTGGGTGAGGGGTTGGAATTAGGAGATTGAGCCTTGATATTCTGCAGTGGTCTGTCCACACACCTAGTCCCCGAAGATGTTCCATTGGAATAAACATGTGTAGTTGTTGCTTGATGAGTTGGTGCCTGCTGATGTCACACGCTGTTGCCGAGGTAGGCAGCAATATTTCTGTAAGTGTATTGCCGGCCTTTGTATGTTTTTATTGATGCGTTTTTAACAAAAAGCTTTTACATACTACACTATAAGAGCTTCTCTCCCTGTCCAGTCTGTTGTGGCAAGGCAGTGCTTTATATTGACGGTGCTTGGCTCTCCATTGGAAGCAGACTGAAGGGGAAAAAGCACACAAAGAGAAATCCATCCAGCCCAGGACAGTTTATACATGATGTTTGCCTCTGATTGGGGCTATACATCTCGGTAAGTGCATTACTTACCTCTGGGTGATGCGTGCTTTATTCCAATCTCTTATGGATTAGGGTTATAGATGTTACCTATAGGGTTATAGATGTTAACAACTGCACTATTTTCTCCATTAGCTCATCCCCCACAGCTATTACCCTTTTGTATAACTTGACCCTCCCTTCTAGATTGTGAGCTCTAACGAGCAGGGCCCTCTGATTCCTCCTGTATTGAATTGTATTGTACTTGTACTGTCCTCCCTAATGTTGTAAAGCGCTGCGTAAACTGTTGGCGCTATATAAATCCTGTATAATAATAATAATAATAATGTTCCCTCTGGAATGCAACCAGCAATACACTATCTCACGTGTTACTTATAAAAAGTCAAAATAAAAGCCAGTACTTCCCAAACTGCCAGAGTAATAACTATTGGCAAAATCTTCTCACAATCCAATCTAGCCTCTGTAGTGTCTATACTTTGTATAGGAAGATTATCGCATGACTGCAGCACTCTTCCTCTGTCTCCACTACAATAACAGAATGTAGATATATTATCTTACTGCTTTTTCAACTATGCAGCTGAAAGATGTAATCCCCAAAAAATGCCCTCTTAATAGTACAAATACATAAACATCTCTAAATATACTGTAGATACATATACAGCACTGTGCAAAAGTTTTAGGCAGGTGTGAAGAAATGCTGTAACGTAATAATGCTTTCAAAAATATACATTTTGATTGTTTACTTTTATCAATTTACAAAATGCAAAGTGAGTGAGCAGAAGAAAAACCTAAATCAAAAACTGTGTGCAAATGTACCAAGAAGAATTAATGCTGTTTTGAAGCAAATAGGCAGTCACACAAAATGTTGGTTTGATTTGTTTTGTTTTTTCTGTTTATTTAACCCTTTCACTGCTAAATCCGTATGCCGTACGGACCTGCAGGTGGCCAAGTCAGTACGGCGTATGGACCTCCTTTCTCCCTCTCCTATAAGCTTATGGTCACTTCAGTGACCATAAGCTTACATCAGAATTGTTCAGCAGGCTCTGCTGAACAATTCTATAACTCTGATCAGCGGATTACAACCTTCTGATCAGAGTTATTAACCCCTAATGTTGCCGCCCCCCATCCATGCCGCCGCTTCCCTGTCCCCTGCCTCTACACCCCCGCTGCACCCTTTCATCTAAAACTGCCCCCCCACTCTTCTCTCCTATCCTTTCACCCCCCTTCTCCCCCCCAGCACTATTTACCCCCCTCCACCCAATTCGACCCCCCCTGCAAACCCGCTCCCCGCAGCTACCATCATTAGCCGGCATCCATCCTCTTCCACTCTCGCCGGCTTCAGGTGCTGCATGGAGCTTGGGGGGATCCAGATGTGTCCCCCCCACCAGATCACCCCCCAACTGACCCCACACCCCTGATCCATGGCTGCTCCGAGCGGTATCTATCTTTCTCCCGCCACCTGCAGCATCTCCCTGCACTGATCTCCCGATCTGTAGGCTGGGGAGCATGGCAGTGGGGGAGGGGGGGAGTGGTGCGGGTGTGGGGGAAGTAGGGGCTTGGGCGGCTTAGTAAACATGTGTTTACTAAGCTCCCCCCTGTACTACAGTGGATTTAGGCAGGAATCGTTCATATATCCACTGACAGCTTATCATTGTAACCGCAAATGTTACAATGTATCAGACTGTAATTTTATGAATGAATGGAATCTCTGTACAGATTCCTCATTCATTCAAGTAAAGTGCTGCAAAGAAAAGGGACTATCTTCAGTTCTTTTCTCTGTCTCAAAAAAAGAGATATGAGGGTCTGTTTAGACCTCTGATATCTCACCAAGACCCCCCCTCCCCCCATTTTTTTTAAATGACTCTAATAAAAATGTAAAAAGTAATAAAATAAAAAAACACAAACATAGTAAGACCCCCCAGGTCCGCCTGCACTCACCCCTCCACAGTGACGCCCCCCCTGCACTCACCCCTCCATGTATACCTCAGCTCTGCTCCCCGAGCCCAACCTTTTTCAAGCCAATTAGAGCCTCAGGCTCTAATCATGTGGCTTGAAAAAAAAACCTCATACAAGCCTATCAGTCGAGTGCCCTGCCGGGGGGCGGTGCCCCAGTGCCCCTAATGGACCGGCCGCTCCTAGTAAGACTCCTTTCACATGGAGCGGACTCTGTCAAGCAGATCTGCCTGCTCAGCGGGGGATCTGTCTGCTGATCCCCGCTCAGCAGGCGGATGACAGGTCCATGTCCGCTCCGCTGATGCAGAGCGCACACGAACACAGCTCGCTATTCTCTATGGGACAGTCTGATGGAAACAGACCGCCTGTCCATTTCCATCGGATGCCATCCAATCTGATCTGCTAGATGGATGGGGAATGGAATCCCCATCCGTCTGTTTTTAGCAGACTGGATCGGATGCAGGCGGGTGTAAACGGACACATGTCCATTTACATCAGTCTCTCCATAGAGAACAATGGGTGGTCAGATTAGGCCTGCCTGAAAAATGGACAGGCAGACCCGATCGGTGTGCTTGTGTGAAAGGGGCCTAAGGTCTTGTTCACACAGGGCATACACAGCGTACCTTTACAGGGATGCACAGGTGTTCCATACATCTCTGTGCAGGCAGTCCCATTGATGTCATTTGGGATGTAGCCCCTGCATGAACAGAGTCGTTGCTCCCAATTTTACATCCATGTAGGTCCGCATGCATGTCCCTGAGCTTACACTGTCTGCATTCAGGGTCATGTACCCACACGAATGTTAGATTGGGAACAGCAGCTATGCTTGTGCAGCCATTGCATGCTAATTGACATAAATGGGACTGCCTGTACTGGGATGCATGGAACACCTGTGCTTTCCTGTGCGGGTAAACATGGCCCTCCATGGGCATACACTTTAGTATGCAACATGTGAACGATGCTTTAGTACTAATTTAGCAGGAATTTTGTAAGTTATGTTTATGTGCAATATTAATGATTTTAGTGTATTTTTTGTGAAAATAGCGATATGATGAACATTTGCGCAATTATTGCAGGGCCCCAAAAATCAGTAGCACTTTTTTTTATTCCACAGGTCATGTGCTTTTAGAAAATGTCAAATTTGAGGGGTCTTTTCAAATTCTGAAAGCTGTAAGTGAAAAATGAAAAGCTCCAGATTTTTAGAGAAATTTTTGGGTATGTTCGATTTTCACCATTTTGCAAAAAGGCGCAATTTAAAATTTACAAATATTTGTTATTTTTTAACTCAATACAGGTTAAGCTTTTATATTTAGTAGGGATTTAGCAGGAATTTTGTAAAATTAGTTGTATTTTTATCTGCTAATAATGGTTTTAGTGTATTTTTTGCAAATATATTGGTTTGATAAACATGTGCGCAAATACCTTGGGGTCTAAAAAATCAGTAGCACCTTCTTTTTATTCTAAAGGTCATATGCTTTCAGAAAATATATGGTTTTGGGGGTCTTTCACAAATTCTGAAAGCTGTAAGTGAAAAATGAAAACCTTCAGGTTTGTAGAGAAATTTGGATATTTACACTTTTTCGCCTGTTCAATTTTCACCATTTAGCAAAAAGGCGCAATTTAAAAGTTACAAATATATGTTATTTATTAACTCAAAACAGGTTAAGCTTTTATATTTAGTAGGGATTTTGTAAAATTTGCTGTGTTTTTATCTGCTAATAATAGTTTTAGTGTATGTTTTGCAAATATATTAATTAAATAAACATTTGCGGGGTTTAAAAAATCAACAGCACCTTCTTTTTATTTTACTGTTCATGTGCTTTCAGAAAATATATGGTTTGGGGGGTCTTTCACAAATTCTGAAAGCTATAAGTGAAAAATAAAAAAGCAAAGGAAAAATTGCAAAAATGGTCTGGCCACCTAAGTGTACAAAATGGAGCGCAGGGCCTGGCAGCGAAAGGGTTAAAGTAGAAGTCCACCCTAACAATAAATTCCCTGCATCTACAGACATCCATGATCTAACACTAACCTATCTAACCCTGCAAAGATAAAATTAGTATACATACCTTTTTTGAAGCTTAACCGATGATGGTGACGTCACTCCCCATTCATATCACAGCCGTTGTCGACTGTTTCCTCTGCAAAGCTTCCGTTAATGAAGACTGGATCGGATCGACTTCAAAAAAGGTATATATAATGATTTGTCTTTACAGGGTAAGATTGGTTAGTGTTAGATCGTGGATGTCTGTAGATGCAGGGTTTTTAGTGTTAGGCTGAACTTACACTTTAATTTTCATTTTGTTAATTGATAAAAATAAACTATTAACACTTCTATTTCTGAAAGCATTCTTACTTTACAACATTTCTTCACACTTATCTAAAACTGTACAGCAATTTATATACAGTATCTCACAAAAGTGAGTACACCCCTCACATTTTTTTAAACACCAGCCACACACTAGTCTTCTCAATCTTATGCTATCACAAGGGTTAAAAACTATAGCAAAAAACAAATAAATCTTCTTATGAATATGTATCAGTTTAAAAATGATCATACATAAGTAGCAATGTCACATAGTCTGGATGCAAGAAATCAGGAATATGACTCCTCTTTCTCTATAGTAGAAACAGGAAAATCCTTATATCAGAATGTAGACGAGTCTGTGAAAACACACAAACATACAGAGCAATGGAAACCTTGACCTAATGACACTGGGGGACTAATCCCACTGCTCACACTGCTCGCTCCAACGAGGAACCAAATCCAGGGACAGAGAGAGGTGGATGCAGCCCAAGAACAGAGACAGGTCTCTCTCGCCTATCATCTTACAACTGGCTGTTTGTTTTGCCTTTTGAAACACATTACTCAAACACATTAAACATTATTCAATAAATAGTTACACAGTCTAAGAGGTTTTCCACTCTATTGGTCTGAATACAGAACCTGGACGTTATTATTATATAGATGGAACAATGGTCTCACAGTATGAGCTCGGTGCCTATGCTATCCAATTGACCGATCCCATCTCACAGTCTATGGGCTTTTACACAGATCTTTTCAGTTTTCAAGTAGTCACTGGGAACTTTTACACATCCAACTGGCCCATATAAGGACTCTAGAGGCCATTAGGTCAAAGTTTCCTTTGTGCTATATGTTTGTGTGTTTTTACCATTATTATCAGTCTAGTCTCCTTAGCCATTCCTGCTGCAGGCTACCTACCCTGGACTCTCAGCCTGGCAGGTCTAAATTCGTTGTGCTGATTTCCCCCCTTTGGGTTTTGATTTGAGATGAATCTGTGATGTGACTTTGTTCACCATGGACAGTGTGAAGAGGTTTATTGAATAGTTACTACTCTGACAGTTTGGGAAGCGCTGGCTTTTCTTTTGATTTTTGGGTTAGTTTATTATTGTTTAGATAGCAACCAACCTCTGAGTGATACTCTTGATTGTATCCTGTGATCAGTTCATTAACACTTACTATACCCCTAGAGGTTTATTTGTATTTTCTATTGGAAGGAAAGGTCATGTGGGAATTTTTAGTCCTTGTTTAAATCCAAGTTTTATCACACCGGAGATCTATTAATTTAAGTGTTTGTTCCTGAAGAATTTTCTTTTCACATGGTGTAAAGTAACATTATCCATCCTATATATTTTCTCTCTATTGCACAGAATGTATCCACAACTGAAAGTTATATTATCCTTGCTTTTCTCATCAGACATTTCAAATGTACAGACTATCTGAGAATATCACGATTTACGTTGAATAGGGTTGAAATGATAAAAGAATAAAGGTTTAAATGGAGAAAATATTTTATGACACTTCAAATTCACTACTGCAATCTGCCCAGACACATGCGTTGTTGGCAGCACCAGAAAAAGCCTTGACAAAAACTTTGCTGGCAATGCCAGAACCAGCCCTAACTAAAACGTTGTTGACAATGACAGAAACCTCCCTGATCCATGCTGTGTATTTCTGGTTCTAATTTATGTATGCTTTGGTGTTTGAGAAACACATGATGATTCCAGAAAACAAATGACGATTCTCAACCTGCTTGCCTTACAACCGGAGCAGGGCCTTGAGCATGACAGCTGTTTCTTCAGAGTTTTTGCCTACATTTTTACAAATTTTTTTATGTTAGAATAAAGTTATGCTAGATCACATGGACCAAAAGAAAAAGGGGCTTGAACAAGTGAGGTAAGTTGGTATTTCAGGCTAACAAAATGTATTGTTTGTGTTTGGAGAATTCTGGTATCACAATGCTGATATCAAAGCAATGATATCCTCATATCACATCTGAAATTAAATTTTATTGCTATGCTTTTGTCCCTACCTAGGAGGATGAAAAAATCTGAACTGATATCTGCTTAAAGGAAACATTCACTGGTAAAAAGTGTGGGCCTTATCAGTTTACTCTTGTAGGAAAACATTCTTTAATTAACTCACACTTAAGACTTTAGTGACTTACACCTGGCTTTGTTTTTAATATGATCAATCAACTTGTGATCATCCTCTAATATTTTACAGCAGGTACATTTTTTACGCTACAGAAGTAGTATATAGAATGCCAAGTCAATATTTTTACAGATTTATCCATACTTTATATACAATTCCAGTTTTGAACATTTGTTCTTTAGTCTTGTTCTTTCCTGCAGGACAGGACTGACTGTTCTCCAACAGAGTAGTAATGTCAAATCACATATTTAAACCATCAACTCCCTTTATTGTACCACCAGCTGTATAATACAGAGATGCCATCACCTTAATGCACTAGGAGGCTAGTGCCATTTTCTCTGTTATACCAACGAGCAGAACCATGACTTTTATAATGGAACAATACAAGTTATTTGCCTTCATTGAGCAACAAAGCATTTTCAATAACAAAATGATGCAAGAAGATGGTTCCATCATATACGTTCTTCTACAGAGCTTTATCCTCATGTCACAACATAAGAGCACCAACATCTCAATGATGGCCCAGGACAATGTCATCATTGTGGTTCTTCAAAAGGGCTGCAATTCTATGAGTTCTACCACTTATTTATACACTAATAAAAATACATACATTTCAGGGATTGTTTTCTGTTTTAAATCATTTAGATGGACATGAGGGGGTCATCAGATCTAGATGAAATTACCCAGAGATGGCTGTCATCTCATGTTTATGACCAAATTTGAGTGTATCAAAATTAAAGAAAAAAGTAATATATATTTCAAATTACTAGTCCTTAGATGTGATGGCTGCACTTGTTTTGTTTTTTTGTTCAAATCTTTGTTTTTGTTTTTTAATCTAGTGATCCCACCAGTAATACAATTCCTGATCAATGGTGTACATTTTCTCTCAATGTACTGTAGCTATGGAGGAGCAGCAGTATCACCCTAGGACAGGAATAAAGCATGGGTAGCAGAACAACTCCCCCCTCTTCTCTTTACCATAACCATACCATAGGGGTGAGGGGTTCTATAGTTCCCAGAAAGAACTCTGGTAGGGCCAAGTAAAAAGTTTGAGATTTCAGGGAAGCAGTTATAGCTCATTACAGAAGGTTAAGCTGCCCAAAGATTAATTGTTTTTCTCAGTTCAACTAGTGGGCCAAAAAAAAAAACAATAGATTGCCCCATCCACACGAGTGAGGTGGATAGAAGAATCCTCCTCAATGTGCCATTGTATTCTGTCAGCGGGACTCCTCTGCTGTCAGAATACACTGACCAATGGCTGCACCCGCTGATCTACAAATGTTTTTCACTATTCCTGTTTAGCAGTAGTACTGAACCAGCCTAATTTCAACCCATCTGTGACCAGCTTTAGGAGTTCACTGGATTTCTGGCAAGACAAACAGGTATTTTTGCTATTATTTTAAAGATGTATCAAAACTCTTCAGACTGATGTAGTGTAGGGTTCCCAGCGATTCCTGTGCGGTTCTCGCATCGCATTACAATCGCACTCCATTCATGTGAATCGCTGCAGGTGTCTATGTTAAGGTAATTACACCCCTGGCATCTGAATGTAACTGCAGGGAAACTGATAGGAAAGGATAGTATGTACTACTTGGGCAAAGATATTACAATAAACTTGTGCCTTGTATGGTTAAAGGGAACAATTATTTAATATTATTTTTTTGGCCAATTTATTTTTATTCTCTACTTATACTGTTACCCAAAAAAAATGTTTTTACAAGCTATAGTAACCGCAAGAAGAAAAGAAATGAAGAACTAGTAAATTACGAATTTGTGGGCTCAAAAATAAAGCTTACTGTGATGCATTGTAAGACCTTCCACTATTTCCAGCATTCCTATATAAATCTTGCCACACACAGTAGCGTATGATTGTATTGTGTAAACTTCTTTAATTTTCCACCCCCAGTTTCCCATCCAATGCTGGTCATACCTGTTTCAAACTGATTCTACAATCCCTTTAGGTTTGTTTCTACCTGCAACTTTGAAAGTGTGAGGTCTACTACATCATTGCCTGTAAATCATATGGGTAGGCACCATTTATATTAGTTTCCCTGATGAAGCCAAGTTCATAATGATGAAACATGTAGGGTTGGTGCAGGGTGTTTGTACACTATTTTTGTTTGGGAATTTTTGGTCAATGGCAGTAAAAAGGGCTTATATTATTTTAGGTCAGCTAAGAGAGGATTTGAAAATTAAATGTAGAAAAAAAGTCTCATTTGCTTAGTGAAAGGGAATGCTGATGGTGTAGACAGATAATAGCCCTTTTGATGGAGTAAGTCAATAATCATTGACTATTGGGGAGGAATAAATAGCTAAAAAATAATTGGATTTCTAAAGCCGACCATAGATGGAGAGATTTTCTTTCCTGCAACCATGGTTTGCAGGAAATATGATTGATTCCCTCATCAACACAGTCAGTGTTAGGGGGAATCCCTCCCATGTATTGTGTTCTCCTGGCAGGGCGGTGGGGGGAGCCATCCTTGCCAGGTGAACACAAAGTTATTATTGCTAGTGGCTATAGCAGCTGACAATAATCTCAAGAAAAATTCCAACAGGCTGGTTGTAGCCAAGTTGATTGATCGACTTGAGTACAATCAGCCTGCCCATACATGGTTCAAATCTTCTACCAAAAAAACTATCCTTATTATGGACTTTCCTTGTTACTGGTACCAGAGAGAGAGGGTCACATTTTTGTAATAAACATATTCATTTTACTGGTTTTGTGTGACTGTTTCTCTCTGGTACCAGTAACAAGGAAAGTCTGCAGGAACAAGGAATGTTACTGGTACCAGAGAGAGAGGGTCACATTTTTGTAATAAACATATTCATTTTACTGGTTTTGTGTGACTGCTTCTCTCTGGTACCAGTAAAGTTCGTAATAAGGAACGGTTTTTGGTAGATGATAATATAGATGAATGAGGTACCCCCCTAAAATAGCCGATTACTTTCTATAGCTCTACATATGGTTCAAATTTTGGACGGTCCCTGCGGAACCGGATGAGATTTAAACCATCTATGGCCGCCTTTGAATAAGAGTTTCATGAAAAGAAAAAGCTGTGTTTTATTGCCTATTTGGGCAAAGTGTAGGTATTGATAAAGAGGAAAATTTTATACACACCTGACGGTAATTTTCCTTTCCTGATGCAAAGCATGACAGCATATACGTATGGGTGGGCTCCGCCCCCTGCCCTATCCCAGGAATGGTTATACTATAAAATTAAGTCTCCTCTCTGCAGACCACATTCTCGTATCATAACGTAGTATCACTTTATAGCCCTTTCAGGAGGGACCTATATGCTGTCATGCTTTGCATCAGGAAAGGAAAATTACCGTCAGGTAAGTATAACATTTTCTGCTTTCCTGACACAGCATGACAGCATATACATATGGGATGTACAAAATCACCAGACAACAAGGGTGGGTAATGCTGATATGTTTAAGTCGAGGAATAGATCTATCCCCACTAACGATTGAAATATATTCCAACACAAATCAAACTGGAAAAAATCTGTGAGCCACACTGATCTTATGCCTTGCTTGTGCTACCTCCAGCTGCATGTGCTAATCACGCTTCATATAACGTGCATAGGATAAATTTACAAGTTATGCGCTGCGCTTGGGTGACCCCAAAAACAAAAAAAATTAATATTAACCAACTCTGTGCTTACTAGTGTGATAGTATTAAATACAAATAATATGAATGTTGAATAAATAAACAAGGTGTGAAAAAACAAGTGCTTGTTACACCTTAAATTATTGATTATTAGTGCTTGTTACACCATACATAGTGTCTTAATCAACATAAAAAGTGCTTAGTGCTCAATATAAAGTATCCTGCTTGTCTAAATGAATAAATTAATAAATAATAAATAATGAAAAAAGTTCTCTTTAGCACTCTAAATAGTGCGTGAAAATAATGTCCAGCAATGATAATAAAACAATGCGTGCAGGTGGTGTTCAGCTGTGACAACAATCCAACATCATGCCGAAGATATCCTGAGTGCTGCAAAACATGCTTCGGTGCTCCTTCGTGACCCCCTTAAGCTAATGTGCTCACCTCAGAGCTTGTGACTCAGCTGCTACCCTGAGTCCAAATACGCTTTGGAGCCACCCCTGGGCTTAGTCTCAGTGTCTGCTGCACTCCTCCAGCTGGAAACATTGTGGCTCCATACATATAAATGAAAAGGAAACTATATCATATCAATATGGAAAGGGCTTTCCACCAAATGACACACCCTATCGTAGAGGGGGGCAGCAACATAGTTATTACAACAATGGTCATTAAAATTATGGCTACCAACAAGGAATACCATATGGTGGAGCCCCCCCACAGGGTGATTTTCAGCACCCTAGGCAGTTGCCCCGCCCCTATGATGGTACACAAAGGGGGGGAACTTACTATTCGCCCAAACCTCAACGTGTAAGATATGAGAAATCACCGGATCAATATGAGATACCTGTGCAGACCATCACAATGATGAGTCTTTTTTAGGGGCAGACAGGGGGGGGGGGCGTCCGCGATATAAGAAACATAGAATGAGGGGGGAAGAGCTGGACGAAGGGTACAACAAAAAAAGAAAGCTGGAAGATTAGGAGAAGGAATTTACAACTTGAGTGGAGCCACACTATCCAAGGAGGAAATCTTGACCCTGGACAAGGGTATTAAGTTTGCGCCAAAAAAGGGGCTCAATAAATTCGAAACTTATGTTGGATTACAAAAATTTATTAGGAAGCTCAACATTAAAAAATACTATGCCATTAATCCGATAGAAAGGGCTATTACGAACAACAGTTTCACTAATTTAAGGAACAACTCTGTATTCAACCCCCACATAACCAACAATAAATATGTTGACCTATTCAAAAAACTAGTCACGAGTGAATTAGAAAGACTACCTATCAAGAAGGTGTATGAATCCATTGATCTCAGGAAGGGGTTGGAATCATTGGAAGGTAGGACTGATATAGTGATCAGGCCTGCGGATAAAGGGGGGGGGATTGTTGTCCTATCCCTTGAACAATATAAAGCAGAGATGAACAGGATATTAAATGATGAGGACACTTACCAGCCTCTAAATGCTGATCCCTCTAAATTATACAAAGAAAGATTAGAACTTATCGTGCAACAGGGTATGGAGAACCAACTTCTCAGTAAACAGGAAGCTAAATATCTGGTTCCCATGGTCAGTAAAATCCTGGTAATATATTACCTTCCTAAAATTCACAAAAATAGCGTTGAACCTCCCGGAAGACCTATAGTAAGTGGGATCGAGTATTTAAGCTCGAGATTGGGAGAATATATCAATCTCCACTTACAACCACTAGTAAGGAAAACGGATGCCTACCTTAAAGATACCAAGTACACTTAAAGAGATTTAACACCAATGAAGATCTTATCATGGCCACAGGAGATGTAGCCACGCTATACACTAATATCCATCATGAAGGGGCCCTGGATGCAGTCAAGTGGGCTGTGGAAAAAGAGGACGATTTAACGCGAGAGGACCTACACAAATTTATTTTGAAGTGTTTGGACTTTTGTCTACATCACAACTTCTTCTGGTATGATAATAAATTTTATCTGCAAGTACGAGGAGTAGCTATGGGCGCCAAGTTCGCCCCGAGCGTAGCAAACCTCTATATGGCCAAGTGGGAGGCGGAACGAGGTCTGGGTGATGGATTTGGAGATATCCGGTTGTACAAAAGATTTGTTGATGATCTCCTGATTATCTGGAGTGGAAATATGGAATCACTGATGAGGTTACTGGAATCAATGAACAATACGGAGTATCAAGTTAGCCTGGGATATTAGTAGGGATCGGATACACTTCCTTGATCTAGAGATATTTAAAACTGTTAGTGGTATTGAAACCAAGTCCTTTTTTAAGGTTACGGATCGGAACTCATATATTCCCACATCAAGTTGTCACCATAGGCCATGGCTTGACAACATTCCCAGAGGCCAATATATGAGGATGCGGAGAAATTGTACGCGGGATGTGGATTTTGAGACCCAATCAGATAGGTTGAGTGCAATGTTCTCTGATAAAGGTTATGGTAATGAATTTCTGAAAGAAGAGAGAGATAAAGTCAGGCATCTGAATAGGGAAGATCTTTTGAGGGATAGAATTGAAACAAGGGATGATAACGATAATGGGAGCACATCTGTCATTTTGGACTACAATCTACAGAGTAAGAAAGTGGACAAAAATTATAAATAAATATTGGGATGTATTAAAACAAGATGTACATCTTAGGGATACACTCCCCAAGAAACCTACAATTGTGTATAAAAGAGCGCCGAGTCTACGTGACAAATTGGTACATAATGTTGTAGAACCGCCCCTTTCCAGACCCAAGATGTTCAGGGATCTAAAAGGATTTTATGGTTGTGGAAGATGTTACAGTTGCATCAGGGTTCCTACTAATACTAAAAGGGTTAAGGAATTTCAGCATCCCCACACTAACCACATATACACGATAAGGGATTTTATATCCTGCAATACAGTGGGAGTGGTATATGCGGTCAAATGCCCATGCGATTTTCTTTATATTGGGCGCACCACAAGAGCTTTAAAAGATCGTATGGAGGAACATGTGAGGAACATACGGAAAGGTTTCGATAAGCACTACCTTTCGATACATTTTAAAGAGGTGCATAACAAAAGTACAGTCCAGATGCGATTTTGGGGGAATAGAGGCACCTAAAAAACATTGGAGAGGTTCAAATTATACTAGGGAGATTAGCAAGCATGAGTCGTGGTGGATACACCAGTTAGGCTCCCTCTTCCCGGGGGGGTTGAATAAAGAATTCGACCTTAGGTGCTTCCTTAGCAATTTGTAACCCTAAGATTGAGCATTCCTGGGGTTTTTTTCAGGCCTACTCATTTCCCAGCTTGAATGTTTGATTGATGCGTATCAATCACGTATTTCTATTGTTAAGGATTATATTAAAGTGGAGTTCCACCCACTTTTACAACTCTTCAGCATCCCTCACTAAACTGTGCACTGTAAACAAATTGGATATTTTTTTATTTTTTTTCTCAGCACCTACTGTATATCTGCTGTATTAATTTTTTACTTCCTCCTCCCTGGCCGCGGCCCATTGCATCATTTCCTGTTTGCAATGCCTTCTGGGAAGGGGCAGCAACTTCCTCTGAAACTGCCGTTGCTATGGAAGCCTGACCTGAAACCTATTACACTGCTTGTGCTGCACTGAGCATGTGCGAGATCTGCAAGGATGAGATCCAGGAAGAAATACAGTCTGGCTTCAGATGCCCACACTTAAGATGGCCACGGCCTGCTGTAAGTTTATAAAATAACAAACTACTGCTATAAACTGACAAAACAGACCTTAGTTTACAGACTAACTTTACTAGAATACATTAAGCTTGTGTATTATAGGGGTATTTTTATTTAAAAATTATAATTTCGGCCGGGACACCACTTTAATATATAGGATTTGAGCGATTGTTGGTACGTACACGAGGATTGAGCGATAGCCTTTTAATGGTGTTCTATGGTTATCTTTTTATTTCATAATTTTATCCATTTTATATATTTTTATTTAATAATATTTTCATATTTTATTGATTGTGCATCATACTGTATTAAAACATTGACTCATAATGGGGATATCTATTTACCCCACACGCTTATTCAGATCATTCTGATGAGATGCATTTTAAAATCGCATGGACAGGAGATTTGTGGTATAATAATTTTAGTGTATTAAAATATTAATTCATAATGGGGATATCTGTTTACCCCACACGCATATTCAGATCACTCTGATGAGATGCATTTTAAAATCGCATGGACAGGGGATTCGCGGTATAATAATTTTAGTTTTGATTTTAATCCTAGATTACTGTTATTCATTATATTTTATATGTAGATATGCATTTATCTGTAGTTTTGGAGGTATGCTGTGGTATGCGCTGTGCGGGGTACTGGAGCTCTGTCCTGGAATTACACTTACAAATGAGTCTCATTCGGCTGTTATTGACAGGTCGTAAAATAACACTAGGCAAATTTTCCCCTCTTACTATTTTCAGCAGCAGTTAGGGTTAATGTGATGAGATTAGTTGTAACAGAAGTTGTAGCCTAGCATTAGAGTGTCTGCGATCTATGGCAAAATGGCCGCAATCGCCTTATATAATCATGTAGAGCATCCATCTATTCATATCCCCCTGATGATGACACGTGATCCCTGTGTCGAAGACGCGTAGGGGAGGGGCCAGGACGAAGAGACTGACACGGACTTTACACCAGCGCTGTCCCAGCACAGCATACCGCACCAAACATCCAGTGATTTTGCATAGAAAGCCGTTATAGTATGGTGCACTGATGCACCAGTGCCATGTGAGTACCCCGGTGTGGGGAGCATTTTCTTTTAATAAAAGTATTTTGACTATATTACACTATATAGTTTCCTTTTCATTTATATGTATGGAGCCACATTGGTTCCAGCTGGAGGAGTGCAGCAGACACTGAGACTGAGCCCAGGGGTGGCTCCAAAGCGTATTTGGACTCGGGGTAGCAGCTGAGTCACACGCTCTGAGGTGAGCACATTAGCTTAAGGGGGGAAACGAAGGAGCACCGGAGCATGTTTTGCAGCACTCAGGATATCTTCGGCATGATGTTGGATTGTTGTCACAGCTGAACACCACCTGCATGCATTGCTGGACATTATTTTCACGCACTATTTAGAGTGCTAAAGAGAAATTTTTTCATTATTTATTATTTATTAATTTATTCATTTAGACAAGCAGGATACTTTATATTGAGCACTAAGCACTTTTTATGTTGATTAAGACACTATGGGGGTCATTTACTATAGCGCCACGGCGCTAATTTGCGGCAATTTGCCGCAAATTAGCGCTAATTCGCGGCAATATAGCGCGAATTAGCGCTAATAGCGCTAATTCGCGCTAAAACGGTCTTCACTATAGCGCTGGTGAGAAAATTCTCCCAAAATCGAATTTACTATAGCTCCCTGAATCTAAATAGTGCCCAAACCCTTACTCTGCTAAAACCTAGAGAATTGCACATGGAAATAATGTTTAGAACATGATATAATTGTCTAAATGGTACTGAAATATGCGGTATATTATTTAAAGATTATCTGCTTTTAAACTGTGTGAAAAAGTGATTTCTACACTGAAATATCTTTAAAAGTCTGAAAAGTGAAAAATTCCCCGTTTTGGACAACTAAGTGCCAACACAACTGAGCATGCTCAGACCTGAAAATAACTCTCATTTTAACTCAAGTGTCTTTTTTACCTGGAGGTATAGTAAATACCAAAATGAGAGCTAATTAGAGAACATTTTTTGGAAGTTAAAATCTGCTCTAATTTAGTCCAAATGAAGTTTCAGTCACTGATTCTAATGGAACAATTCTAACTTTCACAAAAAAACCTTTTAATGTTGAGATGAAATGTATCTTTCTGTGAAATAAATATTCCTTTGCAACATTGTTGCTTCTACTTAAAATATTTTGATTTGAAGAATGCTACAATGTGGAATGTTTTGATGTTTTGATAAAATATATTTTTCTCTGTCACTTTCACTTGTTACTCTCAATCTCACAACAATCTTTAACCTAAACTCACACAGGAGTCTTTATAATCCACAAACAATACCATTGCTGATGCAAATTTAAAATGAATCACATTTTTTTGTGCTTTCTATTTTTTCCAAATATTCATAATTTGAGCCCAAAAAATGTGATATATGTACCAACATCAGAAATCAAAATGTAATTCCCAAAAATTTGAGGGTAATATTCTACTCCCACCCACAAAAAAAACACCAAATATCACAGAATAAATCAAGAAGAATAACTCTTGAGTAATGTAATTCCATCACTTGTATGTCCATAGAAATGCAGTATTTATGTGTTTTTATGTGTATTTATGTGTAGTTATGTGTAGTTATGTGTAGGAGGCTCCAGTGTTGCCAACCGCCAGTATTTTTACTGGCAGCCAGTAAAAAATGGGCACTTTTCTTCTGCCAGTAAATGCCAGTGAAAGAAAAATGTTGCCAGTAAAAAATATGGCTGTGCAGCTTGACCGAGACCATCCAAGTGCCTGCTACAGTGTGTTCCGCCTGTGCCGGCAGTGTGTCATGCAACGTCATAGTGTAGGGAACAGAGCCCCGGCTGTCCGCCAGTTCGCCGAACAGCGAACAATTTGGGGTGTTTGCGGCAAATTCCAAAGCCGTGGAACACCCTTTAAAAGTCTATGGGAGAAATCAAAAGTGCTCATTTTAAAGGCTAATATGCATGGTATTGTCATAAAAAGTGTTTGGGGACCCGGGTCCTGCCCTAGGGGACATGGATCAATGCAAAAAAAGTTTAAAAAACGGACGTTTTTTCAGGAGCAGTGATTTTAATAATGCTTAAAGTCAAACAATAAAAATGTAATATTCCTTTAAATTTCATACCTGGGGGGTGTCTATAGTATGCCTGTAAAGGGGCGCATGTTTCCCGTGCTTAGAACAGTCTGACAGCAAAATGACATTTCAAAGGAAAAAAAGTCATTTAAAACTACTCGCGGCTATTAATGAATTGCCGGTCCCGAGTCTCCCGACAATACACATAAAAGTTCATTGATAAAAACGGCATGGGAATTCCCCACAGGGGAACCCCAAACCAAAATTTAAAAAAAAATGACGTGGGGGGTCCCCCTAAATTCAATACCAGGCCCTTCAGGTCTGGTATGGATATTAAGGGGAACCCCGTGCCAAAATTTAAAAAAAAAAAATGACTTAGGGGCCCCCCTCAAAATTCATACCAGACCCTTCAGGTCTGGTATGGATTTTAAGGGGAACCCCGCGCCAAAATTAAAAAAAAAATTGGCGGGAGGTCCCCCCAAAAATCCATACCAGACCCTTATCCGAGCATGCAACCTGGCAGGCCGCAGGAAAAGAGGGGGGACGAGAGAGCATCCCCCCTCCTGAACCGTACCAGGCCACATGCCCTCAACATTGGGAGGGTGCTTTGGGATAGCCCCCAAAGCACCTTGTCCCCATGTTGATGAGGACAAGGGCCTCATCCCACCAACCCTGGCCGGTGGTTGTGGGGGTCTGCGGGCAGGGGGGCTTATCAGAATCTGGAATCCCTCTTTAACAAGGAAACCCCCAGATCCCGGCCCTCCCCCCTGTGTGAAAAGGTAAGATGGTACAAAAGTACCCCTACCATTTCACAAAAAAACTGTCAAAAATGTTAAAAATGACAAGAGACAGTTTTTGACAATTCCTTTATTTCTTCTATCTTTTTTCTTCTAACTTCTTTCTTCCTTTATGCTTCGGTTTCTTCCTCCATATTCTTCCTCTTTTGGTTCTTCTGGTTGTTATGGTTCTTCTGGTGTTCTCGTCCAGCATCTTCCTCTGCGGCGCCTCCTTGTCTTCATCTTCTTTTCTTCATCTTCCTCCCGTGACGTCAGAGGGGGTCACCCATTACATTACAGGTAATCCTGCCCCCTCTGACATCACAGGGAATGCCACAGGGAAGTCCCCGTGCGTCAGAGGGGGGCGGGGTCACCGGGTGGCCTCACCCTCCATTATATAAGAACCGTCAGAAGAGGAGAAGCGTCACACAGCGGGAGCCTTCCATCCAATCGTGGATGCGTAGTGGCCCGAGAAGAAGTTGAAGAAAAGAAGATGAAGACAAGGAGGTGCCGCGGAGGAAGATGCTGGACGAGAACACCAGAAGAACCATAACAACCAGAAGAACCAGAAGAGGAAGAAGATGGAGGAAGAAACCGAAGCATGAAGGAAGAAAGAAGTTAGAAGAAAGAAGATAGAAGAAATAAAGGAATTGTCAAAAACTGTCTCTTTTCATTTTTAACATCTTTGACAGTTTTTTTGTGAAATGGCAGGGGTAATTTTGTACCCCCTTACCATTTCACACAGGGGGGGAGGGCCGGGATCTGGGGGTCCCCTTGTTAAAGGGGGCTTCCAGATTCCGATAAGCCCCCCGCCCGCAGACCCCCACAACCACCGGCCAGGGTTGTGGGGATGAGGCCCTTGTCCTCATCAACATGGGGTCAAGGTGCTTTGGGGGGCTACCCCAAAGCACCCTCCCAATGTTGAGGGCATGTGGCATGGTACGGTTCAGGAGGGGGGGCGCTCTCTTGTCCCCCCCTCTTTTCCTGCATCCTGCCAGGTTGCGTGCTCAGATAAGGGTCTGGTATGGATTTTTGGGGGGACCCCACGCCAATTTTTTTTTTAATTTTGGCACGGGGTTCCCCTTAAAATCCATACCAGACCTGAAGGGTCTGGTATGAATTTTGAGGGGGACCCCTACGTCATTTTTTTTTTAAATTTTGGCACGGGGTTCCCCTTAATATCCATACCAGACCTGAAGGGCCTGGTATTGAATTTAGGGGGACCCCCACGTCATTTTTTTAAAAATTTTGGTTCGGGGTTCCCCTGTGGGGAATTCCCATGCCGTTTTTATCAATGAACTTTTAGGTGTATTGTCGGGAGACTCGGGACTGGCAATTCATTAATAGCCGTGAGTAGTTTTAAATTACTTTTTTCTTTTGAAATGTCATTTTGCTGTCAGACTGTTCTAAGCACGGAAACATGCGCCCCTTTACAGGCATACTATAGACACCCCCCAGGTATGAAATTTAAAGGAATATTAAACTTTTATTGTTTGACTTTAAGCATTATTAAAATCACTGCTTCCAAGAGAATGGCCATTTTTAAAACTTTTTTTTGCATTGATCCATGTCCCCTGGGGCAGGACCCAGGTCCCCAAACACTTTTTAGGACAATACCATGCATATTAGCCTTTAAAATGAGCACTTTTGATTTAGAACGTTCGAGTCCCATAGACTTCAATTGGGTTCTAAAGTTCTAGCGAAGTTTTGGTCTGTTCGCAAGTTCTGGTGCGAACCGAACCGGGGGGTGTTCGGCTCATCCTTATTATTAAATGTGATCTTCCTCTGCCATAAAACAATCTCCTCCAGCACACCAATCATGATTGTGTTTCACTCTAATGGAGTGCATGGTGACACATCTTTGCCTGTTGAGAGGCGCTGTTAAAGTAAAGAGCTCCAGCTGCTGTGGTCCCGGCCCCATCTTATTCTGAGTGACCCCCTGGAGGGATGGTCCTAATGCTCATATGCCGCACATGAGAGTGCAAGGCATATTCATTTGGTGAGTGCATCCACTCCATTAGAGTGAAACACAATCACGATCGGTGTGGTGGAGCAGATTGTTTTATGGCAGAGGAAGATAACATTTAATAATTTAAGAACTTTTTGATTCACTTGTTCATCACATTCATTTGACTTGGACTTTACCTAATAGTTTAACTGCAACACTGCATGAACTGTTTTTGGTTATGTACAGTATGAAAGCTATTTATTCACAGTTTTCACCATATATACCTATTTTTTAATACTAGCTTTTAGGTCAATGGTATTTATTACACTTTAGCATTCTCATTTACAGCGCCACTATTTTATTCATTTAGAATACTTTGTTATTACCTTTTCTTTTTAAGTTGGCAGCTTAAATCACCATTTATTTTGTAGCATAGCACAGTGGTGAGTTATCAAGTTTTTTTTGCGCGACACTTGAGCACGTTATTATTTTTCATATACAATCTTAGCCTAGGTTTCCACTATTACAACCTAAAAAGTTGTGCAATTTTGATGCGACCTTTATGAGACTTAAAGCAATGCCTGTGCATTCTTTAGGTCCATGGCCCCAAGTCGCATCAAAGTGGGACCAAAGTAGTGCAGGGACTACTTTGAAGTCGCTGCAATTTGAAGTCTCACCACTATTAATGGTACTCCTTGGAAATAATGGGGAACGATTTGTGGAAGCCAAGCCTTACTGATGGCTGGAGAGATTGATTGCAATGATGCCATATGCGGTTTTGGATCCTAATCCTTCTGCTTGTTGACCAAGTCCTACTTTTGACTGAACATGCAGTCACAACCTTTGTGCTCTAATGCGTCATTGACGGAATGCAATGAGTTGGCAGAGAGGAATGAAAAATTCCAATGACCTTCTTAATGCACAGGACCCATGGATCCTAAAGCTCAGATTTACATAAAATTCTGTCAGCTGACCCTACTGGGCGACTTGGGTTTAAGTAGAAAAGATGATTATTGATTCTTTATTCTCCTCTATAGTTTTCCCAGGTTTAACCTGTCATTCAATCTTCGTTACTGTGCCTTTTGGCTATCCTCTGGTCATTGGTGATTAACACAAGGGATTAATCCCCCTTCTAGATATCACCAGATCCCATTTGAACAGTCAGTACCACACTGACTTAAAAGCGGTATGTGATAACTGTGGGATGAGCCTTAAGGATTAACTGACCACAACGAACTACCAGAGAAACAGCATAAGAGCAAGATGCTCTTTGAAAAAGTCTTCCTGATGAAACTAGTCAGAGCACGATACCACGGCAACCATTATCACGTGAGGACGCAGTGTGCTTCTAGCCTGAAGCTTCAGACACGAGAGGGAGGAAGTGCGGATCAGCTGTGCCTGGTTGACACGCAGTGCGCTCCATGCTTGTAGTTGTATACTAGTGGAATGAAGGACTGATCAGCTGTGAGTGTGTAACATCCATCCAGTCTGCAACCAGTACCCTTGTGCTTTGAGAGAAGCAGTTTGAGTTATCCACTATTACCAACCAACTGAAAGCTAGAAGGCTATCCTTTGTAAGGAACTGCGCCCACTGATTTTTACAGTGTATTTACTTTATTCGTTTTTTTTCTCTTATTTGTGACTTACAATAAATTATCAAAATGGTACTGGACTATTCGGGGTCTCTTTTTTACATGTGGACATTGTTGCTGTTATCTGATCATCAACCCTGGAGGACTTTGGGAGTAAACAGAGAGAGGATTTGATCCAAGGCTTGTTAACCTCCTGGCTCCGGTGAGTTTGAACCCCTATGGGGTGTGTGCAGCACAAGGTGTCCCAATAGATGGTGAAAGGTGCACTCATCAGATCTACTATTCATATAAGGGAATCCAGACCGAGCTCCAACCGCTGTGTCTTTATTGGAATTTACCTGCCTGCATGTGTTTTGCTTGCATTTACAAAGACATTGTTTTATCAGTCAGCATTGAGGACTGAAAATAGCACTGCTTTGATGGGTTAATTACTGTTTCATATAGTACATTCATTCATCCATATTTATATAACTTAGTTGATTAGCTTAGTACCTGAGCATTATTGCAATAGAGATCCACACAGTCAGTTTGGACAGAGTTAAAACATCCACTTTTTGCTTCTGATATGCCAACTTGCCATGGAAATTTCCTAGAAGCAAGTTAAGGCTGACCCATCTGTCCAGTCTGATAAAGACTCCTTGGCCAACTGCTTCTGAGGTAGAGGTTGCCTTTAAATAAACACAGCTGTTTGTTTTAGGCTTAACATGGAATCATTAGTGACTGTAGGCCTTCTTTGTCTCTGCCCATTTGCCACTGCCTCTGGCCTGCAACTTGGTTTTGCATTTTGGCCGACACACCAGTTATCACCAGTCCACTATGAATTTTGTAGAGATTTCCTTGGTCTGCCTCTTCTGGCAGTTAAATTAATAGTGGTTCCTTCAGGGCTAAAGAGGACCTGTTGATAGCAGAGAAAAAACGCTCCTCCACACAAGTGGATAACCAGACCAATGGTATAAAGACACAGGCCTTGCTGCCCTCAAGGATGGGGAATCCTAATAGTCAACGATAAAAAAGAAAGAAAGGGCGCACCAGCCATGTGCATTATCGTTTGGATGTGAATTTATTAAAAGTGATAAAAAGAATCTACTCACAAACAATAACTGTTTGTGAGTAGTTTCTTTTACAAGAGGACCGGTCCCTGTTGCAGAAGCAGGCTGACTCTCCTCTTCCTGAGAAGTGGTGTTGGTGTTGAGGGCTGGAGAGATTTACAATCCATTATGCCCATAATGTGCACTCTTTTAGGATATACAATATACCTACCTGCCCTCACCTTAATGAAAGTTGCTGGTCTCTAGGAAGGCTGATTGCTACTGGTCCACAGATGAGCTGAAAGACTGGAGCCATACCTTGGAGTATTTGTTTAAAAGTCCATCAGTAGTAACCACTACAAACAGCAAACCACATATCCCTCTGTGGTGTACCACAAATAACAGAAGCAATTACACATTGCTAACAGGTAATGTAATTAAGCAGATCCTGATTTTCATTTCAGCATCAAGGTCAGCATGTAAATGCATAGAGATAAACGCATAGCAGTCATAGTACTGTCGAGTCAATGTAATCACAGGCAAACAGTGCAGGTTAATAGTAGTCATCAGAGAATTAGCACTAGCAGGTTAAACTTACTTTAGACACATGCACTGCAAAAAAAAAAAAAAAATAAAAGGTCCATACCACAACCAAGCATTAATACAAGGAAAGCCCAGCCTGCAGGGCCAGACCCTGCATTGATAGGAAAGGCCCAGCACCACCTGAAATCAGCCTAAGCATTAGCAATACTGCAGACACAGATACAACATGTGAAGCATTAGTAAACAGAATGGCACTATGGACAGCCAGTAAGATTCACATGTGATATATGCTTTCAGTGATGCAAGCTAACAGCATACCTGCAGACAATAAGTCAAGCCTGTAGGGCCAGGCCTTGCTGAGTTAACAGGAAGACTTCAGCCTAGCACAGCACACCTGCTATCAGCATTAGCAGTATTGCAGACACAAACCACAACCTGTGAGGCAATAGTAAACCGACTGAAACTATGGACAGGCCAGAAAATTGCATGTGTGACATATGCTTGCAGCAGTAACTGAATACTATAGATTTGTGCACCATGTGGTGCCTTACCACTTGCATGCTCCATGGTCCAACCGGAAGTCCAATGAGTGTCCATCCATTGAGTCATGATGAAGGAGCAATCTTTAGAGACCAGATAACATTGCTCCCCTTATCCTGGATCTTGGGGGGGTCTCCCCCATATAGGCATTCGTGTTTGCCTGTACAGCGAGGAGCTTCGTCACAGGAGAGTCTTGAACCTGTGCGGCTTGGCCAGATGAATCTGGCAGGTTGAGGGAAAAGAAAAATCCTGCTTTCAGCAGTAGCATAACTAGCTGTAGCAGTGAGGAAAAAAAGAGCATGTGGCCTGCAGGGAGGAGACTTACTTTTATAATATAACCGTACCTGGGATAGGGCAGGGGGTGGAGCCTACCCATACGTATATGCTGTCATGCTGTGTCAGGAAAGGGCTTTGTTATCTGTTCCAAAATATAACATAAATCTATACATAGTAAAGAACTTGTAAAATTAAACTGTAATGTATGTGGGCAGCTTCAGGAATCAACTTCCTTCCATTGCCAGATAGTTATTTGGGGCTAAGCTAAGCCCTACCCTAAATCTTAAAGCTGTTCAGCAATGAAGGTCCTTCTTCAGGCACTTCCTGTTGTAGGTACCCTAAGGTTGTCACACTGTCACACAAGCTTTCACTGTAGAATACAAGAATTCTTTTCAACTTACATTTTGCAGCCATGGTCCACCGTTGTCACCATCTGGAAACCTGCCCAGAAAAATACCTTGCGAAAATCCCTAGGCTGCAAAGAATCTGCAGGAAATTAGCATCACTAAGATGCAGCAAAGGGTGAAAAAGTTTTAAACAAGTATTTTATTTTATTAAAATGGCAATTGATTTTTATAAGCGGGATGCTTTAGCAAACTACATGTTATTCAGTTAGGGTTTTATTATCTACAATAATCATAGCTGGACTTTTAGTTTGCCTGTAATACTCTGTATGGTATGTTGCTTTCCTACAGACAATCTCCTGTTCTGTCCCTTTAGTTCCTTTTCCCTTATTTTCAATTTACTGATTGCGCTTACTTAGACTCCTGTTATACCAATATGCATGTTTTTTTTTTTTTTTTTTAAATAGGGAAGCTAATTTAACTATGACATTTGTGTTTGAGCATGTTTATACATTTCATTTCAATGAGAGGATTTTAAATATTAAGATATAGGTTTTAATTTATTTTGCATATTATTCATGTTACATGGCATTTATATTTATAGTCATGGGTACAAGACAACAAAACAACTTCAAAAGTTTTAGTTTACAGATAGATTAGAAAGACAAATTCCCTTGTTATTATTTTTTTCTCCAAACTCCTGCAGTTTTCTTATCATTTTGCAAACTGAATGGAGAAAAAAAAAACGCAATTTAACATTTCAAGTAAAACCAGAAGCAAAGAAAAGGTTTCTGAGTGCATCATAAATCTCAGTATCCACAATGAATTGTGATGGTATTGATAAGAAAACTCATTCCAATTTATCTGCAGCAGTAACACAGTGATAATAACTTCAAGTTGGAAAATATACTGGTAATACATAGATTTTAATGTTGTTGTTTCACAGGCCATGCAATTTAAGACTTTCTAATTTTTCATGGTGATATTAATGGGCAGTTTCATTGTATTTTGCTGTTTTTTTGTATTAAGTCCACCATGTCCTTTGTTGTTGGGGCATTATAATGAATCTCTGAGCAGCACAATATTTCACTGACCATATCTGTCTAAAGGAAAATATTCAATTTGATCCTGCTGCAGCAAACCAAATTCTGTGCAGCAATCGCTAACATCAATGTTAACAATGGACACATTATTTAACCTATATGTTATATTTCTTTAGCAGGGGTTAGGGACAGGAAACAAAAGTAAAGAAAAGGCATGAACCTTTTCCGCACACAGAATGAGCCTTTGTGTGTGTTGGATAGTGGAAAAGGGTTAAAACCCTTGTCGGCTTATATTTTGCACACAATAAGCACACAATAGGAAGTTAGAGGACATCTCCCATAGTTAGTGGAATTCCCATACAAGACAACTATCTGCAGAACAAGTGCCCCTATTGAAAACATTATTTATTATTATTATTATTATTATTATTCCAGTTACTTATATAGCGCTGTCAATTTACACAGTGCTTTACATATACATTGTACATTCACATCAGTCCCTACCCTCAAGGAGCTTACAATCTAAGATCCCTAACTCGCATTCATACATATTAGAGACAATTTAGACAGGATCCAATTAACCTACCAGCATGTTTTTGGAGTGTAGGAGGAAACCGGAGTAAGAAAACGTGCAAACTCCATGCAGGTAGTGCCGTGGTTGGGATTCGAACCAGCGACCCTTCTTACTGCTAGGCGTAAGTGCTATCCACTACACCACCGTGCCGCCCTACACATTTCCTTCACCTCTTTTTTTGGTGACAACTCTAAAATTTAGAGTTTCACTCTACTTCCATCTCAGTGACAACAGTTACCAGTACAGATTTACCAAGTGGGGACACAGACAGCAAACATGTTATAGGGGCTCACTCTTAAAGTGGGAGTAAACTCCAATCTCTGACTTTTACCTACAGTTTAGCCTATAATAAGACTTACCTATGGGTACTGTAAATATCGTAATGTACACAGTTTAGGAGATATTTACTGTACATGCAGCCGGTGACGTCACCAGCCTATGCACCCTGAAGGAATGGCCAACTGGGCTTTTCCCTCAGAGTCCTGTGCCATAAACGGTGGCTCCTGCACGCATGCACTGGAGTGACATCATTGCGGCTCTGGCCAGTCACACAGCCAGAGTCCACGGACCCGAAAGGAAGACCGGGTGAAGATGGAAGCGCCTACAGCCGTGACAGCTCGGTGCTGGAAGGGCCTTGTTTTCAGGTAAGTTTAACATAATGTGCTAGTATGCGATGCATACTAGCATGATATGGCATTACCTTTCAGGCTAGGAAAAAAAAAAAACACCCAGCGGTTTATTATCACTTTAAACCACATACACATGGGCCAAATATCAGGGGACATCAGCCGTTTTAAGAAAAAATAGCCAACATTTGGACACAACAGCTCAGCAGGGGAGATCGCTGTACTAACTTTGCATAGTTAACACAGTGGCTCTGACTATGGAAATAGAGAAACCCCCTAGGGGTGGGACTTTGAAGGCGCTACCATACCAAAAATTATGTAAAAATGTATAACGTTTATTATATATAACCAAATGGACACATAATAAATAAAGAATAAACAAATACAAATGGATGCATTATGATATACAAACGTTTGGCGGAAAAGACATGATACAAAATCCTAAACCCAACGACTATATGGTATAGACCTAATCAGGGTCTCAGGGTGAAAGCTGGAGGCATGTAAAATGTTCCCTGTGGTTGTTTTGCGGTATAGGCTGCTGCTGAGTGTACCATCTTCATTCCTAGATACCTGTACATCTAGAAAGGAGATAGTGCTGGTATCAGAGGACATCGTGAAGGTCAGATTAAGTTCATTGTGATTCTGTCTCCCCAAACATTGGTCCAATAACTCCAGGGGCCATCCCAGATGGTAAAAATGTCATTGATGTACCTAAACCACACTAAAAGGTGGTCTGTGTACATCGACAGGACCTCATTACTCAAGAACATGTTCTCCCACTCCTCCAGGTACAGGTTGGCATAGGACGGGGCACAACAAGTCCCCATCGCTACCCCCTGCACCTGGAGGTAGTGGGAGCCATTAAAGGTGAAAACGTTGTGTTGAAGGATGTATTCGAGGATTGACAGAATGAGTTTGTTATATCTCCAATCAACATCACTGCATTGAAAAATGGTGTGCCTCACTGCTGCCACCCCCTTGTGATGGGGGATGGAGCTGTAGAGCGCCTCTACATCTATGGTGACAATATAGGCCTCATCAGGAATCACAAGATTCTCAATGGTCCTCAAGAAATGGATAGTATCTTTTACATAGGACTGCAGACCGGCCTCAGTTATTCCTCACCTTTTAAAGTTTGTTTGGATGCGTCTATGTACTGTTTTGCTATTATGATGTAAGTATTGCTATGTACGTTTGATTAATATGTATTATATGTTAGGACCTATTGATTGATCATTGTGTATTTAAATTTCATATACAATGTACTTCCTCGAAAATTCCTGATGAAGGAGACTACGGTTCATCTCTGAAACCTTGTTGGGTTTAGTATTTTGTATCATGTCTTTTCCGCCAAACGTTTGTACATCATAATGCATCCATTTGTATTTGTTTATTCTTTATTTATCATGTGTCTGTTTGTTTATATATAATAAACTTTATACATTTTTACATAATTTTTGGTATGGTAGTGCCTTCAAAGTCCCACCCCTAGGGGGTTTCTCTATTTCCATGTTTATTTGGGATGTGGCACACCTTTATTGTTAGCAGCCTGGTTTGAATATTCCTGTTTCAGTGGCTCCGACTATAAGCTGACGGACTCATAGGGGTTGATTTTCTAAAGGAAAATAGACTGTGCACATTGCAAAGTGCAGTTGCTCTGGAGCTTAGTAAATGAGCAGAAGCTCTGCTGACTTCCATCATTCAATCATGTGCAAACAAAAATGCTGTTTTTTAAATTTCCTTGCAGGTGATTGGCTATTCCTTGCAAAGTGAAGCTTCACATCATTTACTAAGCTCTGGTGCAACTGCACTTTGCAAAGTGCACAGTCTATTTGCTTTTAGTAAATCAACCCCATAGTGTGTACCAGACTTTGCTCACTCCACCCAAAAAAAAAAAAATTTGAATAACTAGTACAATTAAAGTAAAAGTATACCCTAAACTAAGAAAATTCTCTGAAAACCAGTTCAACTAAGCCAAAGTTTTTTGGAGGAGATGGATATGCTGTAGAAGGATTATGCACTTTTACTTTTCCCTACAAAAGCATGCTTGGTCCAGAGAATTTTTATCTAGTCCCAATCCACATATCCAGGAATTAATGGACTAGGACCGTTTCCTCAGTTTTCTAGCAAATTAAAAAAGGTAGATGAAACAATTCTAACAGTGGCATGGTTCTGGAAGTTTGTAGAATGTGACAAATATTTGTGGTCTGTAAAACCCCTTTCATACGGACTTTCAGACAATGGGGGTTATTTACTAAAGGAAGATCCACTTTGCACCGCAAGTGTACTTGCAAGTGCACTGAAAGTTCACTTGGAAGTAAAGTCGCTGTAGATCCGAGGGGGACATGCAAGGAAAAATAAAAAACAGCATTTTAGCTTGCACATGATTGGATGATAAAATCAGCAGAGCTTCCACTCATTTCAGATCGACCCCTTAGATTTCAATTCCAAGTGCACTTTCAGTGCAGTTTCAAGTGCACTTTCAGTGCAAAGTGGATTTTCCTTTCGTAAGTAACCCCCAATGTTTGTCTATGTCTGGGCAGATGTAAATGAATGATCATCCGTTTACATCTGCCTGCATCCGTGTCCATTCAGGTCAGTTTTTTAAACAGAACAAGGCTGCATCCTTTTCTGTTTAGACAGATCTGAATGGATGTAAACGGATGCCATCCATTTACATCCATTCTGTTTATGTCCATTTTTTGGCAAGAAACATGTTTTGTTTATACTTATGTCACCTCTGATTGGTCTCTTCAACAACTTAAAAAAAAACAGATGCGAAAATGGATGTAGACTGATGTGAACTGCACTAAACTGAAGTGCAAACTGATGTACACTGATGTAATCTGAATCTTTATTCATCAGTTTTTACTTAGCAAGAAAAGTAACTGAACTGATGATGCCCCTGTGAAAGGACCACTTTTAGGCCACTTTTACATGGAGTCATCTGTTCAGTCACGGTTTTTCAAAGGAAAAATTGATTAAGCCTACATGAGTTTACATGAGTTAACATCTGTTTATAGTTGAGTTTAGTTTACATCGGTCTACGTCCGTTTGCATTTCAGTTCTGTTTAGTTCTGTTCCGTAAACATCAGTCTACAACCATTTTCAATCTGTTTACATCCATTTTTATGTACATTTTCATGCTGGATGAAAGTATATGTAAAAAATATTTTGCTAAAAAACAGATCTTAATGGAACAGATGTAGAAAGACGTCATCTGTTTACATCCGCTCCAATCCATTTCATCATGCTCATCTATTTACATCTCTTTTAGCATAGAAATGTATTGCTGTCCTTTTTCTCATCCATCAAAGGATGGATGAAAAACAGACAGAGGGAACATCCAACTTCCAAATGAAAAGGGCCTAAAGGTAAAAGGTTGATTGTTCCTAAATCCATAAGAATTGGATCGATGTAACGAATATACCAGAGGCACATAAAACTTGAGAAATGAATAGACAAATTATGCTTGTGACATTAAACTTTGAACCCAAGGGAACCCATGATTCCCTCATAACCATGGCAAAAGTCAATTTTACATCTTACATTATAAGTATATCCTATTTATGGACTATTAAAACTAAACTTTTCAGCTGAAAATGCAAAAACAGTCTGACATACAGGATCATTGATGGAAATTATGTATTTTAGGTATGTTATCAAGAGCTATTTTCAGTAAAAAAATAATAATTTAGCTTAAAACAAATCTAAGAGATTTTTAAAGTTTATGAATTTTGGCACACAGCTTCCAGTCCTAGTCATCCGCAGTCAGACAGATTAAGAATGGTTCAAATTGTTCAAACTGTCAAACATTTGCACTCAAAGGCAAAAAAAAGTGGATGAGACCCTTATTTTTACTTTTCTAGCATACGTAATATTTGAGAATGATACCATTTTTGCCATGAACTAAATCACTAGAAAGAAACTATATGCACACAGTTTAATTGTTCTTTCTATGTCTGAGAAGTTTTTTTCTAGCTGCTTTAATTTCCTACCTCCATGTGAATCAATTAATTTATCTCTACTGCTCATACAAAACCCAGTTTGAATGCAAATGTTTTTTAAAAGACAACCTTACCCCAAATCATTATTTACATTTTAGCTAGACATTTTATGATTTCCGCGCAGTATTTTGTCTTTCCATCATCACAGATGGACTCCTGATTTATATTTATGACATATTGTGAATTTACTGGCAGAACATGCCGCTACCATTAGGATTTGTAATTGCTTAGGAAGTTGGGTGGAGATGGAAATTCCTGTGCTGATATCTTGACACTTACGTTCCTGAGAAGCATAATATGTTTTATTCTAATGCATTTATCCAGCAATTAAACAAAACAAAATTGGCAATATTTGGTAGTAAATAAAGGAAGAATATTGCACATGTGTAAAAACATAAAAATAAATAACATCAATTACTACCATTACAGTGTAAATTGTCCAGCGGCACCACAAAAGTGAGATATAATCACAATAAACACGTAGAAAAAAATGATGCGTTAAACAAAAATCTCATATTGGGTAATTAAAGCCAACTGTAGAAAACACAAATACGTGATAAGTAGTTGAATCCAAAAAAAAACTCCACCTCGTGTGTGCACCATCACCACAGGCAATATAGACTCTTACCAGAGAGCCTGGACCCTTTATTATGAAGGGTCAAACAGGCTTGATGTAACAATCTTTGTAGGGGTCATCAGCTGAAGATATGTCCTGGGATCAAACAGGGCATAAGCAGGATATTCAAACCAAGCTCCATCCACCCCACGATCAGATTGATCATAAAATGAAAGAGACGCCAGATAGTGTAAAATCCAAAAAGGTTTGTTTAATATAAAATATTGCACTTACATTAGTACAGGTAAAACCAGCGTTGTGTACAATATAGGCGGCCGCCTTAAGATATCCAGGCACTGTGCAAACAAATGCGATAGCAGGAAACAGCTCCTAACCCGACCAGTTTCATCACAAAAGGACTTTGAATGTCCTGCTTATGCCCTGTGTATGATCTGAGGACACATCTCCAGCTGATGACCCCTGCAAAGATTGTTACATCAAGCCTGTTTGACCCTTCATAATAAAGGGTCCAGGCTCTCTCACTATATTTGGTAGTGTTGGGTTTTCAGAGTAAATATGCAAATTTTCCATTCCAAGCTTGTTTTTCAAATGTTTTGGCAGGAATTTCCTGCACAAAAAGAACCCTAACCACTAATTAAAGGACTTTGACGGTACTATTGAAATAAAATATCAATAATTTTATTGTACAAAGGTTAAAATCATCTCAATGACATAGAAAAACATGTAAATACATAACACAGTTGTAGGAAACATTTTCCTGTGATAATGTTGTACATTTATCATCACCCTACTGCAGTTGAGTGGTGATTGACTTGTGGTAACTTGCGTTTCAGGTGCGTTTCATGGGTACAAAAAGCCCGCTTCTTCATGAAAATGCGAGCCCTAAAATACAAAGTGTATACACGTCAGGTAATATGGTAATTTAATATGGTATGATACCCTTCAATAGGGAATAAATACATACCTAAAAATTGGTAAATAGAAAAAACAATAGTCATCTTACAATCAGCTGTCACCAACTGCCCCAGTCTATGGAGTAGTCCATATGGGTTTACTTTAATGCCCCGTACACACGGTCGGACATTGATCGAACATTCTGACAACAAAATCCTAGGATTTTTTCCGACGGATGTTGGCTCAAACTTGTCTTGCATACACACGGTCACACAAAGTTGTCGGAAAATCCGATCATTCTAAAAACGGTGACGTAAAACACGTACGTCGGGACTATAAACGGGGCAGTAGCCAATAGCTTTCATCTCTTTATTTATTCTGAGCATGCGTGGCACTTTGTGCGTCGGATTTGTGTACACACGATCGGAAATTCCGACAACGGATTTTGTTGTCGGAAAATTTTATAGCCTGCTCTCAAACTTTGTGTGTCGGAAAATCCGATGGAAAATGTGTGATGGAGCCTACACACGGTTGGAATTTCCAACAACAAGGTCCTATCACACATTTTCCGTTGGAAAATCCGACCGTGTGTACGGGGCATAAGTCTGCCATAACCAAATATAGTCACAGTAATGCCCTGTACACATGGTCGGACATTGATCGGACATTCTGACAACAAAATCCATGGATTTTTTCCGACGGATGTTGGCTCAAACTTGTCTTGCATACACACGGTCACACAAAGTTGTCAGAAAATCTGATCGTTCTGAATGTGGTGATGTAAAACACGTACATCGTGACTCTAAACGGGGCAGTAGCCAATAGCTTTTGTTTCTTAATTTATTCTGAGCATGCATGGCACTTTGTGTGTTGGATTTGTGTACACACGATCGGAATTTCCGACAACGGATTTTGTTGTCGGAAAATTTTATAGCAAGCTCTCAAACTTTGTGTGTCAGAAATTCCTATGGAAAATGTGTGATGGAGCCTACACACGGTCGGAATTTCCGACAACAAGGTCCTATCACACATTTTCCATCGGAAAATCCTATCATGTGTACAGGGCATTAGTGTTCAAATGAACAATAATCTATATGTAGAAAAAAAGAGATTATAGTGATGGTCCTAAGTTACTAGGAAAAGTCAAAAGTCTGTTCATGGCTATAAATGCATAGTGCACCATAAGCATGATATAAAGAAAAACATATCAGTTTATATTAATTTGTTTGGGGCCCTAAATATTGCCAACTTCACCCCTACTCCCCAGGCAGAGAACTATAAATATGGGCAATATAAAGATAATAAACATGATCATAAAAGCAGAGCACAATGCCAGCCAGGTCAGTACTTAAACTAATACCACATAATAAATGCAAGAAAAAAAATCATTTGTATCCCCATAGAGATTAATTACCTCATGTCTCTTGAATGCTGGTATGGTAAAGGTTGTTCACTAAGTAAATAGCATGGTTGAGCAGTGAGGAGTGGTGGAAGGAAGAGAGCCTCATGTCACTATCTCCATATTGCAGTGAAGATAGCTCCTAGCCATTGCACATCCACCAGCCCTATATATAGGACTATGGGTGGCTGACATCCAACACCCCCACAGCTTAAATCACTTGCTATTGATTAGAACCACTCCAAACAAGGAGTAGTACTTAATAATTTCCTTGTGATTATTTTCCAGATTAAAGGTATGGTTTGCCCTTACCAAAAATACTGCCTGTGCAGGTAACGGAAACATGTAGATAAAAACAAACTGTGCAGCTTTGACCAAAGTTGAATAATTCCTTTGCTATAGGTGTAGGCCATGTATCTACCTCCTGAAGCCTGACTAAAAAATTGTCAGAAATGGCACCATCCCATCCTGCCCTGTTACTTAGACACTCCTAGTAGTTAGTATTCACCCCCACCATCACAGGAGCAAGCTCTTAAATGCTGAGGTCAGAGCTACTGCATGCACATATATGAGGATTTGAATCAGAGAAAGGGAGGCAAGTAAATGGCCTAAACCTATACCAAGGGCATTATTCAACTTTGGTCAATCCTGCAGAGCAGTTTGTTTTATCTACATACACCCCTGTCACAAACCATGACCTACATGTTCCAACCGCAGGGGTCCTCAAACTCACACATGTCAGTCCTTGGCACTCTTGTTGGTGGCTTGTATCCTGTGGCACCCCCGTGTGAGTATAGTGAGGCCTCTAGCACATGTCTGATGGCATCCTCATATCAAGATAGCAACACCAAAGTGCTTCCTGTTATAGAGAGCAATTGCATCACTTCCACCACACCCTCCGGAGGTTAATTTTCAGTTTAATCACTATAAAGCTGAGAGGTTCCAGAGAGAGAGTGCTCAGTTGTTTAGAGCTACCCATAGTGTGTACCTGTTCCTTGCCATGTGATATTACTACCTGACCTTTGCTACGTTTATTGACTCTGATCCTTTGCTCCCTCCTCTGACCTTCTGCTACGTTTGACTTTGATTATTGGACTTTCCCTTTTTTTTACCAGTTTTTGGAAACTGTGCTGGATTCACCTCCTGAGTATTCTTATCCAAGGTGTGTACCCCTGCTATTGGGCTCCCCATACCCAAACACTGACAAAACAACTGAACTGTATGGAGTTTGCGGGGTTGGCTGAAGCATTAGCGACATTGAGTCAACAGATAGGCATGCTGGCAATGTCTGGGCAAGACCTACAAACTAATCAAACCAACTTACAAGCCAATAAAGCAAGATTTGACCAACTGGTTAATACACCTACCCCTGCTCCTGTGCCTTAAGCACCTGTGATGTATCCAAAAAGAGGTGCTTCTGCTGCTCCTGAACCCAAAGTCCCATTACCTGATAAATCCAATGGAGATCGCTTATCTAATCAAACATTTATTACCTGGGGCGTGGCGACCACACTACAGGATGGCTGCCTAATACAGGAGCTCCGCCGGGGAAAAACAACAATTGAGGTGAGCCTGACCACCTGAAACTTCCACCAAAACCTCCCTAAAAGTTCCCCAACCTCAATGGCTATGACCTGAAAGAAGAAGGAGACATACCACCCCACAAAGCTGCCACATTTCTTCCCGCCGGCGGAGCGGGAGAAGGGTCAAGATGGCGCAGGCATTTCAACACCTCTCTCAAGCAGCCCAGCCAAGTCTAAACCCAGCCTAGACAATGAAACTCCGGCTACAGAGCTAATTAAAGGGCACATCACTCTTGATGACACACGGGAGTTAATAGATCCTATTAACTAATTCCCCACTACAAACCAACCTATTTTGGATACAACCTTAAAGGACATGCTAGTATCCCTCCGCAGCTCCCTTCACTCGGACATGATGGCCTGCATGCAAAGTTTCAAACCTGAGATGGGATAGATGGAAGGCAGGGTCGACCATGTGGAGAGAAAGATGGGAGGGTTTTCTTCCTCCTACAACTCGCTAGTTGATTCCCATAATAAGCAAGTGGATGTGGTTAACAGGCTCAAAGCAAAAATTGCTGAATTAGAGGATCGCTCACACAGAAATAACGTGAAAATCCGTGCCATCTCTGAAACCATACAGCCATCTCAACTCCACCAATTTGCCACTGATTTCATTAAAGAATTCCTTCCAGATGCACCTAACTCTGAGATAGTGATAGACCCATCGTCTTCCCAAAGCATCCTTATTAGCTGACAATGTGCCAAGAGATGTACTGATGCGGGTACATTTTTACCACATTAAAGATCAATTCATGCTGGCATTCCTCAAAAGCTCCCAACCATCTACCAAATTCGCTGCAATTCAAATCTTTGCAGACTTGTCACAATATACTATGCAAAAACGCAAGAGTCTGCTGCCTATCACTAAGGCTCTGCGAAATCACAGCATAATATATCATTGGGGATATTCTACCAAACTGACAATCACCCAAAATGAATCATCTACAGTGATTTTGTCCTTGTCCTTGGAGGAGGGATTACAACTGCTACGCTCCCGGGAAATCTTACCTGACCAGGAACCTCTGCAACACTCTCCTTCTCCTAAGCTGGACATCCAGGAGGACTGAAAGCTGGTGTCCACAAACGCTGCAACAAAAAACATAACAAATAACCACCTCAGCCTCACCCTGCAATGTATGCAACAAAACCGGCTCTTAGGAGCTTAAAGCCCACAAATTTACCCCCGGTATAATGTGCACTACTACTGCTAACAGATTCCTGCTGGAATCCTCCTTTTTAAATCACTACCATTTTGTTTGTTCATTGATTTTATATGTTGACTTTCTCCTTTTTTCTTGCCTTAATTGTTCAAGGTCCTATTCAAGGGCTGCAAGTGATTTTTCCTTCATAACAGTTCACCTTCAATCTTACCACCCTGCCGAACATCTCCTCCTGCTCCTTCCTCCCTGGATATGAACAACCCTGAATCGAATAGAAGCCATTTGAGATCCCGTTCACTCTTCCTCATCTTTAATACACATGGTACTTAAGTTTGTCACCTTTAATGTCAATGGGTTAAACCACCCCACTAAAAGATCTGCTCTATAGAAAGAAGCCCTTAAATTAGAAGATGACATTCTATTCTTCCAAAATCCCACTTTCAGGCCTCTAATACCCCAACTCCCAAACATAGGATGTTTCCTCACATCTTCTTGTTCTCGACACCCATGAAACAAAGAGGGGTCAGAATAGCTATTAAAAACTCAGTGGCTTTCAACCAACTAGAACTGCATGTTGACTCAGAAGGCAGATACCTAATACTTATATGTGAACTCTACAACAAACTTTACTCGATTGTCAACATATACACCCCCAATACCAACCAACTCTGATTCCTCAGAAAGATCCTCCAAGATTACCCCACTCTGGAAGGGTGCCTTACTGGTCTGCGGGGACTTTAATGCTGTAGCTGATCCTAGGTTTGACACAACATCTAAGGCTAAGCAACCTCCACCTGCGCTTTAGCCTCTTTTGCATGGCAATGACCTATTTGATGTTTGGAGGTGCCAACATGCAAATGAACGTGATTATTCATTCCCCTCCCCAAGGCATAATACTTATTCTCACATTCATGTATTTTTGGTTGATAGAATGTTACTACAGTCTGTGTCCTCCTCCTCCATTCACACAATATCATGGTCCGACCTTGCGCCAATCTCAATCGTAGTGCAGGTGGAAAACACTAATAATCCAACCTTTTTATGGCGTGCAAGCACTCAGATCATACACACACCTGCACATGCTGCTTTTATTGCACAGCAGCTCACTGAATTCTTTGAAATTAATACTCCATCTGTATCCAATCCCTCCACTTTGTTGTGGCCCACAAGGCCTTTATTAGGTGCATACTGTTACAACTTAGTTCCTGTGTTAGAACATTTATTACCTCATGCCAGATTCTCTTTTCTCTACAAACCCATACCATGCAACAGTTTTTGTCAGGATACGGACCGTGATCTCTTTATTGACTGGTGAACCTCAGACCTGGGCACATCATTTATTACACATACATAGCCCTATATTGAGTTATCAGGGTTCCTTAAAAAAAGCTATGGATGCACTGCACGAAGAGCTCCATAAAGTAGCCTCTGCTGCAGCCTCACTCTGAGCCCTCAATCAAGGAAGAAATGTTGAGGAATTTATTACTGAATTTTGTCATCTGGCAGTAGCATCTAACTGGAATGAACTCGCTCTACTAGATTAGTTTCGCTTAGGACTTTCTGAAACCCTGAAGGATGAGTTGGCCAGAGTCGGTGTTCCATCCACACTTGCAAGCACTGTTTCCTTGTGTAAACAGTTCGATCACAGATTACGGGAGAGATGACAAGAACGGCCAATACTTACACTATTCCTCAGAGGTGCAATTTCTTCTCTGCCCCTTGTAATCTTGACATATCCTCTGAAGTTCCCAAAGATGAACCAATGCAGATTGGAATAGCCCAAGGACTTCTCTCTGATATAGAGAGATCTCGTCGTAGATCTAAAGGACTATGCTTATATTGTGGAAAGCCAAGACATCAAGTGAAGGAATGTAAAGCTAAGCCAAGTTCTGGGGGAGGTAAGCAATCAAATATATCATCCACCTAACAACAATTTCTACATACCATGTCCTCTCATTTAATTATCTCTCTCTCTCTTTACAGTGGAATAAAGAGCCTGTGAACCTTAATGCAATGATCAATTCTGGAACTAGTGGCTGCTTTATGGACACTACTAGGGATGAGCTTCGTGTTCGAGTCGAACCCATGTTCGACTCGAACATCGGCTGTTCGACCGTCCGTCGAATTGCGAACGTTATGGGCCGTTCGCGCCAAATTCGTGTGGCGCGTCACGGCCCATAATTCACTGCGGCATCGCAGTGCATTGCTGGCTGATGATTGGCCAAGCATGCACTATGACCCGCATGCTTGGCCAATCACAGCGCCGTCAGTAGAGAGAGCTGTAATTGGCCAAAGCCAGGGTGGCTTTGGCCAATTATGGCTCAGGGGATTTAGTACACGCCCCACACTATATAAGGCCGCCTGCACGGCGGCCCTGTGTAGTGTGTTCCGGTGTGCTGATAGAGAGAGAGACAGACAGTGTCATTTGATTTGAGTTAGATAGATTAGGCTAGATCTGTTCCTGCTATTTACATTTAGTGCAGTGCGTCCTGCTCACAGTGTTCAGCTAGATCCATTCCTGCTATTTACATTTAGTGCAGTCAGTGCGTCCTGCTCACAGTGTTCAGCTAGATCCGTTCCTGCTATTTACATTTAGTGCAGTGCGTCCTGCTCACAGTGTTCAGCTAGATCTGTTCCTGCTATTTACATTTAGTGCAGTGCGTCCTGCTCACAGTGTTCAGCTAGATCCGTTCCTGCTATTTACATTTAGTGCAGTGCGTCCTGCTCACAGTGTTCAGCTAGATCTGTTCCTGCTATTTACATTTAGTGCAGTGCGTCCTGCTCACAGTGTTCAGCTAGATCTGTTCCTGCTATTTACATTTAGTGCAGTGCGTCCTGCTCACAGTGTTCAGCTAGATCCGTTCCTGCTATTTACATTTAGTGCAGTCAGTGCGTCCTGCTCACAGTGTTCAGCTAGATCCGTTCCTGCTATTTACATTTAGTGCAGTGCGTCCTGCTCACAGTGTTCAGCTAGATCTGTTCCTGCTATTTACATTTAGTGCAGTGCGTCCTGCTCACAGTGTTCAGCTAGATCTGTTCCTGCTATTTACATTTAGTGCAGTGCGTCCTGCTCACAGTGTTCAGCTAGATCCGTTCCTGCTATTTACATTTAGTGCAGTGCGTCCTGCTCACAGTGTTCAGCTAGATCTGTTCCTGCTATTTACATTTAGTGCAGTGCGTCCTGCTCACAGTGTTCAGCTAGATCCGTTCCTGCTATTTACATTTAGTGCAGTCAGTGCGTCCTGCTCACAGTGTTCAGCTAGATCCGTTCCTGCTATTTACATTTAGTGCAGTGCGTCCTGCTCACAGTGTTCAGCTAGATCTGTTCCTGCTATTTACATTTAGTGCAGTGCGTCCTGCTCACAGTGTTCAGCTAGATCTGTTCCTGCTATTTACATTTAGTGCAGTGCGTCCTGCTCACAGTGTTCAGCTAGATCCGTTCCTGCTATTTACATTTAGTGCAGTGCGTCCTGCTCACAGTGTTCAGCTAGATCTGTCCCTGCTATTTACATTTAGTGCAGTGCGTCCTGCTCACAGTGTTCAGCTAGATCTGTTCCTGCTATTTACATTTAGTGCAGTGCGTCCTGCTCACAGTGTTCAGCTAGATCCGTTCCTGCTATTTACATTTAGTGCAGTGCGTCCTGCTCACAGTGTTCATCTAGATCTGTTCCTGCTATTTACATTTAGTGCAGTGCGTCCTGCTCACAGTGTTCAGCTAGATCCGTTCCTGCTATTTACATTTAATGCAGTCAGTGCGTCCTGCTCACAGTGTTCAGCTAGATCCGTTCCTGCTATTTACATTTAGTGCAGTCAGTGCGTCCTGCTCACAGTGTTCAGCTAGATCTGTTCCTGCTATTTACATTTAGTGCAGTCAGTGCGTCCTGCTCACAGTGTTCAGCTAAATCCGTTCCTGCTATTTACATTTAGTGCAGTGCGTCCTGCTCACAGTGTTCAGCTAGATCTGTTCCTGCTATTTACATTTAGTGCAGTGCGTCCTGCTCACAGTGTTCAGCTAGATCTGTTCCTGCTATTTACATTTAGTGCAGTGCGTCCTGCTCACAGTGTTCAGCTAGATCCGTTCCTGCTATTTACATTTAGTGCAGTACGTCCTGCTCACAGTGTTCAGCTAGATCTGTTCCTGCTATTTACATTTAGTGCAGTGCGTCCTGCTCACAGTGTTCAGCTAGATCCGTTCCTGCTATTTACATTTAGTGCAGTCAGTGCGTCCTGCTCACAGTGTTCAGCTAGATCCGTTCCTGCTATTTACATTTAGTGCAGTCAGTGCGTCCTGCTCACAGTGTTCAGCTAGATCTGTTCCTGCTATTTACATTTAGTGCAGTCAGTGCGTCCTGCTCACAGTGTTCAGCTAGATCCGTTCCTGCTATTTACATTTAGTGCAGTCAGTGCGTCCTGCTCACAGTGTTCAGCTAGATCTGTTCCTGCTATTTACATTTAGTGCAGTCAGTGCGTCCTGCTCACAGTGTTCAGCTAGATCCGTTCCTGCTATTTACATTTAGTGCAGTGCGTCCTGCTCACAGTGTTCAGCTAGATCCGTTCCTGCTATTTACATTTAGTGCAGTCAGTGCGTCCTGCTCACAGTGTTCAGCTAGATCCGTTCCTGCTATTTACATTTAGTGCAGTCAGTGCGTCCTGCTCACAGTGTTCAGCTAGATCCGTTCCTGCTATTTACATTTAGTGCAGTGCGTCCTGCTCACAGTGTTCAGCTAGATCTGTTCCTGTTATCTTCCTACTGACAGGCAGGCTTGTCTGGTTACAGTATATAAAGCTACCTGAAGAAAATTACAGGTGTTCTATCCCAGCTTAGTGCAGCTACAGGCCATTAGTATGTCTGGAAGGCCAAGAAGGAGAGGCAGACAGTCACAAGCCAATAAGAGAGGGCAAGCAGGCTCTGTGTCTAGTGCTGGTCGTGGAGACGGTGCATCCTCATCAGCACGTGGCCATGGGACACGCTTGGCCTTTTTTTCGGCAGCTGGCCGTGTTGAGCCGCAACATGCGGAAGACTTGGTCGAGTGGATGACCAAGCCGTCCTCATCCTCCTCATCTTCTCTCACCCATGCCCAGGGTGCTTTGTCTGGCAAAGCAGCGGCCTCTTCCCTCAGCTCAATGTCATCAGTGACTCCTTCCCTAGCTCCACCATGTCCTCCTGAGGATTCCCTCGAACTGTTTGACCACAGTGTTGGGTACATGCTCCAGGAGGATGCCCAGCGTTTGGAAGGCTCTGATGATGATACTGAGCTCGATGAAGGCAGTAACATGAGCACGGACAGAGGGGGTGCCCAAGAAGGACAGCAATCTGGCAGTCATGCTCCCCCTGCTGCAGCATACTGCCAGGTTTGCTCCAGTGATGAGGAGGGAGGGGATGATGAGGTCACTGACTCAACGTGGGTGCCTGATAGGAGAGAGGAGGGGGAGGAGGAGGAGGAGGCGGCACATCACCAACGAGGCAGGATGCCCTCCAGGGGCCAGCCTAAGGGCAGCACATTGACTGCATCACACCCCAAAGCTCCACATGTGCAGGGCGCTGCAGTCTCTGCGCGTTATTCAAAAAGTTCTTTGGTGTGGGCCTTTTTTGAGACGAGTGCATCAGATCGCACCGCTGCTATTTGCAACATATGTCTCAAGCGTATCTCGCGTGGCCAAAACATCTCCCGCTTGGGTACCACATGCTTGACCAGACATATGTTGACCTGCCATGCAGTTCGTTGGCAAGCATATCTAAAAGACCCACACCAAAGAACAAAGAGGATCTCTCCTTGCTCCTCATCAGCTGAGATTTCCAACCCCACTAGACCTTCAGTCCTCTCTGAGACCTGCAGTGAGAGGAATGAAGGTGTAGAATTAGGTGTGTCACAGCCAAGTACTTGTGGGCAATCTGCTTTTGGTACACCGACGTCAGATTGTACCAGGCAAATTTCCCTGCCCCAGCTGCTGCACCGCCGAAAGAAGTTTGCTCCCAGCCATCCACATGCCCAGCGGTTGAATGCTAGCTTGGCAAAATTGCTAGCACTTCAACTGCTGCCTTTTCAGTTGGTAGACTCTGCCCCCTTCCGTGAGTTTGTGGAATGTGCGGTTCCTCAGTGGCAGGTACCCAAACGCCACTTTTTCTCACGGAAGGCGATTCCGGCTCTCTACCGGCATGTGGAAGGCAATGTCCATGCCTCGCTGGACAGGGCGGTCAGCGGTAAGGTGCATATTACCGCTGACTCATGGTCCAGCAGGCATGGACAGGGACGTTACTTAAGTTTCACGGCGCATTGGGTGACTCTGCTGGCAGCTGGGAAGGATGCAGGACAAGGTGCAGTAGTGTTGGAGGTTGTTCCGCCACCACGCCTCCAAAATGCTGATTGTGACACACCTCTCTCCTCCACCCCCTCCTCTTCTTCTTCCTCCATGGCCTCTTCCTCGGAACCAGCGGTGCTCCGTAGGCGTTCAAGGGGCTACGCAAGTACGCAGGCCAAAAGATGCCATGCGGTGCTTGAGCTGGTGTGCTTGGGGGACAGGAGCCACACTGGGGCAGAGGTTCTGTCAGCTCTGCAGGGGCAGGTTCAGAGGTGGTTGACGCCACGCCAACTTAAGGCAGGAATGGTGGTTTGCGACAATGGCACCAACCTCCTCTCTGCCCTCCGACAGGGACAACTGACCCATGTGCCCTGTTTGGCTCACGTCCTTAACTTGGTGGTGCAGCGGTTCTTGGGCAGGTACCCGGGCTTACAGGATGTCCTGAGGCAGGCCAGGAAAGTCTGTGTGCATTTCCGCCGGTCATATAATGCCAGTGCTCGGCTGACGGACCTCCAAAAGGAGTTTAACCTGCCCAAGAACCGCCTAATCTGTGACATGCCCACCAGGTGGAACTCAACGTTGGCCATGCTGCAGCGGCTGCACACGCAGCAGAGGGCCATCAATGAGTACCTGTGCGACTATGGCACCAGGACAGGGTCAGGGGACCTTGGTTTTTTTCCCCACGCCAGTGGGCCATGATCAGGGATGCATGCACTGTCCTGTCACCATTCGAGGAGGCCACGAGGATGGTGACCACTGACAGTGCATGCATCAGTGACACTGTCCCCCTTGTCCACCTGTTGGAGCACACGCTGCGTGGAATAATGGACAGGGCACTTGAGGCAGAACAGAGGCAGGAAGAGGAGGACTTCCTTAGCTCTCAAGGCCCCCTTTATCCAGACAGTGTTCCTGCGTGCCCGCCGATCACACAGGAAGAGGACGAGGAGGAGGAGGAGGAGGAGGAGGAGGAGGAAGATTGTGTCAGTATGGAGGTGGAGCCTGGCACTCAGCATCAGCAGTCTTTAAGGGATCAGTCCCAAGGAACACATGGACTTGTACGTGGCTGGGAGGAGGTGGCTGCGGACGTTGTTGTCCTTAGTGACCCAGAGGACTCCGGACCGAATGCCTCAGCAAACCTACGCTGCATGGCCTCCCTGATCCTGCAAAGCCTGCGTAAGGATCCTCGTATTCGTGGTATCAAGGAGAAGGACCAATACTGGCTGGCAACCCTCCTTGATCCACGTTACAAGGGTAAGGTTGCGGACCTTATCTTGCCATCGCAGAGGGAGCAGAGGATGAAACATCTTCGGGAGGCCTTGCAGAAAGGTCTGTGCAACGCGTTCCCAGAGACTGGGAGGTTACAAACTCCTGTTTCTGGACAACGTGTTGCTGAGGCTTCGGTCAGTCAAAGAAGGAGCGGTGGAGAAGGTGGCCGTCTGACCGATGCGTTCAGACAATTTTTTGGTCCGCAGCCCCAAGGTATGATCGGTTCCAGCAACCATCGCCAGCGTCTGTTTTACATGGTGCAGGAATACCTAGGGGCAAGATCAGACTTTGACACCTTTCCCACCGAAAATCCTCTGGGTTACTGGGTCTTGAGGATGGATCACTGGCCAGAGCTTGCACAGTATGCAATTGAGCTACTGGCCTGTCCTGCATCCAGCGTTCTTTCGGAACGCACATTCAGTGCTGCTGGAGGCGTGGTAACCGATCACAGGGTGCGTCTGTCCACTGACTCGGTCGATCGGCTGACCTTCATAAAAATGAATCAGTCTTGGATCACCACCAGCTACCAAGCACCTGATGCTGATGTAACTGAATAATTTTTTTCAGATCCCTTCAAAGACTGCCTATGCTGATGCTGAGTGACTATCCCTGAGTAATTATCCTCTTCCTCCTCAATCATCACGCTGATAGCTTGTAAGAACATTTTTGGTTTTGGGCGCCACCACCAGTGCCTAAGGCACAATTTTTCAGCCCCTGTTTAACAGGGGCGTGTAATTACAATTTTTGATGTAATACTTTGCAGCAGGGCTCGTTCCTGCATTCCAACTAGAGTGTCTGTGAGGGGTTGCAGTGTTGTGGCACCAGCACCAGTGCCTAAGGCCCAATTTTTCTGCCCCTGTCTAACAGGGGCGTGTAATTACAATTTTTGATGCAATACTTTGCAGCAGGGCTCGTTCCTGCATTCCAACTAGAGTGTCTGTGAGGGGTTGCAGTGTTGTGGCACCAGTGCCTAAGGCCCAATTTTTCTGCCCCTGTCTAACAGGGGCGTGTAATTACAATTTTTGATGCAATACTTTGCAGCAGGGCTCGTTCCTGCGTTCCAACTAGAGTGTCTGTGAGGGGTTGCAGTGTTGTGGCACCAGCACCAGTGCCTAAGGACCAATTTTTCTGCCCCTGTCTAACAGGGGCGTGTAATTACAATTTTTGATGCAATACTTTGCAGCAGGGCTCGTTCCTGCGTTCCAACTAGAGTGTCTGTGAGGGGTTGCAGTGTTGTGGCACCAGCACCAGTGCCTAAGGCCTAATTTTTCAGCTCCTGTTCAACAGGGGCATGTAATTACAATTCTTGATCTAATATTTTACAGCAGGGCCCTGTGAGGGCTTACAGTGTTGTGGCCACAGCAACACCTAAGGCCCAAATTTCTGCTGAGTATATAGGGCAGGACCCTACTTTCAAACATCTAACTTACAAACGACTCCTACTTGCAAACGGAAGGAGACAACAGGAAGTGAGATGAAATCTACCCCTAGGAAGGGAAATTCTCTCCTGTAAGAGTTAATATGGGAAAACAATTTCTCCTTTCCACTGATGCTTTCCAATCCTTGTTCCACAAAAAAAACCAAATTTTCAAAAAACATTTTTCATTGGGACAAAAAAGTGAGGTGAAATCTTCTGAAGAGGCGGAAAGACAGCAAAACAAATGTCACAGGGGTGATAACCCTTCCCTATGTTTTCCAAAAAGCTTAAAAAAAGATTTTTTGGCTGGAGCTAAACACGTTAAAAATGTACCCGTTCAAAATTACAAAGAGATTCTACTTAACAACAAACCTACAGTCCCTGTCTTGTTTGCACCGCCTGTATACTGCTGTTCAGAGTATATAGGGCCTTTCCTTATTTTAATTTGGGTGCGGGGTTCCCCTTAATATCCATACAGGACCCAAAGGGCCTGGTAATGGACTGGGGGGGTACCCATGCCGTTTGTCTCACTGATTTTCATCCATATTGCCATGACCCGACATGACATTAAACCCGCAAGCAGTTTTAAATGAGATTTTTTCCTTTAAAAATGACATTTGGTGCAGGGACTGTTCTAAACATGGGAAACACGCGTCACTTTACAGGCATACTATAGACACCCCCCAGGTACGATATTTAAAGGAATATTTCACTTTTTTTTTTTTTACTTTAAGCATCATTAAAATCACTGCTCCTGAAAAAACGGCCGTTTTTAAAAGTTTTTTTTGCATTGATACATGTCCCCTGGGGTAGGACCCGGGTCCCCAAACCCTTTTTCGGACAATACCATGCAAATTAGCCTTTAAAATGAGCACTTTTGATTTCGAACGTTCGAGTCCCATAGACGTCAATGGGGTTCTAACGTTCGTGCGAACTTTCGGTCCGTTCGCGGGTTCTGGTGCGAACCGAACCGGGGGGTGTTCGGCTCATCCCTAGACACTACATTAGCTAAAGCTTTGTCAGTACCTACTACCAATAAAGAGGTACCTATACAAATACAGCTAATAGATGGAGCTCCTTTAAAATCTGGTCCTATTACCACAGAAACCATTCCTCTAGAAATGACCGTGGGATCATGCCATAGAGAGACACTCTTTTTTAACCTTGTCTGTTCTCCCATTTTTCTGTTGGTATTAGGAATAAATTGGTTACGGAGACACAACCCTGCAGTAGACTGGCAAACTGGTGTATTAAAGTTTTCTTCTACGCACTGCCTATTTAGTTATCTAATACCTCAAGCTGTGAATCTGACCTTGGAGCCTACTACTAATGAAAACAATATGTCAAAGATTCCTGTATACTATTTGGCCTTTGTTGATTTTTTTGAGAAGAAAGGGGCTGATACTCTCCCTCCTCACCTGGATTATGATTGTCCTATCGAATTGTAACCAGGGGCTCCACTATCGTATGGCAGAACATATCCTCTTGCAGAGCCTGAATTACAAGTTTTAAAAGAATACATTGATGAAAACTTAAAGAAGGGTTTCATAAGGCCATCTACCTCCCCTGCTGGCGCTGGGATTTTTTTTTTTTAGGGAAAAAAGATGGAGGCCTCCATCCATGTGTGGATTATCGAGCACTGAATGCTATTACCATATCAAATAAATATCCACTGCCTTTAATTCCTGAATTAATGGAAAGATTGCATTCTGCTACCATTTACAGCAAGATCGATCTAAGAGGAGCTTATAACTTAGTGAGGATTAGAACTGGAGGTGAATGGAAAACTGCCTTCCGTTCTCGTTATGGACATTGGGAATATTTGGTAATGCCATTTGGATTATGCAATGCTCCTGCCACATTCCAGCGGTTTGTCAATGATGTTCTGGGGGATATTCTAGACTCCTATGTAGTAGTAGTATACCTGGATGATATATTGATATACTTTACCACAGAGAAAGAACATACTGAACATGTTAAGACGGTGTTGTCCCTACTAAGGACTTATCGTTTGTATGCAAAACTAGAAAAATGTGCTTTCCATGTGAAAACTGTAGATTTCCTGGGGTACATTATTTCATTTGGTTGCATAGAGATGGACATCTCCAAAATTCAAGCCATATTATCTTGGCCAGTACCTACAAACAAAAAAGGGGTACATTTATTGGCTTCTGTGACTTCGATAGAAGATTCATACGTAATTTCTCTAAGATTGTTCAGCCAATTACAGCTATCACAAAACAAAAGGAGAGATTTCAATGGACTGAACAAGCCCAACAAGCTTTTAAAGAGTTGAGACCTATTTACTTCTGCACCTATTCTAATTTTACCTGTGCCCAACAAACCATACTATGTTGAAGTAGATGCTTCAGATACAGCTGCAGGTGCTGTACTATCACAGAGATCTGGTGAACTTCTACATCCAGTGACCTTTTTTTTCATGTTCATTTACTCCTGCTGAGAGAAATTATGATGTGGGGGAGAGAGAATTATTAGCAATCAAACTTGCATTGGAAGAATGGAGACATCTTATAGAGGCCACTAGCTCACTAGCACACCCATCACGTTTTATACAGACCATCACAATCTTGAATATTTACAGACAGCTAAAATATTAAAAACCATGTCAAGCCTGATGGGCTCTTTTCTTCAGTCGGTTCCCCCTGCTGATAACTTACTGTCCTGGTTCTCAAAATGGTAAGGCTGATGCCCTTTCTCATATGGGAACTGACACATCTTCTCCAGGTCCAGAACCTTCTATCATATTAAATAAAGACTGTTCTTTGATTAACATGCCATCACTATGGGATACTGTCAGATCTCATACCAATCTGAATGATAAACCTTCCACAAACCCCCCAATGAACTATCAAAATGGACCTCCTGCTGCAGTCACTGAAAAACTACAATATTGCCATAACACTCCCATAGGGGGTCATGGAGGGATACATAAAACGCATGAACTGATTCAAAGAACCTTCTGGTGGCCTTCCATATTAAGATGTGACATCTTATATTTCTACCTGTTCTGTTTGTATTTGTGCTTTCTTCCAGGCCCTAGACTGACATTTCAATGGATTTTATTGTTGAGTTACCCTTGGCACATGGTTACAATACATTAGTGGTAATAGTGGATCGTTTTAGTAAAATGTCTCATTTCATAGCGGCTAAGAATCTACCTACTGCCAGTCAGACAGCCACTTTATTCATACAAGAAGTGTTTCCTCTTCATGGTTTACCAGAATCTATTGTTACGGAGAGGATCTCAATTTACATCGATATTCTGAACTGCCTTCTGTAGGGGTCTTCATATCCAACGCTCATTGTCAACCACTTTTCATCCTCAATCAGATGGCCAAACAGAACATACCAACCAAATCTTAGAACAATACCTGCGATGTTACACAACCTATCTTCAAGATGATTGGGAGTCATATCTATCTTTAGCTGAATTTGCATATAATAATCAGTTCCACAGGTCTATTAACTCCTCTTCATTATATGCTAATTATGGTTACCATCCCACTATGTTGCTTGGATCCCCAGTTGCTTATATTGTACCTGCTGCTAATGATCGTTTGGAAGAAATTGTGAAGAGCTTTTCAGTACTAAAGAAGACCATAACTCATGGCCAAATTAGATATAAGGCGTATGCGGACAAACACCGTGATCCTGCCCCTCAGTACCAATCAGGTGATCAAGTATGGTTGTCCACCTTGTTCCTAAAACTGAAATGTCCTACCCGATAATTAGGACGAGATATGTGGGACCCTTTGTTATCGAACGTGTCATTTCCCCCGCTGCAATGAAATTGAGTCTACCTGCTTCCTATAGGGTTCATCCTGTCTTTCATACTTCGCTTGTCCCTCTTGCTCCCTATCTACTGCTGATCCTATTATTGTAAATGTAGAGGAAGAATATGAGGTGGAGAACATCTTAGATATAAGGTTACGCCATGGTCGTCTGGAATACTTGATTCACTGGAAAGGCTTAAAGTTTTCAAAGATCGTTCCTGGGTTCCTGCTTCTGATGTGCATGCTCCTGCACTTGTACGCTCTTTTCATAGACGTCATCCTGGCTGTCCTGTCCTTTTGTGCTCCCGGAGGTCATGCCTTGCTTATGGGCACTGTCACAACCCGCAACCTACCTGTAACAACCGCAGGGGCCCTCGCACTCACAGCATGTCTGTCCTTGGCACTCCTGTGGGTGGCCTGTGTCCTGTGGCACCCCCTGTGTGAGTATAGTGAGGCCTCTAGCACATTTCTGATGGCATCCTCATATCAAGATGGCAACACCAATGTGCTTCCTGTTAAAGACAGCATTTCCTGTTTAATCACTATAAAGCTGAGAGGTTCCAGAGAGAGAGAGTGCTCAGTTGTTTTAGAGCTGCCCACAGTGTGTACCTGTTCCTTGCCGTGTGATATTGCTGCCTGACCTTTTCTACGTTTATTGACTCTGATCCTTTGCTGCCTGCCCTGACCTTCTGCTACGTTTGACTTTGATTATAGGACTTTCCCTTTTGTACCACGTTTTTGGAAACTGTGCTGGATTCACTTACTGAGTATCCTGATCCAAGGTGTGTACCTCTGCTATTGGGCTCCCCATACCCAAACACTGACAGCCCCTTACCTGTATAGGCTGTTTATGGTAAAGGGGAACAAAAAAAGGTGCCTTGCACTATTGACCTGTGTCTCCTTCCACTCCTCCAGCATTGTAACCCTCATTAGTTTTAGCAGCATTTGACACTTTTAGGAGTGTTGAATGCCTTTGTTACTTACCACGTGCCCTAATTTCACCCTCCAACCCCTACATCACAACAGGACTTAGCTGTGCCATAGTAATTGGAGGAACCACAGCATGTGACATTCCTGTTTTGTAGACACCCAATTTTTCCATTTCTAGTATGGTCCTCAGGGTGTCAGGAAGAAAGGAAGAATCTGCCTAGTTTTAGACTCTCCACGGGCTAAAATTAAAAATGACAGAAATTGTAGTTCCTCCACTTTAGCTACAGTCAGGTCCGTAAATATTGGGACATCGACACCATTCTAATCTTTTTGGCTCTATACACCACCACAATGGATTTGAAATGAAACAAACAAGATGTGCTTTAACTGAAGACTTTCAGCTTTAATTTGAGGGAATTTACATCAAAATCAGGTGAACGGTGTAGGAATTACAACAGTTTTTATATGTTTACTTTTTTTACTACAACTGAGCTGTGTGCAGAAAGCCTATAGAAACTGGATTAGTATGCTTTGGCTGTACGGGCTGACCTGCACAGCTGAGTTTGATAGGAATGCAGGAATGGGTACATGGATCCTGTGCGCTGGGTTTGTGCACCCATAAATGCATACCTGTCAAACTCAGCTATGGGACTATGGGCCATGGGACTGCACACAGTGCATTGCAACACAAGGTAGTTTGTTATCATGCTTTCTGGTGCGGTCCAGCACAGGTATGTTGGAATTCCATTCACAATGAATTGCACCACAGCACACCAATATGCATAATATGAGTTACTGCAACACAATGAGGTGAATGGGTCCTTTAATGTTTTGCTGAATCTCAGAAACAGTTAGACCATTAAATGAATAGGTAAGCTTTACATACAGCTCCTTCTGCAATAAAAAAAAACCCTTTTTGTTTGACACAATTCTTTGTAACTGTACACTGAGCTTAACATGTTTAGCTGCTTTGGGTTCCAGGATGCATGTGCCGAATTTATATAACCTGGCACTGACCAATCAATTGGTGAAGATGCTGAACCCAGGAGAAGATTGAGTGAAGATGTCAGTGAACGAACAATAAGGGAGATCGCTGAAGGAGGGGACTTTGTGGGGTAAGTGTGCCATATTTGAACTCTATGACAAAATCTCACCCATCATGATGTAGACTTCAGTTCCACTTTAACTCACAGAGAAGCTACTGATATTTTATATTTTACTATAAAATCACTAAAACGGTTTGCACTACCAAACACGGGGTTATGCCCTTGCAATTCATATGACAACTCCAGCACCTATTTTCAATACTCTTCTCTTTTTTGGAAAAATGTTTGTACCAAACCCATAGTACAATAACAAGGGTTAATTTAACAATTAGGTGCAGTAGGCTTATTCCTAGAGGCAGAAGAGGTGGCCTTTTGAATATTTGGCTACAAAATTATTATTTTTTTATTATCAGTAGAAATATAGTTATCTTATAAAGCTTATATATACAATGTCCCATTATGTTTAGCTAGATTGTGACCCTTTAAACAAGAAAAGTTTATGTGTTAAAAAGGTGATCCTGGCTTAGGAGTGTTGCTTTGGGTACTGATGGTTGTGTACCTACAAGAACCAGTGATGGAAATTCAGCCCTGACAATACTGTTAATGCCCGAAAAGCATTGTGGCCAAGTTGCACAGTGTAGTAAAGAGCCTGTATCAATGGGGTTTTGTTCATGTCAGAAATATTTTGCATTCCAATGCTTACAAGCCTGTAAAAAAAAGCCTGTAATGCATACAAGCCAAAAAAAAATACAAAATCTGCTTGGACAAATGCAGGTCAGAAGGAAACTATCTGGAGGTCAAATACACTTGGAGGAGAAGAACAACAAGGGCGCCACTCTAAGTGCAATATTAAAAAAGAATTTTAATGAATCTTAAAAACAGGTACTCACAAGGGTACATGTAATCAGGCATGTAAGTGATATACAGGTAGTGCCAGGTGTCCCAGGGGTATAATCCGGTCACATCTTAAGGTGTCGTTCCGCTTGTGGAGACAGGCTGCGCTGATGTATTGTCGGCAGATCCGGCCGCTGGAACGCACTGTATGTGATCTGGGGGAGCGAAAGCACTTCCGGGTCCATGCAGGGGTAGCGAATAGGCGACGCGTTTGCGGAGCTACGCTCCTTCCTCAGGCCTAACATGACCTGTGATTGGTCGAACATGTTATAGTCTAAGAGGGGCTGGGATTGGAGGAAAAAACCATCTGTCAAATACACTTGTCATTGAATTCTGTGTGATGTCAGAAACAACTCAAACGAATGCCACTGACACAAACCCAAAGCCTGTTGGCACATGTCCAAATATACTTATGATCCAGAAAGCTAAATGCTAATATAGCTCCTTGGAATAGATCTACTGCCATTTATCTATATCTATCTATCTATCTATCTATCTATCTATCTATCTATCTATCTATCTATCTATCTATCTATCTATCTATCTATCTATCTATCTATCCATAGATATATCTATATATAGATAGATACACTACCGTTCAAAAGTTTGGGGTCACATTGAAATGTCCTTATTTTTGAAGGAAAAGCACTGTACTTTTAAATGAAGCTAACTTTAAACTAGTCCTAACTTTAAACAAATATACTCTATACATTGCTAATGTGGTAAATGACTATTCTAACTGCAAATGTCTAGTTTTTGGTGCAATATCTACATAGGTGTATAGAGGCCCATTTCCAGCAACTATCACTCCAGTGTTCTAATGGTACAATGTGTTTGCTCATTGGCTCAGAAGGCTAATTGATGATTAGCAAACCCTTGTGCAATCATGTTCACACATCTAAAAACAGTCTAGCTCCTTCCAGAAGCTACAAAACTGACCTTCCTGTGAGCAGATTGAGTTTCTGGAGCATCACATTTGTGGGGTCAATTAAACGCTCAAAATGGCCAGAAAAAGAGAACTTTCATCTGAAACTCGACAGTCTATTCTTGTTCTTAGAAATGAAGGCTATTCCATGCGAGAAATTGCAAAGAAATTGAAGATTTCCTACAACGGTGTGTACTACTCCCTTCGGAGGACAGCACAAACAGGCTCTAACCAGAGTAGAAAAAGAAGTGGGAGGCCGCGTTGCACAACTAAGCAAGAAGATAAGCACATTAGAGTCTCTAGTTTGAGAAACAGACGCCTCACAGGTCCCCAACTGGCATCTTCATTAAATAGTACCCGCAAAACACCAGTGTCAACATCTACAGTGAAGAGGCGGCTGCGGGATTTTGGGCTTCAGGGCAGAGTGGCAAAGAAAAAGCCATATCTGAGACTGGCCAATAAAAGAAAAAGATTAAGATGGGCAAAAGAACACAGACATTGGACAGAGGAAGACTGGAAAAAAGTGTTGTGGACGGATGAATCCAAGTTTAAAGTGTTTGGATCACAAAGAAGAACGTTTGTGAGACGCAGAACAAATGAAAAGATGCTGGAAGAATGCCTGACGCCATCTGTTAAGCATGGTGGAGGTAATGTGATGGTCTGGGGTTGCTTTGGTGCTGGTAAGGTGGGAGCTTTGTACAGGGTAAAAGGGATTCTGAATAAGGAAGGCTATCACTCCATTTTGCAACGCCATGCCATACCCAGTGGACAGCGCTTGATTGGAGCCAATTTCATCCTACAACAGGACAATGACCCTAAACACACCGCCAAATTGTGCAAGAACTATTTACAGCAGAAGCAGGCAGCTGGTATTCTATCGGTAATGGAGTGGCCAGCACAGTCACCAGATCTGAACCCCATTGAGCTGTTGTGGGAGCAGCTTGACCGTATGGTATGCCAGAAGTGCCCATCCAACCAATCCAACTTGTGGGAGCTGCTTCTAGAAGCGTGGGGTGCAATTTCTCCAGCTTACCTCAATAAATTAACAGCTAGAATGCCAAAGGTGTGCAATGCTGTAATTGCTGCAAAAGGAGGATTCTTTGATGAAAGCAAAGTTTGATGTAAAAACAATGTTATTTCAAATACAAATCATTATTTCTAACCTTGTCAATGTCTTGACTCTATTTTCTATTCATTTCACAACGTATGGTGGTGAATAAGTGTGACTTTTCATGGAAAACACAAAATTGTTTGGGTGACCCCAAACTTTTGAACGGTAGTGTATATGGATATATATATATATATGTGTGTGTGTGTGTGAGTGTGATTTCTGTGACCCCTGTTTCTAACCTGCTATAGATAATTCTGAAATTATCTAAAAACCAAAATAAATTTTATGTGTCAGTGAGCGCATGAAACCCTTATTATGTGTGTCTCTGTAAAACAAATACATCCTTGATTTTTTTTTTACAGCAAATAGCAAGAACAAGACCTTGAATAAATATATTTCATGCATTATCATGGATGTGTGAATCTCCACAGGGTTACGATATTCTGTATCAGGGCAAATGTCAGCCTGTACAGATGTATTTGTCTTTTTAAATTACTGTTAGCAGTGATTGTAAGAGAAAAACACTAATTAAGTAGTGTCCACTGCTACCAAGAAATCTCATTAAAATGTTTCAGACTATAGGTGAGAAAGAGCTTGATGATGACTGTGTGGAGGCAAAAGGAATACACTTAATTAGTTTGGGAATTTTAATGCTGAATGTCACCTTCAGAAAAAATTCTCCTCTAGATAATCACATGCACCACTGGTTTCCAATAAATTGTATAGATCCAAGGCCTCAAAGTTATCTTTTTATCTATTAATTGTATTGTTTTCCTTTCCATTGAGGAATGGGGTGCAATATCTTCAGTCAGTTACTTTAAAAAGATATTTTTTTTTTACTTTGTAACTTTTTTTATATACAGAAGTTAAGTCATCCCAAAATTGCATAAATAATACACATTAATCAAACCTGAAGACAAATGGCAATGGATAACTGCACACCAGTTGCCCTATAAAATTCCAGCTTCTTTACTAGGACTTTCAAACCTTTATCGTCAGACATGTAACATCACAAAAGTCAGAATAAGGACAGTTATTGCAATTTGTGTGCGGTTATCTGTCTCCATTTGTCATGTGTATGCAGTCAGAAGCTGCACCTGCACCTATTTGTGGATTGAGGGCTGAAGGAATTTGGACCAAGAGCAGTGCTTCTTTGTATTAGTCAAACCTGACTTTTAGAAGGTCCAATCATACAAGAGGAATTCCAACCCAAAATTCTCTGAAATCTTCATACAAAGTACATAAAATCAACAACAGGAAGAGGAGACAAGGGAGTTCCCAGAAAGCAAAAAAGGGGAATGGTCAACTACGGCTTATGGTACAAAAATGCAAAAAGGCTTTATTAAGGGTGGGGGTGGGGGTATTTACATATACAAAAAATTCCAAATATATGTAAGATAAACAATGTATCTAAATAACACAGTCCGTCTCACTACACTAAACCAAAATTAAAAACCATGCTGCAACATTGATGAATAAAACTGCAGAGCGTGCCTGCAGGCCAAAAACGCATGCAGTGTCCATTTGAATACAAAGAAAAAAAGTATAGCACCAAACATTACTTGGGGTAAGCTACTGATGGGACATCAAGTCTTATGTGGTCTAGTATTGACTGTGCACCAGATTAAGCAGTACTGAAAAGAAACTACATATATCCACATAGACAAGACCTTACATAGCTGAATTAGGTGGGTTTTTTTAACCCTCTGTTAGAAGGAAATCCTCCACAAGCTGCTTCCAACCTCAGTGCACTAAATGTGTGTATACACCAGTTGTTTTGGAAATAGAAAGACCAGCGTTCCTGTTACTAGGTATGTCCATTGCACAAACACTATTTCCTCAATGCAGCATATAAGGAGCAAAGGACAGACCACTCCAAAGAAAGGTCTAATGCCGTGTACACACGGTCAGACTTTCTGGGAAACTAGGTCCGATGTACTTGCCGCCAGACCACGCCCCCTAAAACGTCACAGTCCCAGCATGCCCAGGGACTGTGACATCATATGGGGGCGGGGTCTCCGCCTATATAAGTCACAACAGAGCCCTCAGAGACCAGTCCAGCCGGAGAGAGCGTCGTGTCAACATCTGGGGAAGAGAAGAGAAGACAAGAAGCCCAGAAGTCCGGACCTCCACTGGCAATAGAGCTACCTGAAGACAGTGGAGGGGCCGGCCGAAGAACTGGAACACCGGGAGAAGAGGCCGGAGAGAGCATCGTGTCAACATCTGGAGAAGAGAAGACAAGAAGCCCAGAAGTCGGGACCTCCGCTGGCAATAGAGCTACCTGAAGACAGCGGAGGGGTCGGGAGAAGAGGCCGGAGAGAGTGGAGAAGAACCAACCAGGCCCCGGGAGAAGATGAACCGGAGGGCCCCCCGAAGCCGGAAGAAGACCCCTGAAGCCGGAGGAAGATCCCCCCCCCCCGGAGCTGTTTAATAAATTATTTTAAAAACCTGTGTAGTGTGTTTTATTATTGACACTTTTTCCCTAGGTGAATGGGTAGGGGTACCATGTACCCCATACTCATTTACATAGGGTGGGGGGGCCGGGATCTGGGGGCCCTCTTATTATAGGGGGCTCCCGGATTCCGATAAGCCCCCCGCCCGCAGACCCCGACAACCAACGGCCAGGGTTGTCGGGAAGAGGCCCTTGTCCTCATCAACATGGGAACAAGGTGCTTTGGGGTGGGGGGGGCACCGCAGGGCACCCCCTTCCCCAAAGCACCCCCCATGTTGAGGGCATGCGGCCTGGTACGGTTCAGGAGGGGGGGCGCTCGCTCGTCCCCACCCCCTTACCTGACCGGCCTGGCTGCGTGCTCGGATCGGGGGCTGGTATGGATTTTGGGGGGGGACCCACGCAGGTTTTTCGGCATAGGGGGTTCCGCTGAAAGTTCCATACCAGACCTAAGGGCCTGGGGTGCCCCCCGCGCTCGGCGCAATAGGAAAATTTGTTTTTCCTATTGCAGCGAGTGCGAGATGCAGCACCCTGCTCCTCCGTCGTATCTGGTCCGTCGGACCAGCATACAGACGAACGGGCTTTCCGTCAGGAACTGAGTCCGGCGGAGTTACGACGTAAAGATTTGAAGCAAGTTTCAAATCTAAAGTACGTCGGATTTCCGACCGAAACGGATTTAATTCGGTGGCGTCCGTCTGACTTTTGTAGGTGAAAAGTCCGACCGTGTGTACGCGGCATTAGTCTTTTCCTAACCATGTGACCGGTCATGTGATCACACAGTCTGCAGTGTCTACTATTGAGGAGAACGGTGTGCTGTGACTACACACTGAAAAAATAAAAACATGTGGATGTGAGCGCTATATTCAATATGGTCAGACAGCAGTGATAGGTCTACTTGTAAACAGTAGATGGGGTGATTGGGTGCTGTATAACTTATAACATAAATGACAATCTGAAATGGTAAATATAAACGGTGTTTTAAACATCAGCAACTGTAGGATGTTGCAGTCCAATATAAAACTGAATTAAAGTCCAATAAAAGCAATTGTAGAAGGCAGCCCTGTTGTTAAAGAAGAAGCAATCCTCTGTGAACTGTAGGAGTAGAAGAACAACAATGGCGCCACTCTAAGTGCAGTAATTAAAACAAATTTAATGAGTCATAAAAACAGGTACTCACAAAAGTACAAGTATTCAGGCATGTAAGTGCTGGGCAGGAAATGCCAGGTGTCCCAGGGGTTTGTTCCGGTCACGTCCTCAGATGTAGTTCCGCTCGGAGACGGGATGTGCTGCTGTATGGGCGGCAGATCCGGCTGCTGGAACGCACTGTAGTGACGTGTTGATCTGTGGGAACGAAGGCACTTCCGGGTCTATGCAGGGGTGACGAATAGGCGACGCGTTTGCGGAGCTGCGCTCCTTCCTGAAGCCCTTTCTTTGGAGTGGTCTGTCCTTTGCTCCTTATATGCTGCATTGAGGAAATAGTGTTTGTGCACTGGACATACCTAGTAACAGGAACGCTGGTCTTTCTATTTCCAAAACAACTGGTGTATACACACATTTAGTGCACTGATGTTGGAAGCTGCTTGTGGAGGATTTCTTTCTAACAGAGGGTTAAAAAACCCCACCTAATTCAGCTATGTAAGGTCTTGTCTATGTGGATATATGTAGTTTCTTTTCAGTACGGCTTAATCTGATGCACAGTCAATACTAGACCACATAATACTTGATATCCCATCAGTAGCTTACCCCAAGTAATGTTTGGTGCTATACTTTTTTCTTTGGATTCAAATGGACACTGCATGCGTTTTTGGCCTGCAGGCACGCTCTGCAGTTTTATTCATCAATGTTGCAGCATGGTTTTTAATTTTGGTTTAGTGTAGTGAGACGGACTGTGTTATTTAGATACATTGTTTATCTTACATATATTTGGAATTTTTTGTATATGTAAATACCCCCACCCCCCCAGCCTTTTTGCATTTTTGTACCATAAGCCGTAGTTGACCATTCCCCTTTTTTGCTTTCTGGGGACTCCCTTGTCTCCTCTTCCTGTTGTTGATATAGTGCCATTGCTTTTAGGGCAGGTATCCCGTCATATATTGACGAATCGGCTGGTACTCTATTTGCTGTTTGCAACTTTGGTGAGTGTGGATTCAAGGACCTTTTACCCCCCATTTAAAGTACATAAAATAACTGAAAGTGGACCTTTAATAACGTTAGTCTACATGCATATATTTCTGATATGAAACATTATACAGCAAGAATGTAATTACCTTTACCTATGATTATTAAGTGCAGCACTCCAGTAACTTGGGCATGAATTAATACATAAGCGACAAACAATCAGTCCAAACAAACATGAACAGGTGAAAATATGTTGCACCAACAGCATAATTGTTTAGTGAATCAGAAATACAAATCCCCAATGGGACTAAAAACATTGTGATAACAACACTGGCCTCCACCACAAATCACTCTGATGCTTACCAGAGTTCCTGTGACCCTCATGTAAGAAATCAGACACTGTACTTGTTAAACTGAATATTCCCCCAGATCAGCAGCCCATGGAATGATCGCTCTACTCAGAGCGGTTCCTCCAAATAACACTCTCCGGATCCAGGCATTAGTCATGTAAGAAATGCCAAATAACACTTCCCATAGTGTAAATCCGGGAAATTGGTTAAAAACACTTACAAGATGTCGCACTTGAAATCGGCATTAAAAATGACCCAGAATTCTCTGTGATGCGTGCACATGCATAGTGACATCACGGCTTCCGGTTCCGTCCGACGCGTTTCATCAGAAATTACTTCACTCTGGGAACAGATGCTGTCATCCATGCCCCCAATGACACTGATTCACTAAATGATAGTAAATGAGGAAGGAATTGGTGGGACTTTATATGAGGTATAGGGGTGCCACTCAGGTCCCCCCCTCCATCCCGATTGGATGAAAAAATGAAAAATAAAAAATAAAAAAGTAGCGGGACTTTATATAAACACACGGGAGCAAGGATAAAATTGATAGCTTTTAATGGATTCAAATTGTCATAGAGTTTTTGTATTCAAATAATTCAATGCATTATACTATATAAAACTATTCGTACAACTACTACAATTCATTGGAGCCAGAGAAATATACATACATACATATTCCAACAAGGAATCAATACATGGTATATAATATAAAAACATTTAGAGCATGATTGCATGATTGAATGAAGAAAATAATTAGATATGAATAACAAAAAAAGGGGGGTTTTTTATGAAGGAGAAAACCAATTATAATGGAATGGCCTGACCAGATGCATCATTGTGTACACTAGGTTGTTGTTGGCTCTACGCGTTTCAAGGTCTTTAACCTATCATCAGGAGCAAAAAACCATAGTGATAATCTACAAAATAAATAAAAGGAAAATATTTTTATTAAAAAGAAGAAAACGAGAAAGAGAAAAAAGAAAAGAGAAAAATGAGAAAAAAAAACAAAACACAAAAGTAAACACAAAACAGGCAAGAAGGGTCCTCTCTGATGGACCCAACCTGCCCGTACACTTACATTGTGGTCCACACAGTGGTGGTGCGGCCATGAAATCCCCAGACCAAACCAAATATGTCCCGCACGGGAGCTGAGGGGACATGCCGCGGCGGGCAAAACACAAAAATGAACGACGCCCCGCAGGGGTAGTAGTGTGGAAAGTGGTGGAACAATGGAAACAAATCTAGAAAGAAAAGAAGAGATATGTTGCTGTGGAGTGGACGAAGACAAAAAGTGAGATGAAATAAAAATGAAAGATGTAAAACAGGGGAAGGGAATAAGAAAGGCTGAAGAAAATAAATGTGAATGGAGAAAAGGAGTGAAAAAGACCTTGAAACGCGTAGAGCCAACAACAACCTAGTGTACACAATGATGCATCTGGTCAGGCCGTTCCATTATAATTGGTTTTCTCCTTCATAAGAAACCCCCCTTTTTTTGTTATTCATATCTAATTATTTTCTTCATTCAATCATGCAATCATGCTCTAAATGTTTTTATATTATATACCATGTATTGATTCCTTGTTGGAATATGTATGTATGTATATTTTTCTGGCTCCAATGAATTGTAGTAGTTGTACGAATAGTTTTATATAGCATAATGCATTGAATTATTTGAATACAAAAACTCTATGACAATTTGAATACATTAAAAGCTATCAATTTTATCCTTGCTCCCGTGTGTTTATATAAAGTCCCGCTACTTTTTTATTTTTTATTTTTCATTTTTTCATCCAATCGGGATGGAGGGGGGGACCTGAGCGGCACCCCTATACCTCATATAAAGTCCCACCAATTCCTTCCTCATTTACTATTAACCAATTAGGGATGATAAGCACACGGCTGCATTAACCATAGAAATGTTTTCTTTACTCCCATTTCTGCTTGACAGAGGTTCAAATGCTTTTTCATTTATTATTACTTTTTCACCCAATACTTAATTTTTGTCTGTTGTGACATTTTCAGTTTTTTCTTTTTTCTTTTTTGATTTTTATTTTTTGGTTTTATTTTTTAGCTATTCATTTTTTAATTTTGGTTTTTTCCTTACATGCACGCAGTGGTGTGTGCGTCTGTGGTTTGGCCGGGCCTGCCTCTCTGTCCCGTACGGGAGCTGCTACGCCCACTGCGGACCCCCCTTCCGCCCTGTTGTGACGGAGGGTGGGCGGGGCTTGTCCTCACTGTGCATCGACGTCACACATCCCGGCCGGACACGCTGGCGCCTTATTAGCGCGGCGTTTGCCGACCGAGTGATCACTAGCTGCTGGCCCATTGGGGGGTTGACATGGTTGACGCCGCCGCCTGTGGGACCATGAATGGGCTGGTTCCTGGGCTGTCGGCGCTCTCCCCTTCTCTCCCCATTGTGGGCCAGCGTCTGACGTTGGGGATATGGTTGCGGGGGCTTGGCAGCTATGGACCTCATCCCCGCATGGACTTCACACCCCGCTCGGTACACACCTGCATTTATCCACCACCTATGCATCTAGGCACTCCTGTTTGGACTTACTCGCTATCAGGTACACATCTCTCTCCTACCACCATTTTTGTTTTTCAATTTTAGTCCCATTTCCCCTCCACCTTTTTCTCGGTTTTCATTTCTACCCTTTTCCTTTTCTCACACTCGCCTTTCTCTTTTTTCCCTCCCCCCCCCCTCTTGTTCCCCACTATTTATCTGTCTCGTCCTACACATCTACATTTCTTTCCTCTCTCTCTTTCCTTTTCTGTCCCCTTTCTTCTCTTAACCCCCTTTCTCTTTACATTTTTCACTCCTTTTCTCCATTCACATTTATTTTCTTCACCCTTTCTTATTCCCTTCCCCTGTTTTACATCTTTCATTTTTTATTTCATCTCACTTTTTGTCTTCGTCCACTCCACAGCAACATATCTCTTCTTTTCTTTCTAGATTTGTTTCCATTGTTCCACCACTTTCCACACTACTACCCCTGCGGGGCGTCGTTCATTTTTGTGTTTTGCCCGCCGCGGCATGTCCCCTCAGCTCCCGTGCGGGACATATTTGGTTTGGTCTGGGGATTTCATGGCTGCACCACCACTGTGTGGACCACAATGTAAGTGTACGGGCAGGTTGGGTCCATCAGGGAGGACCCTTCTTGCCTGTTTTGCGTTTGCTTTTGTGTTTTTTTTTTTTTTCTCATTTTTCTCTTTTCTTTTTTCTCTTTCTCGTTTTCTTCTTCTTAATAAAAATATTTTCCTTTTATTTATTTTGTAGATTATCACTATGGTTTTTTGCTCCTGATGATAGGTTAAAGACCTTGAAATGCGTAGAGCCAACAACAACCTAGTGTACACAATGATGCATCTGGTCAGGCCGTTCCATTATAATTGGTTTTCTCCTTCATAAAAAAAAACCCTTTTTTTGTTATTCATATCTAATTATTTTCTTCATTCAATCATGCAATCATGCTCTAAATGTTTTTATATTATATACCATGTATTGATTCCTTGTTGGAATATGTATGTATGTATATTTTTCTGGCTCCAATGAATTGTAGTAGTTGTACGAATAGTTTTATATAGCATAATGCATTGAATTATTTGAATACAAAACCTCTATGACAATTTGAATCCATTAAAAGCTATCAATTTTATCCTTGCTCCCGTGTGTTTATATAAAGTCCCGCTACTTTTTTATTTTTTATTTTTCATTTTTTCACTGATTCACTAAAGGATCATGATGTTGATGCAACGGACTTTCATATCTCCTGTTCATGTTTGTTTGTACTGATTGTTTGTCATTAATGTAAAAATTTATGCACAAGTTACTGAAGTGCTGCACTTATTTACCACAGTTTTAATTGTATAGAGTATCCTGTATTGTGTGCTGGCTGCTATGCTTATGTTTTTTTGTTTTTCCTTTTTTTTGCACAGCTCATGTCAAAATTTTCTCGAATTACCTTTACCTGCACCTTTTACCATTAAAATGAGTCATTGAACTCTAGGGAAGTGACTGTACTTAGGATGATTTGATGTCCTCAATCTGCTGCAGGCAAGACAAATCATTTTCTTAGTCTCTTCCCCTAAGTGATCAGGTTGTACATTATAAAGGTAATTGCATATCACCTTATGAATATGGCAACTATTATACTGGATCTTGCTGGCATAAACAGGCAGTAATATCCTGCATAAAAATTGCTCTGTATGCATGTAGCATTTAAACAACATTTACATGTATACATGCGTACAAGCATACAATGTTAATGCAGCCAATTGATTGGTATGATGCAGTGTCCTATTTGCTCAGAAGCAGGTGACTTTTGCCAACTGGTGTCCTTCATTGCTAGAACACAGGCAACTTTTACTGCCTAGTGCCCTCAGATGCTAGGAGGCAGGCTGCTCTTGCAGTTCAATAAACTGTCCTGTACACTTTACACATGCAAATGTTGGCACAACCGTTTACATACAGAATGTACTTTTTTTAATGCGATGATGCAGATTTTTCTAAAAAAAAAAATTAATGAAACGCAAGTTTACTGATCTTTACTCAGCTGTGTACTGGTAAAAATGCAATATATTTTGAGCGGGTGTTGACTGTCTAAAAACATGACTGGAAGTGCAAAACATTTGTAAAAATACCCTGTTCATCTTGGTGATTGGCTAGTAGAAATAGAGTAAGGTGTTTTAACAAACCTTCACACCTATTGGCATGTTCTTGCACATGCAATATTATCCTTGACTTAGTAAATGATACTCTGGTTTAATTGGTGATTGGATTAACGTGACCGAACTATAATGCTGGAATATGTTCCTGACACTAATTACAATTTAAGAAGCTATCTGGATTCAACACTACAGAAAAAGTCCAGTTGAATTTGAATGTTGAATGTGAAAGTTGTATTTTAGTTATTATTATAGATATTTGTGTTTTTGTAGTAGTTGCACCACTTCTTCAGATTTTTGCTGACTGTGAAAAATGTGTGGATTAAATTAAAAACGTTATATTTATTTTAAGATAACAGCAAGAAATGAGGCTTGGGTTCACTGCTACCATGGATTTGTGGAAAATCCTAAAGATTTGAAATATGCAGTGCCTAAGAATACTATCAGTTGTCTCCTAGCAGCCATAGTGACAGTGTATTGTGTATTGAAGCTGCTGTAGTAAGAAAATAGGAAAGAATAACAAACTGAATAGGGAGAAATTAGGGTCAGTTAGAAAACTTTTCTTTAATTCTAATTGCTAGCATTTTGGGAAATCAAGCCCTTTACTGGCTTTTTTTGTTGTTGTTAACGTGTGGTTCTGCCCACACAGCATGGCAACCCCCACAGATTCCTGTGAATGAATAAACTACAAGTACCTTCTTCCACTGCTGCAGACGGACTTGTAGTTTCAATGAGCTGCAGTGTCGCTGATGAGTGCTCTCGTAGTCCACTGACATGCCCTTCAAATAGAAAGCCCCTACAGATACAGGCTGAAAGCCGGAGGATATGTCTGCAAGAGCACACATTGCACCTGTGATCTACTGATATCGAGCGCAATGCTTTGCAGGTTCCCACAGGAAAATATAATAAATTCACTTTTTTATGCAAGAATATATACATTTATTATTTTTTCTGTAAAGGTGTAGTTTAAAGCGCATTTTGGCTTGTTATTGACCATGTGTTCTTGGAGCTTTCTTTTGTTTGCAGCATGCTGCTCAGTTTTTTGTGGTAACTAATGTGCGCCAAAGCACCATTAATCACCTTATTGCCATAGTAAAAAAAAAAAAATATTCCATTCACCTACTACAATGACAGGCTTTCTCCTGCCTCCTTGGAAACCCTAGTATTTTTTGTTAAAATATAAAGTTCAACAAACAGTTCAAAAACGTTCTACAATGCGAACGTTAGGTGTCTAAAGACCCACACACACATCTGCGATTACACCTTCTCCTCTCCCTTACATAATTCTTACCTACACTTGGACTATTTTTTCATTCACCATACAGCTTTACCCTTAGTCACAGATTCCACTATTTCAAACCATGACATCACAGTCCCTCTTACGCTGGGATGTTCAGCTGCATGCGTGTCGGCGATGCCACAGCTTGTGGAGTCATTCCACCCTACGGGGTGGGGTCACGCCATGCAGTAAAGACCCGAGATGGACGCGCCCACCACTCCTGTGGATGGAGCAGGCGTTTTAGCGCCACTAGCCATCAGGGCGATTGGCGTGCTCACACTACCAGGTAGGATATATAATGAGCATCCCAGGCGGCCATTAGATGCTGAAAGTGAAATTGGTGCGTTACCACAAAAACAATGAGGCTCCATTCACATCTGTGCGTTTCCTTGCATTTCAGAAATGCTCTTCAACAAAAAAATCACAGTAAAAAACGCACCCAGCTCCACTCTAAAAAAAAGTTCTGAAGCTTCTTTGGGGCGATTGCTGTGTGTAGGTCAGCCCATTCAGGTGGATGGGCTGCCCTATGTGTGATGAGTGAAAATGCTCCAAAACGCCCCCCCCCCCCCAGTCGCTTAAAAAAAAATGCATGTGGGAATGCGAGTTCCCGCTATGCAGAGATGTGAACAGGCTTGACAGCTGAGTGTTTCTATCCACTCCCTCCTATGTACTTGTATAAAGATGGCCATACACTATGCAATCTGATTGTATATTGTGTATTTAGTGAGAAGGGTGATCACTGATTGATTGTATTTCATTTAAAAAATGTACAGCTGAGAATGGGTGGGTGGATGATGCAGGGTGTATGCTAATGAGGTCAGCTGGTCAACTCCTTCCTGTGTCATGACCTACAGTCTGTAAGTAAGAAAGACAGAAGCAATAGATACATTTGGAAACATGGATGGAGAACAGTAAGGTACGTGTCTGTAAATTTTATGGAAACATTTGATATTTTTGCAAAAAAGTACATGAATGCTATAGTGGTACATAGGGGGGCTGGAATTTAGAAAAAAATAAATAAGTAAAAAGGTGAACTTAGCCTTTAACCCCTGAAAAAGGACTCAAAAAGCCTTGAAACATGTTGGGTCTCACCACAACTGTTCATGGAGCTAACCTCGAAATGGATAAGGGTAGCTCTTTGGATGCCATGACTTAGGGTATTAATATGCAATGTATTAATGTTTTTGGTCTATGTTATATGTCTATGTTTCTATATTTTATCTTTCCATTTTAATGATATTGATCTCAAAATAAAAATATCGTTTTTCTCTATATTATGAGTCTGTCTCAGAGTCCATGAGGGGTATATTGTGCAATTTATGCACTTAGTTTTTTATGACTCTCACGCTGGGTGCTCAAACACAAAAGAAGAGTCACTGAAGACTGTATGAAAGCGTAATTGGTAGACCAGGCCAAGTGTGAACTTGATCAAGAACTTACAGATTCTAACAATGCCACACATGTCGTAGACTAAATGATAGTATAGGAAGCACATAAATGTGCAATATGAGGTAGCTTAATCAAGTTTGGGGCCAGAAGCAGAAAGGAGAGATTGCCACATTCAACTTGCCCCTAGACCAGATCAACTCTATACAGTAGATGCAGCCCACAAAAAAACACATACTGTCACTATGGTTATGAACTTGAAGCTCTTGAGAGACAGACTAAATGCCTTGCTGCTAAGTAAGTTTAAAGCCAAGCTTCTATACTCTAGAAGATTTTACTATGAATTTGGTGGCAAATCTGGTAGACTCCATTGCAAGATCCCTTAACTCTTGCTGCAAGATCAATTTTTGCATTTTTTTGCATGCATGTTTAAATGCACATTTTAAGATATAAGACTAGTTAACAACCCTAAACATTATCAGGGAATTCATAAAAGGTGTCATAGACACCCTTCAGAATTCGGTCTGTGCACATCACCGAAAGTGTGGTGCTTGTGCCAAATTCATGTACCCTTGACAGACAGGCACGTTGTACACAATTTTTTTCCGTGTCTGGTGAAACCTAACATTGGCAATGCTGCAGTGGCTGCACACGCAGCAGAGGGCCATCAATGAGTACCTGTGTGAGTATGGCCCAAAGACAGGCTCAGGGGAGCTTGGCTTCTTTTTTCCACACCAGACTTTTCCTTGCTCCTCATCTAGGATCTCTGCCCCTACTATACCTCAAGTCTTCTCAAAAACCTCCAGTGAGAGAAATGATGGTATAGCAATGGGTGCCACAAGTACTTGCACCCAACCTGTTAGCAGTACACCATTTGTTGATTTCACCAGGCAAATTTCGCTACCCCAGTTGCTGAACCGTAAAAAAAAAATACTGTCCACATGCTCAGTGTCTAAATGCTAGCTTGGCCAAATTGCTAGCACTACAACTGCTGCCTTTTCATCTAGTAGACTCTGCCCCTTTCGAGAATTTGCGGAATGTGCTGTACCACAGTGGCAGGTTCCAAAAATAAATTTATTTTCACATAAGGCCATTACAGCTCTGTACCATCATGTGGAAGGCATTGTTTTGGGCTCGTTGGACAGGGCGGTCAGCAGCAAGGATCACATTACTGCTGACTCATGGTCCAGCAGGCATGGTCAGGGACATTACATTTCCTTCATGGTGCACTGGGTAACTCTGCTGGCAGCTGGGAAGGATGCAGGACAGGGTTCATTGTTGGAGCTTGTTCCACCACCACACCTCCAAAAAGCTGGTGGTGATTCTGCCACATCTGTCTGCTCCACCCCTCCTCTTCATCTTCCTCTACAGCCTCTTCTGCTGAATTGTCCTCGGAACCAGCAGTGCTTCCTAAGCTTTCAAGGGGCTATGCAGTCAGGCTAAAAGATGCAATGCACTGCTTAAGTTGGTCTGTCCAGGGGACAGGAGCCACACCGGGGCAAAGATTCTGTCAGCTTTGCAGGGGCAGGCCCAGAGGTGATTTATGCCATGGCAGCTTGAGCCAGGAATGGTTGTATGCGACAATGGCACCAACCTTCTCTCCGCCCTCCGACAGGGACACTTGACACATGTTCCATGCTTGGCACATGTCCTGATTTTAGTGGTGCAGCTTTTCTTGAACAGGTACCCAGGCTTACAAGATCTTCTGAGGCAGACCACAAAAGTCTGTGGCCATTTCTGGTGGTCATACAATGCCAGTGCTCGGCTTGCTGACATTTAACGGGAATTCAACCTGCCCATCAACTGCCTCATTTGTGACAGGCCCACCTGGTTATCTGCACTGTGAAAGGAGTGTCTATACTGCACACTTCTTCTCCAGTGCATTCAGTCCCACCCTTCCTCTCCTGCCACTGTGCCCATCACACTGACAGGTACATGGCTGAGGAGTTTTATGCCAGGAGTGAGTAGAGCCTGATGGGGAACTAAGAGACTAGTAGATTATGCTATCACATAGGTGGAAAACCTATTGTGAAAGCAATGAAGGTGAGTGAAAAAAGTTTAATTGGTAAAGTACAGTAAATCATTTGAAAAAATAGTCAAAGTCTTTATTTAAAGCCCCTGCTACCACCTATTCACACATATAAACATAAATGCATGTGGCAGTTGCATCTATGTACAAAAACAGAAAATGCCCCACATAATTATATTACACTGTGAACTCCAGAGTGAGACCAATAACTCTAGTGCTATTCACATTTAATTTAAAACATTTTACCTGTAATGGCTTTTAAAACACCTCCTATGGGCAATTTTGGGTGCTTTAGTTTGCTTAGCATAGTCACACTATGATAAATACCAACGGGCACAGTATAATCAATAATGGTGCTTGCCAACACCTGCTATTGCTGGTGGAATCAAATAAAACCCTATTCTTTGACTTCCCCCCTCACAAATGTGACATTATAGGGATACCCCCATCCCCCAAATTTCTATTTTGATTCTAGAAATGCTTGTGCACTATTTGGATATTAAGAAACTGGAAGCCACTAGGGAACAAAAGTTGTGGCCTAGGCGGGTGATCTTTTATTTTTTATAACTTAGCCAGAGATCACTTTTCTTAACCTCTAAAGCCCCATACACACTATCAGATTTTCTGCTGATTTTTGTCTTCAGATTTACCAAAACCATGTAGCTCAAGGGCCTGCCTGATTGCACACAAATTGAAACTCCTAAGGTTTGATCTCATATTATATGGTTTTGGTAAATCTGAAGACAAAAATCAGCAGAAAATCTGATAGTGTGTATGGGGCTTTAGTCGAACTTCAGAAATATGTTTATCTTGAACTATAAAATGAATATTAAAAACCAGAAGCTCTAGACATCAACATTAGGGATGGGGGAACGGTTTGGCCCAAGCATAAGTTCAGGCTGAACTTTCGTTGTTCGGAAGTTCGGCGAACAACGAACATTATGCGGTGTTCGCGGCAAATTTGAAAGCCGCGGAACCCGTTAAAGTCTATGGGACACTAACATGAAGATTCAAAAGTGCTAATTTTAAAGGCTTATATGCAAGTTATTATCATAAAAAGTGTTTGGGGACCTGGGTCCTGCCCCAGGGGACATGTATCAATGCAAAAAAAGTTTTAAAAACAGATTTTTTTTCAGGATCAGTGATTTTAATAATGCTTAAAGTGAAACAATAAAAATGAAATATTCCTTTAAATATCATGCCACGTGACATCAGAGGAAGGCGGGGTCACCCATTTATGTCACCGAGTGGCTCCGCCCTCAGCTATATAACAGCTGTCACTGAGAAGAAGCACCACTCGGCGGGAGCCTCCCATGGAGGCGGAGCTGTTGCGCCTTTTTTTTTCGGTCCGTCGGGTGGCGTGAAATAGATTTACTTTGTGGGACATTTTTATTTTTTATCTTTTAATAAAGGACTTGTCCCAAAGTGTCTCCTGTCTTTTTTACTATTTTTGGCACTTTTTTTGTGAAATGGTAGGGGTTACAATGTCCCCGCTACCAATTCACATGGGGGGCGGGATCTGGAGTCCCCTGGGCCCTCATCAACATGGAGACAAGGTAATTTGGAGGGCTACTCCAAAGCACCCTCCCCATGTTGAAGATATGTGGCCTGGTACGGTTCAGGAGGGGGGCATTCTCTTGTCCCCCCTCTTTTCCTGCAGCCTGCCAGGTTGCGTGCTCAGATAAGGGTCTGGTATGGATTTTGGAGGAATCCCTACGCCATTTTTTTACAATTTTGCCGCAGGGTTCCCCTTAAAATCCATACCAGACCTGAAGGGTCTGGTATGGATTTTGGGGGGGGACCTACGCCATTTTTTTTATATTTGGCGCAGGGTTCCCCCTAATTTCCATACCAGACCTGATGGGCCTGGTATGGATTTTGGGGGGCCCCACGCAATTTTAAAAAAATGTTTGGTTTGGGGTTCCCCTTAAAATTCATACCAGACCCAAAGGGCCTGGTTTAGACTGGGGGGGACCCATGCCATTTTTTTCAATGAGTTTTATCAGGTCCCCTAACACTTTTTATGACAATAACTTGCATATAAGCCTTTAAAATGAGCACTTTTGATTTTTCATGTTCGTGTCCCATAGACTTTAATGGTGTTCACGTGCTCGTCCGAATTTTTTGCCTGTTCGCATGCTCTGAGCCGAACCGGGGGGGTGTTCGGCTCATCCTTAATCAACATCAGTTACCACAGGCTAACAAATATCCAATCATATTTTCCCTTCAAGTGTTCAAGAAATAGTATTAAATACACAGACAAGGACCCACACACTAGGTTTGGCAGGAACAGCATTTTAAAATGAATATCCTCCCTTGTTTGCTATATCTGCTACAGACTACTGATACATGTCCCTGGTCAATTCTGTCATTCCATGAAGACTTGGGCAAATAAATCAAAATGAGTGTCTAATACATTTGTGCTCTCACCAAAAGATGGAGGGGGCATTGCCATCCCAGAACTGATCAAATATTATTTGGCGGCCCACCTTTCAAGAGTACTCATTTGGTATATACCAACATATACCAAAGCTGGTTGGACCCAGAATAGAATATGGGGGACTTGCCCCTATCCTCCCCTCCATAACAGCAGACATATATTCCCTCCAGGGCTGTCTTTAAGGCAGGGCAAAATTGGCATCTGCCCTGGGCCCCATCATAATTGTGGGGCCCAAAGCAGCTGCCTCATACTTGCCAACTATCCCAGTTCAAATTCCCTTGTCCCTTGAAGCTTTAGTCCCGTGCTGTATCCCGATATCTCAGTGTAAAATTGTTACTAATGCTGCCCAGCTCTGCCTATTGTTGTGTATGACTCACCTACAGACCCCGTGTTTATATCTAAATAACCTGAATTGATATATAAATAGCGGCTACATTAATATGTAAATAGCCATGGACCAGCTGCATTGATATGTAAATAGAGGCAACATTCATATGTATATCATGCCCCCTGAGGTCATATCCACCATCACTTCTGCTGAATGCTGCCCACTGGGGAGGTAAAGGGACATGCTTGCAAGTCCTGCCTACAACTGTGGTCATTAAGCCTAACATCAGCCTGTTCTGCAAAGGCAAGCAAATTGGAGTTGGAACCCTTTTTCAAAATAACATGGTGCCACAGCACCCTGAATTTTGGTACATGTGAATACGCACATCTCAGCAGATGCATGAGGGTGTCATTAACAATGAATGACACTGCTGTGTATCTACTAAAAGGCAGCACGTTTCTGTGGTGTCAGGAAAGTGATTTTGCATGCGTTCCCAACACACACAAATGTGAAAGCAGGCTAAATGTCTCAGTTACATTGGTGGTCAGTGTAAATCTTCTCATTACATTGGGGCTTGGTGTAAAATTCTTTCATTCACACCAGTGGCCAGTGTGAAGGTCCCCCTTACATTGGTAGTCAGTGTAAATCCCTCCTTACATTAGTGGTTCCTGTGAATACTCCTATTACATTAGTGGTCAGTGTAAATCCCCATTCCATTAGTGGTCAATGTGAATCCCCATTACATTGGAGAGTTCTGCCTATTAATGCGTCCCCTCACCTCCCCAGTCCATGGTGTGCAGACAGTGAGGAGATGATGTGCTATATCTTTTAGCAACCAATCAGTGAGGAGATGATGTGCTGTAACCTTTAGCAACCAATCAGTGAGCAGTGATGATGTGAACTAACCTCTTGCAACCAATCATTGAGCGGTAAGGATATGCAGTAACCTTTATAAACCAATTAGTAAGCAGTAATAATGTGCAGTAACCTCTAGCAACAAATTGGTGAGTGGTAAGGATGTCCAGTAACCTCTAGCAACCAATTAGTGAGCAGTATTGATGTACAGTAATCTCTAGCAACTAATCAACAAGCAGAAGTCATGTGCTGTAACCTCTAGAAAATAATAAGTGAGCCATAATGTGTGCTGTAACCTCTAGCAGCCAGTCAGTGAGTGGTAATGATACACTGTAACCTCTGACAGCCAGTCGCAGTCGCTGCCTGATCCAATTCAGTAAACTGATTTTGAGTCTAGCTGCTATTTATTGTAGACTGAGAGCATGCAGAGAGCAAAATTGCATGGAGGGGCAAGAAAATATTTGCTCAGGGTCCAATCAATATTAAACAAACAAGATATTTGGGGGGCACACCCTAAAAGATGCATTAAAGCTGGTGCAGCCATAAGACCATACAGCAGAGCAAAATATTACAGCGCACACATGCAAAAAAGACATTTACCTCCAGCAGGGCTAGTTTAAAACACCTAGACAATCTAAAAAATATTAGCAAAAAATATGGGGATTTGGTCACAACAAATTGCTATATGTTGCTAAGCCCACTTACTGCGACAAAGTACCAAATCCCTTTGGGTGCGGAGCACCCCAATCTTTCATTAAGTGCCTCTCATTAGTGTCCACTTGTGTCATGGGTGGAGACCTCAAAGTTCTCCCATATAGAAGAGTGTTTGCTCTCATGGTTCAGAGAAGCAGGATCTCCCAATCCATGGATAGTGTAGGACCCACTAATTATGGGGTACTTTGTCGCAGTAAGTGGGCTTAGCACCATATAGCAATATGGTGTGACCAAATCGCCATATTTTTTGCTAATATTTTTTAGATTGTCTAGGTGTTTTAAACTAGCCCTGCTGGAGGTAAATGTCTTTTTTGCATGTGTGCGCTGTAATATTTTGCTCTGCTGTATGGTCTTATAGCTGCACCAGCTTTAATGCATCTTTTAGGGTGTGCCCCCCAAATATCTTGTTTGTTTATTGTATGGATTCTGACCAAATCCCTTTGGGTGCGGAGCACCCCACTCTTTCATTAAGTGCCTCTCATTAGTGTCCACTTGTGTCATGGGTGGAGACCTCAAAGTTCTCCCATATAGAAGAGTGTTTGCTCTCATGGTTCAGAGAAGCAGGATCTCCCAATCCATGGATAGTGTAGGACCCACTAATTATGGGGTACTTTGTCGCAGTAAGTGGGCTTAGCACCATATAGGACTATGGTGTGACCAAATCCCTATATTTTTTGCTAATATTTTTTAGATTGTCTAGGTGTTTAAAACTAGCCATGCTGGAGGTAAATGTCTTTTTTGCATGTGTGCGCTGTAATATTTTGCTCTGCTGTATGGTCTTATGGCTGCACCAGCTTTAATGCATCTTCTAGGGTGTGCCCCCCAAATATCTTGTTTGTTTATTGTATGGATTCTGACCAAATCCCTTTGGGTGCGGAGCACCCCACTCTTCCATTAAGTGCCTCTCATTAGTGTCCACTTGTGTCATGGGTGGTTGACCTCAAAGTTCTCCCATATAGAAGAGTGTTTGCTCTCATGGTTCAGAGAAGCAGGATCTCCCAATCCATGGATAGTGTAGGACCCACTAATTATGGGGTACTTTGTCGCAGTAAGTGGGCTTAGCACCATATAGCAATATGGTGTGACCAAATCCCCATATTTTTTGCTAATATTTTTTAGATTGTCTAGGTGTTTTAAACTAGCCCTGCTGGAGGTAAATGTCTTTTTTGCATGTGTGCGCTGCAATATTTTGCTCTGCTGTATGGTCTTATGGCTGCACCAGCTTTAATGCATCTTTTAGGGTGTGCCCCCCAAATATCTTGTTTGTTCATTGTATGGATTCTGACCAAATCCCTTTGGGTGCGGAGCGCCCCACTCTTTCATTAAGTGCCTCTCATTAGTGTCCACTTGTGTCACGGGTGAAGACCTCAAAGTTCTCCCATATACAAGAGTGTTTGCTCTCATGGTTTAGAGAAGCAGGATCTCCCAATCCATGGATAGTGTAGGACCCACTAATTATGGGTTACTTTGTCGCAGTAAGTGGGCTTAGCACCATATAGCAATATGGTGTGACCAAATCCCCATATTGTTTGCTAATATTTTTTAGATTGTCTAGGTGTTTTAAACTAGCCCTGCTGGAGGTAAATGTCTTTTTTGCAATCAATATTAAAGATGGCCCTGATTCCCTCCACTATTAAAGACCACACATCCAAAACATGGTTCATTTCAAAGCCACACATATTTCCCTCAATAATGACTCCAGCAATAGGAACCCTGGCCTTCCAACCTGGCCTGTAAGATCCTCGGTTCAAACCTTTTTTTTATAACCACCAAGCAGTTTAAAAATCTATCTCAGAAACTAGAATTATGATTGACTACCTCTGACATTCTGGCAAGCCGTGCAACTTTGGATATTTTCTATCTAATGTCAAGCCTCAAATGTTAAATAACACCCTTTCTACCTCTCACTTTGACCCATTGCGACATGCCCTGTCCATTACATCTGGTCTCCTTACCTATCCTGGTGATGAATTTCTACACGAGGGGCACACTACTCTATATCTTCTGGGAATGCCCACTGGTACAAGGATAAATGAAATGGGAAGACAAACCAAACCTACAGCCTTTTCACTACATCCCACTCAACTGCCCAGGAATATTCTAAAAATGCACTACTTATTTATCTTTTAAATGCAAGGAGAGCTTGCATAGCACTAAAAGGGAAGTTCACTTATTTACCCTGCATTGGCCTATGGCGTTAACCACAGGAAAATCCTACTGCCTCATTAAAATGCAAGGAAGAGACATTTTGTTCTACATAGTTTTATTGGATTGATTTCCATTTCACACAGAAATTCAACTCTTTAATCTCTCCCTGAATCATTTACGCCCAAAGAGTCTCCAAAATAGTCTGGCATGAATGATGATTTTGCCATATTTTCTCCCAATGTTTGGGAAGGAAAGAAGGGAGGGGACAGACATCTTGTATTTACGGTTTATTTAGGTAAAATTTTCCATTTATTTTTCCCAAAAACTGGCCATACACACATAGATTTCTTTTATCGTTCAACTTGCAGGCTGAATGAAAAGAGCAGATTCCTATGACTACTGTATTCTCACAGCCAGTGCCACCGGTTGTCAAAATACCAGAGCAATGCCTGCACCCAGCTGGACAATTTTTCACCCTGCTTCTTTGATTTTTAAGTAGGAAATGTTGGGCAGGCGAGTGCCACTCATGGATTGAATTTCAACTGGTTCATCAGGAACCCGATTACATTTGCTCTGCATGTACTGTACTGTACATCAGGAACCAGATAACATTTGCCCAACATGTACTGTATCTCCCTACAACCTCTCCCAATAACACCAATAAGAGAAGAATTTACCTATCCCACACCCAAACCCATGGATTATTATAAATTCTGTAATTGCATCCTACACTTATACAGTCTGCATTCTCCCAAATCTAGAGGGGGGGGGGGGGGGGGTTGCACTTTGTCAAAGTTGTTTTGCAATGTTTACTGCACCTTGGACAACTTCCTTTGGCAATTATTGCACAATGTTGTATTTTGAATGACTAAAAAATAGCTCTAAAAATGATATATATGAAGTGCAAAATATTTAACTGGGACAAAAACATCCCTTTTTCCTAATGGCAATTTCATAAGTTTCTGGATAAACATTTTATATTGTACTTTATAGAAAGGTTGGAAACAGTTTAAATTGTGTTCATTTAGGAAAAAAAACCTTTTAAAGCAATCTGCTGTAATTATTGAACGCAGCTCCTTTGGAAAACTATTACACTTTTTCACACTTTTTTATGGAAAAATAATTTTTTTGCAGCTAGTGGTAAAACCCTTTTCTTTGACCACGGGCGTCCTTATATCTTTTATGGTGTGTTCTAATGAACAGCTTATCACCAGATTTTCTATATATTTCACTTATTCTGAAGGGTGAATAAATTCAATTAAGCTAGATCTTCTCATAACTTTTCTTCATGTCCTGTATTCATTTATGCACCTTTCTGTGCGTTGTTTCCAGTACCAAGACATCCCTGTGAACTGTGTCCAAATTTTAAAAGCATATTCAAGAAGAAAGGGCTGTACTATTGCTTTGTATTGGGACAAATTATGTCTCTATCTTTATCTCTCTCTTCTGAGCTGATGCCATTTTTAATGCAGGAGAGTATATTGCCAGCTTTAAAATCTGAAGACTGCCACTGCATGCTAGTAATACGTTTTGATCTACAAAGAAACCCAGATCTTTGTCTAGCTTTGATTTAACCAACAGAAGAACATATTATATACTATCTTTGGATGACAAAAATGCTAATTGAGACTTAAAATATAAATTTGCATAAATGGGTTACTTTTAATCCAATGGTCAACAGAGAGATCCCTACTTACCAGTCATACCCTGGAATATTAGGTACATTGGCCAATTCAAGAAGTTAAATTGGTATTTTGGTAGATACAGATATTGTCTAAATAACCTGCTAACTCTGTGATTGTGATAGGATTTTCTATCAATTCTGTGTTACTGTAAAGCAGTACTAACATAGACTTGTTTCACAATACCTGGTGTAACCATTACCTTTCCAGTGATCCCTTAGAGTAGTTAAAAATTTCCATAACTCTTCATTACCCCTAATGCCCGGTACACACGATCAGAAAATCGTATTTAAAATACAGATTTCGGAGTGATCATCCGATAATCTGATCGTTAGTACAGAGCTTTCGAGAGCCGATCAGGACAGTTCATCAGATTTAATTTGATCAGACATGCACAATTTTTTTTTCCTACAATGCCAGATCGTATGATTTTCGTTTAATCAGTACAGCTGTCGTTCGAAAATGCAATACAAATGCATTACAACACATGACATCACTTCAGAATTTTTATTCTGTCGTATGCAAATTTTCGTGACTTTAGTAAAGAGATTAGCATGCAAAAAGAAAAAAAAAACGGGCGATCATTTGTCCGATAATCTTATCGTGTGTATCGGGCTTAAGAAGAAAGTATTTTAATACAAGTGGTGACCTACTGTTTACCCTCTCTTGATAGTGAAGGTGATCTTAGGCTTTTCTCTAACATTAGGTAGCAAACTGTAACTAAAATATATCCCCCCACTGCACTGTCCCCTTCATATATCTCCCCACAGCACTGCCCCTTCATATGTCCCCCCACACACAGCGCTGAATTTCAGATACAAATTCCGTTACAACGGAAGCGTGACTGGGGTTTTGTTGACCAAACAGAGGTTTTCTTATGCTGCTGAGTGAGGGTTGGGAAAATTACCCTTTTTAATATGGGAGTGGGAGACTGGTAGTCAATGGGAGATTCAGAATCTGACAAAATAAGAATGTTTGTTAACCACTTGCCGACCGCCGCACACAGATGTACGTCGACAGGGTGGCACGGGCAGGCAAAAGGGCTTACCTGTACGTCCCTGCCTGCCCGCGGGTGGGGGGTCCGATTGGACCCCCCCCCGGTGCCTGCGGCGGTCGGCAAATCTTCCCCGGCGATCGGTGGTGAGGGGGAGGCCATCCATTCGTGGCCCCCCCCTCGCGATTGCTCCCAGCCAATGGGATCATTTCCCTGCCTCTGTATTGTACACAGAGGCAGAGGAAATGATGTCATCTCTCCTCGGCTCGGTATTTTCCGTTCCGGGCCGAGGAGAGAAGACTGGAATGTAAGTGCACAAACACAACACACACAGTAGAACATGCCAGGCATACAAAACACCCCGATCCCCCCCCGATCACCCCCCGATCGTCCCCCCAATCACCCCCCCCCCGTCACAAACTGACACCAAGCAGGTTTTTTTTTTTTTTTCCTGATTACTGCATAGTGTCAGTTTGTGACAGTTACAGTGTTGGGACAGTGAGTATTACCCCCCTTTAGGTCTAGGGTACCCCACTAACCCCCCTAATAAAGTTTTAACCCCTTGATCACCCCCTGTCACCAGTGTCACTAAGCGATCATTTTTCTGATCGCTGTATTAGTGTCGCTGGTGTTGCTAGTTAGGGACGTAAATATTTAGGTTCGCCGTCAGCGTTTTATAGCGACAGGGACCCCCATATACTATCTAATAAATGTTTTAACCCCTTGATTGCCCCCTAGTTAACCCTTTCACCACTGATCACTGTATAACCGTTACGGGTGACGCTGGTTAGTTCGTTTATTTTTTATAGTGTCAGGGCACCCGCCGTTTATTACCGAATAAAGGTTTAGCCCCCTGATCGCCCGGCGGTGATATGCGTCGCCCCAGGCAGCGTCAGATTAGCGCCAGTACCGCTAACACCCACGCACGCATCATACGCCTCCCTTAGTGGTATAGTATCTGTACGGATCAATATCTGATCCAATCAGATCTATACTAGCGTCCCCAGCAGTTTAGGGTTCCCAAAAACGCAGTGTTAGCGGGATCAGCCCAGATACCTGCTAGCACCTGCGTTTTTCCCCTCCGCCCGGCCCAGCCCAGCCCACCCAAGTGCAGTATCGATCGATCACTGTCACTTACAAAACACTAAACGCATAACTGAAGCGTTCAGAGTCAGGCCTGATCCCTGCGATCGCTAACAGTTTTCTTGGTAGCGTTTTGGTGAACTGGCAAGCACCAGCCCCAGGCAGCGTCAGGTTAGCGCCAGTACCGCTAACACCCACGCACGCACCGTACACCTCCCTTAGTGGTATAGTATCTGATCGGATCAATATCTGATCCGATCAGATCTATACTAGCGTCCCCAGCAGTTTAGGGTTCCCAAAAACGCAGTGTTAGCGGGATCAGCCCAGATACCTGCTAGCACCTGCGTTTTGCCCCTCCGCCCGGCCCGGCCCAGCCCACCCAAGTGCAGTATCGATCCATCACTGTCACTTACAAAACACTAAACTAAAGAGTCAGGCCTGATCCTGCGATCGCTAACAGTTTTTTTGGTAGCGTTTTGGTGAACTGGCAAGCACCAGCGGCCTAGTACACCCCGGTCGTAGTCAAACCAGCACTGCAGTAACACTTGGTGACGTGGCGAGTCCCATAAGTGCAGTTCAAGCTGGTGAGGTGGCAAGCACAAGTAGTGTCCCGCTGCCACCAAAAAGACAAACACAGGCCCGTCGTGCCCATAGTGCCCTTCCTGCTGCATTCGCCAATCCTAATTGGGAACCCACCGCTTCTGCAGCGCCCGTACTTCCCCCATTCACATCCCCAACCAAATGCAGTCGGCTGCATGAGAGGCATTTTCTTTATGTCCTCCCGAGTACCCCTACCCAGCGAACCCCCCCAAAAAAGATGTTGTGTCTGCAGCAAGCGCGGATATAGGCATGACACCCGCTATTATTGTCCCTCCTGTCCTGACAATCCTGGTCTTTGCATTGGTGAATGTTTTGAACGCTACCATTCACTAGTTGAGTATTAGCGTAGGGTACAGCATTCCACAGACTAGGCACACTTTCACAGGGTCTCCCAAGATGCCATCGCATTTTGAGAGACCCGAACCTGGAACCGGTTACAGTTATAAAAGTTACAGTTACAAAAAAAAGTGTAAAAAAAAAAAACACATACAAAAATATAAAATAAAAAAAAATAGTTGTCGTTTTATTGTTCTCTCTCTCTCTATTCTCTCTATTGTTCTGCTCTTTTTTACTGTATTCTATTCTGCAATGTTTTATTGTTGTTATGTTTTATCATGTTTGCTTTTCAGGTATGCAATTTTTTTATACTTTACCGTTTACTGTGCTTTATTGTTAACCATTTTTTTGTCTTCAGGTACGCCATTCACGACTTTGAGTGGTTATACCAGAATGATGCCTGCAGGTTTAGGTATCATCTTGGTATCATTCTTTTCAGCCAGCGGTCGGCTTTCATGTAAAAGCAATCCTAGCGGCTAATTAGCCTCTAGACTGCTTTTACAAGCCGTGGGAGGGAATGCCCTCCCCCCCCAACGTCTTCCGTGTTTTTCTCTGGCTCTCCTGTCTCAACAGGGAACCTGAAAATGCAGCCGGTGATTCAGCCAGCTGACCATAGAGCTGATCAGAGACCAGAGTGGCTCCAAACATCTCTATGGCCTAAGAAACCGGAAGCTACGAGCATTTTATGACTTAGATTTCGCCGGATGTAAACAGCGCCATTGGGAAATTGGGAAAGCATTTTATCACACCGATCTTGGTGTGGTCTGATGCTTTGAGGGCAGAGGAGAAATCTAGGGTCTAATAGACCCCAATTTTTTCAAAAAAGAGTACCTGTCACTACCTATTGCTATGATAGGGGATATTTACATTCCCTGAGATAACAATAAAAATGATTAAAAAAAAAAAAATGAAAGGAACAGTTTAAAAATAAGATAAAAAAAAATAAGAATAATAAAGAAAAAAAAAAAAAAAAAAAAAAAAAGCACCCCTGTCCCCCCTGCTCTCGCGCTAAGGCGAACGCAAGCGTCGGTCTGGCGTCAAATGTAAACAGCAATTGCACCATGCATGTGAGGTATCACCGCGAACGTCAGATCGAGGGCAGTAATTTTAGCAGTAGACCTCCTCTGTAAATCTAAAGTGGTAACCTGTAAAGGCTTTTAAAGGCTTTTAAAAATGTATTTAGTTTGTCGCCACTGCACGTTTGTGCGCAATTTTAAAGCATGTCCTGTTTGGTATCCATGTACTCGGCCTAAGATCATCTTTTTTATTTCATCAAACATTTGGGCAATATAGTGTGTTTTAGTGCATTAAAATTTAAAAAAGTGTGTTTTTTCCCCAAAAAATGCGTTTGAAAAATCGCTGCGCAAATACTGTGTGAAAAAAAAAATGAAACACCCACCATTTTAATCTGTAGGGCATTTTCTTTAAAAAAATATATAATGTTTGGGGGTTCAAAGTAATTTTCTTGCAAAAAAAAAATATTTTTTTATGTAATCAAAAAGTGTCAGAAAGGGCTTTGTCTTCAAGTGGTTAGAAGAGTGGGTGATGTGTGACATAAGCTTCTAAATGTTGTGCATAAAATGCCAGGACAGTTCAAAACCCCTCCAAATGACCCCATTTTGGAAAGTAGACACCCCAAGCTATTTGCTGAGAGGCATGTCGAGTCCATGGAATATTTTATATTGTGACACAAGTTGCGGGAAAGAGACAATTTTTTATTTTTTTTATTTTTTTTTGCGCAAAGTTGTCACTAAATGATATATTGCTCAAACATGCCATGGGAATATGTGAAATTACACCCCAAAATACATTCTGTTGCTTCTCCTGAGTACGGGGATACCACATGTGTGAGACTTTTTGGGAGCCTAGCCGGGTACGGGACCCCGAAAACCAAGCACCGCCTTCAGGCTTTCTAAGGCCGTAAATTTTTGATTTCACTCTTCACTGCCTAGCACAGTTTCGGAGGCCATGGAATGCCCAGGTGGCAAACCCCCCCCCCCAAATGACCCCATTTTGGAAAGTAAACACCCCAAGCTATTTGCTGAGAGGTACGGTGAGTATTTTGCAGACCTCACTTTTTGTCACAAAGTTTTGAAAATGGAAAAAAGAAAAAAAAATTTTTTTTTCTCGTCTTTCTTTATTTTCAAAAACAAATGAGAGCTGCAAAATACTCACCATGCCTCTCAGCAAATAGCTTGGGGTGTCTACTTTCCAAAATGGGGTCATTTGGGGGAGTTTTATGCTATCTGGGCATTTTATGGCCTTCAAAACTGTGATAGGTAGTGAGGAGTAAAATCAAAAATGTACGCCCTTAGAAATCCTGAAGGCAGTGATTGGTTTTCGCGGCCCCGTACGCGGCTAGGCTCCCAAAAAGTCCCACACATGTGGTATCCCCATACTCAGGAGAAGCAGCTAAATGTATTTTGGGGTGCAATTCCACATATGCCCATGGCCTGTGTGAGCAATATATCATTTAGTGACAACTTTTTGTAATTTTTTTTTTTTTTTTTTTTTTTTTTTTTTAGTCATTATTCAATCACTTGGGACAAAAAAAATGAATATTCAATGGGCTCAACATGCCTCTCAGCAATTTCCTTGGGGTGTCTACTTTCCAAAATGGGGTCATTTGTGGGGGTTTTGTACTGCCCTGCCATTTTAGCACCTCAAGAAACGACATAGGCAGTCATAAATTAAAGGCTGTGTAAATTCCAGAAAATGTACCCTAGTTTGTAGGCGCTATAACTTTTGCGCAAACCAATAAATATACACTTATTGACATTTTTTTTACCAAAGACATGTGGCCGAATACATTTTGGCCTAAATGTATGACTAAAATTGAGTTTATTGGATTTTTTTAGAACAAAAAGTAGAAAATATCATTTTTTTTCAAAATTTTCGGTCTTTTTCCGTGTATAGCGCAAAAAATAAAAACGGCAGAGGTGATCAAATACCATCAAAAGAAAGCTCTATTTGTGGGAAGAAAAGGACTCAAATTTCGTTTGGGTACAGCATTGCATGACCGCGCAATTAGCAGTTAAAGCGACGCAGTGCCAAATTCTAAAAAGTGCTCTGGTCAGGAAGGGGGTAAATCCTTCCGGGGCTGAAGTGGTTAATATCGTATCACTATTGTCATAATAATTACGATTATTCGTTATGATGAAGTTAAAAACCCAGGAAGTCAGCACAGCACAGGGAGGGTGGGAGCCCCTCGGTGGGAGCCCCTCATAATGAGCACAGCAGGGGTACAGCCCCAGGAGGAATCAGCACAGCACAGGGATGGTGGGAGCCCCTCATAATGAGCACAGCAGGGGTACAAACCCAGGAAGTCAACACAGCACAGGGATGGTGGGAGACCCTCATAATGAGTACAGCAGGGGTACAGCCCCAGGAGGAAGTCAGCACAGCACAGGGATGGTGGGAGCCCCTCATAATGAGCATAATGAGTCGATGACTGCCATATGAGAAAGGAATTTTTTTGCTTTTTAAATTCATCATAACGAACGTTCGTAATTGTTATGAAAAGTTAACGAACCTAACGAAAATTCGTATTTCGTACAAATCCAAATTGAATTTTGGACACGAATTACGAAACTAATTTATTGACGGCGCCCATGTCTAATCCTTATAGATAACCACTATGGCAGTAGTTTAGAAAGGATGAGAGTGGGTTTGCATCCAGTTTACATTTAAGGACTATTGTTTTAGAGTTTTCCTTAAGACACTCTTTGTTATTTATTTACTAAGCATAAATGCTGTATTAGATTGAGAATTAGTGTTTAGCCAGAGTTCCCATTTAATGACTACCTATTTAATTAGACCTTATATTTCATGTAAAGTACAGCCCACATTGTATATTAGTTTTTAAGGTATTGTGTATTTGATTAGGAATATTTTTTTATTATTATTATTAAAATTATACAGGGTTTATATAGCGCCAACAGTTTGTGCAGCGATTTACAACATTAGGGCAAACAGTACAGTTACAATACAATTCAATACTGGAGGAATCAGAGTACCCTGCTCATTAGAGCTTACAATCTAAGATGGAGGGTCAAGTGATACAAAAGGTAATAACTGTGGGGGGTGAGCTGATGGAGAAAATAAAAGTACAGTCATTAGGTGGAGGCAGGATAGGCTTCTCTGAAGAGAAAAGGTTTCAGAGATCGCCTAACAGTGGATAGAGTAGGAGACAGTCTGATAGATTGGGGTAAGGAATTCCAAAGTATGGGAGAGGCTCGCAGATGTCCTGGAGGTGAGCATGGGAGGAGATGACAAGGGAACTAGAGAGCGGGAGGTCTTGGGAGGAACGAATAGAACAATTTGGTTGATATTTTTAGAGACTAGGTTAGTGATGTAACTGGGGACCAAGTTGTGGATGGCTTTGTAAGTTATTGTTAGTATTTTGAATTTTATTTGTTGGGTGAGTGGCAGACAATGGAGGTATTGGCAGAGAGGGGTAGCAGATGCTGAGCGGTTTGTAAGGTGGATGAGTCTGGCAGCAGCATTCATTATGGACTGAAGAGAAGATAACCTATTTAAAGGTAAGCCAATGAAGAGGAAGTAGCAGTAGTCGAGGTGGGAGGGGAGTGAATTAGGAGCTTTATGGTGTCATTAGTTAGGAAGAGGTGTATTTTGGAGATGTTGGAGAGGAGAAGTTCAGAGTCCAGGATAATACCTAGCACCCAGGCATGCGGGGGTGGATTGATGAAGTCAGGGGAAGGGACAGGAAATATTATGAGCTCTGTTTTGGACAAGTTGAGCTAATGTGTAGAGAGATAGATTTGGGCGTCTTCAGTAGGGATGTACCGAACACCCCCCGGTTCGGTTCGCACCAGAACCTGCGGATGGACCGAAAATTCGCACAAACGTTAGAATTGAAGTCTATGGGACTCGAACGTTCAAAATCAAAAGTGCTAATTTTAAAGGCTAATTTGCATGGTATTGTCCTAAAAAGGGTTTGGGGACCCAGGTCCTGCCCCAGGGACATGTATCAATGCAAAAAAAAGTTTTAAAAACGGCCGCTTTTTCGGGAGCAGTGATTTTAATGATGCTTAAAGTGAAAAAAAAGTGAAATATTCCTTTAAATATCGTACCTGGGGGGTGTCTATGGTATGCCTGCAAAGTGGCGCGTGTTTCCCGTGCTTAGAACAGTCCCTGCACAAAATGACATTTTTAAAGGAATAAAAATCATTTAAAACTGCTTGCGACTTTAATGTAATGTCGGGTCCCGGCAATATGGATGAAAATTAGTGAGACAAACGGCATGGGTACCCCCCACCCCAGTCCATTACCAGGCCCTTTGGGTCTTGTATGGATATTAAGGGGAACCCCGCACCCAAATTAAAAAAAGGAAAGGCGTGGGGCCCCCAGGCAATATATACTCTGAACAGCAGTATACAGGCGGTGCAAACAAAACAGAGACTGTAGGTTTGTTGTTAAGTAGAATCTGACTGTAATTTTGAACTGGTACATTCTTAAAGTGTAGCTCCAACCAAAAAATCTATTTTTAAGCTTTTTGTAAAACATAGGGAAGGGTTATCACCCCTGTAACATTTGTTTTACTGTCTGTGCACCTCTTCAGAAGGTTTAATACAGCGCACTCTCTTCTTCTTTATAATGCAGGAAGAAGGAAGTAGTTTTGCTGATGATATTCACACAGACTTCTCACAAACTTCTTTCTGTATTATTTCTCGTGATTCCCTCAATATATTATGATTTGTCACATCTGACCAAAAATCTATATATTTTTTTTGTGTTTTTTTTTTTCAAGCCTGATGTTATTTGTTTTATTTTTTTTTTGTTTGTATTTTTTTCAAGGCTGATCTTGTTATTATTATTTTTTTTTTAGTTATTTGACATCCAGAATATTTTTGTGTGTGTTTTGTGTGTCAAGTTACCACAACACCCTTATTATCTTGTATTATTTAATCTCAAGGAGATTGCTTGGTGTTGGTGTCTCTTGTTAATTTCACATTGGATTTTTGAAATGTACCTGCCTCCTCACAAACAAACTGTCCTTTTAGAAGGAAAACACACATAGGCGAGTATAATTGAAACAAAAAAACCTTTATTAAGGGCTCACAACCAAACAAAGAGGGAGGCAATGCTGGAGAAAAAGCAGAAGTTGGTGAAGCCTTTGACCCCCAGGGCAGACATCAACTATTTTCCTGCAAAATTGGTGGCCTGAGGAGTCCATATCTAAGGGAGTGCAGTCTGGTCCAGAACTCCCAGAGATCATGAAAGCAGCAGGTGACATGTATGTCCCCAGGCTGTGGTCATACAAGGGCCTGCATCTTTTGCCAGACCAGACTGAACCCAGGGTCATCACTCTCTGGTCTTCCTTCCACGCTTCCTTCCACGCTGTGTCTGTGGTGGTGGAGTTGTGGCAGGAGGAGGAGGAGGAGGATTGTCCAACTAACTCAGGTGGGTATTTGGTGTGATTTCGCCCCTCACCCCCTTAGTTAAGACTTTATAAAGAAGGTCCTCACACAGCTGGCGTTGGCGTTCCTGCATGCCCTGCAGTTTGGTGGTAGCCATGCAGGAAAAGGCCTCTTAAGGAGTGGGGGTGGCTCTGAGGGACGCAGAAGCCTCCTGAATGAGCCTGAGTGCTGAATCCTGCACGTGACTCCCCTTCCTGGGTCTTTTGTTTGGAAGGCGGAGGGGAGGAACCTGCGATTCTGTCAGGCTCCTACTGGGCCCAGGCTTCTCCTGGCTGCCACTTAGCTCCGCCTCCTCCTGGCTGCCACTAACCCCCGCCTCCTCCTTGCTGCCACATTCCACAGCCTCCTCCTGTGTGCCACATTCCAGAGCCTCGTCCTGGCTGAGGTCTTCCTGTGTATGAAAAAGGGACATCGTTTTAGTTTTTACTTCATCAATCACACACAATTTTCATCTCATGACTGTTGCAAATTGAATGTTAACAAATATAACAGACTATAATTCTGAGCCCACCATTTTTCATTCTTGTCCCAATTATTTTTGCCCACTACTGTCTATTGATATGTAAAACACTTTATTAAATCAGCAATTAGTGATCAATAATAACAATCTAGTAAACATCATTTATTTATTGACCAGAAATCTGTAGAAGAATGCTATACCTGGCTCAAGCTGGGCTCCTCCACTTCTTCCTGGCTGGAAGTCCCAGGTTGGACATCGGAAGCCTCAGCTGGGGTGGAAGGAAGAGTGGAAGGTAGGGTTGAGAGGGATTCCCTGACTTCAGTCTGGTCTAACAGAAATCGCAGTCTCTCATGGTACCACAGCCTGGGGACATAAATGTCATCTGCTGCAGCTCCGGATCTCTGGGAATCCGTGACCTTCTTGCGCTCCCTTAGATAAGTGCTCCTCAGGCCACCAATTTTGGCTTTTAAATAGGGGATGGTTGCCATGGGGACCACCGGCTTCACAAACTCCAGCAGTTTCTCCAGCGCTGTCTGCCTCTTTTGTTTATGATTATAATGTGGATTTTTCACCTGCCACAGACAGGGCAGCTCCCTGTATTTGTCTATGAACAGGGGGAGGAAGTTGTGGTCATTGAAGCCATCCATTTTATCTGCAAGACACAACACAAGACAAACCCTAATGTCAGGCGAAACTCTCCTACTCTTGTTACAATTTAGGCCTCAATCTAGAAGCAGTATAGGCCCAAGTTTAGATCTTACCTTCGTTATCACAATCGGCGCCTCCGATACTCCTTCCTCTGCTCACAGATCGTACGTACTACACACGCGTGTTACGCTTTATAGACACTGCGCATGCGTGAAACTCCGCCCGCTCCTGACTTTCTTTCTAGTCTATTCCCTGCCCCTTCTCGTTCGGCGCAGTGGGGGAAGAGCACATGGCGGAGACACAGCAGGTGCGTGCTAATTACAGCAACGAGGAGGAGGAGGTGGAAAGCCCGGAGCCTGAAACGTCCCGATCCAGAAGGAGACGATTTAAGGCATCAAATATGTCCTTTGGGGAGATGTTGGAGATGGTCGACATCCTGAAGAGGGCCGACTATGATGGGAAGTATTGACCTTACCCCAACCCCAATGTCAGAAAGGCCAAGATCATGGCGAAAGTGGTCAAAAGTCTGCACCGGAATTTCAGGGTACGACGATCGAAATATCAGCTCAGGAAGCGGTGGTCAGACCTGAAATTAAGAGAGCACGAGCAGTACAGAAGGATCAGGAGAGTGCTGCAAAAAAGTAAGTAGTTGTCCTGTGTTCCTATTCTTTTTGTTTATTACGTTCGTGCTGCTCCATGTGCTTTTCTTAACTGTTGTCCAGTTTAAAATGGCAACTTTCATGTTCATGGGCACATTATTAGTTCGTATGAAACATTGTTCTTTCGGCCTAGAACACACCATTGTTTTGGCCATATGCATTTTAAAACATTTTTTATGGCCTACTTGTCTGAAAATAATTTGGTTGTGTAGATGGGTTTGTAACTAGAATGTAATGCAAACTAGATTCTGTGTAAGGAGAGGACACTCAGCAGGAGTTTTCACATCTGGACGCTGGAGCACTAGTGTGGGACACAAGAACACCTTTTTTATTAAGGGGCCCACACATGTGCTCCAGTGTATACTATAGGGGTGTCTCCATCTGTGAAGCTTGCACAAAACAGGTAAGTATTCAAGCTTGACAAAGGACAATAAAATTTCAACATCTTGGAACTCAGCCAAAATAGACAATTGTACCCCACTTCCAAGCAATGTTTCATATTTATAGTTCTGCCATCAAATATCTGTGTGCTAAGTATACCTATTTTTTTTACATAGGGGATAAAAGACTCGGAGGACACCCCTCATCTGAGGAGACCACAGACCCCCCACCTCTGGAAGAAGGGGAAATCCACCCAAGCCAAGCAGAGCAGGAGGAAGGAATGTGGTGGAAATTGTCACCACAACAGGTGAGTGTCTGCGACCACAGGCTCAGGTAAGAGATGGATGCCGGCATATTTATAATACATGGTGTGTTTTTGTTTCTATCTTTTTAGGTGATCGTGATGTTGCGGATCCAGGGCATTTCACCTCTGAAAGTGCACAGATCCTGATCGGGGAGATCATGGGGTGTAATAGGGACTTGAAAAACATCCTGAAAACATCAATGATGTTCAAAAAAAAATGAAGAACATCATTGATGTTTTAGGGAGAGTTTAAAACCTCTCCAAATCCCTTTGTTTTTTTGTGAGCTAAAAATTTATACCATTTTTTGACATATTTGCGAAAAGCCAGATTTTGAAGATGCACACAGTGTGTCAACATGTGCTATCTTCCATCACAGGAGATCAATGGACGCGTTTTGGGGGTGCAATAATAAAGTAGCTGGCAGCTAGCACATGTTGACATTCGGCAATTTGTGTGCATCTTCAAAATTTGGCTTTTCCTGGGGTGACTTCACCCCATCTGAACCCAATATCAAACACAGTTTGTAAATACTCATGTCTGATATTGCCTTCAGGTTCTACCAAATGTGAACTTTGTAAGTTCAAGATTTGTGGCTTTCTTGCTGGTTTTAAACATGACTGTTTTATCCTAAATGGACATTTGTACTTTTTCTAATGTGACCCCAAAAATTGTTATACAACAAACATGTTGGTTTGTTTTAAAAAACGTTTTACAAATGCACATGTGATTGTGCTGGTATTAAAAAGATTGTTAATCAAGAATGTGTGGATTATTGTTTCAACGCTCCAACACTTTTGTTGTGCTCTAACTAGTGTTTTCTGTGACAATGGGGGTTATTTCCTAAGGGAAAATCCACTTTGCACTACAAGTACAGTTTCAAGTGCACTTGTAGTGCAAAGTGTCTTTGCCTTTAGTAAATAACACCCAACAGTGCTTTGTAATGTTACACAATCACGCCATTTTCAGGACTCACCACATTTCTGTCAGGGTCAGCTAAAAGAAACACAAGCAGTAAATGTCACCAAAGATTTTAGTAGTTAAAATGTTTTTTTTATTTGAACAAGGTTTCAGACATTGTCTGCCATATTGATAGCCCCCCTACCCGCAAAGTATTCAAGGTATCTTAGACGGACATCACGGGTACTCAGGGGGGGCAAGCCAGGGCGGCCACTTTCAAGCGCCGTCAGGGTTGGTTCATTTTGAATTCCAGCCTCAGGCCCAACTGAGCCAGCATAGTTGACAGTATGTTGTCGTAAAAAGTTGTGTAGAACACAGCACGCCAGGATGATATGATTCAGTTTGTACTCCACCATGTGTATGGGTGTAAGAAATAGGCGGAACCGGCTGGCCATGATTCCAAACATGTTCTCCACCACTCTTCAGGCTCTTGCCAGCCGGTAATTAAAAACCCTCTGGACCGGGGTGAGGGTCCTCATTGGGAATGGCCGCATAAGATGGTCCCCCAGCGCAAATGCTTCATCCGCAACGAAGACGAATGGGGTCCTTCCACATTGTCTTCTGAAGGTGGCAAGTCCAAGCTGCTATTCTGGAGACGCCTGTAGAACTCCATCTGGTCAATGACTCCACCATCGGACATCCGGCCATTCTTCCCCACGTCCACATACAAGAACTCGTAAGTAGCCGACACCACCGCCAACATCACAATACTATTGAACCCCTTATAGTATGACCCCGAGTTGGGTGGTGGGATGATGTGGATGCATTTCCCATCAATTGCCCCTCCGCAGTTAGGAAAGTCCCACCGCTGGGCAAAGTGGGAGGCCACAGTCTGCCATTCCTGTGGGTTGGAAGGAAACTGTGGAGTCAAACAAGGAAAAAAAATAGTAATTTTGCACATAAACAGGGGAAGCAGATTAGACACAAACATTCTTGGCCAACATCAAGATAACATTTATTTGAGGGAGTTTTTAAAGACCAAAGTATAAGGTACACCTATCAGATTCCCCCTCCCCCTCTCATGGGTCATTTCTAACATTATAGGGGGGGAGCTCTTGGACAGGTAACCCTCTCCACTTCATTGAGAGATGAATGCCTAAATAATGTGTATTACTTTGGCCACCCCCTCCTTACTTTACACTATTGGCAGCCCACTGGACAGGTAATAAGTGTCATAATACAAAGATATAAATACACACTGTACACATTTTAGCACATTTGGACATTTTCCTATTACCTATCAAGATAATAATAGTATACACAAACTTGCAACAGTACCATTTGAAAGTATACAGGCAGGCCCTTGCACTACATGCTTTGGGGAATTCATCCATAAATATGACCACAAAAGAGATGGGTATAGTGTGTATGGGTTTGACAAAGTCAGCAGATAGATGATTGAGGATAGATAGAGAATTGGTATCAGCTGACTTAGCAGTTGGGGGGAGGGAGGGTTCCAAATGATTTGGGGACCCCCCCCCCCCCAAAAAAAAAGCCTCTGGCACTCTGCATGAATTTTAAGCACCAATCAAATTTAAAAACATTTTTGGGGGTATTTAGGGTAAAGCACTACTATGGAGCTGATAAAATACATTGTTAAGTGACTACATGAGGTAAATATAGGGCCAGGAGACCATTCTGGGGAGGTAAGTGAAGGCAAATATGTATGAAGGACAAAAACATAATTACATAAAAATCCAGCATGCATGAGGACAAAGGAGACATTCACAGCATATTACAATCATGGTAATTAGGGGATGAGGAAAGAAATACAATATATTAACAAACATTATATACAATAAAATGTGATATTAAAGGATAAATCTTACCTTAATATACTCCTTCTGCAGGACCTGAATGATGGCAGAACAGTTCTCTGGGATAATGATCCCCAGAGCCTGGGGGGAGATGCCTGTCGAGAACTTGAGGTCCTGCAGGCTTCTCCCCGTCGCCAAGTACTGCAGGGTGGCGACTAGCCTCTGCTCTGGAGTGATGGCTTGCCTAATGTAAAGGGTCAGCAAAGCCAACAAACGGTGAAATACGGGGTCCGTCATCCAGAGAAAGTTCCTGAAATCATCAGGATTATTCTCACGGATCTCACGGAGCAAAGGCATGTGACAGAACTGGTCAAGCTGGAGCAACCAATTCTTGGTCCATGAACTCCTCCCAACCCTGTTCATGGACTGGACTTGTGTCAAGGTAAGGACCCCAACACCAAGCCCCCGCACAGCACGAACTCTACGAGGAGTACGTATACGCAACTTGGCTAGAAAACGGTCGGCTGCTCAGAATGAAGTAACAGAACGCACTGAAGAACAGCAGGCCTGTGAAGAGCGACCTGAAAAACAGTAACGAACGAACAAGAACACAATGACAAGAGTCACGCGTAACTCGCTGCACACACTGAAGAGCAGATACAAACCCACAAGCACAAACTGAACAGCAGAAAACGATCTGAAAGCCACTAGTCTGAAAAAGCGCAAATCGTCTCTCACCAAACTTTTACTAACACGAGATTAGCAAAAGGAGCCCAAAGGGTGCCGCGCTTGGTTCTGAACTGGCCTTTTCTAGTCTCATTGTACGTGGTGTACGTCACCACGTTCTTGGCAATCGGAAATTCCGACAACTTTGTGTGACCGTGTGTATGCAAAACAAGTTTGAGCCAACATCCGTCGGAAAAAATCCATGGATTTTGTTGTCGGAATGTCCGATCAATGTCCGATCGTGTGTACAGGGCATTACTCTTAGTGGGCACAGGAACAGGCTCTGCTGTGAAATATTAGATCAAGAAATGTAATTACATGCCATTGTTGAACAGTGGTAGAAAAATTTGGCCTTTGGTGGTGCTGGTGCCACAACACTGTAAGCCCTCACAGTTACTCTTGGTGGGTGCAGGAATGGGCCCTGCTGTGACATATTAGATCAAGAATTGTAATTACATGTCCCTGTTGACATGACAGGGGCAGAAAAATTGGGCCTTAGGCACTGGTGCCACAACACTGCAACCCCTCACAGATGCTATAGTTGGAGCATAGGAATGAGCCCTGCTGCAAAGTATTGCATCAAAAATTGTAATTATACGCCCCTGTTAAACAGGGGCTGAAAAATTGGGCCTTCAGCACTGGTGCTGGTGCCACAACACTGCAACCCCTCACAGATACTATAGTTGGAGCGCAGGAATGAGCCCCGCTGAAAAGTATTGCATCAAAAATTGTAATTGTAAAAAACAGGGGCAGAAAAATTGGGCCTTGGCCACTGGTGGCGGCGCCCAGAACCAAAAATGTTCTTACCAGCTATCAGCATGAAAATTGAGGAGGAAGAGGATTGTGAATCAGCATAACAGGATAGTCACTCACTATCAGCATAGGCAGTCTTGAAGGGATCTCACATTAATAAAAAAATCAATTGATTACATCAGCATCAGGTGCTTGGTAGCTGGTGATCCAAGACTGATTCATTTTTATGAAGGTCAGCCGATCGACCGAGTCGGTGAACAGGCGCACCCTGTGATCAGTTACAAAGCCTCCAGCAGCACTGAATGTGCATTCCGAAAGAACCCTGGATGCAGGACAAGCCAGTAGTTCAATTGCATACTGTTCAAGCTCTGACCAGTGATCCATCCTCAAGACCCAGTAACCCAGAGGATTTTCGGTGGAAAAGATGTCCAAGTCTGATCTTGCCCCTAGGTAATCCTGCAACATGTGAATCAGACGGTGGCGATGGTTGCTGGAACCGATCATACCTTGGGGCTGCGGACTAAAAAATTGTTTGAAGGCATCGGTCAGATTGCCACCTTCTCCACCGTTCCTTCTGTGACTGACCGAAGCCTCAGCAACACGTTGTCCAGGAGGACCAGGAAATTGTAACCTCACATGCTCTGGAAACGCATTGCACAAACCTTTCTGCAAGGCCTCCTGAAGATGTTTCATCCTCTGCTCCCTCTGCGATGGCAAGATAAGGTCTGCAACCTTACTCTTGTAACGTGGATCAAGGAGGGTTGCCAGCCAGTAATCATCCCTCCCCTTGATACCACGAATACAAGGATCCTTCCGTAGGCTTTGCAGGATCAGGGAGGCCATGCAGCGTAGGTTTGCTGAGGCATTCGGTCCAGAGTCCTCTGGGTCACTAAGGACAACATGATCCACAGCCACCTCCTCCCAGCCATGTACAAGTCCATGGGTTTCTTCGGACTGTAAATGATCCCTTGAAGACTGCTGCTGATGCTGAGTGCCAGGCTCCACCTCCATGCTGACACAATCCTCCTCCTCTTTCTGTGTGATCGGGGGGCACGCAGAAACACTGTCTGGATAAAGGGGACCTTGAGAGGAAAGGAAGTCCTCCTCTTCCTCCCTCTGTTCTGCCTCAAGTGCCCTGTCCATTATTCCACGCAGCATGTGCTCCAACAGGTGGACAAGAGGGACAGTGTCACTGATGCATGCACTGTCACTGCTCACCATCCTCGTGGCCTCCTCAAATGGTGACAGGACAGTGCATGCATCCCTGATCATAGCCCACTGGTGTGGGGAAAAAAAACAAGGTCCCCTGACCCTGTCCTGGTGCCATACTCGCACAGGTACTCATTGATGGCCCTCTGCTGCGTGTGCAGCCACTGCAGCATGGCCAATGTTGAGTTCCACCTGGTGGGCATGTCACAGATTAGACGGTTCTTGGGCAGGTTAAATTCCTTTTGGTGGTCAGCCAGCCGAGTACTGGCATTATATGACCTGCGGAAATGCACACAGACTTTCCTGGCCTGCCTCAGGACATCCTGTAAGTCCGGGTACCTGCCCAAGAACCACTGCACCACCAAGTTAAGGACACGAGCCAAACAGGGCACATGGGTCAGTTGTCCCTGTCGGAGGGGGCAGAGAGGAGGTTGGTGCCATTGTCTCAAACCACTATACCTGCCTTAAGCTGGTGTGGCGTCAACCGCCTCTGAACCTGCCCCTGCAGAGCTAACAGAATCTCTGCCCCAGTGTGGCTCCTGTCCCCCAAGCACACCAGCTCAAGCACCGCATGGCATCTTTTTGCCTGCGTGCTTGCGTAGCCCCTTGAATGCCTACGGAGCACCGCTCGTTCTGAGGACAAATCAGCACAGGAAGAGGCCATGGAGGAAGAAGAAGAGGGGGTGGGGGAGAGATGTGTGGCAGAATCACCACTAGTAGAATTTTGGAGGCGTGGTGGCGGAACAACCTCCAACACTACTGCACCCTGTCCTGCATCCTTCCCAGCTGCCAGAAGAGTCACCCAGTGTGCAGTAAAAGATAGGTAACGTCCCTGTCCAAGCCTGCTGGACCATGAGTCAGCGGTAATATGTACCTTACCACTGACCGCCCTGTCCAGCGAGGCCAAGACATTGCCTTCCACATTCCAGTAGAAAGCCAGAATCGCCTTCCGTGAGAAAAAGTGGCGTTTGGGAACCTGCCACTAAGGAACCGCACATTCCACAAACTCACGGAAGGGGGCAGAGTCTACCAACTGAAAAGGCAGCAGTTTAAGTGCTAGCAATTTAGCCAAGCTAGCATTCAACCGCTGGGCATGTGGATAGCTGGAAGCGAACTTCTTTCAGCGGTGCAGCAGCTGGGGCAGGGAAATTTGCCTGGTACAATCTGACGTTGGTGTACCGACAGCAGATTGCCCGCAAGTACTTGGCTGTGACACACCTAATTCTACACCTTCATTCCTCTCAGTGCAGGTTTCAGAGAGGACTGAAGGTATAGTGGGGTTAGAGATCCCAGCTGATGAGGAGCAAGGAGAGGTCCGCTTTGTTCTTTAGTGAGGGTCTTTTAGGCACGCTTGCCAAGGAACTGCATGGCAGGTCGACATATGTCTGGTCAAGCATGTGGTGCCCAAGCGGGTGATGTTTTGGCCATGCGAGATATGCTTGAGACATATGTTGCAAATAGCAGCGGTGGGATCTGATGCACTTATCTCAAAAAAGGCCCACACCAAAGAACTTTTGGAATAACGCGCAGAGACAACAGCGCCCTGCAAATGCGGAGCACTGCGGTATGATTCAGTCAGTGTGCTTCCCTTAAGCTGGAGGGCATCCTGCCTAGTTGGAGATGTGCCTTCTCCTCCTCCTCCTCCTCTCTCCTATCAGGCACCCACGTGGAGTCAGTGACCTCATCATCCCCTCCCTCCTCATCACTGGAGCAGAGTTGGCAGTATGCTGCAGCAGGGGAACATGACTGCCAGATTGCTGTCCTTCTTGGGCACCCCCTCTCTCTGGGCTCACGTTACTGTCTTCCACTAGCTGGGTACCATCATCAGAGCCTTCAAAACGCTGGGCATCCTCCTGGAGCATGTACCCAAAACTGTGGTCAAACAGTTCGGGGGACTCCTCAGGAGGACATGGTGGGGCTAGGGAAGGAGTGACTGATGCCATTGAGCCGAGGGAAGAGGCCGCGTTTGCAGCTCCTTAGCAAAACAAAGTACCCTGAGCCTGGGTGAGAGAGGATGAGGAGAATGAGGACAGCTTGGTCATCCACTCTACCAAGTCTTCCGCATGTTGTGGCTCAACACGGCCAGCTGACGAAAAAAAGGACAAGCGTGTCCCACGGCCACGTGCTGATGAGGATGCACCGTCTCCATGACCAGCACTGTTGCCTCTAGACACAGAGCCTGCTTGCCCTCTTTTATTGGCTTGTGGCTGTCTGCCTCTCCTTGTTGGCCTTCCAGACATACTAATGGCCTGCAGTGAGATGTAGCTGCACAAAGCTGGGATGTATATGTATACTGATTAGGGATGAGCTTCGTGTTCGAGTCGAACGCATGTTCGACTCGAACATCGTGTGTTCGGTCATTCGCCGAATTAAAAACGATATGGGCCATTCGTGCCAAATTTGAGTAGCGCGTCACGGCCCATAATTCATTGCGGCATCGCAGTGCATTGCTGGATGATGATTGGCCAAGCATGCACTATGACCCGCATGCATGGCCAATCACAGCGCTGTGTGTACAGAGAGCAATAATTGGCCAAAGCCAAGGAGGCTTTGGCCAATTATGGCTCAGGGGGTTTAGTACATGCCCCACACTATATAAGGCCGCCTCCGTGGCGGCCTTGTGTAGTGTTTTGCGGTGGAGACTGGAGAGAGGTAGATAGACAGAGAGACAGTGTCATTTGATTTAAGTCAGATAGAGTAGGCAGGTCGAGTCAGTTAGCTGCACTTAATGTGTATTGTGTATATATATGCATCCCAGGTGTTGTGTATATATATATATATATATATATATATATATATATATATATATATATATATATATACACTGCATTCAGTTTAGCTAGATCCTGTTCTTCTCTTCCTAATATACTGACAGGCAGGCAGGTGTTTTTACAGTATTTCCAGTTACTGTACTGTGTACCCTGCACAGTTGCACCTTCAGTATAGCTACCTGAAGCCAGGTGCTTGTGTAGGCTCTTGACTTATTTCCAGTTACTGTACCGTGTACCCTGCACAGTTGCACCTACAGTATAGCTACCTGAAGCCAGGTGCTTGTGTAGGCTCTTGAAGTATTTCCAGTTACTGTACTTTGTACCCTGCACAGTTGCACCTACAGTATAGCTACCTGAGGCCAGGGGCTTGTGTAGGCTCTTGACGTATTTCCAGTTACTGTACTGTGTACCCTGCACAGTTGCACCTACAGTATAGCTACCTAAAGCCAGGTGCTTGTGTAGGCTCTTGACATATTTCCAGTTACTGTACTGTGTACCCTGCACAGTGTTCTCTTACTAATAATACTACAGGCAGGCAGTTGATTCTGCTAGCTGCAGTATAATTGGTATATATATATATATACATCCCAGTTTTGTGCAGCTACATGTCACTGCAGGCCAATAGTATGTCTGGAAGGCTAACAAGGAGAGGCAGACAGTCACAAGCCAATAAAAGAGGGCAAGCAGGCTCTGTGTCTAGAGGCAACAGTGCTGGTCATGGACACGGTGCATCCTAATCAGCACGTGGCCGTGGGTAACGCTTAGCCTTTTTTTCGGCAGCTGGCCGTGTTGAGCCGCAACACGTGGAAGACTTGATCGAGTGAATGACCAAGCCGTCCTAATCCTCCTCATCCTCTCTCACCCAGGCTCAGGGTACTTTGTCTGACAAAGCAGCTGCCAACGTGGCCTCTATCCCTCGGCTCAATGGCATCAGTGACTCCTTCCCTAGCCCCACCATTTTCTCCTGAGGAGTCCCCTGAACTGTTTGACCACAGTGTTGGGTACATAAATGTATGATTATTCCTGCGCTACCATGTGTGAGAAAAAAAGAAGCCAATGGAAAAGTTGCATACACTGGTTAGGGTACACCCTGCCCCTAATGGTTAGTGATAAACAAATTAAAATTAAAATTAAAATGTGGTGCTGCGCTCATCCAACAAGAACATAGTACATAAAAATATAAAACCAAAGTGACAGTGCTAGTAGTAGATACACTAATCCAATAACATAAAATGATGCAACAATACCATAAAAGTGACAATGCTTATGATATCATGCTAGTATTAGATGATAACTAGTAGCTGTGACATAACAGATAAATCAGCCCACATGTGACCAAAAACATGTGCAAATTAATGACAGTGAATAGAAGTGCAATTAACAGCCCCAATCAGTAAATGAAGTACAAATGAGTAGACTAAAACTTCAGCTGGGCTTGTAAAACAATGCAAGTAATGTGCATGCCAAGCACACAACAAGCAAACAAATAGACAAAGTGACTAGTGCAAACCAACATAGAATCCTTGTGACAAATGACTCAAATGTCCAAAATATAGTGCACATATAACAGTCCTCTTGAAGGGGGTGAGGTGACTGGAACAAATATACAGTGATGTATCCTCTTCGTGCAAGACACCACACACTTATAAGTAGTGGCCCTTACCTTCAGGTAATGGGGTAACAGCATAAACCAGTATTAGGAATAACGGCCCTTTCTCCTGGTGCAGGGGCTAGGTCCTTCCAGGTGACGGGGTACCAACGTAAGACCAGTATTTGGGGGCGAAAACCTTTAGTCCTAACGACAGCCTCATGCAGGAGCTCAGTCCCTCCACAGTCGGTTTCCTTCCTCCTCACCTCAGTGATGTGTCTGGTAGTCACAGGGAGGTGCGGTGAGGTGAGTGGCTGGTGAGGTGTGAGGGGAGGTGAGGCACCGTATTCTGTCCGGGTGGATGCCTTTTGAGAGCGATCTGGTGACACAAGTGGAGAGCAGGTGGTGAAGGGGACACCGACCGCTTGGATCATCGGATCTACATCTACATGCCTATTACCCCTGCAGGGGTTGGGCGTTCCGGTGAGTGGGGGCACTAGAGGGGGCTCCACACAGGACAGTATATATCTATTGGGACGGACTTACCTGGAACCATTTGAAGATACACTAGCTTGCTGCACAAGAACTTTTTATGCACACTGGACATTTTTAATATTTATAGCATTTTAATATATACAGCATTTTTTGGCATTTTCTGGAATTTTTTGCATGCATGGACTTTTTCATTTTTTTCATTTATTCATTTTTATCTTGAACACAACACTTTTATGCACACCATATGTAAATTGTCCTTTTTTTGGTTTTATTATTATTATTTTTTTGAACACCATCCAGCCTCACTTTACTAGTATATACACTACTTTGGAGTGGGTAACACTGTGTTTGTTTTTTTAGGGCATAATTCACTTATACCTTTCAATGATTATTATCCTTGGATCTTGTGAAATTTTTTTATACACCTGATTGATCATTCACTTATATTATTGTTTGGAGCTTTATCTATTAATTTATATATAACTTCACTTTGGGCAGTTTGCACATTCTTTGGTATTTTTAGCAAGTATATGTATTTACACATACTATATTATACTGTGTTTCACTTTTCATTCACCCAAAATTGTGGTGGAATGTTCCCCTTGTGTTAAGAGTCTGTTTATAGTTTATATTTTTCATCAGTGAACAGCGCCAATCCCCTATTTTCTCAGAGTTTATAGCATTTGGATCGCACCTAGGTGCTTTCTTTATTTGGGGGGCTGCAGTTCGGTTACAAGCCCGTCCTGAGCGCGGAATACCAATACATATGTTGACCTGCCATGCAGTTTGTTGGCAAGCGTATCTAAAAGACCCACACCAAAGAACAAAGAGGACCTCTCTTTGATCCTCATCAGCTGGGATCTCTAACCCCACTATACCTTCAGTCCTCTCTGAGACCTGCACTGAGAGGAATGTAGGTGTAGAATTAGGTGTGTCACAGCCAAGTACTTGCGGGCAATCTGCTATCGGTACACTGACGTCAGATTGTACCAGGCAAATTTCCCTGCCCCAGCTGCTGCACCACAGAAAGAAGTTAGCTCCCAGCCATCCACATGCCCAGCGGTCAAATGCTAGCTTGGCAAAATTTCTAGCACTTCAACTGCTACCTTTTCAGTTGGTAGACTCTGCCCCCTTCCGTGAGTTTGTGGAATGTGCGGTTCCTTAGTGACAGGTTCCCAAACGCCACTTTTTCTCACGGAAGGCGATTCCGGCTCTCTACCGGCATGTGGAAGGCAATGTCTTGGCCTTGCTGAACAGGGCGGTCAGCGATAAGGTGCATATTACCACTGACTCATGGTCCCGCAGGCATGGACAGGGAAGTTACCTAAGTTTCACAGCGCATTGGGTGACTCTGCTGGCAGCTGGGAAGGATGCAAGACAAGGTGCAGTAGTGTTGGAGGTTGCTTCGCCACCACGCCTCCAAAATGCCACTACTGGTGATTCTGACACACCTCTCTCCTCCGCCCCCTCCTCTTCTTCTTCCTCCATGGCCTCTTCCTGTGCTTTGTCCTCGGAACCAGTGATGCTCCGTAGGCATTCAAGGGGCTACGCAAGTACGCAGGCCAAAAGATGCCATGCGGTGCTTGAGCTGGTGTGCTTGGGGGACAGGAGCCACACTGTGGCAGAGATTCTGTCAGCTCTGCAGGGGCAGGATCAGAGGTGGTTGACGACACACCAACTTAAGCCAGGAATTAGGGTTTGTGACAATGGCACCAACCTCCTCTCCGCCCTCCGACAGGGACAACTGACCCATGTGCCCTGTTTGGCTCACATCCTTAACTTGGTGGTGCAGTGTTTCTTGGGCAGGTACCGGGGCTTACAGTATGTCCTGAGGCAGGCCAGGAAAGTCTGTGTGCATTTCCGCCGGTCATATAATGCCAGTACTCGGCTGGCAGACCTCCAAAAGGAATTTAACCTGCCCAAGAACCGCCTAATCTGTGACATGCCCACCCGGTGGAACTCAACGTTGGCCATGCTGCAGCGGCTGCACACGCAGCAGAGCGCCATAAATGAGTACCTGTGTGACTATGGCACCAGGACAGGGTCAGGGGAGCTTGTTTTTTTCCCTACGCCAGTGGGCCATGATCAGAGATGCATGCACTGTCCTGTCACCATTTGAGGAGGCCACGAGGAGGGTGAGCAGTGACAGTGCATACATCAGTGAGACTGTCCCCCTTGTCCACCTGTTGGAGCACAAGCTGCGTGGAAAAATGGACAGGGCACTTGTGGCAGAACAGAGCCAGGAAGAGGAGGACTTTGTTATCTCTCAAGGCACCCTTTATTGAGACAGTGTTCCTGCGTGCCCGCCGATCACACAGGAAGAGGACGAGGAGGAGGAGGAGGATTGTGTCAGCATGGAGGTGGAGCCTGGCACTCAGCATCAGTAGCAGTCTTTAAGGGATCATTTACAGTCCCAAGAAACCCATGGACTTGTACGTGGCTGGGAGGAGGAGGCTGCGGATCATGTCGTCCTTAGTGACCCAGAGGACTCTGGATCGAATGCCTCAGCAAACCTACGCTGCATGGCCTCCCTGATCCTGCAAAGCCTGTGGAAGGATCCTCATATTCGTGGTATCAAGGAGAGGGATCGTTACTAGCTGGCAACCCTTCTTGATCCACGTTACAAGAGTAAGGTTGCAGACCTTATCTTGCCGTCGCAGAGAGAGCAGAGGATGAAACATCTTCAGGCAACGCGTTCCCAGAGACTGGGAGGTTACAAACTCCTGTTCCTGGACAACGTGTTGCTGAGATTCGGTCAGTCAAAGAAGGAGCGGTGGAGAAGGTGGCCATCTGACTGATGCGTTCAAACAATTTTTTAGTCCACAGCCCCAAAGTATGATTGTATCCAGCAACCATCGCCAGTGTCTGTTTTACATGGTGCAGGAATACCTAGAGGCAAGATCTGACTTGCATACCTTTCCAACCGAAAATCCTCTGGGTTACTGGGTCTTGAGGATGGATCACTGGCCAGAGCTTGCACAGTATGCAATTGAGTTACTGTCCTGTCCTGCAGCCAGCACTCTTTCAGAACGCACATTCAGTGCTGCTAGAGGTTTTGTAACCGATCACAGGGTGCGCCTGTCCACCGACTCGGTCGATCGACTGACCTTCATAAAAATGAATCATACCTTAAAAAATGCAGCGCATAATATATGTGTAAGTAAATAGAGGCAAGTGAATTGTTTCAAATAAGTGCTTCAAAGAAGAAAATGAAAATAATTGGAGAAAAATCAGCCTGATGGCCTGTGCTAAGCATAAAGTCAATAATAAATGAACAATAATGTCCCACAACCCTGGGAGGTGAATGGACTCCAAAGTTTGGTGTTGTTCAGATGATTGTCCCAAATTGAACTTCATGAAAATCCAATCAAGATAAAGGGATGATTGAACTTCATAAAAATCCGATCAAGATAAAGGGATGAGGCAATGGTAAAAAGGATGGTAGAAAGGGTGGTATGTAGGAAAACTCTTACCAGATCCCGTTGATTCCCATGTCAGCGACAGGGAATCGCATGTGCGTTATGCCACTCAGGGCATGGAAAGCGACATCTCCTCACTGGAATCCTCCAGGCTCGAATCTGCTTGGAACTCCGGGGGCCATCTGGAAAGTCCTCACAGCAAGACCAGGATGCAAATCAGGTAGACGGAGACGTCACTTCTAAAGCTCAAGTAAACACTTGACTTATTGGAAGGATATGTGGAAAGAAAAAACATGCCTCCAGTGCAGGTAAAAAACGGGGAGTGGCATAACGCACATGCGATTCCCGGTCGCTGACATGGGAATCAACTGGATCTGGTAAGAGTTTTCCTACATACCACCCTTTCTACCATCCTTTTTACCATTGCCTCATCCCTTTATCTTGATCGGATTTTTATGAAGTTCAATTTGGGACAACCATCTGAACAACACCAAACTTTGGAGTCCATTCACCTCCCAGGGATGTGGGACATTATTGTTCATTTATTATTGACTTTATGCTTAGCACAGGCCATCAGGATGATTTTTCTCCAATTATTTTCATTTTCTTCTTTGAAGCACTTATTTGAAATAATTCACTTGCCTCTATTTACTTACACATATATTATGCGCTGCATTTTTTAAGGTATATTTTCATGGTCTTTGTCAGATTGTATGTAGCTGCTCCCTTTTTGTTTTTTTTTCACGTATTAGCGCAGTGTTTTTTTATGCACTTCTTTCCTTATAAAAATGAATCAGTCTTGGGTCACCACCAGATACCAAGCACCTGATGCTTATGTAACTGAATACATTTTTTTGAAATGTCAGATCCCTTCAAGACTGCCTATGCTGATGCTGAGTGACTATCCTGTTATGCTGAGTGACTATCCTCTTCCTCCTCAATGATCATGCTGATAGCTTGTAAGAATATTTTTGTTTCTGGTGGCTAAGGCCCAATTTTTCAGCCCCTGTTTAACAGGGGCGTGTAAATACAAATTTTGATGAAATTCTTTGCAGCAGGGCTCATTCCTGCGCTCCAACTAGAGTATCTGTGAGGGGTTGCAGTGTTGTGGCACCAGCACCAGTGCTTAAGGCCCAATTTTTCAGCCCCAACAGGGGCGTGTAATTACAATTTTTGATGCAATTCTTTGCAGCAGGGCTCATTCCTGCGCTCCAACTAGAGTATCTAGGGGTTGCAGTGTTGTGGCACCAGCACCAGTGCCTATGGCCCAATTTTTCTGTACCTGTTTAACAGGGACATGAAATTCTAATTCTAATATTTCACAGCAGGGCCCCTTCCAGCGCCCACCAAGAGTAGCTGTGAGGACTTACAGTGTTGTGGCACCAGAACCACCACCACCACCACCAAAGGCCCAAATTTTTCTGCCCCTGTTCAACAGGTGCATGTAATTACAATTCTTGAGCTAATATTTCACAGCAGGGCCCATTCTAGCGCCCACCAAGAGTAACTTTGAGGACTTACAGTGTTTTGGCACCAGCCCCACCACCACCAAAGGCCCAATTTTTCTGCCCCTGTTCAACAGGTGCATGTAATTACAATTCTTGATCTAATATTTCACAGCAGGGCCCGTTCCAGTGCCCACCAAGAGTAACTGTGAGGACTTACAGTGTTGTGGCACCAGCACCACCACCACCACCACCAAAGGCCCAATTTTCTGCCCCTTTACAACAGGTGCATGTAATTACAATTCTTGATCTAATATTTCACAGCAGGGACCTGTAAGGGCTTACAGTATTGTGGCAACACTGACACCTAAGGCCACAATTTCTGCAGAGTATATAGGGAAGGCCTCTATTTTCAAACATCTAACTTACAAACGACTCCTGCTTGCATACGGAAGGAGACAACAGGAAGTGAGATGAAATCTACCCCTAGGAAGGGAAATTCTCTCCTGTAAGAGTTAATATGGGAAAAATGCTTCTCCTTTCCACTGATGCTTTATCACCAATCCTTGTTTCACTAAAAAACCCAAATTTTCTAAAAACATTTGTCATTGTGACAGAAAGTGAGGTAAAATCTTCTGAAGAGGAGCACAGACAGCAAAACAAATGTCACAGGGGTGATAACTCTTCCCTATGTTTTCCAAAAAGCTTAAAAATAGATTTTTTGGCTGGAGCTACACTTTAAAAATGTACCAGTTCAAAATTACAAACATATTCTACTTAACAACAAACCTACAGTCCCTGTCTTGTTTGCACCACCTGTATACTGCTGTTCAGAGTATATAGGGCCTGGGGGCCCCATGCCTTTCCTTTTTTAAGTTGGGTGCGGGGTTCCCCTTAATATCCATACAAGACCCAAAGGGCCTGGTAATGGACTGGGGGGGTACCCATGCCATTTGTCTCACTGATTTTCAACCATATTGTCGGGACCCGACATTATATTAAAGCCGCAAGCAGTTTTAAATGACTTTTATTCCTTTAAAAATGTCATTTTGTGCAGGGACTGTTCTAAGCACGGGAAACATGCGCCACTTTACAGGCATACTATAGACACCCCCCAGGTACAATATTTAAATGAATATTTCACTTTTTTTTCACTTTAAGCATCATTAAAATCACTGCTCCCGAAAAAACTGCCATTTTTAAAACTTTTTTTTGCATTGATACATGTCCCCTGGGGCAGGACCCGGGTCCCCAAACCCTTTTTAGGACATTACCATGCAAATTAGCATTTAAAATTAGCACTTTTGATTTCAAATGTTCGAGTCCCATAGATTTCAATGACGTTCTAACGTTCGTGCAAATTTTCGGTCCGTTCGCAGGTTCTGGTGCGAACCGAACCGGGGGGGTTTTCAGCCCATCCCTAATACTGATACTGCAGCTAGCAGAATCAACTGCCTGCCTGTGGTACTAATAGGATCAGAAGAACACCACCAATTTTCTTCAGGTAGCTTTAGGTGCACACTGTGCAGAGGACACAATACACTAACTGTAAATACTGTAGCTGCCTGCATGTGATATTAATAATATCAGAACAACAGCAATTGTCTTCAGGTAGCTTTAGGTGCACACTGTGCAGAGGACGCAGTACACTAACTGTAAATACTGCAGCTGCCTGCCTGTGGTACTAATAGGATCAGAAGAACACCACCAATTTTCTTCAGGTAGCTTTCGGTGCACACTGTGCAGAGGACACAGTACACTAACTGTAAATACTGTAGCTGCCTGCCTGTGGTATTAATAGGATCAGAACAACAGCAATTGTCTTCAGGTAGCTTTAGGTGCACACTGTGCAGAGGACACAGTACACTAACTGTAAATTCTGTAGCTGCCTGCCTGTGGTATTAATAATATCAGAACAACAGCAATTGTCTTCAGGTAACTTTAGGTGCACACTGTGCAGAAGACACAGTATACTAACTGTAAATACTGTAGCTTCCTGCCTATGGTATTAATAGGATCAGAACAACAGCAATTGTCTTCAGGTAGCTTTAGGTGCACACTGTGCAGAGGACGCAGTACACTAACTGTAAATACTGCAGCTGTCTGCCTGTGGTACTAATAGGATCAGAAGAACACCACCAATTTTCTTCAGGTAGCTTCAGGTGCACACTGTACAGAGGACACAGTACACTAACTGTAAATACTGTAGCTGCCTGCCTGTGGTATTAATAGGATCAGAACAACAGCAATTGTCTTCAGGTAGCTTTAGGTGCACACTGTGCAGAGGACGCACTACACTAAATGTAAATACTGTAGCTGCCTGCAGTACTAATAGGATCAGAAGAACACCACCAATTTCCTTCAGGTAGCTTTAGGTGCACACTGTGCAGAGGACGCACTACACTAACTGTAAATACTGCAGCTACCTGTGGTACTACTAGGATCAGAAGAACACTACCAATTTTCTTCAGGTAGCTTTAGGTGCACACTCTGCAGAGGACGCACTATACTAACTTGTAAATACTGCAGCTGCCTGCGGTACTAAAAGGGTCAGAAAATCACCACCAATTTTCTTCAGGTAGCTTTAGGTACACACTGTGCAGAGGACACTACACTAACTGTAAATACTGCAGCTGCCTGTGGTACTAATAGGATCAGAAGAACACCACCAATTTTCTTCAGGTAGCTTTAGGTGCACACTGTGCAGAGGATGCACTACACTAACTGTATATACTGCAGCTGCCTGCGGTACTAATAGGATCAGAAGAACACCACCCATTTTCTTCAGGTAGCTCTAGGTGCACACTGTGCAGAGGATACACTACTCTAACTGTAAATACTGCAGCTGCCTGCGGTACTAATAGGATCAGAAGAACAGCACCAATTTTCTTCAGGTAGCTTTAGGTGCACACTGTGCAGAGGACGCACTACACTAACTGTATATACTGTAGCTAATAGGACTAATAGGATCAGAAGAACACCAGCAATTTTTTTCAGGTAGCTGTAAATACCTGCCTGTCAGTAGGAAGAGAATGACAGGAACGGATCTAGCTAAACTGAATACAGTATCTGTATATATATATATATATATATATATATATATATATATATATATATATATATATATATATACACACAACACCTAGGATGCATGTATATACACAATACACTTTAAGTGCAGCTAACTGACTCGTCAGCCTACTAGACATGTGCATTCATTTTCCTCCGAATGCATTTTCGTCCGAATTTCAGGTATTTTCGTTATCGTTTTAACAAATGATAACGAAAGTACAGAATACGAAAAATGAAAGATCCGACATAAACAAATGCTTTATTTTCGTTTTCGTTGCTACAACAGTTCGATATAGATAGGAGATTCAACATGATGATGATAATAACAATCTGTGTCCATCAAACCTGTGGTCGAATGTGCCTAACCTTAACTCTATTAGTCCAAGATTATTCTACATAGAGAGAAAAGATTTGACAGAGAGAAAAGATTCGACGTAGGGGAAAAAAGATTTGACGTAGGGGAAAAAAGCTTCGACGTAGTGGAGAAAAGATTCGACGTAGGGGAGAAAAGATTTGACGTAGGGGAGAAAAGATTTGACGTAGGGGAGAAAAGATAAATAAAAATAATTAAGATGATGAATGTTATTGGCTGATTGTAACCAAAGAGGAGGAGCAGTAAAATAGCTAGAACTAAGTACACACACTTTGGCTTATGGTGTCTGTTGAAAGTTCTAAGAAGATTCGACGGAGCAGGTAAACTATACAGCGTCGTACAGTTTAGCTGCTCCGTCGAATCTTCTTTGAACATTCGACAGACACCATAAGCTTTCAATGACAGATTCAACCTTAATTTGGATTTTCGGACAAATGCAATTTTTAACGAAAAACGAAATAAATAAAAACAAATTTGGGGAGTAACTAAATAAATTTATTTTTTGGATGAAAACGAAATTCTGAAACGAAATATTTCAGTGTGCACATGTCTACTGCCTACTCTGTCTAACTTAAATCAAATGACACTGTCTCTCTCTCTCTCTCTCTATCTCTCTCTCAACGCCGGAACACACTACACAGGGCCTTATATAGTGTGGGGCGTGTACTAAACCCCCTGAGCCATAATTGGCCAAAGCCACTCTGGCTTTGGCCAATTACAGCTCTCTGTACAGACAGCGCTGTGATTGGCCAAGCATGCGGGTCATAGTGCATGCTTGGCCAATCATCAGCCAGCAATGCACTGCGATGCCGCAGTGAATTATGGGCCATGACGCACCACTCGAATTTGGTGCAAACGGCCCATAACATTCGAAAATCGCCAAACAGTTGAACATGCGATGTTCGAGTCGAACATGGGTTCAACTCGAACTCGAAGCTCATCCCTACTGTGGACATGGGGTGTTAAGTGGGGGGGGGGGATATCTGTAGCGTGGAAAAGGAAAAAAGAGGGACTTTGGACTTTCTAGGCACAGTAACATCACTGGAATGTAATATTTATAAAAGATATAAGTTTATTGAAAAAATATTAAAAAACATTAATATTTAAAATACCACAATTCATTTTAATGTAGACGAAGGTATAAGGAATACTTATTGACATTAATGCTGTCCAAACTTGATTAAAGAAAAGTAAAATAAACAGACAACTCGGACAAGAGGATATCCATCCAAAGTATGCAATAGTTCGGGGGCTGTGGCTGGACAGCAAATCAATGGTGGTTAATTCATATTTCAGAATAGCTCAACATGTTGCGCGTTCCTAAACGCTTCTTCAGGAGCAAATGGAAATGTGGTAGAGTATATATGAAAAGGCTGGATAGTACACGCAGTAGTACAGGTAGATAGTACACGTAGGCTGGATAGTACACGCAGTAGTTGAACAAGTAGAAATAATTCTACATTCTATCGAATCCAAGTTGGGCATAGGGAACTGCCTAGGATGAAATTAGAGTGGGGGCTATGTACGTAAATGTAAAATGTCCCACGCCAGAATTAATGGATACTCTGGACTATAGATCTGAGTAGCGTGGCATGTGCGGTCCAGCATGTGTACAGCAGCCGTGTATGTATCCGGCTGAAGAGTGGAGATTTCATTAATAATTAAATCTTATTTTTGAAGTGATTGCCGATCTTCTAGGCAGTGAGTGAGTTACTGGGTGGAGGCAGTGGAGGACGACGCTCAAGAGTGCAGCTACATTTTTTGAGACTTCTGGTGTCATATGTTTGCCAGGGTTGTAGGGGTTGAGGCTCTGATTCTGTGAGTAGTAAGGGGGCAAGCTCATCCAGGATGGAGTACAGTGATCTATTGAACACAGAATTGGCTAGGCTGGGGCAGGACAGGGTTGAGATTTTGTCATAGAGGTGGTCAGTAGCAGAATAGAGAAGCGAAAGGTTGAAGTGGCAAAGGTTTCCATAGGTAATTGTTAGACGGTTGGAGGGAAAGGTGGTGAAGGACAGGGAGAGAGCGAAACTAACAAGGTGGTGATCAGAGAGAGAAAAAGGATTGTTGGAGAGGTGCACGCAGTGCATAGGTAGGAGAATACAAGATTGAGAGAGTGTTGCCATCCGAGTGAGTAGAAGCATGTACTATACCCATTGCTGAAGGTCAGAATTCCCCTTTAATTACCTTATTTATAGCTGGTGGGTATAGGAGAAGAAAGCTTAAATTGATACTAAACAGAGAAGTGTTAGGCTGGGTTCACACTAGTTCACACTATGCGGATTTCCCTGCATCCAATTTGCATGACAGGAGATTGTGACCGACTCTCTATAGAGCCAGTTCACATATCTCTGGGGTGGCTGCGGAGCGGATTGCTCAGAGGTCCTGTGCATCTTTGGCTCTGTTTTAGGGCTGAATTCAGGCAAAAATTCATCCCTGATTCATCCTGGAAACAGAGAACAGGGTCACATCAGAACCCTGCTGCAAACCGCATGCGGCTCAGATGTGAACCCAGCCTTAAATGCCATAATTTATTCACATATATTGTATATATTATGCCGCTGTTTTTGAAGTACCTTATTCCTACAGCGCTGTTGTGTGATCTCATGATATTTACCTGTTCTTTGGCGATTAAGGTCTTTGGGAGGAGCTTCAATTACTCTGCTCTCTACAATGTGGGTCTGTGTTTGATTGGTGCTGTGCCAGTCACATGACTAAAAATACAGTCTCAGAACAGCAATTCACATTAGATTATAAATATCAAATAACAGTTTTCCCTATAAATGTTTATTGAACATCAAATGTGTATTTTTTTGTGCATTAACATGGTGTATGCAGAGTCAAAGATAATTGACACTAGCTTTAATTTTGTTTAGATGGCATCTGCATCCAAGACTCATTTTTTACTTACTTACATTTGATATTTTTAATACTGATTTATTTTAAAACTAAGCTTTTTTTATAAGTTTCTTAGTGAATGTAATCAATTAGCATACTATACCCTGCCCCCATACCCTGCCCCCATAGTGTTTAGAAATAAGAAGACATGGAGGAGGAAGGTGGGAGGGAGGGGAGTGTAATTTGTGTATATGTTCACATGTGTGACTCTATAGTCATGTGGGCTAAACTGATGAGAAAAATAAACAAATTAAAAGCTTAGAAGATTACTGAAATTGAGCATGCTCTGTAGAGGACATCGATGGTCCACACAATCTCAACCTGCAGTGGGGACACAGAGAAGATGGAAGGGACAGCTGAAGGCAGGATAAACCTGGTGTATTTCACTATTCACAAAACAAATGCTTTAGTGGCTTTGTGAGTATGATTTCTCTGATATATAGCATGCAGTATTCATTTTCATAGTCTGGGTTTGACAACACTTTAATGATGGACTTTTGTTCTGTTGGCACTATGGTTATCAGTTTTGCAGCTCAGGACATCAAGGGGTTTATTGAGCCTTGGTGGAAATGGAATGATGAAACGTGTTGGATAGTGCTATAGCACAATGACATCACTTATTGGGATGCAAGTGATTTACTAAAACTGGAGCACTTAGAATCTGGTGAAGCTGTGCATGGTAGCCAATCAGCTTCTAACTTTAGCTTGTTCAATTAAGCTTTGACAAAAAAAACCTGAAAGCTGGTTGAATTCTATGCAGAGCTGCAACAGATTTTGCACTCCCCAGTTTTAGTAAATCAACCCCACAGAGCTGACACTTTGGCATATTTTCTCCCATTATTAGATTAAGCTTCTATCCTTAGTACTGGGTGAGCACTAGTGCATTTTAAGCTGTATTTCAATATTTTTACCCCTTCAGCCCCGGAAGGATTTACCCCCTCCCTGACCACTGCGTCGCTTTAGCTGACAATTGCGCTGTTGTGCAACGTTGTACCCAAACAAAATTGAAGTCCTTTTTTCCCCACAAATAGAGCTTTCTTTTGGTCGTATTTTATCCCTTCTGCGGTTTTTATTTTGTTGTTCTATAAACAAAAAAAGACTATTTTTTGAAAAAAATGTAATATCTTTTACTTTTTGCTATAATAAATACCCCCAAAAAATATATAAAAAAAAAATAATTTCTTCCACAGTTTAGGCCAATATGTATTCTTCTACATATTTTTGGTAACAAAAATTGCAATAAGTGTATATTGATTGTTTTGCTCAAAAGTTATAGCGTCTATAAAAAAGATTTAGGCATTTTTATTATTAGTTACTTTTTCTACTAGTGATGTCGGCAATCTGCAATTTTTATCGGGACTGAGACTTTATGGCAGACAGATCGGAAACTTTTGACACTATTTTGGGACCATTGACATTTATACAACGATCAGCGCTACAAATAGCCACTGATTATTGTATAAATGACACTGGCAGGGAAGGGGTTAAACACTAGGGGGCGATCAAGGGGTTGAGTGTGTTCCCTGGATGTGTTCTAACTGTAGGGGGGATGGGCTCACTACAACATGACAGAGATCACTGCTCCTGATCACTAGGAGCAGTGGATACCTGTCATGTTGCTAGACAGAACAGGGAAATGCCTTGTTTACATAGGCATCTCCCTGTTCTGCCTCTCCTCGCTGCAATTGTGGGCCGCTGGCCAACATGGAGCTTGCGGGTGCCTGCTAGGCGGCAAATTTAAAGGGGCGTACAGGTACGCCTTTTTGGCTGTCCGTGCCATTCTGCCAATGTACTGGGCACTTTCACCCCCTTGCTTCCCAGGCCAATTTTCAGCTTTCAGCGCTGTCACACTTTGAATGACAATTGCGCAGTCATGTAACACTGTACACAAATTACATTTTTATCATTTTTTTCCACACTAATAGAGCTTTTTTTGGTGGTATTTAATCACTGCTGGGGTTTTTATTTTTTACGCTACAAATAAAAAAAGACCGAAAATTTTCCAAAAAAATACATTTTTCTTAGTTTATGTTATAAAATTTTGCAAATAAGTAATTTCTCTTTAAATTTTGACCAAAAATGATGCTGCTACATTTTTTTGGTAAAAATAACCCAAATCAGTGTTTATTTGGTGTTGGCAGTGATGGGAGTCAGACAGATTTTTTTATTGGGACACTGAAATGTGTATAGGGACAGGGGTATATCAGTGGTGCTTGGTGTAAAGGCATACCCCACTTTTAAGTACACAATGGGGTTTATTTACTAAAACTGGAAAGTGCGAAATCAGGCTCACTTCTGCATAGAAACTAATGAGCTTCCAGGTTTTATTACCAAAGCTTAATTGAACAAGCTGGGGTTAGAAGCTCATTGGTTTCTATGCAGAAGTGAGCCTGATTTTGCACTTTCCAGCTTTAGTAAATAAAGGCCATTGTGTACTTAAAAGTGGGGTATGCCTTTACACCAAGCACCACTGATATACCCCTTTCCCTATGCCTGTACTTTGTGGGGTGATCTGTAACAGCTCTCTGTGTAAAATCATCCTCACACAGAGAGCTGTCACAGATTCTCCCCCCCCCCCCCGCACTGAGCTCTAACTGAGCTTCGTGGTGAGGAGACCTGTCACAGAGACACGCGTCTCTGTTTACATTATGACGGCTGTGATTGGACACAGCCGTCAGGTGATCGGGAGGGCCAATCACAGTGCCCATATCCCGATCTCTGATCAGCTGGATCCTGTGATCAGAATGATCACAGGATCGAGCCGCAGCACGCCTTGTGGCCGAGCTGCGAGCACTCGTTCTGAGGGACATTCCTGAATGTCCACTTAGAATGAGGAAAGGACCACCCGGCCGTTTATGTGCAGTGGCCGGGTGGGAGGTAGTTAAAGTGATTGTAAACCTCTGAAATGAAAAATGAACAAAGCATATAATTCTACAGTGTAGTATTTGTCTCAATCAATAGCATGTTTGTGCACTGTGTGGTTCATGTCTTCTCTTTTTTTCACTTCTGACAGTTTTCCTGACACAAGGCAATCCTTGGAGATGGCCCTGCCCCATCTCCAGCACACAACAGGTGATTGACAGCCTTAGCTGTGCATCCCTCCACTCAGGTCTCAGATTGCACTCAGTATTGTGCTGTGCAGTGTGTGACATCAGATCTCCTCTCCCTGCGTCCTGCAAGCTGAGACATATCCTTTGATCTGTGTACTTGGAACAGTTCAGAAGAAGAGAGGATTGCAGATAAACAAGTGCAATGTATATATAGGAGGATTTGTTTTCTCTCAGTGTATCACCTGAAATTAGTCATGTCAGTGGGCTTATGTAAAGGTTTATAATCACTTTAATGTATTTTAGAGCTTGTCCTGCATTACTCTAGGATAGGAGTGATGAATATATTAAGCAATGGCTCTCCAATGGCTAACTGGTTTATAATAATTTTATGTCCTACTTATTAGTTTAGGAGGTATTTTTGGTTCAGTGAGTTTATTTTATTTGGGGGAAGTGTATGAAGGTGGAGGACTGGACACTCCTTTTTGTTTTTTGTAGCACCTATCTAAGAATGAACACTAATAACTAATTTCTAGTGTGAATCATTGCTACACTTTTCTGCACCTTTGGAACTGTGAACACAATTGGATGCACTATACAGACCATACTTTTAATCAGTGCCGCAATTATCTGCACCTTTGCAACTGTGTAAACAAAAGATGGGCTGAACATTCCCCCTGTTCGGTTCGCAGCAACACTCCTGAACAGGGGAAAAGCTCTAACCCGAACAGAGAACCCCAATAAAGTCTATGGGAACTGAGTAATAAAAATAAAAAAGTGCCCATTTTGAAGTGTTATATGCAAGTATTGTGTAAAGATCAATCAGCGCCACAAAAATTCTACCTGCTAAATAAAATTTGAATTACATTAAATTATTGTGCATTTCCGGTGCCGGCGCCGCATGGAATAGCTGCTCCTCTCCTCAGCTCCCGCACTACGGACCAAATCTGCCTGAAAAATCTAATTAGAGCCTCCTAAAACACCCTCAGCTACCTCCGGGTGACATCCGCCAGCCCATGGACTGGTTTGTGGAGAAAACCGGCTCCCGCACACAAACGGCCCAGGCGGCGCCGCCGGCCCAGCCGCAAATTGAGGTCCTGGTCTCGGCCTACAAGAAGCCATACACAGGTTCACAGACAGTGGAGATGGAGGTAAGCGGCTGCACGGCCACACATACCTCCCTGCATGCCTCCTCTGCTCAGCCACAACCTCCCCATGTCTCCTCTCCACAAGCCTCCCCCTCACAGGCCTTCTCCCCACAAGCCTCTGCTCCACAGCATAATGGGGACAACAGCACAGAGTGCATAGCGCAGGCTGTGGCAGCTCTCCTGTCCCCTATTATTTCTGCCTCAGTGGAAAGGGCAGTAAAAGCAGGGATGAAGCAAATAAAGGCCCAGCTAGGAGAACACTTCTTTACTTCATTACTTCTTTTATTTTTTCTCCTCCTCGTACCTCACCAGCTAAACCTGCCAAATATCACTATTTTGTATAGGCTTCGGTATATATACCAATATGTCCTATGTTACTATGTTACATTGTTAAGTTATCAACTATCTTCTTTTATAATGTCTTCTAATATGTTTTACAATCCCTCCTGGCCTCACTGTTTATGGATTAACTCATACTCCCCCCATTCACGGCCCGAAGTAGCCTCACAAGAACCCTTACCCAGCCATGGGCTCTCTAAGGTCGTATCATTAGGGTCCTGTCCTGGGAGTTGACCTACACAGTAACTCCATTCGGAAAAAAGAGAAGTTCACATGTTTGAATGTTTTGTTTCCTTTTCAGGTTTCGCCCTCTGACATAACCCCCCCTCTTCTCCTTTTCCCCTGGGGCTCATGTAAACCTCCATGCTTCCCTCCTCCACACTCTCATAATGAGAACAATATCCTACTTCCTGATATAGCTGTGACTTTATCACACCACTTACACAGTGACAAATCTTTTATATTGGCCCATATCCCTCTCACGACCCCCCCCCCCCCAATATGAAAATAGTCTCCTGGAATGTAAAAGGTCTCAGATCCCCCCACAAGAGGATGAAAATTCTCAGACATCTCAAAAGATTCAAAACTGACATAGCCTTACTTCAGGAATCTCACTTACTAACCCCAAACTTTTATCGCATGAAGAAGCTTTGGGTAGGCACTATCTTAGGCTCGGATGCTGTTGGACGCAAAGTGGGTGTTCTCCAGCTGATACACAAAAACCTCCCCTGCAGTCTTGTCTCTGAAAACAGACAACCGGGGACGTTTTATCACAGCACATATCCAAATAGGCTCCAAGGAGCTAGTGATATCAAATGTCTACGCTCCCAATAGCCCAGGCAAACAGTTCTACACTGAACTATCTACTTGGCTACTTAGCAACACCCACCTCCCCCATTTGGTTGGAGGAGATTTCAACGACATCCTCCATCAGACGGATGACAGATCATCCCCCAAGTGCCCTAAACCTAGATCCGACAACTCCACCCCCTCATACCTTGCAACCACCATGGATGCCATCCACCTCCAGGATCTCTGGCGCCTCTCTCACCCAGCTGACAGGGAATTTACTTTCTACTCCAACCCACACAATGTCCTCACAAGGATAGACTATTTCTTTGGCTCAGACAACCTTCTCCCCATGCTCAACAATTCACGATATAGCCATATCTGACCATGCCCCTATAGAGGTGACACTCAATAATCTTGACTTACCTCCCCACCCAAAAATTTGGCGATTTCCTTCCTACCTACGTAATAACATTGACTTCCAGCAGTTCATGTCTAAATCATGGTCTGAATACTCTATGACCAACGCTCCTCACATAGATGATCCAAACCTCTTCTGGGATGCCGGCAAAGCATTCCTCAGGGGTCTAATCATTTCCTATGTCACCTCCTTTAAAAGAAACACTTTAACAAAGTACAAAGCAACCAGCGCATGCTTACACCAGGCACAATGCTCCATATACACCAAAGACTCCCCAGACACCAGGCAGCAAAAAGAGACTTTGATACCTGCGCAGACACCCTTGAATTAACCAAAAAGGCCCACATAGACGCCACCCTCCACAAGTTCAGAAATAAAGCAGGCAAAATTTTAGCCAGGCTCTGCAAAGGTCCATTCCGCCCGACTCATATTACATCTCTTCGAGACACCAAGGGAAACGTCCACTCCACACCACAGCAAATCAACAAGGTCATGCTTAAATTTTACTCCGCACTATACGTCCCAGACCCCATAGATAAACAAACAGCACGCTTTTTCATCGAGAAAATAAACATGCCCAAAATTTCTCCATCACAACTAGAGGCCCTTAACGCTCCCGTTTCCCTCCCCGAAATATCGACCACCATCCGTAACTTAACCCTCTCCAAGGCCCCGGGTCCCGACGGATTCAGTAGTGAATTTTACAAAACCCTACAAATTAGCTTAGAACCCACTCTCTACCAAGTCTACAACCGTATTTGGTCAGATTGAACATACTTACAGTCGGGGAACCAGGCCATTATAAAATTACTATCCAAGAAGGGCAAAGACCCCCAGGACCCGGGCTCATATAGACCCATCTCACTTCTAAATCTGGATGTTAAAATTCTATCCAAGATCGTAGCTACTAGGTTAGCAGACATCATCCCCTCACTGATCCACCCAATCTGGCTTTGTGAAAGGCAGAACCGCCACCCTTAACATACGCAAGGTCGTGCTGGCCTTAGAGCATGCTAAACAGAACCCAGGCGCAGACTATGCCATCATCACGCCAGATGCGGAGTAAGCCTTCGATAATGTTAGTTTTGAATGGCTCTCCATGACCATGTCAGCAATGGGATTTACTGGTCCCTTCCACCATCTTATCAATACCATGTACACGGCTGCGGCAGCTAGACTGGTGGCAGCAGGCCTTCTCTCGGATGAATTCTGCCTCCATAAGGGTGCACGCCAAGGTTGCACCCTGTCCCCGCTCCTCTTCAACATCGCCCTAGCGCCCCTATCCAGGTATCTAACCTTAACAGCTCCCTTACATGGCATTAAAGTTGGTAAACACGACCTACGCACCTCTCTCTTTGCGGATGACATTCTTATATTCTCAGCCAACTCCCCATCAGATATGTCCACCATCAAAAAGGTATTTGACGAATTTCGTTTCTGCTCAGGCCTCCGCATAACCAAGGCAAAGCAAAATCCTCCCCATAGGCACTCTCTCTAAAGACCTTGGGCCCAGCATTCCATCTTTCCAGACGCCAATTCACATATTACCTATTTGGTAATGAAAATAGCGAAACTTCCCTCCTCCTTATACCACATCAATTACCCTCCTTTGATTTCAAAAATCCCTCAAGAATTAACTACCTGGATGGATCTGCCTCTCTCGCTCCTGGGAAGATGCCACCTTAAAAAATAGTCAGTTTTGCTAGATTATTATACCCATTGCAAACTATTCCGCTACTTCTTCATCACAAGGATGTGAAACTTCTCAATTCAGCCATTCAACTAGTCTGGACTGGATAACACAATCCTCCCACTATTCTAACTATTCCTTGGAATCTGACATGGCCCATCCGTATTCATTAGTGGCCCTTCTCCACTGCAAATGGAAGTCAGTCCCCCCTCTCTACCAACACAACCTCCTGCTAAGAGATATAGCAATAGCATGGTGAGAAGCCAGGAAACAGCTCAAGTTATCTCCTTTCATGTCAAGCCACCTACCAATTCAGGGAAACCCTGTCTTCCCCCGGGCTTGGAACACAAACCCTTCACTGTCTGGGAACAAAAGGGCCTAACAAAATTCTCCTCCTTTTGCAATATAGCGACAGGGCGACCATTACCCTTTGCCACCATAGCGGAAACCTTCTCACTACCCATAACGCATGCCTTCCACTATGGCCAATGCATCAGCTTTCTAAAGGACGCATGTAAAGAAGACAGCAAGAGGTTTCAGCCAAACATCACAGACCAAATGATCCTGGATGGCTCCTATAAAATCTCGGACATCTACAAACCTCTTCTATATAAGACCTCTCTTCCTCTCACATCCTCCCCGGTCGACAACTGGCAGAAAGACTTCCCTGACCCAAACCTAGTGGAAAAAATTCTACAAGGCCTTAACGCAGTACAAAAATTAACACCCAACGAAATTTGGAGAGAAACACAACTGAAGATAGTCCACTGAGCCCACATACCTTTCTTATCCTCTAAAGCAGATCAGAGCAAAGCCTTTTGCTCCCTCTGCAACCTACCGAAGCCATCTCTGACCCATCGCTTCTGGAATTGCTCCTACATCTCTACCTTCTGGGATCAGGTACTATCCTACATCTTTGAAGTAACCTTATTAAAACTACCAAAAGACCCGCTACTTCTCATCTTTGGTCACTGGGACCCCAAATTGCTGCCTTGGTCCTACAAATACAGGACTTGCGGGAATCTCAAAAGATAACCCATCCCACAAAGACTGGTCTTTGATTTGTCTTCTAATCGCAAGAAGAACCATTTTGAAATATTGGACTTCCTCTCACAGCCCCAATATCACCCAAATAAAACGAGAGCTCCTACATCTCCTAATCAAGGACCGTCTAAACACGGATTTCAAACAGGAAAAATCTAAAGCCCGCTTTTACTCGAAATGGCATCTATTCATGCTCTCAACACTCTCTCAAGAGGAACTAGCCAATTTCAGCCAATACTCGTTCTCATACTACGATACTTCCTCTCCAATCCCAAAAAAGGCAACCTCCCCATCCAAAGGGTATCTCACATCTAATGGACTTTAGCTTAGACCATCAGCTTTGCTCTCATTACTAGCTATTCAATATTGTAAAGCTTACCTCCACAATTGTCTATACCTCAGTCATGCAGACCCCCCCCCCCCATTATGCCCTACTCTATTACCCCCCCCCCCTGTTTCATTTTCCTATGTTTTTATCTAGCAAATCCTAGGGATTTCCTATAAACAGATCCATCCAGGTATCTCCTCTTAGTAGTCAGCTATTGGAATGTTATGATCTGTTTATTTTATGTTATTCAGCCCTCCCATCCTGGTACGTATGTGTATATACCCTAGATAAAGATATGTATGTACCTTAATTTTTCTCAACACAGTGAAAATTATAAACATTACATTTCCATAAATCAAAATAAAGGTTCATATATATATATATATATATATATATATATATATATATAAACTTCCGTAATTTTGTGATTGCTGTGTACAAATATTCCACCGCTGTGCTTCTACCACACTTCTTAGGTATAATAAGCTGTGCACACCTCCTCCAGCTGTTATGCCTGCTTACCTCAACAATGAGCCAAAACAGCTCTGAATGAAAGCTCTTTTCTTTCCACTTTGATATCAGTTCTCCTGCTCCAGCCTGTTGTATAAACAACTCACAGACAAGATATTTCCCCTTGGGATATGGTTCGAGTTCATGCAAATACAAATGCAAGAAACATAGTCCTCTCCATTTCAATCATTTATTCAAAATCCCCCTTAAAATATTGCACTTACAAGAATAAAAAAGGTAAAATCGCTTATAACGTTACAAGACGTCCACTCGCTCACCACTCTGATGGCGTGACATCACGGGCTCGGCTCCTTCCCTCTACACGCATATCGCCTTACGATTTGGCTTTCTCAATCACATGAGAGTCAGTAGCGTTGCAATATTTACACAATAAATAGTTATATGCAAGTAATTGGTCATAAAAGGGGTATGGGTCTGGGTACTGCCCTGGGGGATATATAGCAATGTAAAACGTTTTTAAAAAACAATTGTTTTTTCAGAAGCAGTGATTTTAGCACTATCCCTGTGCTATACAGTCAATTACATACCACCTTAAACTTCTTGCTGTGTAAAAATCAGGTACATACCATTACTGACAAGCTAAATTGCAGCCACAGCCAGAAAAAGAATATATATTTTATGCCCTATTGGGTCAGTTTGTTTAATAGCAGTCAAGACACACTGAGACTACAGCAGATGGAACTGATAGCACCAAGAATGACCAAGCCAAACTTGGAGCTGTTTTTCCTTCAGATCCACTTTTTGCTATCCTTGATACTAGTGGAACTACAACCAAAGAAGAAAGGGCCCGGGCAGGGAGTGAGCCTTGTTGGGGCCCAAGAGATCAGGGGCGGGTACAGCCTGAGTTCCTGTGATGTGTTGGGTCTGTCCATCCAACCCTGTTACCACCCATCATGCTGCTTCCTTTTTATAGGCATCAGATTCTAAAATCATAACTCACACCAGCTGGGCCACAGCACAGGGAAGCCGATGATCGACTTTTTCAGTGCGCTTTAAAACACTCTGGGCAGAGATCTGAAGAAGCTGTGGGGGAGGTAAGGAGAACAGGGGACTGACCTGAAGTCTGAAGTGTTTAAAGAAGAAAGGGAGGTGATCTGAGGCCTGAAGGACTTAAGAAGGAATGGGGGCCTAAAGTCTAAAGAGGTTAAAGAGGAAAGAGGGAGTGATCTGAGGTTTGAGGGGTTCAGGAAGAAAGAGGGGGCTGATCTGAGGTCATAAGGGGTTAAGCAGGAATGTAGTGGTTGATGTGAGGTCTGCTCAAACTCTTTTCAGGTTTGACTACAAGCTAAGACTGATGTCAACTGTGAACAAATTATTTAATAATTCTTTTCATTTGGGAAATAATTAAAAAAGGAATAGATGTAGTTGCTTAAACATCATAAACTCTTTGAGCTCTTCTTTCCATGGGTTTATTTATTAATAAATGTGAAAGGAGTGTTTGACTGGTTGTGAAAGGTGCATACAGATATGGTATCAAACGGTGCATATATGAAGGTTGCTATGAGTACTGCTAGACACTCATAGCGCTCGGTGCAGTTACAAAATGTGAGTTAACTGTTTTTTTTTTTTTTTTCATGTTTAAAAACAACACACCACTTGACTTTTTCACGTTGCTTGGTTTCCATTTTCGACTGTGGGAGCATCTGAGGATAAACTTGTGGGCTATATTATACAGCAATAGATCCCTACGGAAGCAATAAGCATACATATTTAGCAAGCATATGTGACCTTCATTAAAAGGTCAGCTTTCACGTTCCTTTCCAATTATTGATGGGAGGGGGAATTACAGAGCCTTGTATATTCTTCAATGTAAATAAATCTTACTGGAACTTCATAATTGCATGATTGGAACTTTATATATACTGCATAATATTTTATTTTTCACATTATGTAGATGTTAAATAAATTGTAAAAACAATCGAATAAGGTGATTATTTCTGTTCTTTGTAACACTATATTTTTCCCTGTATTATCTGGTTTTGCACACCCCTAAATGTAACAACAGTTGTTCAGCACCTTGGAAAAACCACAAGGCATCGAAAAGATAACTTAAAAGATCATATATATGATATTTTTAAGGGTAAAGATTTTATTAAATGTCATTACTCATATCATTATGCTCTTTCTATTCAGGGTGTTGGAAAGGTCAGATGTCTTGCATGTGGTGGAAATGGTTTTTTTTGCTGCTGAGTAGAGGGGATGTTTATTGGATATTTATGTAGAATACCTTCATGGCTTACATTTTGGATAGGATGTGTCTGATTTTTATGAATAAACTCCCTTCTGCATTGCAGCTAAAAAAAGAAATGTTATCTTCATTTTATTTGTATGGAATTGTGCAGTTTAAATCGTTGCTGTTATATAAAAAGTAGAGCAAGCTTTATTGAAATTATTATGTTTATAATGTAACAACCACATGATAGATAGTGAACAAAAGAAGAAAAAACGTGCACAAAACCTAAAAAAAAGTCTAAAAAAGGGGAAGTAGAAAAGCAGCTTAGCATAATGTCTAGGTATAACAGACATCAATGAGAACACGAAAACACAGTACATGTAGGCAGCACTACGTCCCAAATTCTAGTGCAAAAATACAAAACAATATGAAGTCCGTGCAGGGGTGTTCTAGGTGGCAAAAAGACCAGGGGCTTCAGCCTGAAGTCCGCGCCTACCACCGGGGGGGTCATCCCTGACGCGCAATGACCTACCTGACACACACCGACCTACCTGACATACACTGTGACTGACCTACCTGACACACACTAACCTACCTGACACACACTGACCTGACATATACTGACCTACCTGACACACACTGACCTACCTGACACACACTGACCTGACATATACTGACCTACCTGACACACACTGACCTACCTGACATACACTGACCTACCTGACACACACTGACCTGACATATACTGACCTACTTTACACACACTGACCTACCTGACACACACTGACCTGACATATACTGACCTACCTGACACACACTGACCTGACATATACTGACCTACCTTACACACACTGACCTACCTGACACACAATGACCTGACATATACTGACCTACCTGACACACACTGAGTGACCTACCTGACTAGCCTTCAGGTGACGTGACCTCTGAGTCCTCCTGCAGCTCAGGCGTACTATGTGGTGCGTCCATCAGAGTAGAGTAGACTAGATAGCACTGCAGCAGGCACTCCACTGGTGACTCCAGGCAGCCAGAGCCATGACAGGAGAGGAGAGGAGAGCCGAGTGGGGATCTCGTAGTGACACGGCGTGGCGGGCCGCATTGTAATTCCCATCTTCTGGAGCCTACAGCGCCTATGATGGACGTCACACATTCCGCGGTCCCGGCATTGGCCCAGTGGGACGTCCATCATAAGCACTGCAGGCTACAGAGGGCGGGACCTGCTATGTCACTCGGCCATGCTTGCCGCTCGGGGTCAGATCGGTCCTTAAGACTCAAGTGCAAGCGCATGCTTTTCGTCCCGCTGTGGCCATGCGCAGACGCAGTGTGTCTCTCCAGGCCAGCCGCGCGTGCCTATAATGACGTCATACGTCCCGCTATCTTGGCATTCATTGGACCAGTGTGATGTCCATCATAGGACATGGCAGTGCGGCGCCTATGATGGACATCTCACTGGTCCAATGCCGGGATCGCGGGTGGGACCGTGTGACGTCCAATAGTCTTGGTCACTCGGAGTTAGGCACCGCAGCCCACGTGACCAGACTTTGTGCTTGCTCATGCGCAGTGCGGCGCTGCACTTTCATGGGGGACTCGGGGCTAATAATTTTAAAATAAATGGCCGAGACTCTGGGCTTTTCGGGGTCACATTCGGAGCTTCAGCCACGTCTAGTCACCCCCTCCCGACGCCCCTGAGTCTGTGATAGTTATTGATCCGAAGCATAAATTGTGTATAATCACATAATAAACAAACAAGGATATTAGTCCATGTGAAAAAATACTTTCAGTTCATCAAACATATAAATGGTGTACCAAAATTCAGAGTGAAGATGTCCCAGTAAAATTAAAAAACAAAGCGTGTTTTCCAGAAAAAAGAAGACACACTGTAAACATCCACCATGTGTGCAAAACAGAGCTCCAGAGCAACTTACCAAAAGGCTATGACCCTCTGATTAGGAGCGGTCATAATGAGCATGAAACTGATCGTAAGGCTCCTTTGGGCAGTTGTCAGATTCTCAATGTCAAAAGCTCCAAAGTATTTCACCGGATATCACCCTCGTATAGATGGTATTATATACAGGAGAAAAAAAAAAAAACTTTGCAGTGTGAATTCTTCAAAACACATTTGTATTAATGAAGTAATGCACGTACATAAATAGCCAAATACAATGCATTAGGTAACAAACATCGGCCGGCATCAGAGCAAGGAAGCAGATGCGTGCTGGTGTCACTCAGTACGCCAAGCCCCTATGCGTTTCGTCATAAGCTGACTTCATCAGGGGACCCGCCTACCCAACATACTGCATGCAAATAAACAGCCCTAGGAGAGGGAGGGCTGAGAATGCCGATAATAGACCACAGCAGATCATGGCTGCTTGAAATAACTTCAGTGTGATGGATAGACTTCCCACTGAGGGCATCTTGTGGACAAAAAATATATTTATTTATATACATACTAATCCGCATATCAAAATAACAAAGCACCATTTAGTAAAGCTGTTTTAGCATCCAATATCAATCCATATAAATGCAAATGGCAATATATACCGTATATACTCGAGTATAAGCCAAGTTTTTCAGCAAATTTTTTTGTGCTGAAAGTGCCCCCCTCGGCTGCTACTCGAGTCAAGCACTTTTCTGGTGCAAAGAATGACATTTTCCGAACCGACTTTGGGGCCCCAAAGTCGGTTCGGAAAATGTCATTCTCTGCTGCAGAAAAGTGCTTGACATTTTCCAAACTGACTTTGGGGCTCCGTAGCTCAGGGCCACTTGGTGCTAGGAACCCCCAGAGATACAGGGCCCCAAAGTCAGTCAACTATGTCCATCTGCAGCAATGTCATTTCGGGACCCTTTGTGTCCAGAGACCCCAAATTTTAGCTGTAGCTAGGGGGCATCTAGGAACCCTTAACTACCGAGTTTGAAGTTCGGGGGACCTATGGCAGCAAATGGGCACAGTGAGGCATGCAAATGGGCACAGTAAGGCTGCAAATGGGCATTGTTGACCCTCTTTTCCACTTACAGTAGCTGCGCATTTCTCACCCCAGGCTCATACTCGAGTCAATACGTTTTCCCAGTTTTTTGTGGTAAAATTAGGTGCCTCGGCTTATATTCGGGTCGACTTATACTCGAGTATATACGGTAAGTATTAATAAAACTTAAAAGCATATTTTTATAAAAAATATTTATTTATTTATAATAAAATTACACAATAATAAATTAATAACAATAATATATTTTTTACATAATCAAAATTGTTATGTAAAAAAACATATAATATGAAAAAAGATTAATTAAAAAGAAAAAGAAATTACTAGCTAAAAACCAGAAAAATCTAAAAAGACCACCCAACTTCTCCAACATCATACACAAATTTAAAATACATACGTAAAATTTCACAACTAACTAGTGTTAATGAAAGCATTTTACATCCCATTCATTAATGAGAACATGGGGGGAAAAGCCCTCAAATTATAAATTCACTTGGTCTCAAGTTTCAAAATGTCTCTTTGATGTGGCTACTCCGCCAATGAGAAACAAACTTGTCTATACCTATAAACAAGATACCCGTTGGGTCTCTATTGTGGCACTTGGCATAGTGTTTAGAAAAACTGTAACTTGGATAGCCTTTTTTAATGTTGCCTATATGCTTCTTTAGTCTAACCTGCAGGGCCCTAGTGGTCAAACATAAAGGAGACCACAAGGGCACCGCAGCATGTAGACAACAATGTTTGCTGTACAGATAATAAATTACCTTATATTATATAACTGTGCAGTGGTATTTGACTGAAAGTTATCAATCCTTATCCCTTTAATGCTGTTACATGAGCAAACTGTACACTTTTTAAAGGAATAAAAACATTCTAAATCCTGAAAAAAGACTAATTGTTTGGGTTGATGTATGACATTTGAGGCAACCTGATTCCTATTGGAGGGGCCTCCCCGAATGGTAGCCCTGGGAATCTCTGGGAGATGTGGGCCCAATACCCTGTCATTTTCAATATGGCTCAATGTCTTTTTAAAATGTTCTTAACCACATAGTGTTGGAGGAAAATGTGATTATTAGTGACCAACCGTGATTTTCAATAGAATCCCTTTTCAATTTATTTTCTAATAGGGTAGTTCTCTTAACATCTTGTTTTATAGCCAAAACTTTGTCTAATTTATCAGCAGTATAACCCTTCTCCAAAAATCCCTTTTTGATAATTTGCGCTTAGGAGATAAACATGTCCTCACTAGAGCAATTCCTCTTGATCCATAAGTATTGGCTCTTAGGGATCGCGTTGAGCCACAATGGATGGTGGCAGCCATCAAGTGGTATACAACCATTTCTGTCAGTGGTCTTAAAGTGAGTACGGGTATTGATTGTACTGCCCTCAACATATCTCCAGGTCTCAGAAGTCTATACACTAGCGACTATATGTGTAACTCAATTTATAGATAGGCAACTCCAATCCTCACATTGATTAGTGGTTCCAAATTAATAATATCTACTGCAGTAGGGAACAGACACAAAAGATATATCCGCATCTTTCCAAATAACTGTTCTGCTTTATTATGATGCAATTGAAGGTTTTTATACACATGATTACGTAGGTATCACATTAATATTACAATTGTGCTTGTATGGTAACAAGGGGCATAACATAGGCAGGCTAATTCTAATCAGGACTCGAAAGAATGCAAACATGTACTGAAAACATTATTGGTGCCGTGTTCACAGTGAGGGCAGTGTGCAATACATACAAAATAGAATACAATTATATACAGAACGTACACATTTCCTTTACAGTCTCCTCTCTTTTGATCAATATTTTGAACACTAACCATACCTGCTATCACCTTTAACATGGAACCTCCACACACTTAGGTGTAGGTAGTCCTGGCCAAAGAGGCAAAAACTCCATTGTGGAGAATATAATAGCTGAGCAGCTTTTTCATTACAAAATGACTTTTCATTGTGAAAAACAAATGATTCATAAGACAGAATGGCCTTATAGCTTAATTGTTGGCATGCTGACTTATCAGCATATGTAAACACAGACAATCCTACCTAAAATGGAAGATGTACAAGAGGCAAATATGACTTCAACATCGCTAAACTACTTTTCAAATCACATTATATATATATATATATATATATATATATATATATTTTTATTTATATATCCCTTACAATTAAAGTATTTGACTATAGTACCCTAGACTGTGATTCCAAGAGGGAAACAAATCAAACACAGAGATTTCTTTAATTTAGTCATTTTTGCAGTGTCTGACGTGGATCGAGATGACTTTTCCTTCAAGTTTTGAAAATAGATGCTGTATTGAGTCTCCAAACATTGCCTTATATATAAATGTCTCTTAACAATCCACAAGTCACCTGACTTTAGTTTTAGGTCCTTCCAAACTTTTAGGATCTGGAATTGGGGAGAAAACACATACATGAGTTTGTCAACAACCTTAAAAGATCAGCAACATTCTCTGTGAGATCCAAACGGAGGACTTCAGCTGCTGAGACAAAATGTAAGCAAGTGAGCAACACACTCCCAAACCAAAATCTCATAGGGAGAGAGTCCAACATCTCCTTAGGGGCGTAATAAAATATAAGAAAACATTCAAGCAAAGTTTTTCTAGCTTCTTGCTCTACTCTTTACGCTACATTGTAGACAGTAGGGGGTGTAAAAATAAAACCTCAAAACTTCTAGTAAGGACTCTCCTATAAAAATGATTTATAGATTTACTGTTACTCTCTGTAGGTTCTGCATTCTGTACTTACAAACTACTTCTGATAACACTTTTTACTGTGGCTTTTGCAGTAGCATTTGCCACTGGACATCCAGAAAATATGTCCATATAGACAAAATGCATACTCGTAAGATCCTGACTTGGGCATCTGGATATATCTTTTTGTAATCTCTGGAAGGGATGTTCATCTTTTGGTAACATCTTTGGTAACAGGTAAAAGAAGAAGTGGTATGTTATAAAAACAACTGTGTTGAACCGTGGCTCTATCTCACGCTCATTTTCTAAGGCAGCCATAACTGCTTGTGACTGATGACACGGTCCATATGTCAAGCTGGAGGGAAAAGAGTAGCAGACATAAAAGATCACACTGTTTCATAAGAAATGGCCCCCTGTGGACCACTTGTTCTTCTCATTCTGGGGTCCTTAAAGTTGAATTATTAATCCCAGCTATACTGGGCCAGAACTAGGGTGGAATCTGTGAGTTGCACAGACCCAGCAAGTGTTCGGGGCTGTAAATGCAGCATCCTTAGTCAACTGGTCTGCTTCCATGTGTGAATTTTAATGTTAGTATGGCTACCTCAGCAAGAACCTGGAAGGCTGAAAACAGCCAATCCAATTAACTTAGCATGCTTGATTGGTTTACCTGACAAAGTAAAAACAAACTTCTGGCCCTTAAAATGTAACCAAAAGCTCTCTAATTCTCTACCATCTATATGAATATATAGACTCTTTTCATAGCTCACAGGCTTTGCTAAAACATGGAGCTCTGCTTCTTGAACTGGGGGAAAAGGATCCAATGACTCTGAATAAAGAGTATCCTTCTGGGTGATAAACTGCATACTCAGTATAAAATTGGGAATAACTCTACAAAAAATTAACTATCTGGGTCTTCAGGGAGTGTGTCCTGCACTGGGCTCACATCAGCTGATTCCTATGTCATTAATTTAACACATGTGGTTTTCCTTTGTCTCCAGCCTCCTCCAATAGAGGCAATACGGGGGATGGATTTAAATGTGTGTATTTTTCATTGTTAGATTTGTACATAAACAAACAAAACAAATTCATATTTTGAACCTTTCATTTGACAAACATTTAGTTAGCTGTATATTTGCTGCTCAGAATGTGGGACCATTAAAAATTAAATATTTGACAAAAATAATGTCTAACTTTGTCTAATAGCACCTTTGCATAAAGCTACAGCTCTGATATATTGGGGTGAACCCTTCATTACTGGGTCCATAAATATATTACAATGGCTTGTTTTCTATCATGCTGTATGTGTAAGAACTTCAGTTTCATGTTTCAAAAAGACAACTTTTTCTTGACAATATTATAATTTCTCATTGCTTGATATGTTGTTAGTTTTAGCTAGATAACACAAATCCTTAGTTTCCATCTGACATTATTTTCCTGATGTCATAACATAAGAAATGATAACAATACCCTGCGGTCATGCAGAGATGTCCAATAAATCCAAAGTATTCTTCTGCTTATACCACGGCACTTACAAGAAAAAGGGGCACATTATTTCACAATCCACACATTCTGCTTTGTATTTCAAAAATAAAAATAAATAAAAACAAAATGACCAACAATCTGTATATGACAGAACAGAAAGCTCTCAGCCACATCAAAAACTATACAATTGGCTGCAGGTGGCATCTATCCTAACAGGGTGTGTGGACTTTATGTAATGGGTCTGTTATATTTAAATTTTATTTATTATTACTCTAACATCATGGACACATCAAGTTATTATCAGACCTTTAGATTTCATGAATGCTGCTGCCAGACTCATCCACCTTACAAACCTCACAGTGTCTGCTACCCCTCTCTGCCACTTGCCCAACAAATTAAATTCAAAATACTAACATTAAGTTACAAAGCCATCCACAACTCTGCCCCCAGTTACATCACTAGCCTAGTCTCAAAATACCAACCTAATCGCCCTCTTCATTCCTCCCAAGACCTCCTGCTCTCTAGCTCCCTCATCACCTCCTCCCATATCCGCCTCCAGGACTTCTCCCGAGTCTCGCCTATCCTCTGGAATTCGCTACCCCAATCTGTCAGACTATCTCCAAATTTATCCACTTTTAGACGATCCCTGAAAACTTTCCTCTTCAGAGAAGCCTATCCTGTCTCCATCTAACAACTGCACTATTTTCTTCATTAGCTCATCCCCCAAAGCTATTACCCTTTTGTATAACTTGACCCTCCCTCCTAGATTGTAAGCTCTAAAGAGCAGGGCCCTCTGAAACCCCCTGTATTGAATTGTATTGTAATTGTACTGTCTGCCCTAATGTTGTAAAGCGCTGCATAAACTGTTGGCGCTATATAAATCCTGTATAATAATAATAATAATAATTTCATCTTTGTAGAAAAACATCTTATGCATCCCATCCATCTTGGCTTTGTTAAATTTTATGGCAGCTGTATTCCAATTAACAACCTCATCTTAATCTTTTTTCTCTCAATAAAGGTAAAATTACAAAATTGTTATCTTAATCTAAACTGATCCCATTTTACAAATTTCCCCAATAACCTGGATTTCATTTCCAACCAAAGGTTGTCTAAACCAGTTACAATAAATCTATAGTATTAATAAAATTGTTAAACTCATATCAGAAATTAATACTCAAGTGGTAATCTCAATATCACACCCTAATTCTAATATATATCCAGAGATATATTTCCTTAACCACTTGACGACCGCCTCACGCCGATGTACGTCGGCAAGGCGTCACGGACAGGCAAAATCACGTACAGGGTACGTGATTTGCCTTCCGCGGGTGGGGGGTCCGATCGGACCCCCCCCGCCGCCCGAGGCGGTCCCGTTTTGTCCCCCGGTGATCGGAGACGAGGGGGAGGCCATCCGTTCGTGGCCCCCCCCTCGCGATCGCCGCCGGCCAATGGGAACACTCCTTTGCTGCTGTATGCTAAACAGCAGCAAAGGAAATGATGTCATCTCCCCTCGGGTCGGTAGTTTCCGTTCCGGCCCGAGGAGAGACGACAAGTGAGTGACTGCACCAACACACACACACACAGTAGAACATGCCAGGCACACAAAACACCCCGATCCCCCCCCCCGATCGCCCCCCGATCCCCCCCAATCACCCCCCCCCTGTCACAAACTGACACCAGCAGTTTTTTTTTTTTTTTTTTTCTGATTACTGCATAGTGTCAGTTTGTGACAGTTACAGTGTTGGGACAGTTACTGTTACCCCCCTGTAGGTCTAGGGTACCCCCCTGACCCCCCCTAATAAAGTTTTAACCCCTTGATCACCCCCTGTCACCAGTGTCACTAAGCGATCATTTTTCTGATCGCTGTATTAGTGTCGCTGGTGACGCTAGTTAGTGAGGTAAATATTTGGGTTCGCCGTCAGCGTTTTATAGCGTCAGGGACCCCCATATACTACCTAATAAATGTTTTAACCCCTTGATTGCCCCCTAGTTAACCCTTTCACCACTGATCACCGTATAACTGTTACGGTTGACGCTGGTTAGTTTGTTTATTTTTTATAGTGTCAGGGCACCCGCCGTTTATTACCGAATAAAGGTTTAGCCCCCTAATCGCCCGGCGGTGATATGCGTCGCCCCAGGCAGCGTCAGATTAGCGCCAGTACCGCTAACACCCACGCACGCAGCATAAGCCTCCCTTAGTGGTATAGTATCTGAACGCATCAATATCTGATCCGATCAGATCTATACTAGCGTCCCCAGCAGTTTAGGGTTCCCAAAAACGTAGTGTTAGCGGGATCAGCCCAGATACCTGCTAGCACCTGCGTTTTGCGCCTCCGCCCGGCCCAGCCCAGCCCACCCAAGTGCAGTATCAATCGATCACTGACACTTACAAAACACTAACCGCATAACTGCAGCGTTCGCAGAGTCAGGCCTGATCCCTGCGATCGCTAACAGTTTTTTTGGTAGCATTTTGGTGAACTGGCAAGCACCAGCCCCAGGCAGCGTCAGGTTAGCGCCAGTACCGCTAACACCCACGCACGCACCGTACACCTCCCTTAGTGGTATAGTATCTGATCGGATCAATATCTGATCCGATCAGATCTATACTAGCGTCCCCAGCAGTTTAGGGTTCCCAAAAACGCAGTGTTAGCGGGATCAGCCCAGATACCTGCTAGCACCTGCGTTTTGCCCCTCCGCCCGGCCCAGCCCACCCAAGTGCAGTATCGATCGATCACTGTCACTTACAGAACACTAAACGCATAACTGCAGCGTTCACAGAGTCAGGCCTGATCCCTGCGATCGCTAACAGTTTTTTTGGTAGCGTTTTGGTGAACTGGCAAGCACCAGCCCCAGGCAGCGTCAGGTTAGCGCCAGTACCGCTAACACCCACGCACGCGGCGTACACCTCCCTTAGTGGTATAGTATCTGAACGGATCAATATCTGATCCGATCAGATCTATACTAGCGTCCCCAGCAGTTTAGGGTTCCCAAAAACGCAGTGTTAGCGGGATCAGCCCAGATACCTGCTAGCACCTGCGTTTTGCCCCTCCGCCCGGCCCGGCCCAGCCCACCCAAGTGCAGTATCGATCGATCACTGTCACTTACAAAACTCTAAACGCATAACTGCAGCGTTCGCAGAGTCAGGCCTGATCCCTGCGATCGCTAACAGTTTTTTTGGTAGCGTTTTGGGGAACTGGCAAGCGCCAGCGGCGTAGTACACCCCGGTCGTAATCAAACCAGCACTGCAGTAACACTTGGTGACATGGCGAGTCCCATAAGTGCAGTTCAAGCTGGTGAGGTGGCAAGCACAAGTAGTGTCCCGCTGCCACCAAGAAGACAAACACAGGCCCGTCGTGCCCATAATGCCGTTCCTGCTGCATTCGCCAATCCTAATTGGGAACCCACCGCTTCTGCAGCGCCCGTACTTCCCCCATTCACATCCCCAACCAAATGCAGTCGGCTGCATGAGAGGCATTTTTATGTCCTCCCGAGTACCCCTACCCAGCGAACCCCCCAAAAAAGATGTTGTGTCTGCAGCAAGCGCGGATATAGGCGTGACACCCGCTATTATTGTCCCTCCTGTCCTGACAATCCTGGTCTTTGCATTGGTGAATGTTTTGAACGCTACCATGCACTAGTTGAGTATTAGCGTAGGGTACAGCATTCCACAGACTAGGCACACTTTCACAGGGTCTCCCAAGATGCCATCGCATTTTGAGAGACCCGAACCTGGAACCGGTTACAGTTAGAAAAGTTAGTTACAAAAAAAGTGTAAAAAAAAAAATATATATAAAATAAAAAAAAATAGTTGTCGTTTTATTGTTCTCTCTCTCTCTATTCTCTCTCTATTGTTCTGCTCTTTTTTTTTACTGTATTCTATTCTGCAATGTTTTATTGTTATTGTTATTGTTATTATGTTTTATCATGTTTGTTTTTCAGGTATGTAATTATTTATACTTTACTGTTTACTGTGCTTTATTGTTAACCATTGTTAACCATTTTTTTGTCTTCAGGTACGCCATGCACGACTTTGAGTGGTTATACCAGAATGATGCCTGCAGGTTTAGGTATCATCTTGGTATCATTCTTTTCAGCCAGCGGTCGGCTTTCATGTAAAAGCAATCCTAGCGGCTAATTAGCCTCTAGACTGCTTTTACAAGCCGTGGGAGGGAATGCCCCCCCCCCACCGTCTTCCGTGTTTTTCTCTGGCTCTCCTGTCTCAACAGGGAACATGAGAATGCAGCCGGTGATTCAGCCTGCTGACCATAGAGCTGATCAGAGACCAGAGTGGCGCCAAACATCTCTATGGCCTAAGAAACCGGAAGCTACGAGCATTTCATGGCTTAGATTTCGCCGGATGTAAATAGCACCATTGGGAAATTGGGGAAGCATTTTATCACACCGATCTTGGTGTGGTCAGATGCTTTGAGGGCAGAGGAGAGATCTAGGGTCTAATAGACCCCAATTTTTTCAAAAAAGAGTACCTGTCACTACCTATTGCTATCATAGGGGATATTTACATTCCCCGAGATAACAATAAAAATGATTAAAAAAAAAATATATGAAAGGAACAGTTTAAAAGTAAGATTAAAAAAGCAAAAAAATAATTAAGAAAAAAAAAAAAAAAAAAAAAGCACCCCTGTCGCCCCCTGCTCTCGCGCTAAGGCGAACGCAAGCGGCGGTCTGTCGTCAAACGTAAACAGCAATTGCACCATGCATGTGAGGTATCACCGCGAAGGCCAGATCGAGTGCAGTAATTTTTCCAGTAGACCTCCTCTGTAAATCTAAAGTGGTAACCTGTAAAGGCTTTTAAATGCTTTTAAACATGTATTTATTTTGTTGCCACTGCACGTTTGTGCGCAATTTTAAAGCATGTCATGTTTGGTATCCATGTACTCCGCCTAAGATCATCTTTTTTATTTCATCAAACATTTGGGCAATATAGTGTGTTTTAGTGCATTAAAATTTAAAAAAGTGTGTTTTTTCCCCAAAAAATGCGTTTGAAAAATCGCTGCGCAAATACTGTGTGAAAAAAAAAAATGAAACACCCACCATTTTAATCTGTAGGGCATTTGCTTTAAAAAAATATATAATGTTTGGGGGTTCAAAGTAATTTTTTTGCAAAAAAAAATAACTTTTTCATGTAAACAATAAGTGTCAGAAAGGGCTTTGTCTTCAAGTGGTTAGAAGAGTGGGTGATGTGTGACATAAGCTTCTAAATGTTGTGCATAAAATGCCAGGACAGTTCAAAACCCCCCTAAATGACCCCATTTTGGAAAGTAGACACCCCAAGCTATTTGCTGAGAGTCATGTCGAGTCCATGGAATATTTTATATTGCGACACAAGTTGCGGGAAAGAGACAAATTTTTTTTTTTTTTTTTGCACAAAGTTGTCACTAAATGATATATTGCTCAAACATGCCATGGAAATATGTGAAATTACACCCCAAAATACATTCTGCTGCTTCTCCTGAGTACGGGGATACCACATGTGTGAGACTTTTTGGGAGCCTAGCCGCGTGCGGGACCCCGAAAACCAAGCACCGCCTTCAGGCTTTCTAAGGGCGTGAATTTTTGATTTCACTCTTCACTGCCTATCACAGTTTCGGAGGCCATGGAATGCCCAGGTGGCACAAAACCCCCCCAAATGACCCCATTTTGGAAAGTAGACACCCCAAGCTATTTGCTGAGAGGTATAGTGAGTATTTTGCAGACCTCACTTTTTGTCACAAAGTTTTGAAAATTGAAAAAAGAAAAAAAAAATGTTTTTTCTTGTCTTTCTTCATTTTCAAAAACAAATGAGAGCTGCAAAATACTCACCATGCCTCTCAGCAAATAGCTTGGGGTGTCTACTTTTCAAAATGGGGTCATTTGGGGGGGGTTTGTGCCACCTGGGCATTCCATGGCCTCCGAACCTGTGATAGGCAGTAAAGAGTGAAATCAAAAATTTTCACCCTTAGAAATCCTGAAGGCAGTGATTGGTTTTTGGGGTCCCGTACGCGGCTAGGCTCCCAAAAAGTCCCACACATGTGGTATCCCCATACTCAGGAGAAGCAGATAAATGTATTTTGGGGTGCAATTCCACATATGCCCATGGCCTGTGTGAGCAATATATCATTTAGTGACAACTTTATGAAAAAAAAAAAAAAAAAGTGTCACTTTCCCGCAACTTGTGTCAAAATATAAAATATTCCATGGACTCAATATGCCTCTCAGCAAATAGCTTGGGGTGTCTACTTTCCAAAATGGTGTCATTTTGGGGGGTTTTGTGCCACCTGGGCATTCCATGGCCTCCGAAACTGTGATAGGCAGAGAAGAGTGAAATCATAAATTTACACTCTTAGAAATCCTGAAGGCAGTGATTGGTTTTCGGGGCCCCGTACGCGGCTAGGCTCCCAAAAAGTCCCACACATGTGGTATCCCCATACTCAGGAGAAGCAGCTGAATGTATTTTGGGGTGCAATTCCACATAGGCCCATGGCCTGTGTGAGCAATATATCATTTAGTGACAACTTTTTGTAAATATTTTTTTTTTTTTTGTCATTTTTCAATCACTTGGGACAAAAAAAATAAATATTCAATGGATTCAACATGCCTCTCAGCAATTTCCTTGGGGTGTCTACTTTCCAAAATGGGGTCATTTGGGGGGGGGGTTTGTACTGCCCTGCCATTTTAGCACCTCAAGAAATGACATAGGCAGTCATAAACTAAAAGCTGTGTAAATTACAGAAAATGTACCCTTGTTTGTAGACGCTATAACTTTTGCGCAAACCAATAAATATACGCTTATTGACATTTTTTTTACCAAAGACATGTGGTCGAATACATTTTGGCCTAAATGTATGACTAAAATTTAGTTTATTGGATTTTTTTTATAACAAAAAGTAGAAAATATCATTTTTTTTCAAAATTTTCGGTCTTTTTCCGTTTATAGCGCAAAAAATAAAAACCGCAGAGGTGATCAAATACCATCAAAAGAAAGCTCTATTTGTGGGAAGAAAAGGACGCAAATTTTGTTTGGGTACAGCATTGCATGACCGCGCAATTAGCAGTTAAAGCGACGCAGTGCCAAATTGGAAAAAGACCTCTGGTCCTTAGGCAGCATAATGGTCCGGGGCTCAAGTGGTTAAATTAGGACATTTTCCACTATCAAAGCATATCCAATTTGTGCAATACACGGTTAAATGTAACCTTCATTTTACCATGTTTGGAAAACAGATTCAAAATAATTGTGATCACATTGTTTATCATTAGATTAATTAACCCGGCACATTTTGCTATAAATGTTTTGTCTAAAAAACTGAAATTGGCATGGTGTCCTTCCAGCTTATCACTGATCTCTCATCCCAGTTACATTCTTTTATGAGAGCACAAAGGAGGGAGTCACATCTGCATACATGACACACACAGGAGATAGAACTAAAGGTCCCAGCATTCACACACATACATGAATATCTCTCTAAAATCACTTACATTTTTCCCATTTGTACACAACACATTCTCTCACTTTCTTTTAACGCTCTTTAATATTTCCCTGCTTAAATTCTGCTTTTCTTATTTTGTTCTGATATCCTTTGCATCCCATGTATTGTAATCCCATACTTCACATACTCTAAATTCTATGATTCTATGACCAGACGGGCAGCCATAGTGCTCTTCCCATCTTCCCTCTCTGACAACATATAAAGTATTCTGTTTTAACTCTCATTTCTCTGTTTTGACTTTACTAGTTTTAGTGCCTAACCCCAAATTCATCCCGCAACTTAACATCAAAATGTCCCTTTCTGTCTAGTGTTAATTGTCACCCTTGATCCATCCTGCTCACATAGCTGTTTCTCTAGCTGTTTACTCAGCATAATTCTTAGTCCCTGTGGACTTTGGTGGTAACCCAGTTATCCATTGTGGATCCCTGTCCACTTTAACCATAATCTAGGGCAGTGTTTCTCAACTCCAGTCCTCAAGGCGCACCAACAGGTCATGTTTTCAGGATTTCCCTCAGATGAAACGGCTGTGGTAATTACTAAGGCAGTGAAAACTGATCAAATCACCTGTGCAAAATAGTGGAAATCCTGAAAACCTGACCTGTTGGTGCGCCTTGAGGACTGGAGTTGAGAAACACTGATCTAGGGGCTCAGTATAGGTGGAACTGTACCTTTAGTTCATATATTTTATAGCGCTCCTCTTGTGCTGGGCATTTTTGAGGGTCTCTTACCCTTCATTCCCTTACTTAATTTAATGCCCATAATGACTGGCCAGTCTTCTCAATGTGTGCGTTTACCCTTTTCCCTCTAAACTACTTTATCTAGCAGATGTACTACATATACCTTTGAACAGCACTATTTTTCCCTTTCTTATCTATAACACTCCGATGGACAGTAGACAGTGACAACATAACATATAACCACCAATCAATACAGTTAGATTAAGGGGAGTAAAATAGGTACCCTTTGTCCCAAAAATGCCTTACCGATCAAGGAAGTCTGATAACTAAAATGTAAGCAAAAGGCTTACCTCAGCCGGTTGATTATCAGAAATTCCCTGATCGTCTCAAGCACCTAATTTTGTATTCTCAGGGTCACCTGCAAATCCCCTCCTGGCTGGCTCGCCACCTGACATGGGAATTTATAGATAGGCAACTCCTATCCTCATATTGATTAGTGGTTCCAAATTAATAATCTCTACTGCAGTAGGGAACAGACAGAAAAGATACACTCTGCATCTTTCCAAATAACTGTTCTGCTTTATTATGACGCAATTGAAGGTTTTTATACACATGATTATGTAGGTATCACATTAATATTACAATTGTACTTGTATGGTAACAAGGGGTATAACATAGGCAGACTAATTCTAATCAGGACTCGAAAGAATGAAAACATGTACTGAAAACATTATTAGTGCCATGTGCACAGTGAGGGCAGTGTGCAATACATACAAAATAGAATACAATTATATACAGAACTTACAAATTTTCTTTACATTATTCAAACCTGACAGATGTTTCTAAAGAGGTTTCTTCACCATCCCATAGGAGGAGAATGTCATCACTATAGCGAACCGAGAGAACTAATTCACATCCTCCTCCCATTTTGCCATGAAAAGGTTGGCCAAGCTTTGGCCCCATGGTTACACCTTTGTTTTGCAGGAAGAAGGTATCATTAAACCAGAAGTAATTCTTCTCCATAGCAAATGCAAGAAGTACTATTATAAATTCACACTGTTTTGAAGCCAATGTGACATACTCAGAGAAATAATATTTAGCCGCCTCATAACCAAATTGATGTGAGATGTTAGTATAAAGTGAGGTGACATCGGAAGAAGCCAAAATAAAGGATTGCTTATAGGACACCCTTTGTAAAATGTTAATTGTATGTTTAGTGTCCCTCAAATAAAAGGGGATCTATGTGCCGGCCAATGTTTGTCACCCAATGCATTGTATTTGGTGATCTATGTAAGTGCAATGCTTCACATTTATTAAATGTGTTTTGAATATTTCACACTACATGTGGGTCTTTTTTTCTCCTGTATATAGCATCATCTATATGAGTGTGATATCTGGTGAAATATTTTGGAGCTTTTGACATTGGGAATCTGACAGCTACCCAAAGAAACCTTACAATCAGTTTCATGCTCATTATGACAGCTCCTAATCAGAGGGTCATAGCCTTTTGGTAAGCTGCTCTGGAGCTCTGTTTTGCACACGTGGCGGATGTTTACAGTGGTTCATCTTTTTTTCTGGGAGACACGCTTTGTTTTTTAAATTTACTGGGACATCTTCACTCTGAATTTTGGTGCACCATTTTTACGTTTGATGAACTGAAAGTACTTTTTTCACATGGACTAATATCCTTGTTTGTTAATTATGTGATTTTACACAATTTATGCTTCGGATCAATAACTATCACAAACTTCATATTATTTTGTATGTTTCCACTAGAATTTGGGACATAGCGCTGCCTATATATATTTTTGTGTAACCAAATGCTCATAGTTGCAGTTGACACTGATAATATAACATATGTTTTGTGAGAGGTTTTACCTGATTGTATGGGTGGATTGTGCTTAAAGCAAACTGCCTTATCAATATGCATGTACCTTACTTTGTTTGGATTGCTTTGTTGCCTTTAATTATCCATCTGCATTTATTTATAAGCACTCCATGACTGAGCAACCATGTGCAAAATCTGTCAAGGGTTCCTGACTTTGATGACATATCATCATCTCCAATTAAGATTATCATCTGATCAGCAGTGGATGTGCAGTGCCCTAATATATGGTGAAAATATGTTTATTTTTAAATATTACACTGAAAATAGTTTGTGGTGTCTTTTTCATTGGTGTGCAGGGTGTCTGAAAACCAAACCCATGACTGCAAGGGGGCTTTAATCAGTCTTTTTAATGAAAGAGTGTTGTTAATCCTAAGGTTTTTTTTTATTGTATATTACAGGAACTGATAAGAAGTTCTGACAAGATGCTAGTAACTGCCTTTAAGCCACAACAAAAGAAAAGCTACTTTCTTATGAATAGAGAAGATAATGAATCTACAAGACTTAAGCTGGCCATAGATTTTTCTTTTGATCAGCCAGCAGGCTGATAAACAAAAAAACTAAAAATTAGCAAATTTCCCCACCCGCGCAAGTAGGGATGAGCCTGATGTTCGAGTCGAATGTAAGTCCGACACCAACATCGGGTGTTCGCCTGTTTGCCGAATACCAAACGTTATGGGGCATTCGCGGGAAATTCGAGCGCCCGCGGAATGCCCCATAATGTACGGCGAGACCTGTACCTGACCTGCATGCTTTGGCCAATCACAGCAAGCTCTGCTGTGAGCACCAAGATTGGCCAAAGGCAGGGTGCCTTTGGCCAATCATGGCTCAGGGGGCTGTGTCCACACCCCACACTATGTAAGGCTGCTTACACGGCAGCTGTACTAGTTTCATGAATGAGAGCAGCAAAATGACATTTGTAAAGGAAAAAATGTAATTTAAAACTGCTTGCAGATGTAATGTATTGCCGGATCCTGGCAATATACATAAAATTCATTGAGAAAAACAGCATGGATTCTCCCCCCAGTCCATTACCAGGCCCTTTGGGTCTGCTATGGATATTAAGGGGAACCCTGCGCCAAAATTAACAAAAATGGTGTGGGTGTCCCTCCAAAATCCATACCAGACCCTTCAGGCCTGATATGGATTTTAAGGGGAACCCCGTGGCAAAATAGAAAAAATGGCGTGGGGTCCCCCCAAAATCCATACCAGACTCTTATCTGAGCATGCAACCTGTCAGGCTGCAGGAAAAGGGGGGACGAGAAAGCGCCCCCCCTCCTAAACCGTACCAGGCCACATGCCCTCAACATGGGGAGGGTGTTGATGACGTAAACGGGTGACCCCGCCCCCTCTGACATTATGTGACATCACATAATGTCAGAAGGGGCGGGGTCACCCATATACATCACCGTGTGGCCCCGCCCTCGGCTTTATAACAGCCGTCCTTGTAAAAAGCCTGCAGTTGCGGGACGCCTCCCATCGAGGTGGACTTTTTCTGTTTTTTTTTTCTCGGGTCGTCGGCGATGTCATCGAAGATGGAGTTAAATCACGGGGCACTTTTTTTTTACTAAAGGACTTGTCCCAAACGGTTTACTGTCATTTTTACCATTTTGACACTTTTTTGGTGAATGTGTAGGGGTACAATGTACACGATATCGGGATCTGGGGGTCCCCTTGTTAAAGGGGGCTTCCAGATTCCCATAAGCCCCCCGCCCGCAGACCCCCACAACCACCAGGCAAGGGTTGTGTGGAAGAGGCCCTTGTCCCCATCAACATGACACCCCAAAACACCCTCCAAAGGTTGAGGGCATGTGGCCTGGTATGGTTCAGGAGGGGGGGCGCTCTCTCGCCCCCCCTTTTCCTGTTGCCTACCACAGATAAGGGTCTGGTATGGATTTTGGGGGGACCCCCACGCCATTTTTTTTATTTTGACGTGGGGTCCCTTTAAAATCCATACCAGACCTGGAGGGCCTGGTGTGGATTTTGGGGGACCCCCACGCAGTTTTTTTTTACATTCTGGTGCAAGGTTACCCTTAATATTCATACCAGACCCAAAGAAAGGCCTGGTAATGGACTGGGGGGAACCCATGCCATTTTCTTCAATGATTTTTATCTATATTGTTGCGATCTGACAATTCATTAAAGCAGCAAGCAGTTTTAAATTAAATTTTTTCCTTTAGAAATGTAATTTTGCTGTGGCACTGTTTTAAACATGGGAACTATGCGCTACTTTACAGGCATACAACGGATACCCCCCCCCCAGGCAGGATATTTTAAGGAATATTTCACTTTAAGCATTATTAAAATCACTGCTCATTAAAAAATTGACTTTTTAAAACTTTTTTTTGCATTGATACATGTCCCCTGGGGCAGGACCCGGTCCGCAAACACTTTTTATGGCAACGACATGCATATATACCTTTAAAATGAGCACTTTTGATTTTTCATGTCCCATAGACTTTAATGGTGTTGGCATGTTCGCACAAATATTTTGCCTGTTCGCAAGTTCTGCTGTGAACCGAAGCGGGGGGGGGGGGCTCGGCTAATCCCTACAAGCAAGCAAGGAGGATGGGGGATTTCCCCTCTTCCGCTGCACTATTACATTCTGAACACAAGATTTCTCAGCTGTCAAAATACAGTGATCAATGCTGCAGCTGATTGAGTGAGAATTTACTAACAGTCCCATTTGAGAGTTAGTCATTAGATCAACTAGCTTAAGGCTAGCCATGCACATATTATAGCTTGCAGACTGAATGAGAGAGTCTAATAGTTTCCTCCATCTACAATAAACAGTATGGATGATGAAGTCTCCCTTGCCAGCAATTGTATTCTGACAGCTGAAATCACAGGCAATCACAAAACCAAACAGTGACAGCACCTGATTGGATGCACTTACTGTTTGGACTACAATTTTCTAATCAACTCCTTTGACAAAAGTTGATTGAAAAAAATGATTTTGATAGGTTGGGTGATGCCCACAGGGCCACCCACAGCTCAAATGTTGGGTAATTCAGCAAGAATCAGCTGAAATTCAAACCATGTATGGCATCATTTAGGCCTACCATTCACAAAAGGTGATTCAAGGCTATTTGGCATCTTTTTTTGCTTTCTTCATGGACATGATTTGCAAGGCAACTGGCTTAGATTCCTAGGACAGTTTCTTAGCACACAACAAATTAGAATCAGCAGCCCCCATTTAGGTTTGATTTGGAAGTCAATCTTTTTTTTTTTAACTGGTAAATTCCCAAATATATATCATTAGCATACCTCCCAACTTCCTGAAATGAAAAAGAGGAAGACCGTTTAGCACAAAGCATGTAACCAACGGAAGCAGGTAACCAATGGACATGCCTTTTGTCACACTCCCAGTTACATAGACCACAAAGAAATAATATGCAGAAAATTAATGGTTAAGCTCACAATAGATTTTTTCACTCCTTTTTTTCTTTTATGCTGGGTTTTCAAAATAACAAAAGGAATTACATTGAATGAAAGTTTTAGAAGAAGGAAACTATCAAACATTGCTTACAAAATGAAGTGATGGGGAAAGGAATGTACGTCATGATATGAGGAAAGAAACCTGGCATAGAAAGACTGCTTTGGGTAAAGCTGCTGTGCTCTGGTCATCGGAAGCTTTGATGCTGTCTTGTGCCTGCCAGAGACTGCACCACTAAAGGTAATGTGGGAGTTGTTGCTAAGGACTCCAGGGAGGGAAAAGGCTCTGTTTTTTATCCAATGCTGGCTTATGGGAGAAGCTCTGTATGCGCAGCATAACCCCCTCGCCAGACCCCAAGAAGATGCATCAGGATCATTGGAAGTGGTGAGGGTCCCTTTAGCCACTTGTTTAACACTGATCCTGCTGTTGTTATTGCTGTTTAAAGTTGCTGCCTGTGGAGAGGCGGCCTTGCACTCTTACCTTTTTCCCATCACATTATAAATACTCTCAATGTCAGAAAGTGAGTGCTCCAACAGGAAATTTAGGGCCCCAGCACTGGTTAACTATACTTAGATCCACTGACTAGTGGTTTAGATTTTAGTAGTTAGTGTTTTAGTGTTTATTTAACCCCGAGGCAGATCACCTAAATTGTTTGCTGTTATAACAGATTTGTAAATTGTCTCTCTTGCTACAATTTTATGCTGTTTTAGAATGCTATATTGAGTTGTATTAGCATTGAGTGGTTGATCCACTCATTTTTTTGCTTGTTCATTTAAGCTTATTTAAAGCCACAGTTGTGTTGGGGAATATAGAGCTTCAATCAGAGTTGTTGGCACTGGGGACAAGGGACCCAAGAAAACAGTAGTTCCTTTGGGGGTGAGTGCTACATGTATATATGCATGTTACTTTTGGGAGGAAAGAAAAAGCAGAACGTGAGGCAATTTTTTTTTTAAATCTCCAATGTAAATGAGTTAAGTCTCAATAGGAGGAGCTTACTTTATTATGTAAACCCAAAATGTCATATTCCTGATATGTGACTGCTGTACCATGTACTTTTATGAAAAAGTATTCTGTTCTCTTTGTATTGTCTTCTTTGTGTGAAATCCCTGGTGTCCCTGCCGTTCCCTCTGCTTTCCTATGAAAAACGGATCACACTAAGCAGGCGAACACATCGTGGTCAGTTCTCTAGCTCTGCTGGGACCTCAGCCTGCTCTCCTCCAATGATCAGACACACCCTGACACACACCCCTTGCAAAGCCTTTCAGTGGGAAGATCAGTGTGCTGCTGCTTCTCCTCTCCCAGTTCTTATGCAGCTGAGAACAGAGGCAATGTGATCACTTTTAAAAAAAAGGGAAAAACGGTATTTATAATGTTTTTTTTATATCTATACACAAATGTTTTGCCTTTCATTTCTATTTTAAACTGAATGGGTTGTTTTAGGTTGTTTTAGAGAATGATGGTTTACATATACTTTAAGTGTCAATGTACTTTCTTTAATATTTACACTTTCATTGAAGTGGATATACGGCTCTTGCCATTCTGTCTGTGCTGCAATCGTGAGGACTGTGGATGTCACACATAAAAGCCACACTGGCCACCCCTCTGCTCCTCGCCCCCTTCCCAGAATGCTTTGTATTCTGTGAACCATTTATAGAAAGTGTAAATAAGTAAATAAGCATTGTGCAGTACCTTTTTGTGCTAAAAGGCAGCACTTTCTACTTTATGGGCCTATGCCCCTCCCTGCTGCCTCCTGGAATTGCCTCCTCACACCTATCTTAGGAGGTATTGTGATCAGAGGGTGCATGTGTGATGAATTATTCAGTGCATGCACAGACACATTACTTGTCTTGGCTTGCCGACAAACGCATTGCACAGATGTGCACAGATGCCACAAATCACTAAATTGTCCATATATCAGAAGCTAGCAGCATTTGTCCGCATGAGCAGAAATCCCTCCTCACATGCACAGATGCACTGCAGTGCATCTGCGCACACGCTGGATTTTTGAAGATGACAGAGTAGAAGAGGGGCGGGAGAAGGGAATAGACAGGGGTGATGTTCCACTTTGCATATACATCATGTAAAGGGAAAGTTCCACGTTCCCTTTACATCAATCAATCTGTGGGCAGCTATGATTCTCTGAAAAAAAAAAAACGTTTTTTTTTCCTTCCAGCAATGGCAATGGAACTCTATTGTATACAGTACAGATATCACACCACACGTGTTGGCTTACTGCTTTTTCCACAAGCAGAGCTTGGTGTCAAATTATAAGCAGCATTAAGAGTTTAAATATTAGTATGAGTAGAATAAGGCTGTTACTTATTGCTTGGTATTAGGGAGAAGAAAAAAGGCATGAACTTTCTGGCATTTAGAAGCATTGGCTGAAATGTTAGATACAGGACTGAACAAACCTGAAAAGGATCAGAGTTTATAAATAAATGTTGCATATAGATTGATGTACTGTATTTATCGGTGTACAACACGCGCCTGCGTATAACACGCACCCTAATTTTAAGAGGGAAGTTTCAGGATTAAAAACATATTTTTAAAATAAACAACTTTGAAGCAAATTAATGGTCAGTGCCCATCAATGTCCATCTGCAGCCTAATTAATGTCCTCAATGCAGCCCAAATAAAGTCCTCAATGCAGCCTGATCAATGCATCAATGCAGCCTGATTATTGTCTTCAATGCAGCCTAAATAAAGTCCTCAATGCAGCCTGATCAATGCATCAATGCAGCCTAAATAAAGTCCTCAATGCAGCCTGATCAATGCATCAATGCAGCCTAAATAAAGTCATCAATGCAGCCTGATCAATGCATCAATGCAGCCTGATTATTGTCCTCAATGAAGCCTAAATAAAGTCCTCAATGCAGCCTGATCAATGCATCAATGCAGCCTGATTATTGTCCTCAATGCAGCCTACATAAAGTCCTCAGTGCAGCCTGATCAATGCATCAATGCAGCCTGATTATTGTCCTCAATGCAGCCTAAATAAAGTCCTCAATGCAGCCTGATTAATGCCTTTTTTTTAAACTACCATCATTTGCAGCTTCACCATCTCCCTCACCAGCAGCCTGAATCAGGAAATCACAGAGCCATCATCTCCTCTCCACTCGGCTCTCACGTCACACACACACAGTCCCTCCTCCGCCATCGGCTTTGGACCAGCTCCTGTGATAGGCAGAACACTGGTCCAATGCCGGTGGCGGAGGCGGAACTGTGTGTATGTGACATGAGAGCCGAGTGAAAGCCGAGAAGCCGAGTGGAGAGGAGATGACGGCTCGGTGAGGTAGGCTGTCGGCTTATAACATGTACCCCAGATTTGCCCCCTATTTTTAGGGGAAAAAGGTGCGTGTTATACGCCGATAAATACGGTATTTAAAATTGTGTAGAATTATTCTCATATACAAGAGCAGTCACTGGTACACTTCCCACATGGACTCCAATCTTTTACTTTAAAGTGTTTGCAATATATATTAAAAATTTTTATTGAATAAAAAAGAAAACTTGAAATGTTACACTATGCAAGTGCGCTTCTTGCGTGTGTTTGATATCTTTTCAGCTCTTGTTATTACAACATTGATCAGATGAGTGTAGTCAAGGCAGACCCTTTAGTATTTGGTTTCAGAAATGAATGAAAAAAAGTATACATCAGTTACTACAGAGGAGAAGTTAGCAAAAATCTGTAATAAAGTTTGCTGAAGTCATTGAACTGTATACATTTGGCCTAGAGGATTTTTTTTTCAGAAAAACTAAAGATTATCCTGCTTGTTGAAGGATAGCCTACTGCTCATCTATGGCTTACTGAAGCACAATTCTTCTACCGATGGCAAGCAGAACCATAAATATGCTTAGTACCACAAATGCTGCCTAGTGAAATGCAAAAAGAAGCCTACTGACCGCAAGGATAAGACATCATTACTTCTTTCCTGTGTATGCTAATCCTAAAGCCATGTATGGGGATGTAGTATAACTGGAAATCAGTATTAATGCCGCGTACATACGATCGGAAATTCGGCCAGCAAAAGACTGATGAGAGCTTTTGGTCGGAGAATGCGACCGTGTGTATGCTCCATCGGACTTTTGCTGGCCGAATTTCTGCCAGCAAAAGATTGAGAGCATGTTCTCAATTTTTCTGACGGAAAACGTTTCTATCGGAAATTCCGTTCGTGTGTATGCAATTCCACCGCGCAAAAAAACACGCATGCTCAGAATCAAGTACGAGACGGAGCCGCTCAGTCTGGTAAAACGACCATTCGTAATGGAGATGGCACATTCGTCACACTGCAAATTTTTAAATCTTTCAATGCAGCGCATTCTCTTCTTCTTTATAATGCTGGAAGAATGAATCTTTTTCGTTTTTTAAGCCAGATCTCCCTAATAATGTTTAGAATTAATTTTTATAGTCCTTTTTTTTAATCAAGATCTCCTGTTGTTTTTGTTTTTTTTTAAATTATTTTATAATGATCTCCATTTTTTTTGTATGTCACGTTTCCACAACACCATTCTTATCTTGTATTTGTAAATCTCAAGGAGGTTGGTTGGTGTCCCTTGTTAATTTGACATTGTATTTTTTAAATGTACCTGCCTACTCACAAACAAACTTTTTGAAGTAAAACACATAGGCAAGTATTTCTTTGAACAAAATATCCATTTATTCTGGGTCATAACAAAATAAAGACGAAGGCAACGCTGGAGAAACTGGTGAAATTTGCCAAGCCTTTGTACCTCAGGGCAGACATCAATAATTTTACAGTCAAAATTGGTGGCCTGAGGAGTCCTTATAATAGTGAGCACAATCCGGTCCAGGACTACAAGAGATCAGGAACAGCAGCAGATGACATATCTGTCCAGTGATTTCACCAGTGACAGTGCACAACAGCTGATCCAAGAAATTATGTTTCATAATCGTGAATTGTACCTTATCAAAGAAAAAACCAAGGAGATTGAACAAAGACTGAAGAACATGATTGATGGACTAGGGAGAATCTAAATCCTAAAAAGATTCCTGGATTTTTTTTTCTAAAAATGTTATCTAAAGTTTTAATACAGTTTAAAAGCCAAATTTGGAAGATGCACACAGTGTGTCAACATGTGCTATCTGCCATCAGGGGATTTCAATGTACGCGTTTTGTGGGTGCAACCGCTTCCTCCCAACTCTAGTAGGTGAAAGGAAGTGGTTGCCCCCCAAAACACGCCCATTGATCCCCCATGCTGGGAGATAGCACATGTTGACCATGGGTATGGGATCAGAAAGGAAATCCCCATTTTGACTCACAATTTGTGTGCATCTTCTAAATTTGGCTTTTACAGGGGTGACTTCACCCCATCTTCACACTATAAAATGTCTGATATTGCCTTCTTTTTTGCAATGTTGAACTTTGTAAGTTCCAGAGTTGTGTATGTTATGTTTGGAAACATGCCTGTTTCTGTATTTTTAAAAACATTTCAAGGTAAAACTTTAAAAAAAAAGATGTGGTTTTTTTTTACCGCCAAATGTTTTATAAAACGCACATGTGAATGTGCATGGAGTAAAAGGCTTTCTACTCAACAATGTGTGGCTTCTTCTTTCAATGCTCAATAACACTTTTTGTATTAAGTTGGTGTTTACAGTGACAATGGGTGTTATTTAAATAATGTGAAAACCACTTGGCACTACAAGTGCACTAGGAGAACCTAGGAGACAGATAAAACAAACACAAGCAGTAAATCCAAATCAATATTTTATCACATCAATTGTTAGTTTAGTTAAAAAACATTTTCAAATTAGCTGGCATAGCAATGCACCCCCTACCCGTAAAATCTTCCACATATTTTTCATGCACTTCACGGGCGCTTTAGGGGGGACAAGCCAGGACAGACAGCTTCCAGGACTGTCAGTGTTGGTTCCCGAAGTCAAGCCTCAGGCCCAACTGAGGCTATATAATTTGGAGCATTTCTTTTTAAAAAGTTGTGCAGGATGCAGCAGCATTGTTTTTAATGCGTATTTAAAGACAAAAATATAAGGTCCACTTATCAGATTCCTCCCCTCCTCTGATGGCCCATTGTCCAAATTTTAGGTGGGGTTCTAAATGAGTTTGTGAGCCCAAAACAACAATAACATGTGTACACATTATAGGGGGTGTTTAGGGTAAAGCAGTACAATGGAGCTGAAAAAATACATTATTTAGGTGACTAGGCTAGGTGTATATGGGCCCAGGATAGCATGCTGGGGAGGTTAGCGAAGGCAAATATGCATGAAGGAGAAAAAAGGAGCATTAAAAGATTCAAGCATGCATGAGGACAAAGGGGACATTCACAGCATATTACAATCAGGATAATTATGGAATGATGAAAGAAATACAAAACATTAGCATACATTAAATACATATAATGTGATGTTAAACAATAAAACTTACCCTAATATAGTCCTTCTGCAGGACCTGAATGATGGCAGAACAGGTCTCTGGAATGTAATAAGAATATTCCTGCGCTACCCAATTGGAAAAGGAAAAGAAAACAAGAACTCAGAAAAATAGTAAAAACGCACGTATGCGACTGGACAGCTGCATGCACCGAAGCAAGGGTCAGACATAAGCCCAAAATCAAACTGAGGTATGGGGGGGAGGTGCTGCGCTAACCAGAAGAAAGCTGTAAATCTCTGTCTGTGGTCAATTAATAAATGACATAAAATCGCATAATAATGAAGAAGTCACATGATCGGTGATGACACGCGTAGGGACGGAATAGGCTGTTTCACATTGCTAGACACAGAACGAGTTCGCTGCTCGTAGGAGAGAGGTTTGCTCTGCATTGTTTTTATGTGAGTACATCTACTTAAAGATTTTTAATAAAGCATTACCTGGTTAAGACATACTTCACTATCAAGTACCTTTGTCCTGTATATTCCTGTACATACATACCTGAGATGTGGAGGCTGAGCTAGGATCCGCGCTGGTCCAGGACCCCTGATAGGACCATAGCCACTTGTAATCAGCTGCCATTAGGATAACCCAACACCGGCAAGCGTGGATATAGGGACGCGATGGAGGCTCAGGACCTGGCGTTTTAGCTACAATTCATGCGGTTGACCTAGCGCCGCTAGGTAAGGGGCCACTGCTTACATTAGTGTTTTATGCACGAAGAGGACACTGAGTAAATTGCATCCCAGACACCCCACTGTTGTTTTGAGAATACACCAGAACTTGCTTTTGCACCTTCAATGACTTTTACACTGGCACTTTAAGTTTGCTGCACTTACTGGCATGTCATTGGTCATTTGTTTCGCAGGCCAGCACAATATATTTTATATCACTATTATTGGGACATTTATTTATATTATTTATTATCCATATTGAGTTGGATTGATGTGTTTTATTTGCGATATCTAGATCACCTTTAAGCACTGGCACTTTGTACGTTTTGCACCATTTATAAGGATATGTTTTTGATGGTTATTTCTGATTTATTCTATGTATTTTTATTTAGAATTATTCACATGAAGTAGTGTTTATGTCCCTTTGTGCACCTACACATGATTATCTAGATTTATATGTTTTTATTGTCAACACTTATTTATGCGATTTTACATGCAATTTTTTTGTAATTTAGTATATACCAACTGAAAAGGATTTTTTATGCACTTTTTTTCACACACACATGATGCTGATTATTAAGACTTGAATGTTTTTAGTGTCAATATTTATTTATGCGATTTATTATGCGATTTTATGTCATTTATTAATTGACCACAGACAGAGATTTACAGCTTTCTTCTGGTTAGCGCAGAACCTCCCCCCTTATACCTCAGGTCTCTGGAATAATGATCCCCAGAGCCTGGGGGGAGATGCCTGTAGAGAACTTGAGGTCCTGTAGACTTCTCCCCATCGCCAAGTACCGCAAGGTGGCGACTAGCCTCTTCTCTGGAGTGATGGCTTGCCTCATGTAGATATCCTGCCTGCTAATATAAGGGGTGAGCAAAGCCAACAAACGGTGAAAAATGGGGTCCGTCATGAGGAGAAAATTCCTGAAATCTCAGGGTTATTCTCCTGGATCTCACGCAACAGAGGCATATGAGAGAATTGATCACGCTGGAGTAACCAATTCTTGGTCCATGAACTCCTCCCCACCCTGTTCATGGACTGGGCTTGGGTCAAAATAAGAACCCCAACACAAAGCTCCTGCACAGCACGAACTCTATGAGGAGTACATAACCGCAACATGGCTTCAAAATGGTCAGCTGGTCAGAACGAACTAACCGAATGCACTGAAGGACAGCAAGACCTGTGAAGAGCGAGCTGAAAATCAGAAATGAGCGGACAAGAACGCACTGGAAAACAGATACAAACTGACTACACGCACTGAAAACCAGATACAAACCCACAAGCACAAACTGAACAACAGTAAAACGATCTGAAAAAGCAGGAGTCTGAAAAGCGCGAATCGTCTTTCACCAGACTTCTACAAACACGAGATTAGAAGAAGGAGCCCAAAGGGTGGCTCACTGCCTATTGAACCCCTCTTTTCTAGTCCCGTCATATGTGTTGTACGTCACCGCATTCTTGACGGTCGGAATTTTGTGTGACCGTGTGTATGCAAGACAGCTTGAGCAAAATCCCGTTGGAAAAATCATCAGAGCTTTTTCCGACCAAAATTCAGATCGTGTGTACGTGGCATAAGAATGTGTAAACTGTCAGCTAGAGAAAAGCACAGGTCCATTCTTTCATCATTGCTCCATCTTCCCTTAGGGCCACTGCCAACCCACTTGTCCTGGCTACATCATTCACCAGGGAGAGCCTACGTCATCTGCTCAGTCTCTCCCTTGGTTACATCTGGGAGATTCTTAAGCACCAGGGCAATCAGTATTTTGGGTATGGTATTCTAATGCCGCGTACACACGGTCGGACTTTTCGTCTACAAAAGTCCGACAGCCTGTCCGACAGACTTTCGATGGACTTTTGGCGGACTATTGGCAGACTTGCGGCGGACTTGCGGCAGACTTTCTTACGAACGGACTTGCCTACATACGATCACACAAAAGTCCGACTGATTCGTACGTGATGACGTACACCGGACTAAAATAAGGAAGTTGATAGCCAGTAGCCAATAGCTGCCCTAGCGTGGGTTTTTGTCCGTCGGATTAGCACACAGACGAGCGGATTTCTGGGTCCGGCGAAGTTACGACGTAAAGATTTGAAGCATATTTCAAATCTAAAGTCCGTCAGATTTGAGGCTGGAAAAGTCTGCTGAAAGTCCGGGGAAGCCCACACATGATCGGATTGTCAGCCAGCTTTAGTCCATCGGCGTCCGTCGGACTTTTGTAGACGAAAAGTCCGACCGTGTGTACCCGGCATAATACTCTAATTCTCTGAGGTTCCATGCTTACATCCCAACTTGTCATACCATATTGTGCATATTTTTAAATTCCTCTGGGGATACTTAGGAGGAGGTACGACAAAGACATATGCTGCCATTTTGATTACCCCAGCTGGGGATCAGTTGCCCAATCAGCATGTGCATAATATGAAATAAAAAAAAATTCTATAAAGTAGGTGAGCTGATAAGAGCCAAAACAATTACCAAGTCTCATTGATACAAGGTAGATGTGGAAGCCTTCAAAGGGAAGGGGGGTAGGGGTCGTTATTAGAGATGAGCACACTCATTGAAGTGATTTATAGATCACTACAAATTTGGCTGTTTCAGGCAAATATGTGTGAAAATCATTAACCTTCATCATTGTTATTCCAAGTTTTATATTGTTACATTTGGGGGTCTCCCTACAACCCCAAGTGTTTCCTAAAACCCAGGGCACAGTTTATCTTTCTCCTTATAGCAACTAACAAAGGAACGGTTTTTCATTTATATTTTGTGTGGAGAAGGAGAGTGATGGAAGCTCTTCTGCTGTTTTTCAGGTAGGCAAGTTAAGAGCATATAGTATGTCTGTTTCTTGGCAGGGAAGTTGCTAATGTATTAAAAAATGTGAGGCAGATATCCATACCTTGCTAGTGTCTTTGGAAACTGATCCGGGCTACATTTGCAACCCTGTCTTGCTTGGCAGAGAAGCTGATGAGGCTAATAACAACTGTCTTTAAAAACAGTTTCAAGATCTGTTTCAAATGTATCTTGCAATTTAGCAGCAGATAATACTATTGCCTTCAAAACCTGTTCAAGGTCAACTTCCGGTTCCGGCGCCGCATGGAGTAGCTGCTCTCCTCATCAGCTCCCGCAGCTCGACTCCAAAATCTGCCTATAAAGCCGGCAAACCCGCTAAAAACACCGGCACCCACCCCACGCCATCCCCGGTCACAGGATGGACCGATTCGTAGAAAAAACCGGCTCGCGATCGTACGCGGCCGCGGCGGCGCGGACCCCACAGCCGCAAATCGAGGCCCCGGCTTCGGCCTACATGGAGCCTCCCACAGAGCCAGAGCCTGACATGGAGGTGAGCGGTGCTGCGGCCCCCTCCCCATCTGCTGATGCAACTGCACAACCCACAAGTACATCCAGCTCATCCAGTACAGAAAGGATAGCACAGGCTGTGGCAGCTCTCCTCTCCCCAATGATAACAGCCTTGGTGGAGAAGGCTGTCAGCGCAGGCATGCAACAGCTCCAGGCCCAGCTAGGGGAACATGCCTCCAGGCTGAATGAAACTGAGCACCGCATAGCTAATATCGAAGAAGAACTATACCACTCTCAATCCACAATGCAGGCCCAAGATAAAACCAACAAATATATTCTTGAAAAGCTGGACGATTTGCAAAATAGATCCAGAAGGAGCAATTTGCGATTTGTGGGCATCCCAGAATCGCTGCAACCCTCAGCCCTCACAGATCTATGCGCTAGACGCATTCCTGAAGCACTAGGCCTGCCAGGTCCCTGCACAGTAGAACGGGCACATCGCATGGGAACCTTCAACTCACATCGCAAATCGCCCCGTCCCATAATCGCAAAATACCTCAATTACTCGGATAAAGCTTACATCTTGCAAAAATTCAGGCAATCTAGATCTCTTCAAATCGACGGCATGAAAATCCTGATTTTCGCAGATTACTCTATTGAAGTGTCCCAGAAGAGGAAAGCCTTTCAACAGGTTTGCTCGGAGCTGCACCATCAACAACTCAAATTCACTTTGGCTTTTCCAGCTACCCTCCGACTTAAAGCCCCAAATGGTGACCAACTCTCCTTACATGACCCAAAAGAAGCTGAGGCTTTCCTACGATCGCTACACTCAGGCCCCAACCTCAGCCCCTCTCCTAGAGCGGCTCCTGTCAACCGTGCTCTAGACCAAAGGAGCCCACGCAAAGACTCTCCAAAACGGTTCAGAGCTTCGGCACCGGACCAACACCGCTCCACACCTCACTGAGGACCACAAGCACGGTCCCACATTGCTACTCCATACCGCCTCGCCTCTACGGCTATGGTGGCCTAACTCTTAACGGGACATCCCAATCAAGAGACAAAGTTAAAAAAAATTCTCTCAAGCTTGTTCTCTCTCCCTCACCAGGCAAATCAGCTACTGGTAGGCCAAGCAGTTTCTCTTATATTTTTTACATACTGTTTACATTTTACTAACTGGTAAATTTGATTTTGTTACAACTAAGGTGTTGACTCTCTCCCCTGGCTCTCCTGTGTAACCAACTCCTCCGTCAATTATTGCACAACCCAAGCTGCCAATGCTCTTCACCCCCTTAATTACGGGTTCTCAAATACAGCAGTATCTGGGTCTTGCGATGGGAGTTGGCCTACACAGTCGACTCCATGCGGAAAAAAGCGAAGTTTATTGATTATGTTTTATTGTTTCTCTTTTCTACCCCCCTCCTTCCACACCCCTCCCTATACTACGTACCCCCATCTTATGGTGCACACGCCCTTAGCGGTTACACAAACCCTCGTTCAAACAAAACAACCCCCTCTAGAACCCAGCCTACTTTCACATCACACCACCACCTATTAACAGGTGAAAATCATACAATATCTCCACATATCCCCCCAGTGACCCCTCCTATATGTAACTAGTCTCCTGGAATGTTAAAGGGCTTTGTTCACCCAATAAGAGAATGAAAATCCTCCGTCACCTTAAAAGACTCAAAACCGACATTGCCCTACTCCAAGAAACCCACCTCTCCACCTCTGACTTCCACCGAATGAAAAAATTATGGGTAGGCACAGTACTAGGCTCAGATTCCAATGGACGCAAAGCAGGAGTCCTGATACTCATTCACAAAAACCTGCCATGTGAGGTCCTATCTATCAAAGCAGATGCACAGGGTCGCCTTATTTCAGCCCACATCAAATTAGGAACCAAGGAAATGATAATCTCAAACATCTATGCCCCCAATAACCCCACAAAAAAATTTTATAGTGAACTTTCATCATGGCTCCTTAGCAACCCGACTCTCCCGCATATAGCCGGCGGAGACTTTAACTCCACAGTTCACCCGATAGACGACAGATCCACTTCTAAGCGCACATTTCTCCCTTCAGATCTCGATTCACAAACTTTACTAGCCTCAACGATGGAATCCCTCCATCTACACGACATTTGGCGACTCCGGCACCCAGCTGACAGAGATTTTACTTTTTACTCCAATCCCCACAACGTCTTCACCAGAATTGACTATCTCTTCTGCTCAGACGACCTTCTACCACTGATATCCGACGCCGACATCCACGACATTGCCATATCCGACCATGCACCAATCTCGACCACAATTGATAACCCTGATTTACACCCGAATCCTAAAATATGGCGTTTCCCCTCTTATCTCCACAGCAACTCTGACTTCCGACGATACATGGAAAACGTCTGGTCAGAATACACTTCGAACAATGCTGAACACTCCGACAACCCCAATTTATTCTGGGAAGCAGGCAAAGCATTCCTCAGAGGCCGTATAATCTCATATGCAGCATCTTTTAAGAGAAACGCACTTAAAAAATACAAACAAGCCAGCTCCCGACTACACCTAGCCCAAAGATCACTATACATAAACAACTCCAATGATAACAGGAAGGCATGGCAATCAGCAAAACAATCCTTTGATACATGGGCCCGAAACCCTAGAACAAACAAAAAAAGCCTACATGGAGGCCACCCTCCACAAATTCGGCAACAAGGCAGGTAAACTCCTCGCCAATTTATGTAGGGGACCCTATCGTCCGACACACATCTCATCTCTCTGTGACTCTCTGGGTAACATAAAAACCACCCAAAAAGACATAAATAAAACCATGCTACAATACTACTCATCCCTATACGGACCAGATCCCATAAACCCTGCGACAGCACAATCCTTTCTTGAAAAGGTAACCCTTTCTCAAGTATCACCCTCACAGTTAGAAGCTCTAAACGCCCCAATATCCCTCCATGAAATATCCACTACAATTAAAAACCTAGCTCCTTCGAAAGCCCCAGGTCCTGATGGATTCACGGGAGAATTCTACAAGTCCCTACAACCACTCTTAGAACCCACACTTTATGAAGTATATCAGCATATATGGTCAGGGGGAACATACCTACCCACGGGCAACCAAGCCACTATCAAATTACTAGCCAAAAAAGGTAAAGACCCCCAAGAACCAGGCTCATATAGGCCAAACTCACTTCTAAACCTGGATGTCAAAATCCTTTCCAAAATTATTGCCACAAGATTAGCAGACATCATACCCTCTCTGATACACCCTGCCCAATCAGGGTTCGTGAAAGGCAGAACTGCCACCATGAACATTAGGAAGGTAATGATGGCCCTGGAACATGCCAAATGCAACTCAGAGGGAAAGTACGCTATCATCACCCTAGACGCGGAGAAAGCCTTCGATAACGTCAGCTTCGAATGGCTTTCTCTGGTCATGAATAAAATGGGATTTTCCGGTTCCTTCGCCCATCTTATAAACACCATGTATACCGCCCCAGCTGCTAGACTGGTGGCGGCAGGCCTCCTATCAGAGGAATTCCGCCTACACAAAGGAACTCGGCAGGGCTGCCCCTTATCACCACTCCTCTTTAACATTGCATTAGAACCACTATCTAGGTATTTATCACACGTAGCCCCACTAAACGGCATCCCCATCGGCAAACAGGAGCTTCGCACCTCACTCTTTGCGGACGATGTCCTTATATTCACAGCAAACCCCTCCTCTGACATGCTCACGATTAAGCTAATCTTTGACCAATTTAGATTATGCTCGGGCCTCCGCATAAACTACAACAAAAGTGAAATCCTCCCCCTAGGCACCGTATCCAACCCTCCTTGGACACAGAATTCCATATTCTCGGTAGCACAATCCCACATCACCTACTTAGGCATAAGAATAGGAGAAATACCCTCCTCTCTCTATCACCTCAATTACCCACCTTTACTCAAAAAAATCTCTCAAGAACTAACAAACTGGATGGATCTGCCTCTTTCGCTACTGGGAAGATGTCATCTAGTGAAAATGGTCAGCTTCGCCCGCCTACTTTATCCACTACAAACCATTCCCTTACTATTGCACCATAAAGACACAAAAATTCTAAACGAGGCAATATCCAAATTTTTATGGCGAAATAAGCGACCACGAATTGCATTCACTAAACTTTACCTTCCCAGGCGCGAAGGGGGTATTAGTCTCCCTAATGTCAGGATCTATAATTTAGCCTGCCTCTTGAGGATAAGTTTAGATTGGGTAGCGCAAACATCTCGTTACTCCAACTTTTACCTGGAAACTGAAATGGTCAACCCATACTCCCTGGTAGCTCTCCTCCACTGCAAGTGGAAATCCATTCCTCCGCCCCTTCAACACAACCTACTACTTCGGGACACAGCAATTGCTTGGAGGGAGATCCGGAAAAGCCTCAAACTTTCACCGTTTATTTCTAGACACCTCCCAATACAAGGAAACCCGATTTTTCCCCCAGGTCTGGAACGCCAGCCATATACCACCTGGCAACAGAAAGGCATCTCCAACTTTTCTTCGCTTTGTGATTCAGAGTCTGGCCGCCCCATCCCTTTCAAGTCATTAGCGGAGACATTCCAACTTCCACAGTCACACATATTCCATTATGGTCAATGTATCAGCTTTCTCAAAAATGCTTGCAGAGACGATCACAAAAGATTTAAAACGTCCCTATCGGACTCTCTTCTTTTAAAGGGCTCCTACAAAATCTCAGACATATACCAGCCTCTCCTCCTAAAAGTCATTCCCTCACTGGAGAACTCATCAGCAGCTAACTGGGCAAAAGACTTCCCGGATGCCGACTTGGTCAACAAACTACTTCAAGGTCTCAACACTATTCACAAACTGGTGCCCAACGAATCCTGGAGGGAAACCCAACTTAAGATCGTCCATCGAGCCCACATACCCTTCCTCCCGAACAAACAAGCTCAAACCCCCTCCACATGCCCCTTATGTCTACACCCCAGGCCTTCTTTGACCCATCGTTTCTGGTCATGCACTTACATATCCACCTTCTGGGATCAAGTCCTACATTACATATTTGAGGTGACCCTGCTAAAACTACCCAAGGACCACCTACTCCTCATCTTCGGACACTGGGACCCCCAACTGTTACCCTGGTCACCGAACTCTATCCCTTCACGCAAGGATTGGATCCTGATATGCCTCCTATTCGCTAGAAGAGCCATATTAAAAAATTGGATCTCCAACGCATGTCCCAACACCTCCCAAATCAAAAGGGATCTCCTACAGTTGCTCTACAAAGACAGGATCAGCATGGACTTTACGAATGAAAGAACCAAGATACGCTTCCACCACAAATGGGGAGCTTTCATGACCTCAACACTCTCTCCCACGGATATAGTTCATCTTGAGACTTTCTCTTTCCTCTATCATGATCCCCCCCCCACCTTAGATGGAATGATTCCCCCAAACCAAGACTCTACAACATAAGGAATCCAACTCTCACCAAATAATACAACAAAATCCAAGACGTCATCACGCTCTTCAAAACTCCATATTCTCCCCATATAGGAAGGTGGTGACCACAACTGCTACAAAGGACATAATTGCTAGTACCACAAAGATCTTAATTATTATTATCATTTTAACCTGTATTTTCTACCCACAGGCTGCATTGTTCCTTCCAAAACATGAAATTGGTGCTCTTTTCTTCTACCCCCCCCCCCCCCCCGATGTTGATATTCTGCATCTACCTGGCTTTCCCCCACTCACCCCCCCCCCACCCTACGCAGGGTACATCCAGTAACATTCTGCTAGCAATCTCAGGGACCCACACCCCCCACCTAGATCCATCCAGTTTTACCTCCTCTCATCCACTTAGAAGGTTATCTTTCTCCCCATTCCCCAGGCTAATTATCTTTATCAGCTGTTCTATATTTCTATTTTTGTATCAGGCTGGTGTTTTTCTTTGCTATTTTTGTAGAAAAACACAAAATACAATGATACTGTCTTTTGATGTCATTCCCTGTATGTTACATCTTTCAATAAAAATTTATTTAAAAAAAAAAAACCTGTTCAAGGTCTGTTTACAACATTTTACTGCTTGGCAGAAAAGCTATTTTTTGTATTCCAACTTTGAGGCTGATAATGTCTCACTGTTGTTTTTTATATACACCAATTAGCCATAACATTAAGACCACTGACAAGTAAAGTGAAAAACATTGATTATCCTGTTACAATGCATCTGAAAGTAGGTGGGATATATTTGGCAACAAGTGAACCTGAAGTCTATGTGTTCAAAGCAGAAAAAATGTGCAAGCATAAGAAGTTGAGCGACTTTGACACGGGACAAATTGTAATGTCTAGACAGCTGGGTCTAAGCAACTTCAGATTTGCAGCTCCTGGTCTACAATCGTCAGGACCTATCAAAAGTGGCCTAAGGAAGGAAAACTGGTAAATCGGCATCAAGACCATGGTGGTCAAGGCTCATTGATGCACATGGGGAGTGAAGGCTGGGCCGGGTAGTCTGATCCAATAGAAGAGCTATGGTAGTGCAAATTGCTGAGGACGTTAATTCTGATAGAAAGGAGTAAGAACAGACAGTGCATTGCCATTTGTTGTGTTCGGGGTTGCATAGCCACAGACCAATTAAGGTGCCCCTACAGACCCGTGTCCACAGTAAAAAGCGCATACAGTGAGCATGTGAGCATCAGAACTGGACCACAGAGCAATGGAAGAAAGTGGCCTGATCTGATGAATTCAAGAAAGGTTTGAGGAACAGTATATACAGTATATCAGACATCAAAAGATATTCAAGCAAGTTACATAAAAAAGCAAGATGATGAGAAAATAAAAAAATGTGTTTGTGTGTGAAATGTACACATGTAGCTTCATGCCTGTAGGGAGACTTCAGAGAGAATTGCAAATGCAGAAGCACCACTACCACCTGCATCTGCTCTGTTACCAAGCCACCCACTGTGTCCTCCTGCCATAATGTCCCAACAGCAATACTAATTCTTCCACACTGTTTTTATCTTATAAATAATATGAAGTACAGGAATAAGCAGAACATTAGGAAAAGACAAGGAAACATAGCCAGAAACGTGTCCCGTATAAAAACACTTTTAAAATACCATTTTGTAGGTTTGGTTGTTGGGCACGGTCTCTCTAAAGATGCAAGCTCTTGCTTGAAAGCATTTAAGTGAGTTGCTCATCTTCTATTATGAAGACTTCAGTTTTACTGCTTATGGACTTTGAGAATTGGAAGATTTAGCCTTGGTTTGCAAAGATTGTGGCTACTAATGGCAATGGAAACAGATAGCCTGGATCCTTTATCCACTCTGTAGACACTGCGTATAAATGATTCTGGATAACCACATTTTCTACTAGCTATATGTGCCCTTTAATTTTACTTTCAAAGCACATTTATGACTTGCATTTAGGCTCCAGGTGAGGTATTATGCCGCGTACACACGAGCGGACTTTGCCCGGCGGACTTTTCGACGTACTTTCCGACGGACTTTCTGAATGAACGGACTTGCCTACACACAATCCACCAAAGTCCGTCGAATTCGTACGTGATGACGTACGACCGGACTAAAACAAGGAAGTTCATAGCCAGTAGCCAATAGCTGCCCTAGCGTGGCTTTTTGTCCGTCGAACTAGCATACAGACGGCGGACTTTTCGACCGGACTCGATTTCAACGGATACATTTTAAACAAGTTTCAAATCTAAGTCCGTCCAACTTTTGAGAAAACAAAGTCCGCTGGAGCCCACACACATCGAATTGTCCGACGAAATCCAGTCCGCCGGGCAAAGTCCGCCGTAAAGTCCGCTCGTGTGTACGCGGCATTACAGTATACATTTCCACAGGGCATCCCCTTTTGCAATAGGGTTGGTTTACTAAACCTGGAGAGAGCAAAATCTGGTGCAGCTCTGCACAGAAACCAATCAGCTTCAAGGTTTTTTTGTCAAAGCCTAACTGAACAAGCTGAAGTTAGAAGCTGATTGGCTATCATGCACAGTTGCACCAGATTTTGCACTCTCCAGTTTTAGTAAATCAATTCCAATGTTTCTCATGATAGTGGTCCTTTAAACATAATGTGCAGAAATTAAAATGCACATTGGCTAATTTGAACATTGCCATTTCCAAAATCAGAGGCCTTGACCGCTGATGATATTTCTGACCTTTATCTGCAAGATGTGCAGTGTAGAACTGAGCAGCAAGCAGATTTTTAATTTCTAAGCCTTCGTCTTCAATAAGTCAGTAAACTGTGACAAATTTACTTTTCCAGATAAACAGGACTACACACTTTGCTGTATTACTAAATAATACTGGAATTTGTAAAGTTGTGAATCTGACTGTGCTTTTCACCCTGATGTACAGTATCTCACATAAGTGAGTACACCTCTCACGTTTTTGTAAATATTTTATTATATCTATACATGTGACAACACTGAAGAAATGACATTTTACTACAATGTAAAGTAGTGAGTGTACAGCTTGTATAACAGTGGACATTTGCTGTCCCCTCAAAATAACTCAACACACAGCCATTAATGTCTAAACTGCTGGCAACAAAAGTGAGTACACCCCTAAGTTAAAAATGTCCAAATTGGGCCCAATTAGCCAATTTCCCTCCCAGGTATCATGTGACTCGTTAGTGTTACAAGGTCTCAGGTGTGAATAGGGAGCAGGTGTGTTAAATTTGATGTTATAACTCTCACTCTCTCATACTGGTCACTGGAAGTTCAACATGGCACCTCATGGCAATGAACTCTCTGAGGATCTGAAAAAAAGAATTGTGGCTCTACATAAAGATGGCCTAAGCTATAAGAAGCTTGCCAAGACCCTGAAACTGACCCGCAGCACAATGGCCAAGACCATCCAGTGGTTTATTAGGACAGGTTCCACTCAGAAAAAGCCTCGTCATGGTCGACCAAAGAAGTTGAGTGCACATGCTCAGGGTCATATCTAGAGGTTGTCTTTGGGATATAGACGTATGAGTGCTACCAGCTTTGCTGCAGAGGTTGAATGGGTGGGGGGTCAGCCTGTCAATGCTTAGACCATACGCCGCACCCTGCATCAAATTGGTCTGCATGGCTGTCGTCCCAGAAGGAAGCCTCTTCTAAAGATGATGCACAAGAAAGTCTGCAAACAGTTTGCTGAAGACAAGCAGACTAAGGACATGGGTTTCTAAAACCATGTCCTGTGGTCTGATGAGACCAAGATCAACTGATTTGGTTCAAATGGTGTCAAGCGTGTGTGGCGGCAACCAGGTGGTGAGTACAAAGACAATGTGTCTTGCCTACAGTCAAGCATGGTGGTGAGAGTGTCATGGTCTTGGATTGCATGAGTGCTGCCGGCACTGGGGAGCTACAGTTCATTGAGGGAACCATGAATGCCAACATGTACTGTGACATACTGAAACAGAGCATGATCCCCTCTCTTCGGAGACTGGGCTGCAGGGCAGTATTCCAGCATGATAACGACCCCAAACAAGGTGGAGGTGCCAAGACGACCACCGCCTTGCTCAAGAAGCTGAGGGTAAAGGTGATGGACTGGCCAAGCATGTCTCCAGACCTAAACCCTATTGAGCATCTGTGGGGCATCCTCAAATAGAAGGTGGCGGAGCAAAAGGTCTCTAACATCCACCAGCTCTGTGATGTCATCATGGAAGAGTGGAAGAGGACTCCAGTGCCAACCTGTGAAGTTCTTGTGAACTCAATGCTCAAGGAGGTTAAGGCAGTGCTGGAAAATAATGGTGGCCACACAAAATATTGACACTTTGGGCCCAAATTGGACATTTTCACTTAGGGGGTACTCACTTTTGTTGCCAGTGGTTTAAACATTAATGGCTGTGTGTTGAGTTATTTTGAGGGGACAGCAAATTTACACTGTTATACCAGCTGTACACTCACTACTTTACATTGTAGCAAAGTGTAATTTCTTCAGATTTGTCACATGAAAAAATATGATAAAATATTTACAAAAATGTGAGAGGTGTACTTATTTGTGTGAGATACTGTATGTTTAAAGATTAAACATTATGTTAAATGGGAAGTATGCAACCCTTTTAAAGTTGTAACTCCCAAGTTTAAGTATAGCCCCTTTGCTGGTATTTGTGGGTTATTCAGTAGACTTCCTCCCCTGTTGCAGGAAGGAGGAGACTTAATCAGCTTCAGAGAGAGAAAGAGAGAGGTGGTTAACCCCCCTGGCGGTATTCCCGAGTCTGGCTCGGGGTGGATTTTCAATACCAAAAGCGGTATCCCCGAGCCAGACTCGGGATTGCATCGCAGGATCCAGGAAGAGTTTACTTACCTTGTCCCCTGGATCCTGCGATGTCTCCCCGCTGTGATCGGCGAGCCGCTGTATCTCGCTCGATTCACAGTGCCGAGCTCCATTCCCTGCGAGCGTTGCGACGCACGGGGACGGAGTTCGGCGGCAAATTCAAAAAGTGAAACACACAGTACAGATACAGTATACTGTAATCTTACAGATTACAGTACTGTATCAAATAATTACACATCCCCTCTGTCCAGTGTCCTGCATGCAGTTTTATATTATAAAAACTGTTCTTTCTGCCTGGAAACTGGAGATTGTCCATAGCAACCAAAACTGTCCCTTTACATCAAAAGTGGTTTTAGACCAGCTAGAAAACAGCGATAATAAATTAGAATAACCATCAGAATTGAGCGATAGTGATTTGTGGGGAAATCCGTAATCAAACACTAAAAGTAACGAAAGCGATAATTCTGCAACTGAGCAAATTTCAGTGTTTTTAATTTGATTACATTATTGAATAATTTTTATTATTATTATATTATTATTTGTTATAATTATAATTATTTATAGTTATTTATTATATTATAATTTTTTATTTTGTTTTTCAAACTTTATCATACCCGGGATGTCTACTAGACTCTGGTTTGGACAGATTTAAGTGAACTATTCCTAAGAATTACAGGCCTACAATATAAAACGCCAAATTTCTGTGCAAAATAATGGTACCGCTTTCAGCACCTAAAATCTGAAATAATCATACCGCCAGGGAGGTTAAAGGTTAGTTGGTAAAATGTTAGTTGTGAGCTTCATAAACAATGTATTATAGGGTTAATGACTAGTAATGTAGGGGTTAATGTGCTGTTGTGTGCCTGTCCTCTTTGACCTGTGGTGCTTCTCGTAATAAGGTTATATATAGTGATAGGGGGTTGGGCCAGGGGTTGGTTGGTCGTGAAAGTTGGAAGAGCCATACATGTGGTAATGTAGTTTTGCACCTACAGTGGGATCACACCTTGTTGGGACCCTGAAATGGGACTGTATAGTTGGAACCATGTTAGTAACAGCTGGAAACTACCCCAAGCCTAAGCTGTGAGCACTACTGCATAGACCTGAATAGTATACGAGAGGGAACAAGGAGTACCGTAATGTGCTAACCTGTTGCATTGCTCATATAATTGTTGGAGAACTGTAATGTGGAGATGCAAATAAACTTGTTTTTACACCACTTTAGTCAAGTGAAATAGTTCTGCTTTAGTAACAAATCTGGTCTAAATTACTGGTGAAGAAAATAAGAGGGTGTTCATACAGTGAATGAGCATGGGGAAGGAGGTGTGAACCTACATGCATACCTCAGAGGGGTGCAGAGTGAGAAGTAAAAAGGAATCAGCTAGATTGAGAGAGGAGGCAGCAGTACCCAGTAACGGAGCATCCATCAGAGACGTGAATTGATGACCCTTCCTAAGTTGTATGGTCCGCACATTAGAGCCCAATGCGTAATAGAACCCTCCTAGGGACTAGGCTTGGGCCATGTGTGTGAGGCCTTGTGAAGTACATAGCAGCTTCCCTCTCTGTCTTTGTCCTGAAACAAGTAAAGTGTAATAAAGAACGGAAAAGCTGCACTAATACATTATACCTAAAAGAGTGATATTCAATAAAAATAAGTGAAAAATTATAAAAATGGGAAGGTGATTAGAACACATCAAAGAGCAAATTTGGGTGATGTGCTAATAAAAGTGCAAAAAAATATATAACAGTTAAAATAGTTCAGAAATTAGCACTCAGTGACTTGACATACAGACTAATCCCCAACTGATGAAAGCCTTGCTTACCAGAACGTAAGCCAACTAAACAGGTGGCTTTAACCCTGCCAAGGTCTTGACACAAACCAGTCCCAGGAAGATAGATCGATATAGGGCTTAATCACAGGTTGGCGTTGATAGCATCCCAGAAAAAAATATATATAACATAGCGTAATACTGACACACAAGAAATGGTGCATGCAAATAGAGTGACACTCACATTGTAAACAAAGAAATGTACATAAAGACCAGTGAAGAAAAACTCCAGTCACCAACACCACACAGAGAGCCTCCTTACCAGATGGCAGATTAGAAGTGCAAAAAATCCCAACGGATGTAACGGAAATCAACCAGTGAAATACGGATATAGTGCACCAACTCCACACAGAGGGCCTCCTTACCAAATTGCAAAATCATTATCTTTAGTATAAATTTTATTAAAACTAATGATAAAAAGAAACTACTTACAAACAATAGTAGAAGAAGATATCAAGTGTGTGAAAACAATCTTTCAGAGGGAGCACAGGTGCGAAGCTGCTGAGCAGTCATGAATGCTTAGAGCTCCGCTGTCACTGGGACGAAAAGGCCTTCTATCGACAAGTCACGGTCGAATACCGCATTAATACGGTAACCCACTTATTACTGAGACTACGGGGCACAACTACATATAATGTTTAGCGGGAAAAAGACAAAACTTAAACAGCCAGCAGGCAAAGAAAAGCTGACAAGAAACGCTCCTAATATGACAGCAGCACAATCTTCCCGCTCTGCATTACCTCAGAGACAGTCACAAAGGGGGAACTCTGCCTATTCTTCCTCACCACTTGCTGACTCTGACCTTGATTATGGATTAACACCAATATCTCTACAGAATATTCCTAATAACTCGGATATTCTTAGTCAGTTTGAACGTGTTTTACAAAAAGCCCTCCAAAATACCTCAGACACAATAACAGAAAAACTGACAAGGGAAATTCGTGAGGTAGGGCGCCGCACATCTATCTTAGAACACAAAATGGAGGATATAAATGATATCACTAATACTCATACTGACGAGCTAGAAGCCTTGAAAGAAGAAAATTTTACTCTACACACACGTCTGGAAGATTTTGAAAACAGAGCGAGGAGATCCAACCTGCGACTGCGCGGTATACCTGAAACTATAATAGATCTTCAATCAACCATTACAGCGCTTTTTCAGGAGTTAGCCCCATCAATCCCCATTGAACGATTGGAGATGGACAGAATTCATAGAACTTTGGCCCCTAAAAAAGAAGATGGTCCCCCCAGGGACATTGTAATAAAATTATACTATTTTAGAACAAAGGAACAACTGATGGAAGCGGCACGTAATAAAGATACATTAACCTTTCAAGGCCATCGCTACCAAGTATTCCATGATCTCTCGCAGCAAACTCTCTACAGAAGAAAAGAGATGAAACCTCACCTACAAATACTCCAATACCACCACATCCCCTATCGTTGGAGTTTTCCATTTGCCCTGCGATTCACCTATAAAGGTACAACATATACCTGCAAGAAATTGGACGACCTACTGACTGCGATCCAGGAGCTTCGTTTGTCAATTCCAGATAATTCGACTGAAGGCTCCAAACGCAGAGCATCATCAAACTCACCCAAGGCTCAGCAAGACAACCAAACTCAACTAGCTCACTCCAGTACCAGTAAAAGGAGTCGTTTTGCATCACCACCTCCTAATTCCAAAGATCAAATGGACTGAAAGCCACTACGATTCTTTTATTTCATTGAAACCTTTTACCTAGTGTTACTATTATAACGGTAACCAATTTCAGGTAGATTCAGAGTAGGGATCGAATAATCCTTCCTCTGTCTTTACCTTTATCCTTATAATTTCATTTAAGCAGAAGTTAATCAATCCTTTGTAAAATAATAATTGTTACCAAACTTTATTACTCCAATATCATTTTTTAGGTTTAGTTTAGTAAATGCAATGCCCTTTTTTATAAGTGCATGATGTAATGCAAAGTTATAGAAACATATCTCTATTACATTATCCTAATAATAGCTATTATATTATTAGTGACTTGTATTATTTTGTTATTGCTTGTATAGCCTTTGAGGAGGCTGCCTTTGTCCCGGAGACAATCCACTGCGCCTCTCAATAGATCCTCGAGTAGCCGGACTTACTGACCGGACTCTCTTTGGACCATTTGTACCCACCGGTTGGTGATATTTCACCACCCCTTGGATACTAGCTCCATATAGGAGCTATTTTCCTCTTTATTTAAAAACAACTTCTCATCTACTGCTCTAAAACAGGAAATTTACTTATTCTACTTGTCCTATTCATCCCCCTTTATTCTTTTTACCCATCCTTTCCTGCCCCCCCCCCCCTTTTTTTTAAATTTTAATTGTGTTTTGTTTTTTTGTTTTTTCTCGCCCCTCCAGAGTATAACCTTCTTGGATATTATCACATTACGAATTTATTATAATCCCTAATACCTTTTATTCAAAAATGTCTTTAAATGTACTAACACTTAATGTCCAGGGTCTCAACTCCCCACCAAAACGAACAAAAGCCTTTCATTCCTTTTCTTCACTTTCTGCACATGTAATATGTCTGCAGGAAACACACTTCTCTACACAGTCTTCCCCTAAATTTATAAGTCGCCAATACCCACAAGTCTATATGGCCTCGGCCACTACAAAACAAAGAGGAGTGCTGATTGCATTTCATAACACAACCCCCTTCACTTTACATAGAGAAATAAAAGATCCTGAGGGTCGCTATATAATCCTTACAGGTCTCCTGTTAGATAATGAAATAACTATAGTTTCTTACTATGCTCCCAACAGAAATCCTCTTTCGTTCCTCTCACACTTGTTCTCAGTAGTTGAATCTCATAAAAAAGGTACCCTCATGATGTGTGGAGACTCAAATCAAGTTTTATACCCAATTTTAGACAAATCCCCTACACCACTACAACCTCAACGCCTTAATTTCAGACAACTCCTTGAACAACATTCTCTTATTGACTCTTGGCGTGAACAAAACCCTAGAAGAAAACAATACACTTACTATTCCCATCCCCACAAAACATTTTCTCGTATAGACCACCAATTCGTCCACATTGGCACGTTACCACAAATACATAATTCCTTAATCATCCCATGCGCATGGTCAGACCACAATGCGGTCATGACGTCCTTCTCATCCTTGATCCCGAGGCCTAGCCATAGATCCTGGACTATAAATGATAATTTATTAGTTGACCCAACATACCGTCTAAAAATAGAAACAGCCATACAAGATTACATCGCTAATAATTTACCAACAGATACTAATCCACTGAATCTATGGGAAGCTCTTAAACCTTCCATTAGAGGTGTCTGTATCAGCCAGTCGTCTTACCGACGTAAATTGAAACAGCAAATGCAAAACAAATTAGAGGAAGCTTATTATAAAGCCTCTGAAATTTTCCAAAATTTGCCCTCTCAAACTATAAAGCTAGACTATGATAAAGCAAAGTTGGAGCTTGATCTTTTTTTAACAGACTCAGCTATACAGATTCTTCGCAAAACTAAACATACAATATATATGAAAGCTAATAAGCCAACCACATTCTTGGCATTAACTCTACGCAGAGCAGACCACATTCCGAAACCAATTCGGCTACAAATCACCAAAAACAATTTTTCTAGTAATCCACAGAAAATTATCAATGAGTTCCGTAGGAAACTCAAAGATTTATACTAAAATACACAAACATTCGACTCAACAAAATTAGACGCACTGTTATCTTCTATTCTTCTCCCAACCCTTTCTGTTACCCAACAAGAAACTTTAGATAAGCAGATCACTAATATGGAAGTCATATCAGCAATAAAATCCCTAAAATTGCATAAACGCCCAGGCCCTGATGGATACTCAGCCACATTTTATAAACACTTTACTACACTACTAGCCCCACTTATGACAAACGCATTTAATGCTCTATTAGAAGGCTGTGCCTTTAACGCGGAATCCCTACTAGCTTCAATATCCATGATTCCAAAACCGCATGTAGATGACACGTCATGATCCAATTACAGACCAATCTCAATCCTTAATATAGACATAAAAATATTAGCAAAGATTCTATCTAATAGACTTAATCCAATTATTGGCACATTAATTCATAAAGACCAAACGGGTTTCATACCTTTCAGACAAGCAGGTGATAACATACGGCGTGCTACCCTACTGGCTCATATAGCCAGGTCTCGCAAAATCCCTGCCTGTTTCCTCTCTATCGATATACAAAAGGCGTTTGACACTCTGTCATGGTCTTATCTTAAAGCCATTCTTCATAAATGGGGATTTGGTGAGCGGTTCCAGGGATGGATTTCCTCTCTTTATCATAATCCAAAAGCGTATATAACCTATTCAGGTTACCGCTCAGACCCCTTTAATATTGAAAGAGGAACCAGGCAGGGATGTCCATTATCCCCTCTTCTATTCTCCTTGGCTATTGAGCCCCTAGCTCAACTTATTAGATCCAATATAAATATAAAAAGACTTGAATTAGGTGGTCACCAACATAAGTTATGTTTATTTGCCGATGACGTCTTAATATTTCTTACTTCGCCCCTACTATCAGCTCCAAACCTCATTGAAATTCTTACAAAATTCGGTAAAATATCTGGTCTTAAGATAAATCAGCAAAAATCAAAAGCCCTAAATATATCGTTATCACCTGATTTACAGAAACAGTTACAAGACTCCCTTCCATTTACATGGTCAACAACACATTTACCATATTTAGGGATCTCACTAACGGCTAATCCAGCTGACCTATACTCTGCAAATTATCCTCCCATGCTAACTCAATTATCAACCTTACTGAGAAAATGGTCTTCTTTACCGTTAGCATGGATGGGTAGAATCACAGTAGTAAAAATGTCCATATTGCCTAAAATCCTATACCTGTTCCGTGTACTTCCTATAAACGTTCCGGCTTATTTTTTCCGAATACTACAACGCAAATCAGCCCAATTTATTTGGGGCAAACTTAAACCACGATTACCACAAAATACCCTACATATGGCCCAAACCTGTGGAGGTTTGGGTGTTCCAAATTTCTCAAAATACTATTATGCTTCTCAATTAGCACAAATTATTAAATACCATGCCACTAAAGAAATCCCTCTTTGGGTAACTATAGAATCGGTGGAATGTGATCCACTTTCTATATCAAATCTGTTATGGCTTTCACCACCCCAACGACGTTCAATAACAAATCTAGTCACAAAACATAGCCTCTCAATATGGGATAGACTTAAATTCCGTTTTGGTCTCCAATCTCCACTAAGGCTCTGTTTCCACTAGTGCGACTTATTTTGCGACTTGACACATGTCAAGTCGCATGACAAGTCAAAATCCATGTATTTCAATGGTCCCCGTTCTCATTGGTGCGACTCAAGTCGCAGCGACTCGAAAAAAGGTTCTTGCACTACTTTGTTCCGTCTTCGGTGCGACTTGTTCTCCATAGAAAGGTATTAAGTCGCAATGAAGTCGTATGTACATGTCTGACACCGCGACTTTGTTGCGACTTCCACGGAAGTCTACGGAAGCACATGATCTCTGCTCCTCCCAAATACATCACTTCCTATATCGATGTATGTGAGTGTGGAAGACAGCAGGAAGCATGCCTAGGGCTAAAAAAAATAAGCGACAAGTGCATGACAATGAGGAAATTATTCGGCTTGTCAGACAACGTCCGGCAATATATGACCTCAGAGATCCAGGTTACAAAGATCATGCAAAGAAGGAGAGAGCATGGTTGGAGGTGGCTCGCATATATTATGAGACATGGGACTCTTTCTCAGCCACAGAACGTTCTACAAAAAGTAAGTGGTTGATATATGCTGCTTAACACTTTCTGTAACCAATGGTTGTGTGCACTGTTTTTTCTTGGTAGGGACCGCTTCTCCTGGCAGGAGATCACAATGGTTTGGCAGGAGGTAATCCCATGTCAACACTATCTGTGTTGATGGTGTCATTTATATAGTTACTTTCCTGTTACCTGTGGCTGCAGGAAAGTAAATTTGTGTGTGTGGGCCAGCAAATAATTTTTGTCCACGGTCCTAATAATATTAAATAATATTAAAGATGGCCCTGTCAACATCCTCCAGCACATGTCAAACTATGTAGGTGTCATGGGTAATATATGTAGCGGTTGTTTTAACACCATCCATATCAATTATGCAGCCTAGCAAATGAATGACCTATAGGCAGTGACTAAATTTGTTTTAAAAAATGTATACTTTGCTTTATATTTTGTAGTGCACTCGTTACAAACTCGATGGAGAAGTCTCAAAGACTGCTACAACCGGTACTTACGCAAATTAAAAGAAGGAAGGAGTGGTTCCGGCTCTAAAAGATTAGCCCCATATGCCCATGCCGGGGATCTTGAATTTTTGAAACCAGTGTTGGAAATGCGAGAGTAAGTTATCAGCAGGCACATGTTACGAATTCTACATATCAAATAGTAATGCTTACTTTAAAAATATGTGATTTGTATTTCAGAACCCAAGCAAGCTGGGAAGACAGCACACAGGGTTTGGCAGCAGAAGATGAGGCAGAGGAAGCTGCGGAGGAGGAGGAGCAAGAACAATTCCAAGACAATGTTGACAAGGAACTGTTCGTAGATGAATCAAGGTCAACATCAAACTCAATGAATGAGGAGGATGCAGAACCAGGACCTAGCAATGTCTCTAGGCCTTTGCGAAGGTCTTCAAGGGTCAGTGCCCGGCCTGGTAAACCCATGGATAAAATTTTAGAGGTAGTCAATCAGATGTCCACTAAAATGGCTGAAAACCAGTGTGAAGACACAGCATTTCTCACTGTAATTTTAGGCATATGTAAACAGGTACCCCCTGAGAAAAAATATGCACTCAGGATGGCTTTAATGTCAACTGCTCAATCATTTGTGGGTGAGGGGCCAACAACATCCTCAGCATATATGCAACCCCCCCTTCCCCAATATCCCCCTTATCAACAATACACTCACTTTCCAAGTACACAGTATGCTCCACCAATAAACCGTCCATACTGTGACCAGTATGGTAATATACTGAATCCCTCAAGGCCACGCATGTTGCATCCAATTCCTGACCCCACTACCTCTACCCTTGGCCCCCCAACCACTCACCAACTTAGGCAGCCTACACCCAGTCATGTTCCGCCTTTTCTGGAAAGGAAATATTACCCTGGTCCATCAGTGGATTTCCCTGGACCAACCAATAGTTCAGTTTCCGGGACCACTGAAAACAAAACATACGAGCAATTGTAATTTACAATTATTATTGAGGTGTGTTTAAGACTTGTTCTCTATTTTTTGTTTGGTTGAGGAGGCCAAAACAACAACTGTTGTAATTTTAAGTTCATGGAACGTATTTCTTTATTTTTGCCTTATTGCAAAAAGAGTTGTCTTGTAAAAAAGATTCAGATATTTTTTTATATTTTTGAAATAATTTTATTTACGTGTTTTTCTGAGAGAAATAGTTTATTATTTCACTATTTGTTGTGCTTGATAAAAAATAAACAAAATGGTGTAGTTCACCCAAACACATAACCAAAAAATTTTGTGTGCTTCCCTGCACAAAAAAAAAAAAATAAAAATTATTTTGTTTACATTGTGCATTTTCGGCTTATCCTTTTTTCTAATTTGAGGAAACTACCTGTTATTATGCTTTTGGATGCACTGAAACATAACATACATCAAAATAATATTCACAGAAAATGCATGACATACATTATGCTATGGCATCCTGCTGCCAGGGGACAGAACCAGCAGCAGACAGAAAATAAGATGAGAATCCCTCACGCACACTGGCACCATTGGTGGTGCCCCTACTGGCACTCCATTGTGCACCTTCCAGATCGTGCATGAGGGAATCTTCAAAAAGATAGCCATCACGAATTCTCACAAAATTGTGAAGAACACATGCTGCTTTTACTGCAGATATTGCATTCTCCATTTTTAAATTAATGGGGGTATGGAGCAAACGCCACTTGTTGGCTAAAATGCCAAAAGAACATTCTACCACTCGTCTTGCCCTCGTTAAGCGGTAATTGAAGATTCGCTTCTCTTCACTCAAACACCGATTTGAATAAGGCCTTAATAGATGCTCATTGAGAGCAAAGGCCTCATCCCCAACAAACACAAATGGCATTGGCGGCCCATTTGTTCCTGGCAACGGACAGTCCTGTGGCAGGTCCAGAGCATTTTCCCGCAACATTCTTCCAAAGGAAGATCTTTGGAAAATACTTGAGTCTGAGCTGCTGCCATATGATCCAATGTCTATATAGCTGAAACAATAATTGGCATCAGCCACTGCAAGTAAGACAAAAGAAAAATATTTTTTGTAATTATAGTATTTTGTTCCACTGCCAATGGGCATCACTACCCTCATATGTTTGCCGTCAATTGCCCCTAGACAATTTGGGAAATTGCAACGATCCCAGAAAAGTTCCGCTTTCTTGCACCAATCGTCGGAAGTGGGCTTCTTCAGAACCAAATCACTAAGGACATTCCATATGTCTCGGCAGGTCTCGTGGACAATAGTGCTGACTGTAGTTTTGCCAACCAAAAATTCAAAATGCAAACTGGAAAAGGAATGTCCAGTTGCCAGGTACCTAAAATGGAAAAGTACATACATTTTAGGATAATGATATATATTGACACTAAGCTACATCAATAAACCCAAAAAACAGAGCTAGGAAGGAGGTGCCTGAGGAAGTGAAGAAGGAAGAAGAGGAGCAGGAGAAAGACACAGGTGATGTAGAGGCAGAGTTAAGATTTTAAAACCAAGCTTACGCACAATTACATGCTAGTAGTTATTTTTGGACTTCATGTAAAGATGATGAAAGAATGATGTGGATCTCCAAAAGCCACATAGAAGTTAAGAAGAAGAAACAGTAGGTATGAACATTTACCTCAATGTTATTATGAGTCTTTCAGCAGATGGAATACTCCTTCTGAAACTGGTGTTTTGGCGCTCTAGATGACTAGAGAGCAAAGCCAACAATTCATCAAAACTGTAAAGAGAAAAAATAGGGCTAGTATCTACACTGACCATGTAAAAATCAAACATTTACAAATGGAGTTACATTTTTCTAACAATTTGATCAGGTTCTAGTTAACACTTCGAGCTATTCAAATCTAAAAATACTAAAAAGAGTAATAATGACCAGGCATATACACATTTTGAGAAATATATCTGGCAGCATTTGCAAGTTGACATCAAAAAATGTTCTCACCTTCTAATTGACATCCTTGTATAGTTGAAAAATTTTTCATCATGAGCCCGGAGGTCATTGTAAAGGACCCCAAACTGGCCTCTCACTTCCCTTTGGGCAATGATGGGATGTATCCAAAAGCGATGCCTTCTCCTCCTCCGGTTATCCTCCTCTTCTTGATCTATAAATGCTGCTACAGAAGCCAAAATGACTGCTGACCCAACATACTGCATAGTCAACATGTTTGCTAACAAACATACAACACGAGACAACCAAACAGGAAGGGGCAATAAATAAGCAGGATAAGGAATTACATCACTAGGACTAAATCGCAGAACATCCAAGTCGCACAAAGTCGTAATTAAAGTCGCAACAAAACGCAACACAAATCGCAACGCACAATCGCAGTGTAAAGCGCGCGACTTTGGGGACGCAATAGTGGAAACATAGCCTAAACCCTCTCCTCTCCTTTCTAAACAACCCCTCCTTCTACCCAGCTTGGACTTTACCTTCCTCCTTTAAAGCTTGGATAAATGTGGGTCTTACACGAGTTCATCACTTCTACGACTCTGATAAACTTATTTCATTTCCTACAATAAGCAAGACACACAACATACCCAGTAATGAAACATTTAGATTCTTACAAATTAAAAACTTTTTATCCCAAAACATCCCCACAAACTTGACAACTCCAGAATATAATTCATTTGAACGATCATGTATGTCAGATCCACACAGACGAGGACTTATCTCTGACATATATGCTCAACTACTTTCACAAACAAATTCCTCTCCCCCGTCTTATACTACCAAATGGGAAGCTGATTTAAACCTTCCTCCAGACTCACTGGATTGGTCACAAATCTGGCAATCTACAAAATCAGCCACACCCAACATAGTTGCCCTAGAAACAAATTATAAAGTTCTTACTAGGTGGTATTTAGTGCCAGCACGTATATCAAAATACCTTCCCCAATACCCCCCTCACTGTTTTCGCGGATGCAGCGACATTGGTACACATCTGCATATTTGGTGGACTTGTCCAATAGTCCAAACATATTGGTCAAAAATATTTCAAATTCTCTCTACAATGTTTGAAACCACATTACAACCAGATCCATTGGTAGCCCTCCTAAATAATAAGCCACGAAACATAACTCAACGTCAATTTAAACTTTTACTATATGTCACAACAGCTGCAAAACAATCGATAGCAAAAGCCTGGAAAACCAATAAGCTTTGTGACATATCTGTAAAACAACGTGTAACTCAAGCTATGATCCATGCTAAAATGGAGGCAATCATACTTGATAAACTGGACAAATTTGAATCTCTTTGGCTTCCATGGATAACACACATACTACCACCGGATTTGAACTATTCCCTTCTTTTACCCTGATGAGATCTACCACCTTCACGGTCTATATTATTACATGTTCCCATAAATATTTAACACTCGCTTCTCTCTGGAGACCCCAAATTCCCTCCATAACCATTTCAGATCCCACCACATATTCCCACTTATTAAATTTTATTTTTAGTGATGTATAATAATAAAATATGTCTTTATCTATTTCTATTAAATTATTATTTGGTTAGGCAAACTATGTCTTTTTCGGATGCAAACTATCTATACCTTTGATGGGGATGCTTTGGAGGGACACCCATACACCCGGGATATGCCGGGCCAAATAGCCGGACCTTGGCCCTGGTTGTTTGGGTGTCTCTCTAGGTCATCTCATTAATACCCAATTTATCTAATTTAGTTGCATTTTATGTCTCACTATTGTGACATATTGTATTTTTTTTTATATATATTTATCTACTTACTTATTTATTTATTTTTCCAATTACAAAAGCTCTATTAATTATTATAACCATATAATTCAGATATGTACACTGGATAATAGATTTTCTTACTGATTTCTACAAGATAACTTAAGTATTATTATTCTAAGTTATTATTGAGAAGTTCCTTTTCCTCATATTTTGTAACCTTACATAAATTTAAAACCAGTACTGTAAAATTGTATTGTTGTATTCTCAATAAATTATTTGAAAAGGAAAACAATCTTTCAATCACAGCATGCAGTCAGGGAACAACAGAGCCCACCGGAGGTTCCGGAAGAGCTCACAAAGGTCACTGCTGGCTGACGCGTTTCCAGGGGAACGTCCCCTCTTCCTCAGAGCACTGCAGTGAGTCCTCCTTCGGCATTCCCCTTTTTATTTAAACTAGATACATAAAGGTATGCCCACATGCACCTGCAATCAATCAGACTCAATCATAAGGGCCCCTCCCTTCTATTCACCTGACTAGGTGGGCGTACCAGCAAATAGATAAATGAATACATATAACAATAATCCGTAATACATATAATAATGTTGATGGTAATGCAAAAATCTCTAGAAATGACCATCACAGCAATAATAATAATAGTAATGTTGGTAATAATATAAACGCCCACTAGAGGGGCATAACCTGACTGCCCCCCCCCCCCCCCCCCCAGTGTGGAAGCAGCCTTAGGGCACTAACTATATCTACCTCCTACAAAATGCCAGTGTTCAGAACCAGAACTAATATGAAGAAATCCTTTTGAGAAAGGCACATGTTAATTTTGTTTTGAACTAAGCACAAAGTAGGCACAGAAAAACAAGTAGCTGTTGGACAAATTTGTCCTAAGTGTATCTAAACCCAATAACAAAAATTCATATATTGTAACTTATCAGTTTTTTGGGTACGGTGGCTGCAAGAGTTTACTTTTTCAGGCTTTTCCCTTTATTTTTGCCTAGTAATCCTGTAGCTAACACTTCATGTCCCTGGATAGCTGCACTAATTTCTCTACTGCCATCCAGGCTGAACTTTAAATATGCCTACCTTTTTTCCCCATTGCATTTGGGATGATGTGTTCAGTAGTTTACACAAATAAAATTGTTTGTGCTATCAGTTTAGTTGACAGGAGGTGACAGGGACGCTGCATTTTTGGAAAGATCGACAGACATTTTCTGTGCTTACTGAAAATGCTATTAGTTTGAAAAAAGAAAATTAATGGGAGTCTGAAAAAAGAAAACAAATGCAGCCACTTTATCCAAGGACAAATAGGCTGCAATTTATTATGTCTCAGTTCATGGATTTTGTTATCCTTTAACTATTGGAAGGACTTAAATTAAATTTGATTTAAATTTAATTTGAGTTAGGGGGCGTGGCCAAGTGATGGCAGAGTGAGGACGCACACCTCGGAGCTCTGTGTGGGGAAGCCCTGAGAACGGACAGTAATCTTGTTCAGTGAGAGCCGGAATTCATGCCAGGGGACCGCAAACACCCGCTTGACTTGGGGGTACAGAAGGGTTCGGAAATAACCCATTATTTCCTTGGGCAACACGCTGCCTCTTCCCCCGCCACCTTGGCCAAGATGGCGCCGCCGCGAGTGCCTCCAACGAGCGCTGCCGCCTCAGCTAAGAAAAGCACTCGGGAACGAATGCAGGAGGAGACCCTCCAGCTTCAGATGACAGGTCAGCATCTCCTATTCTCTCCTCTGTGATCCCAATCACTGACACTCAACCTAGCTGCGGCCATACAAGGGAGACAGGCGGTAACATGGAGGGATCTCTCAGAGACATTGTGTCCGGTCTGCCCACAAGACAGGATCTGCAGGAAATGGCGGCATCCATTGTCAATGCACTCTCCAGGGAACTACATGACTTGCGCCAGCAGGTAGATACAGTGGATGAAAGGGTCACTGTGCTAGAGTCCTCTGCATCCACCTCGGATGCCCGGATTGCCACCATGGAGCAAGAGCAGCGTGGCTTTCACTGCCATCTTGTGGACATACAACTAAAGCTGGATGATGGTGAGAACAGGAGTAGACGCAATAACCTGCGCCTCCGCGGCATTCCTGAAGCTACCATGGGATCTGATCTGCGTGCAACGGTGGTGGCTATCCTGAACCAGGTCCTTGGAAAACCACCGGCAGCGGAGCTAGAGCTGGACAGGGTCCACCGTATCCCAGGACCCAGGACTCCCCCTGCAGCATCCCAGGATCCTGATGCCACAGACCTCCCACGAGATGTTCTGTGTAGAGTACACTTTTTCACCATAAAGGAGGAAATCATGCGGTTGGCCTGGGAGCGCGGCCCCATAGACTTTGATGGCGCATTGATCCGGATCTACCCGGATATCTCCAGGCAAACAAGAGCAATGCGAGGCCTTATGAGACCACTGTTGGAGGTCGTCCGGGCGGCAGAGGCGACGTATCGCTGGGGTCACCCCTTCCACCTAATCGTGCGGAGGCAGGGAGCAGAATTCTACTTACGCTCTCCAGACCAACTTCCAGACCTATTCAGCTTCCTAGCCAAACCTCCTGTGAGTGTCCCCAACTGGTTTGACTACCTGTTGTCACTGGAGGCCCTAGGCCCACCTCTGCCTAGGCCGCAACGTACCCGTAGACTGCGCTCACGTGCCACTAGTCGAGAGACTGCTAGACCTCACCCGAGGTCCGCCGAAGCGTAACTCCCCATCCTCTCCCAAGACCCGGTAAGACCAGATGAACGCTTATGTTACATTACCTCACTGGGCTTCCAAGAACATTAGAACTTACTTCCCAAGAGGCCTGTGAAACTGGGTTACTGGGTGACTTCTTGGGCCTGTTTAGATTGCCCTACCTAGTGCAACCTAAGGAATAATGACCCCTGGATATACATACAACCCCCACCCTGGAACTACGGGATGTCAGCTATCACCCACCAGCTAAATCAATGAGGGGCCGGACTGTTCCGGATTCGTACTAAGCCTTGTCCTGCAAGTCGCTTCCCTCACACAGGCTCACCATTAGTGGCCGATGGGGGAGACGGATGCTATAGGGAAACCAGTGACTCGGAGCTAAGCCCGGACACCTCAAGATGGTTATGCAGAACTTTGTCACCGTCTGGAAAAACTGGCCCTTCAATCCCAGATAAGTGTCCTGGGGGCCCGGTCTGTTTATCTGTTTTCCCTTTATTTGCCCTTTTGTTTTGTTTTGTCCCGCCTATTTGCTAGACACCTTACTAGTCATACGGGGCACCTCCAGGGCCCCTCACTCCCCTTAGCTTCTTTCTGAAGGATGTGCAGGTTGTTATGCATTAGGAAGGGGAGGGAGGCGTAGGGCCATAGCGGGTAACAATGCCAGGGACGTGGCAATAGTTGGTGACGTGCTTTATATGTTATGTTTTGTTGTGTAATTTCATACTGCTTGACTACATTATTTTATTATTTCATTGTTTTATATTTGCACTGTTGGTATTGACCTCGCCCTTCACGATTCGCCTTGGTACTCCCTGGTGAGAAGGTAAAAGACCCTTGGTGCTGGTGTTGTGGGCCTTGCCGTGAGGCATCGGGGCGGACCCCACTGGTGATGCCTATTGCTCGTGTTGGCAGGGGGGATCGTTTTGACGTCCATGAGCCTCCTTGGGACACCTTCACCTAATGGTCATGACAGAGGGTGTTTGTCAGCTATGATGCAGGTACCAATCATCAAAGGGTCTTCTCAGCTGTTATGGTTCTCATATTAGACACTCCGTAATTCTCAGAGGCGTTACTCCCCCACATCTCCACATATTTTGTTTACTTAAATCACTGCCTAAACTCTACCTACCTTACAATAGATTTCAATGCTCTTTTCACCCCCACATTAGGGCGGACTCCTGTGTGAACACTTTAAGTGTGCATCAGGGGCCCATAGTTAGTCTACGACAGAAACCATTCACTCCCCTTACCCCATCCTTCCTCCCCTCCTCTTTCTCCCTCTCACCATTCTTTCCCCTCTGGTCTATTTTTTCATATTCTTGCCCTCTGCCTGTAGGGGTCTCTGCTTTTGGGACCTTCCCACACGCATATCGACTTCCATTTCCCTGCCGGAAGGCATAATGGGTCACTTAAAGATAACCTCTCTAAACGTGCGTGGCCTTAATGTACCAGAGAAGCGCTCGCAGCTTTTAGCTGACCTGCGCAGGGGCAAAACACATGTCGCTTTTCTGCAGGAAACGCGCTTCCGTGCAGACTCTATACCCAGGTTGACTAATGGGGCCTTTCCTGTGGCATACCATAGTGTCTCTCCGATCTCCAAATCGAAGGGGGTAAGCATTATCCTGGCCGGGTCGGTTCCATGGGTGTTTGAGGCACAGCAAGCAGACGAGCAGGGTCGCTTTCTTCTCCTAAAGGGAAGAGTGTCCGATCTGCGGGTTACCTTCGCAAATGTTTACTTCCCCAATGTAAATCACCCCTAATTCTTACGTAAGCTTCTTTCTGAGCTCCTGGAGTTCTCGGAGGGGATGCTTATTTTTGGCGGAGACCTTAACTTCGCCATGGATCCAACCATGGACGTCTCACGGGGAGCCTCACATCTGTCCTACTCTTGCCTGAGGCGTCTCAAGGCAGACCTACATACCTTACACCTTGTGGACCCTTGGCGGCTGCTCCACAATCAAGACAGAGACTATACATTTTACTCTCAAGTGCACCACACCTACTCGCGGTTAGACTACCTACTGCTGTCACATAAAGATCTAGCCAAGGTAGTCTCTACGTCCATTGATGTCATATCTTTCTCCGACCATGCACCAATTCACTTGACCCTCCAGTTGGGGCCAATGATTTGGTCTCCTCCATCATGGCGACTAAATGAAGCATTGCTTCAATCGGAGGAAACTCATGCAGAGCTGCTGAAAGCGCTGCGGGAGTACTTTTCCATCAACGAGGGATCAGTTCCCAACCCCCTTGTGATTTGGGAAGCCCACAAGATGGTTGTGAGAGGGATATTGATCAAAATAGGGGCCCGACTTAAACTGGACAGATTGAAACGCACGGAGGAACTACTTGCACTGATTCGTAAGCTAGAAAGTGTACATAAGGCTAGCCTTGCCTATACAACCTTCCGGGATCTACAGAAGGCCCGTGAGGAACTTTGCACTCTCCTTTTCCAGAAGACCAAACAGAAACTAGCATGGGCACGTTGTACTATGTTTGAGTTCTCAAACAAACCAGGATCACTCCTGGCCAGAGCCCTGCAGGGCCCTCGTACGAAAACATACATCCCACACATACAATCATCTACGGGACAGAAGCTAAATACCTCCTCGGACATGGCGGAGGAGTTCCGCTCCTTCTATACAGGCCTCTATAACCTAGACAGATCGCAATCCACGGGCTCCCCTATGGAGGGTAGGCATACCCCTCAATCTTTTTTTTTATAATTGTATTTTTTATTGGTTTTCAAAAATTAAGTACAAAGTTGTAACAAACAAGCATTACATTATCAATGCATGTGCATTATACAGCAATCATAATAGAAAAAAGAAAAACAAAGTATAAAGTAACAAATATAAGTGACAAAAAGTGTTCACAGTAACAAAACACATAAATATATTAGGTCAATTCCCTATGGTGTGTATAATAAGCGTAATATTGGAGGGAGTCTGGAGCCTTGAGATCAGTTCAGGCCATATACACAGGTAGTATAGGATTGACTTAAGATTAGGGTGAACCTGGCGACATGGGGGTCCCGTACTCCGAAAGATCCCACGGTTCCCATATTTCAGTGAATTTGGAGACACAATCGTGTACCGAGGCTGTCAAAAACTCCATTGTCCGAATCTCAGCCACCAAGAGTAGTAATCTGGACCGTGGGGGAGGGGTATTGGATAACCAGAATAACGGGATAAGTCTTCTAGCGGCTAGTAATATGTAGGATATTAATTTGTTTGTCTTTTTAGATATCCCTGATGGAGGTAAGCCCAATAGATAGGTCAAGGGATCCACCGGAAGGGACACCCCCGTCACCTTTTGTATAAGAAAATGTACATCACACCAAAAAGGTTGAATCAAAGAGCACTGCCAAAAAATGTGGAACAGTGAGCCTATTTCAGTTCCACATCGCCAACAATGCTGTGAGACTGAAGGGTCATACTTATGAATTACATCGGGAGTTCTGTACCAGAACATGATAATTTTAATGGTTGTCTCTCTCTGAGTGACACATTTGGAAGATCTAAATGTAGAGGACCAGATTCTATCCCACATCTGTATTGTAACAGGACGGCCCACTAGATGAGACCACCTGCGCATATAAAGATGTAATGTCTCTGTGATGGGAGACGACTCATGGAGGATACTATATATACAGGAAATTAAATGTAATTGATGAGGGCCTTGGGCACACAGATATTCAAAAGTAGTAGGTTTATCTAGAGTTAGGGATGGTGATTTAGAATGAAAGAAATGTCTAATTTGCATATAGAAGTGGAAGAGATGTGGTGGAAGGTCAAATTTCTCACTTAAAGTGTTAAAGGTATGTAGTTTCCTTGTTATGGGATGTACAAGGTTCCTGAGTTGAAAGAGATGAACATTCACCCATGGGAATATCCTGCCCAAGGACATACTATCCGGAATGAGAGGGTTAAATAATACGTTTATAAGAGGGGAGCAGGGAGACATAAGGGAAAAGCGTTTAAGGCAGTTACGCCATATATTTAGAGTCAATATCATTGGTCCAGTACACTGACGTTTATATATAGGATCCAGAACAGGGGGAGCGCCCCAGACCAAGGATCCCGGGTGGACCGGGTAAAGTACCCCCTTTTCAATACAAGACCATTGGTTTGGTGCATGTAAGGAAGACCAAGAGGTAATGGCCCTCAGATGTGTAGCATAATAATATTTAGTGATGTCAGGAGCTCCTAAGCCTCCTCTGGATCTAATGGCAAACAACACTGAGCTTGCTATACGGTGCGCTCTGCCATTCCATATAAACTTCAGGAAAGTTCTGTGAAGTGCTTTTAATTGTGTGGCAGGTACAGCTACTGGAAGGGTTTCAAAATAATAAAGTAATCTAGGCAGTATAGACATTTTCAAAACATTAATTCTGCCTAATAGAGATAGGGGGTATTTGGTTCAGTTCGACAGAGATTTATTAATATCTAGTATCAGGGGAGGGAAGTTGGTATCATATAGGGAGGTATAAGAAGGGGTAAGTAATACACCTAAATATTTAAGAGAGGTATTACACCATTTATAAGGGAAAGATTCTTTGAGTTGAGATATTAATGGCGATGGAATGTGTATAGGAAGGGCTTCAGTTTTAGATGTGTTGATTTTGTACCCGGAGATAGCACTAAAAGAGTTCAATACTTTATGTAGTGAGGGAAGGGATATTAGCGGGTTAGTGATTGTGAGCAAAATGTCGTCTGCAAATGACGATAATTTATATTCCCCCTGTCTCATCACCACCCCACTGACATCCGGGTGAACTCGAATATACTCAGCCAGGGGTTCTAGGCATAGAATAAAAAGCAATGGCGAAAGGGGACAACCCTGTCGAGTTCCGTTTGTCATGGGAAAGCCAGGAGACAGGAAAGACGGCATTTGTACTTGCGCGGAGACATTGGAATATAAGGCTTCTAGGGCTGTTAAAAAAGGGCCAACAAAACCATATATCTTTAAGGTGGCGAACATATAGGGCCAACTTAGCCTGTCAAAAGCTTTTTGTGCGTCTAAACTCAGGATCAATGCCGGTCGGGAGGTTCTGTCCAAGAGATCTATCAGATCTATTGTATGCCGGGTGTTATCTCCCGCATGTCTCCCAAGGACGAAACCTACCTGATCCCTGTGTATCAGTTTGGGGATGAATACAGAAAGTCTGGTAGCAAGAATTTTAGTAAAAATCTTGTAGTCTGAGTTTAAGAGGGCTATGGGCCTATAGTTATCCGGGAGAGAGGGATCCTTTCCAGGTTTAGGAATAACTGATATAAAAGAATGGGAGAACTGTGAATGAGGGGGAGTACCCTTGAGAAAGGAGGCATATAAAGCTAGCATGTGAGGAGATAAAATATCAATAAAAGATCTATAGTATTAGTAAGGCAACCCGTCTGGGCCAGGGGCTTTGTGTAATGGGAGATTTTTAATTATAGCAGAAAGTTCTTCAGCTGTAACTGCTACATTTAAGCTTTCTAAATCCGTTGTAGATAGTTTCGGTAGCTTTATATTGGAAAAAAAAGACTCAAAATTTTTCTGGGTAAATTCAAATTGATTCTCCGGATTCAGGCAATTATACAGTTTATTGTAAAAGTTGCCAAAAATTTTGGACATCTCACGAGGACAATGAGTTCTAGATCCGTCTGGTCGTATAAGAAAATCGGGCAAGGAGTTAAACGGACGAGGGCATAACTTATTGACTAGCATTCTGTGAGGTTTATTGGAGAATTCATAAAATTTTTGCTTCGTCCACAACATGGATCTAGCTGTTTTGTTAAGTTTTGTTGATCTAATTTGTTCTCTAAGTTGAATGACTTTGCGAAGTTTTGGCACTGTGGGACCACCCAAAAGTCTCCGCTCAGCAGCTACCAGAGCAGACATTAGGGACTGTAATAGGTTATTTCTATCTCTCTTCAGTCGAGAACCTTCAACAATACATGTACCTCGGAAAACGGCCTTGTGTGCCTCCCACAGTGTAGAAACCTGAGACACCGATCCAGTGTTGAGTAAAAAATACTCACTCAAGCTATTTGCTAGAGTAGAGCGGGAGATTTCAGACTACAAGAGATGATCATTGAAACGCCAATGACAGGATTTGGTATAGGTCTGAGATAACATTAAATCGAGCATAATGGGTGCGTGGTCTGACCATGTAATGGGAGAAATATCTGAATCAACTAAATAAGGAATAAGTGGGGCTGAAATAAAGAAATGATCTAGACGGGAATACATATTATGAGCTGATGAGTAGAACGTAAATTGTTTAGCAGAAGGGTGTTTTATCCTCTATGAGTCGAAAAGTCTATGTGACCTAATACATTTACGGAAGGCATTAGCCTGAGATAGTACTCTTTTAGATGGGGTAGGACTAAAAAGTGTTTGTCTGTCTCTAGTGGGTGACATGACCAGATTGAAGTCCCCACCAACTATCATAAAAGGTTGTGAGCAATATTGGGGAGTATCAAAGAGTTTGTCGAGGAAATCAATCTGGCCCGTGTTCGGGGCGTACAAATTAACCAGTGTAAAGGAGGTAGACATGTATTCACACTCTAGAACAAGAAATCTCCCGTGAGGGTCTGCATGGGACTTCCGAACTTTAATAGGACATGTTTTTCTGATCAGAATTGCCACTCCTGCCCTGCCCGTAGAGTCAGAGGCAAGGTAGGAGGTGGGAAAAAACCTTGAGGCAAATTTGAATGATCCTCTTGACCGAAAATGGGTCTCCTGGATCATCACCACATCTGCGCCTGAGGCCCTGAAATCTTTCAGGGCCATCCAGCGCTTACTAATGGAGCCCAATCCCTTTACATTGTAAGACATAATTTTTAAAGCCATGGTTGTGGTCTATGTAGGAATGCCAATATGAACACCGCTAACACTATAAACATTAGAGTATTTAAAGAAAGAAAATACATATGTTGCATTTTACGGGTATTAGTAATAGTGAGCAACCTCCCATCTCTAATTATTGAGATACAAACACCACGGCAGATCTCTCTCAAAGTGAGGTAATAATGACCATGGGGTCTCAATCTGTGAAACACAGCAGTGGATATAATTAAAAAAATTAAAAAGGAAAAGCAAAATATTAAAATAAAAAACAAAAAAGCAAAAAAAGAGTTCAAAACTCTGTGTACCTGAGAAACAACAATCTCTCAGGAAGCTCTGGATGTAGACCAGGGCCTGGTAGGGGCGTGAACGGACTCCCATCTGGCGACTCTGTCTGAGGGGATGAGATGGGTCTGCTGCTCACCTTGTGCATTTGGTTGCTAATAGAACAAAGTAGGACAACATTCATTAGAGGAGTAAGAAGAAAACAAAAACCTGTAAGTCCTTAAAGAAAAAGCAAGGTTAACAAATAAAACAGGTACGTTGAACACTTAAAATTTCAAAACCTTTAGTGAATGCATCTCATGGGATGAGAAAGGATCTTCCCCCGAAAATAAACGGGGCAGGATCAGAAGAAAACCGGTAGGACCAGTTCAGCAACATCGTTTCGTCGGGAAAGAAAAAGAAAAAGAAAACTCCAGAGGAAACGGAAATGCAAAAAAAAATTGAGAAAATAGAACCAAAAAAGGAAATTCCAGAGAAGTTCAAGGGGGTTGTTTAGAAGATCGCAGACGTTGAGGGGTGGAAAGATGCTTCTTAGATTTGCCCCGGACAGGGGTCCAGATGCGAGTAGGAGTAGTCGGAGGTAGACGAACTTGTGTGGCCGGTGGGATCATGTCCTCTTCCGGGAGGGGGGGAGCCCCAAATTTTTCAGGAAGGCTTCTGCTTCTTGCAATTCACGTAGCGAGTATTGGGTGCCCTCTTTGGATACAGTTAAATGGAAAGGGAATCCCCGGTAATACGGAATCTTGAGTTGTTGCAGATGTGAGGTCAGGGGACGTAAGTTCCTACGTTTAGCTAGGGTGATGGGAGAGAGGTCGCTGAAGATTTGCAATTTAGCACCTTTGAACATTATTTGGGATTTATTGCGAGTCGCCATAGTCAGGGCTTCCTTACTTTCAAAAAAGTGAAAACGTACCACGACATCTCTTGGCCTAGCTCCAGCCGGAGGTTTTGGACCTAAAGACCGGTGGGCCCTATCCAGGCGCCAATCTATATCTACCACCGAGGGGGCTAGAGAGTTGAAAAGGCTCAGGAGGTAGGCTCGGAGCTCAGAGTCACCCACCGTCTCGGGTATCCCTCTGAATCGAAGGTTTTGTCTTCTTTCTCTATTTTCCAAGTCCTCCTGTTGTATTTGTAGTTGAGATACAGAAAGGCGTAAAGTATGGTTTTCCTCCTCAATTGTTTGCACGTAATTTATCATTTCGTCGAATTTGTTCTCTAGAGTGTCTGTGCGGTCACCAATTTGGGTTATTTCCCCCCTCAATTCGGCAGCCAGTTTGCTTACCTCAGCCGAGACATTGGACGTAATCTGTTGAAGTAAAAGTTGTAGCTTGGAATCCAGGATGTCAGGGGTAAGAGTCGCATTTGAGGGTGGCAAAGTGGGTGCCGGTATCTGCGAGTTGGTTAAAGAGGGGTTTGTAGCATCTTCCGAGACTAAAGAGGGATCCAGCAGGGCAAAAGGATTTACGGAAGGATTAGAGGAGGTAGGTTGTGATCTGGTAACAAAACGTTCCATGTTTGGTTCTTCTCGTGGTGCAATCAGTGATTTGTAGTATTGTTGCTGTTGGCCGACTTTGCCCAAGAGGTATGCAGAGGATTTAGTGGTCAAACTTGCAGGCTTACCTCCGACTCTGTGTATAGCTACTGTTGTTGTACGGAGGTCTCGGTGAGCAGGCTAGGACCCTGAGATTATTTAAGCTGCATCCTTTTCATATGTAGTAGCAAGCTTCATCCGGATCCTCAAATCCCCCTGTTTGCACTTCCCCTCCTCCCCATCATTTTACTGGGAGAGAGGAGACAATGTTCACAGTCCCCAACACTCTGTGTGAGCCTGTGCAGGCTAAGGGGTGAGAAGAGTGACACTGGGAGCAGATTGGAGTCCCAATATGGCCGCCGGCTTCCAGAGGTAGGCCGAAGCCGCGGACTATCCTAAGGGACGGCCGCCGGGGATGTGTACACGGCCGCCCCGGGTCTCCAGAACTCCCCCGGGGATATGGGAACAGAGGGTCAGGTAGGCCTTTGTCTCCTGGGGACTCGGTTGTGGGAGATATTGCGGGATGCCTTACTTACAGTGTCCTGGGAGAGCGTCCGTAATCCAGGCCGCAGTCCGCGTCTAGATGGTAGGCCGCAATTTACTCAAATCGGCCGCCGGACGAAACCCCGCGGTCCCTCTGTGTTTACAGTGTAATCCGCCTGCCTCTCAGAGACTATATGATCCACCAGGCCGTTCGATCTATCCGTCCACCTCTCCAGAGGTACAGGGCGGAGAGCCTGCCTGCAGGCCCCAAGATGGTGGCGGAGGGTCCCGATGGTAAAGGGGAATATGGAGAGGATCTGGCTGACAGGAGGCAAAAATATACTCCCAGGACAGATTGGCAATGGTCTGGGAACAAAACGTGCAGTTTGTGGCTGTGATGGGATGAGCAGAGACAAAGGATGGCTCCAGATTATTGCGGGCTGTGAGGAGCTTAGCTCACACACGTCTCTCCAGCTGCACGTGCGGACACTCCCCCCATACCCCTCAATCTTACGTAGCTGCCTCAGGCATGCCATCACTACCTGATGAGGTAAGGGAAGAATTGGACGAACCCTTGACTGTTGAAGAACTGGGAGCCGCTCTGGCCTCTTCAAAACCAAAAAAGGCCCCTGGCCCTGATGGTCTAACCCCAGTGTACTACAAAACCTTTTTTGACTTACTGGCGAAGCCCTTAGTTTCCGCCCTCAACACCCTTACGGAGGGGAACTCATTCCCCATAGACACCCTTAGGGCCTATATTTCTCTCATCCCGAAAGAGGGTAAAGACCCACAACTTTGTGGGAGCTATCGCCCAATTGCTCTTCTGAATTCGGATCTCAAGCTTTTTGCAAAAATTTTAGCCAATAGACTGCTCCCTCACGTACCGAGTCTGATTCATAGAGACCAGGCTGGTTTTGTGCCACTACGAGAACCAAGGGACAACACTATACGAGTCATCAACCTGATACATTCGGCAAGGACCACCAAACGGGCTCTTCTCCTGCTGTCAACCGACGCGGAGAAGGCCTTTGATCGGGTCGATTGGTCCTTCATTCGGGCAACTCTAGAGCATATAGGCCTTCGTTCCTCCATGCTACAGTGGATCCTTTCCCTGTACACGCACCCCACCGCTTCGGTTAGGGTAAACGAGACCAGATCGGACTTTTTCGACATCCTAAATGGCACACGTCAGGGATGCCCCCTCTCCCCTCTGATCTTTATCCTGTCCCTAGAACCTCTGTTGTGCACGATAAGGGCGAATTTAGACATTCTGGGCTACCCGAAGCCCTCGGGATCCCACAAGGTGGCTGCTTTTGCGGATGACCTTATTTTCTTTCTAACAGAACCTCTTACCTCTCTCCCTAACCTGCTTCGATCCCTTCAAGAATATGGCAATCTCTCATCATTTCAGATCAATCTAACAAAATCCTCCATTCTTAACATAATGGTAGATAAGGGAAATGTTCAACGTTTACGCTCGTCCTTTCCATTGAGATGGGCAACCAAGCATATACGTTATCTAGGAGTCGACATCACCTCAGATCCAGCTGAATTGTACTCGGCTAATTTTGCCCCATTACTCCTACGCCTTAAAACTGACCTCTTACACTGGCACTCTTTGACGCTGACGTGGTTCGGCAGATGTAGTGCCCTCAAGATGACTCTGCTACCTAGGGTGTTATACCTGCTACAGGCGCTTCCCATCCGATTACTTCCAGCGTTCTTTAAACAAATCGACTCCATGTTCCGGGCTTTTGTCTGGTCCCACCGCAAACCTCGAGTTAGACTCCAACTCCTTTACCTAGCAAAAAGTAGGGGTGGGGTTGGTCTGCCGGACATTAAGGCCTATTACAGAGCAGTCCACCTAACTAGGTTGGTGGACTGGCACTGTCACTGTCACGCAGAGGCGAAGCACTGGGTCGCCATGGAGGAGGAGGACTCCGGGGGGTCGGCCAAGAGTTGGCCCTGGATTACTACACCACTGCCAAAGGACCTTATAGAACACCCTACCCTGGGCAACACCATAACAGTGGTTAGAGATGCTTTCCGGCGCTCTTCAGTGTCCCCGCAGCCATCCCCCATGGTTCTGATTATAGGCAACCCGGAATTCCCACCTGGAGTTCAGAGTCCACAACTTAAGTGACTGGCAATGGGCACTAAATTTCGCCTACACGATTTTCTGGGACCCAATGGTCAACTTTCCTTAGAAGCTGGAGCATTGGTGACAGACCCCCCCTAGATTTTTGAAGTGGCTTGCAGCTGCGAAACTTTTTACGCAGCTGTCTGAGGAAATCAGGCATTACCCGTAATCTTACTGAACTGGAAATCATTTGCCATCGTGGGGAACCGATTCGACATTGTCTCTCACTGATGTATTCATCCTTAACCCAACCAGAGGAAGGGTACGTTCCCCAGTTCCTCTCCAAATGGGAGGCGGAACTTGGAGTCCAATTCACCGAGGTACAGAGACAAAAAATTCTTTACTTTGCTCAGAAATCCTCAATTGCCACTAGGGTTCAGGAAACCTGTTACAAAATTATGACACGTTGGTACAGAGTCCCTGCCATCCTACATCGTTTCTTTCCTCAGGTGCCCGGCCTCTGTTGGTGCTGTGGCTCTGAGGAGGGGACGATGTTACACATCTTCTGGTCTTGTTCCAAGCATGCCCCATTCGGGCTCGGGGTTGCACGCACGGTTGGACATCTTACCGGTGTTTCCCTGGAAGGGAATCCTGCAGCCTGCCTGCTCCATCTATCAGAACGACCCATAAAGAAATATAAGACCTCTCTCACCATCTAACTTCTGAATGCCGCAAAGGCTTGCATTCCTCTTTGCTGGAGATCTGAGAGATCACCGGCAATGTCCCTGTGGTTTGCTAAAGTAAACGAATTAAGGGATATGGAGGATCTTACTGCTACCCTGCACAATAGAGAGGAGACCTTTCGAGAGACCTGGAGACCCTGGCAGCACTTTATATACACGGAAGCCTATCTTCAGGAAATGGCACAATCTAGCTAACTCAACGGGCTAGCACCATATCTCGGGCAGAGGACATCACCCTTTACCTTGTTATATTGTACTTTTTGCATTCTTTCTTTACCCTTCCTCTATACTACTTCACCCTTACCGCTTCTGCTTCCCCTCCTGTTCCCCCCTTTCTTCTGTACCTCTCCGCCCCTCCTATCCCGTCATATCCTTCTCCTACCCCGGGGACACTAGTTTTTATGTCATGCATCCTCATACTTGGGTTCCTTCATGGCCTAGATATAAAGAAAATCTTATAATCCACTACCTGTTTAACTGGTCCCATGTATGGGCTTTACAGTTTTTCGGACCCCCATTTTACCAACCATATGGAAAACATTGCATTTCACTGAGTGACAATGACCAATAGACAAGGAAGTCAGTAATAAGCCAAACAACTCAGATCCCAGAGCACCTCCCAGGTTTCATTCACTGGCGGTATTGATATCTCGGGGAGCCATCCCCACAAACCTTGATTATGGTGCTTGTTTAAATAACCAGAACTGCCGACCTTGTTGTTTTTTGACATTACTGTTTGCAAACTTTTCAACTGTATCTCACTTGCTTGTCTCTTACATTGTTTTACAACAGAATATGTAACTGTCTGCACTTGCTCAGTGTCAAAATAAAGGAATTTAAAAAAAAAAATAATAATTTGAGTTAAATTTGATTTATGTTGTGCATCAGAGGTGATACTGGATATAGTGGTTAATTCATGTCCAATTCATATCAAATTCAACCCATTTTGGTTAGTTTTACAAAAGATAGACAAAGTGATGATAAATGACAGAAAGCTAACTTACTATTTTTATACCTCTTAAGAATCATATACCTTCTCTGGAAAAAAAAACATGTGCATATCTATGACTTTTACATAGGATTCATATGGTAAGCACAAAGGTACTTGAAAGGGAAGAGGAGCTTTCCATGAGAAAGTGGATTGTACGATGCAGGCTACAGAAGCAATAAGCCCTGAAGCATATGTAACCTTTGGATGTTTCTTGGATTTCAGACTTAAAATACATTACATGTTTATAATTAGTAGCTTACAATTGTTTATGTTTATTTATGTTTGTTATCTTTTTATGATTGTGTGACATAGAAGTCAGGCATATATTCATTTATTTTCAGATTTAATTGTAATTTTATGTCTGTTTCAGGGATTTTTTTTTATGAAAAAAAAAAAATTAACAAGAGGAATTGCAAATAAGCATACTGCTTTCAGCCAGCTTCAGAATATTCAATTTGAGGCATACTATATCATAAGGGATATAGTGACTATAACAGCAATATAGTAGTTTATGTGCTAAGCCCTGGAGTATTACAAACCCTAGCAAAAGATGTCATTTTGATTGCAGTTAAAGAGCTGCATGGGGAAGAGTCGCCTAATTGGACAAAATATATGCCTCCTAAATTAGAAGAATTTTAATCCCTGCATTATTCACTCTCATCTCATCTGCAGGAATGGTCAAATTTTCCAAGGAACATCCAAAGATATTATAAAACAAACAATATTTGTGTTTTTTTCAGATGTTTTTCTTTTTTTTATAGCTTTTACTTATTTCATGTTTGCATTTTTTTTACAAAATTAATGAATAACCTCTTTTGTGAAAAACAGTTAATAAACCAAAAGTTCAAAAGTTCCCTTCTGTCTTAATAAGTAAAAAGTTCTCAATTTGTCTCACTCACAGCTAGTACATTGATTACGTAGTTTACATCAGAAATTGTGCCTGCTTTGCCACCTGCTGAAAGCTCAATCTTTTTCATCTCCATAGTAGCAATAAAGGAAGAAATGTCAACATTCAACAAAGATGCAGAGAAGGAAAAGTGCTTCCACTCAAGACAATGCAATGCGTAGACGAAAAAAACAATACAAGCTAGAATATAAGATACAAATCTAATTTTCAGCATGCATGTTGTGTGCACATAGACTTGTTTGTGCTAACAAATCCTTATAATAGATTGTGGGTAAATGGCATCTTTAAGGGGGCAAATTATTCAAGGGAGCAGGTGGATCTGCAAACATTAATCTTCCCAGCTTAACTGCTTGCTGGAGTAAATGGAAAAAGGTAGGGGACATGATTCATAGACTAGTGTGCTCATCAGTCAGTTGTGCCCTTCGTGCAAAGAAGACATGAGGGCACTGCAGCCTGGAAGTAGGGGGGGTTAAAGAGCGAACGCATGATAAATAGACACACAGCAAGCAAATCAGGGACGGGGCAGGGACAAATGTGTTTTTTTGTTTATTAACCATGCACTAGCTGCACGATCTTCAGAAATAGAAGGGAGCATTAAAATATATATACTAGGCTGTTATCAAGCCATGCTCAACAGGGTTTATAGAAAATACATTTTCTAAGACAGTTCCCATGAGCAGAATTTTTCGGAACTTGTGCAATATTTTCATAAGACATTGATGTGAATAGAAGCATAAAAACACTTTAGTCTCAGAATCTTCCCCCCATAGAACCAGAACTGTTTAATTGGTTTAGAAAATATGTTTTTGCACTATTTTGATTATGCATTTGTTGTCTGCTCCAGCGTATTATATTTCTTCTGTACAAGTAACTTATTTCATTAGGTAGAAACTTTGGATATATATATATATATATATATATATATATATATATATATATATATATATATATATATATATATATATATATATATATATATATATATATATATATATATATATATATATACCTCTATATATTTTTTTATTTTTAATGTTTCATTTGTGGGAAAATAATAGTACAAATGAATAATACATTTTTTTGTAAAAAACTAGCAAACATTATTAGCCAAGCTACTACTTGACTACAATGATACCATATAAGTGTGATTTCTTATATAACAATGTCAGGTGAGTTGAGTTTTCCAGAACCTGTTGGTACCACAGTCCTAATTTCACATGTTTACAATCAAAATTATTTTATTATAGTTTTATTTAATTACAGTGAGTGCTTGTACAAATATTTAAGGTTTTGTTACCCAGATGTGCAACATGCTCTTTGGGACCCGAGGAGGGGGTGGTATTTTAAATTTAAATTTATTCTTAACTTTTTGTATACATTTTTTACTTGTTACGAGGGCTGGTATGGGTCAGAGATGTCCTTATGCACTTATAATAGGAAGGATATGTTTTGCCCAAGATAGTTGCCAGTACTATAGGAAATCTTGTGGATGCCACTGGAATAAGAATTGCCATTCCACTATTCATTTAATATGGTACCTGGGATCTAGGTGGTTAACAAGATTGCTAAAGTCTAAGATGAAGCAGCTTTTGACAACTCTTCCCCATGTGTTGTTTGGACAATAGGCCCTTGTTCAAAATAACTGCTTGTAAGACTTCAAACAAGAGTTATTTTTGGTTCTTTTCCGTCTTGCATTTGTATTAGAGAACAGTGTTTTTCCTTCTGATTGACGCACACATTCAAAACTAGATTGTGGCATAGAAATCTGAAGAGCATCACTGTTTTTAGGTTCCTCGGCAAGCATTTGTTTCTCAAATAATATGTTTTTATTGAGAATAGAAAGAAATTGTACATACATGGTCCAGAGCAAAACAGGTATACAAGATCTGTAAAGTTCAGCATATATAAATTCAGTACATTATACAAAACATTCTGCAGAACAACACCCCACCCACCCTTGCATTCAAATAACACCTTATCCATCAACATAAAGTACAGCCGTACAATCAGTCGTCCAGGTCTTCAGAGAGGCAGGGTAACAGTGTTTACAAGCATTAGTATAGCATAGTCAGTCATACACCAGATCTACTGGGGCTAGGCCCAGGACATCCAAACATGGGGCCCATAACTTATCAAATTTGCTACTTTTACCCCTGTGTTGATAAATGAGCTTCTCCAACTGAATAGTGTCACCCATTTGGGTAATCCATTCCTGCAACGTGGGGGGCTCTGTGGATTTCCAATGTCTCAGAATAATTTTTCTGGCCTGGAAGAGAGCTCTTGCAACAGCCTGGGATATCTTCAATCGTAAGTATGTTTAAAATACCCAGTAAACAGTGCTTGGCGTCAGCTGGGATCATAATCTGGAAGACCCTATTAAGCGTGTCTAGGACCTGTTTCCAATATTAATGGAGCTTTGGGCATCTTCATAGGAGGTGTATCAAATTCCTGTGATCTCTACTGCATCTGGTGCAGGTGGGGTCAGAGCCCACCGTCATGTGGGCAAACCTGGCCGTTGTGCAGTGGACCCTCAGGAGGATGTATAGTTGCGGCAGGCGCTGAGCCACATTCAGAGAGCACAGGGGAACAGCCTGTAGGGCTTCCTCCCACTGCTCCTCTTCAAAGACCCCAACATCCCGTTCCCACTGTGACATCGCCTTATGAGGCGAGTCCCCATGGAAAAGGTTGAGGAGCATGGCATAGCTACAGGAGATAAATCCTTTATAGGTTGTGACCTCAAATAAGTAATTGAAGACAAAGGTAGAATCCAAGACCCATTGATCCCCTCCTCCCTGCGCCCTGACCGCATGCTGAAGCTGCATATCTCAGCAAGCATTTAGGAAAGGAAGGCACAAATCTAGACTATTATTAAATCTTGTATAACCCAGTGGGTAGGGTAGAAGAGACGTTTGAAAATGGTTAATTTAGCAGAGGCCTTTCTGGAATCAGCTATTCTCTGACACCAGTGACATACTAGTTTTGAAGCAGTAAATTACCTGTAATTTTAGTACTAGTGAGATGACTGCCAGAAACTAGTATATAGCTAGAGAATGCCTTTTGTCAAATGTGTCTTAAATGGTTATTCAATCTCGACATGACAGGGCAAATTCTTTAAAGTTGAACTATATCCAACTAAATAAACATAATTTCAAGATAGTTTCTTTAAAATAATGACATTTATTTTTATGTACAGCCAACATAAATACCAGATTTTTTCCTTATATCAGCCCCTTTACCCCTTGCATAGCAGCTTTATGCAACTAGCAGAGGAAAGAGCAGCTCTAGGAGCTGGATAAACATGTGCTAACAAGGAGCATAATGACAGGAGAAGGAAAAAGAGTGCACAGTACATTTTGGCCCCATCACTCTTTATTCAGCAGGCTGTTGATGGTGACTGCTACATATCTTAACTTCTCTAAGAGAAACTGTCTGGCTGTACTGTCTGATAAAAATATATGAATCACAAAGGTGCCTGGGCAAAATTATAAACCCATTGACAGTCACTGATTATCCATAACACTAAAATCACTGACAGATAAAGTGAATAACATTGATTATCTTGTTATAATGGCATCTGAAAGCGGGTGGGATATATCAGGCAACAAGTAAACATGTTGTTCATGAAGTTGATGGGCATCGCAGTTTGTTGTGTATCGGGCTGAGTAGCCACAGACTGGTCAGGGTGCCCATGCTGACCCTAGTCAAAAGCCTGTGCCTACAATGGCCACATGGCATCAGAACTGGACCACATAGCAATTTAAGTGGGTGGTCTGGTTTGATAAATTACATCATGTAGATGGCCAGGTGCATGTGCATCGCTTACCTGGGGAAGAGATGGCACCAGGATGTTGTGTGGAAAGAAGGCAAGCCAGCGGAGGCAATGTGATGCTTGGGGCAATGTTCTGCTGGGAAACCTTGGTCCTGCCATTCATGTGGATGTTACTTTGACATGTACCACATCCTTAACCACTTGCTTACTGGGCACTTAAACCCCCTTTTCCTGCCGAGGCCAATTTTTAGCTTTCAGCTCTGTCACTCTTTGAATGACAATTGCGCGGTCTACACTGTACCCAAATTAATGTTTTATCATTTTTTCACACAAATAGAGCTTTCTTTAATATTTATTTATTTATTTATTTATTATTTAACCACTACTGGGGTTTTTATTTTTTGCTAAACAAACAAAAAAAAGACAGAAAATTTTGAAGAAAAAAAAAATTGGTTTTATAGTTAGTTATAACATTTTGCAAACAGGTCATTTTTTTGCACTGATGGGCACTGATAATGCGGCACTGATAGGCACTGATAGGTGACACTGATGGGAACTGATGAGGCAGCACTGGTGGGCACTGATCAGGAGGCACTGATGAGGCTGCACTAATAGGTGGCACTAATGGGCAATGATAGGTGGCACTGATAGGTGGCACTGACGGGCACTGATAGGCACTGGTAGGTGACACTGATAGGCAGCATTGATAGGTGGCAGCGCATGCTTGGGAGGATGTACAAGGATGCCTTCCCGGCAATTTAGGCTGAGGTTGTAGCCGTCTTTCGGCTATAGCGTGGGTGCAAAGAGGTTAAACATTGTTGCTGACCAAGTACACCCCTTCATAGAAGCGGTATTTCCTGATGACAGTCGCCTCTTTCAGCAGGATAATACACCCTGTCACACTGTAAAAATGGTTCAAGAAAGCTTTGAGGAACACAACAACAAGTTCAAGCTGTTGACTTGGCCTCCGAATTCTCCAGATCTCAATCCATCAAGCTACTTAGGGATGTGTGAGATAAATAAGTCGAGATCCATGGAGGTCCCACCTTGCAATTTGCAGAACTTAAAGAATCTGCTACTGATGGCTTGGTGCCAGATACCACAGCATACCCTGAGAGGTCTAGTGGCATCTATGTTGTGATGGGTCAGGGTTGATTTGGTGGCAAAATGGGGACCTACTCATTACTAAGTGGGTCATCATAATGTTATGGCTGATCAGTGTACATTTATTTCAACAGTGTATTTTGCCACTTGCCTGAAGTCAAGCTTTAATTTTATTTTATATTGAATATTTGTATTAGACATGCCATAAGAGTGACTTTTTACTGCATATTGTTTTGGGCTCCTTGTTGTAAAGGGCTCTATATCAGACTTCAACATAAAAAAGTCTGTGTTTAACAATTATTCAATTTGTGGATAACATTAGATAGTGTGTTGTCTAAGTCAATATCTCCAATAGTGTTATTACTGGCAGCTGAGGTTTAAAGTTTGGCACTGGATCAGATTTCTGCAAAGCAAACATAGGCCAAGACCTAGGCCAATAGAGTTGCTAGGGTCAACAAACATCCATACATCATGTTGCTGACTGCAATGATGCCCTCCCATTGCTTCTCTTCCTTCCAGTGACCTGAAGATGCTTGTTGGCCATGAAAGGGGATCCTGCCACGCTCTGGAAGTTGGGCGAGGAGTTCTTCCACAGCACCCCTTGCAAGTGGCACATTTTCTGCTCTCTCTGAGATGGCAGCATGAGATTTTTCAGTTTCCCCTTGTATCAGGGATCCAAATAGATACCAATGTAACAGTCCATCTCCTTCATGGCCCAAATCCTGGAGTTGCATAAGCAACTCAACATGAAAAAGGCCCTTTCACCATATAAACTGTCTGCATCAAAGGACCCTGAGTCTTTAGTTTTGATTCGGAAAACAGCGCCCTCAATGATCTTACTCCACCTACATATAACTTTTAGGGTTTGAAAGGGGAGAAACATATCCCTAGAAGCATGACTCAAATCTTTCTCACCTATGGAATCCAAACTCTCCTCCTCGTTGTGGCTTACCATTCTGATTGTCTCTCCAAATGATGACAAGTTGATTCCTGCTTCCTGAATCAGGAACCACTTACGTGGTGAAAAAAACCCCAGATCCCTACAGCCTGTCCTCATTTAGTACTCAAACAAATACTCATTGATGGCCTGCTGCTGCAGTTGTAGCTACTGCAGCATGACAAACCTCACCTGCATTTTGAGCAGGTGAACACTCTCTGATTATGACTGCGCACTGTGAGTACACGAGTATGACTGGCTGCACACTCTTCTGGCCTGCCGCTAGACACCCTGTAAGCCAGGACACCTAACTAGGAACGCATGAACCATTATTGGTCATGTGGCTGGGCCACGGCTGCCATCTTGGAGTCCTCTCGTTTGTCTTCGGATGAGAACTGAGGCCTGAGGTCATGGCGGACCGTCCCACCGCCTGATGCTGCCTTCACTGGGCGTCCTACCGGTGGCAATCTATGGCAGGGAAGGCTGAGTGGCCGGGGCAGTGCGGAGCTCCTGGCTTACACGGCCATCTTGGGAGTCTCCACTCATTGGATTTTTCATTTTATGCACTGTGCATTTAATGTAACTCCTATTCCTAGCTCTTGGAACCTTTGAGCTTGGCTTATAAGCTGTAGTAATGTTTGCCATTAGTGCTATTGAACATTCCAATATCTCACCTGTATGCAGCGTTTCAGCTATGACCATCAAATTGATCCATTCTGTTTTTCTCATTAGCTTTGATAATCACATTAAGCTTTTACCATTTTGTCTAGCTCATTTAAAAGTCTTTCTTTTAGTGCTACTGGCACTTTGCAAGGAGCATACACTGTTGAGATAATTGTTATTTCCAAACAGATTTTGTTTAGGAAACCACCCCATCCATGAAATAGATCCTTGACATAATTGAATCTGAACTCCTGGTAGAAAAAAATTACATTTAAATATTCTTCAAAACCCAAAAAGGATATAAATCCACCTTGTTTGATGGTGCACCAAACACCCTTTGTCTTGTATAAGCATCATCAATGTTCTGCATGCAGCCTGTGCCAAGAGCAGAGCTATTGAAGGGACCCAGCCGGCCCTTCTACTATAGGATGCCTGCAGTGGAATAGAAGAGGGGGCAGATATACCTGACCCACATTTGCATCTATAACAACTGCTTATTGACATACCTGTTTGCTATTCTGGATTCTGAGCTGTATTTTTTGGTGTATCTATTTACACATTTACAAGGGAACTGGACCATAAACATCGCTATCAAAATACTCTACTAGGAAAACTGGACTATCTGTTTATATTTTTCTATATAGAATTCTGTCTGGATTGTATTCTGTCTACATATACAGTGAGGTCCAAAAATATTGGGACATCGACACAATTCTAATCTTTTTGGCTCTATACACCACCACAATGGATTTGAAATGAAATGAACAAGATGTGCTTTAACTGCAGACTTTCAGCTTTAATTTGAGGGTATTTACATCCAAATCAGGATAATGGTGTAGGAATTACAACAGTTTGTATATGTGTCTCTCTCTTTTTAAGGGACCAAAAGTAATGGGACAATTGGCTGCTCAGCTGTTCCATGGCCAGATGTGTGTTATGCCCTCATTATCCCATTTACAAGGAGCAGATAAAAGGTCCAGAGTTCATTTCAAGTGTGCTGTTTGCATTTGGAATCTGTTGCTGTCAACTCTCAATATGAGATCCAAAGAGCTGTCACTATCAGTGAAGCAAGCCATCATTAGGCTGAAAAAAACAAAACAAACCCCCCATCAGAGAGATAGCAAAAACTTTAGGTGTGGCCAAATCAACTGTTTGGAACATCCTTAAAAAGAAAGAACGCACTGGTGAGCTCAGCAACACCAAAAGACCCGGAAGACCATGGAAAACAACTGTGGTGGATGACCAAAGAATTCTTTCCCTGGTGAAGCAAACACCCTTCACAACAGTTGGCCAGATCAAGAACACTCTCCAGGAGGTAGGTGTATGTGTGTCAAAATTACCAATCAAGGGAAGACTTCACCAGAGTGAATACAGAGGATTCACCACATGATGTAAACCATTGGTGAGCCTCAAAAACAGGAAGGCCAGATTAGAGTTTGCCAAACAACATCTAAAAAAGCCTTCACAGTTCTGGAACAACATCCTATGGACAGATGAGACCAAGATCAACTTGTACAACAGTGATGGGAAGAGAAGAGTATGGAGAAGGAAAGGAACTGCTCATGATCCAAAGCACACCACCTCATCAGTGAAGCATGGTGGTGGTAGTGTCATTGCGTGGGCATGTATGGCTGCCAATGGAACTGGTTCTCTTGTATTTATTGATGATGTGACTGCTGACAAAAGCAGCAGGATGAATTCTGGAGTGTTTCTGCAATATTATCTGCTCATATTCGGCAAAATGCTTCAGAACTCATTGGACAGCGCTTCACAGTGCAGATGGACAATGACCCGAAGCATACTGCGAAAGCAGCCAAAGAGTTTTTTAAGGGAAAGAAGTGGAATGTTATGCAATGGCCAAGTCAATCACGTGACCTGAATCTGATTGAGCATGCATTTCACTTGCTGAAGACAAAACTGAAGGAAAAATGCCCCAAGAACAAGCAGGAACTGAAGACAGTTGCAGTAGAGGCCTGGCAGAGCATTACCAGGGATGAAACCCAGCGTCTGGTGATGTCTATGCGATCCAGACTTCAGGCTGTAATTGACTGCAAAGGATTTGCAACCAAGTATTAAAAAGTGAAAGTTTGATGGATGAGTGTTAATTTGTCCTATTACTTTTGGTCCCTAAAAAGTGGGAGGCATATATACAAACTGTTGTAATTCCTACACCGTTCGCCTGATTTGGATGTAAATACCCTCAAATTAAAGCAGAAAGTCTGCAGTTAAAGCACATCTTGTTCGTTTCATTTTTCAAATCCATTGTGATGGTGTATAGAGCCAAAAAGATTAGAATTGTGTCGATGTCCCAATATTTATGGACCTGACTGTATATCATGCTCCTGTATAATAATTGAACACAAAAAAAGGAAAAGGAAAATTTTTTCCCCACTCTTTTTTTGAAAAGTTTATAGCAATTGCTTTAATGGCACATTTGTTCTTATAATTACTTTATTGGATATTAGTATATTTGGGCATATTTTGTGTACTGGCTGTTTAGATTACTGATAAACCTAATAGTAGTTTTCCTAGTTTACCACCTCAGGTTATTCCCTGTAGCTATTCATTGAGACTTCCTCTTTGTTGGGAATTTCAGCAACGATGGTATACCTATAGTATATCCACCCTTGCTATTACTGTGGAACCATAGTTACAGGAAATAAAATAAATTTCAAAGTATAGAAGGTGCTGTGAGCAGTAGCCATTATAGAAGCAGAGTAATAGTCAGAAGGGGTGCAAAAATTAACCAGGTGAAAGGAGGGAGCCGCAATACTATAAAACCATATTTGGTTCAAGATGGGACAGACCAGGCAGTAGAAAATACAAATAAGCACGCATCAACGCTGTCAGTAGAATTAGCAAAAAACAAGGGAAGCATGGAAGGGGGAGTAGAGGGAGGTAAAACAATGGTTGATGAGACACAAATGGGTAAAAGCGCCCAGCCCCCACAAGCTAAGAGAAACATAACAGATCAGATATCTCCAAGAGGACAACTACAGCAGACAATAGAGTCTGAAGATTTACAACCACTTCCAACAAAACAAGACATGGCAGATATGCTGTCCCATCTTGAACTCATGATCAAAGGCGAAATGAATGCAACAAGAAGGGACATTCAGAATGTCCTGCAGAGAGTTGAAGATACAGAAATATACCTGGATGAACATAAAGAGGCAATAATGGAACTGTGAGAAAGAGCTGAGATGGGATGGATAGAGATAAGAAATATTTGATATAAACTAGAGGATCAAGAAAACCGAAGTAGACAGAAAAACTTGAGGGAAAAAGGCCTCCCAGAGACAGTCAAAGATGCGGAATTAGAAGATGTTTTACGGGACGTATTCAACAAAGCTTTGAAAAGAGAAGCAACTATGCCTCTCCTATTTGAAAGATTTCATAGAATACAGAAAATGAAAAAAAGTGGCTGGAGACCTCCCAAGGGATGTTATAGCAAGATTTCATCATTATGATATGAATGAACAGGTGTCTCAAAGTAAAAGAAACTCCATATTGATGGATTATATGGGAAATATACTATTAATCTTCACAGATCTATCCCCAGAAACGTTAGCCCGTAGAAGGGCACTGAAACCCCTAATAAGTCACTTACAAGAAAATAACATCAGTCATAGATGGGGGTTTCCGGCTTGTCCGATCGCTAAGAATCAGAGGGTCTCAGCAACTTTACGGTTCCCAGAAGATATAAAAGAATTCTGTAATAAACTTGGTCTACCATTTATAAAGTTGGAGAACTGGGAGAAGAGGCCCCCGACTTGGAAGAAATTGAAAGATCAAGAATGGAATAAAGTATAGAGTCTCAAAATATATTTAAAAGTTAAATAGGGAAGTAGAAGATAGTTTAAGCTTATGGAGTAAGTAGAAAGTATGTGGGCAAAACACCTGTGAGAAAACGATATGGAGTGGCTATGCCCACTTGCACCTCCGGAACCACTCCTAATTTATTGGGGATGAGGTCCAGGAGATTAGGTGGACATACAAAAGCCCTCGAGGGATGGCTCGTCCAGCTGGATGCCCTACTGGGCAGAGGCTGGAGGAGCTATAACATTGGTTTACAATGTGGAGGGAGGGAGGAGGGAGGGGAGGTTGGGGAGGGTTTTAGGTTGTTTCAATGTAATATGTTTGTGTTAAGATATTTGTCTTTGGTGTTTAAACGGCACATTCCTGGAGTAATGGGAAGCTTCCCCCCTTCGTCTTTTGCCTTCTATTGTGTTTTCATCGTAAGATGTATGGAGTTTTTGATCATAATATGGCACCTTTAAAAATAATCACATATAATGTAAGAGGATTAAACAGCCCTAATAAAAGGTATCAGATATCACAAGAGCTGAAAGGATTTTCGGCTAATATATTATTCCTGCAAGAAACCCATCTAAAATGGTCTTCAAAAATTAGTCTGAAATCTAAAAATGTTCCCACATGGATGCATAGTTATTCATCTAACAAAAGATCTAGGGGGGCAGCAAAGAGTTTGATAAGAACACACAATTTATATTAAAGGCAATGGAGGCGGACCCAGAGGGGTGGTATCTTTTAATCAAGGGGTCCTTATTTAACATGGACTCTACCTTGGTGAATATATACTGCCCTAATATTCGCCCTACTGTTTTCCTGAAAAAAGTACTGAATAAATTAGAAGGTTTTATGGAGGGAAGATTAAAAGAGGCAGGAGATTTCAATTTTGTCTTTGATCCAGCTCTGGATACTCAGCCTCTATCTTTGAGGTCAGAAGGAAAATACTTAAGGGCTATCAAACACAAACTCTATCAATTACAGTTGGCGGAGGTATGGAGAATCCTACACCCGAGAGATAAGGATTTTACATACTACTCCTCGATACATTCGTCATACATTCTAGAATTGAATATATTTTATTGGATCATTAACCGTTAGATGGGCTACGGAAGACAGAAATCAAGTCAATAACTCTCTCGGACCACGGTATGGTGGAGATGGTCCTCAAGCTCAAGGAAGTCCCGGCCAGGCAGTGGTCCTGGAGAGTAGACAAACCTCTCCTACACAACTCCAAGATAATTGGGGTTCTAGAGAGGGAAATGAATTTGTTTTTCAAAGAAAATGATATAGAAAATATTGCTCCATCTCTGCTCTGGGAAACGCATAGAGACTATATGAGGGGGAGGTTGATGGCAGAGAAGGCCAAGAAGAAAAAAATGTGGCAAGCCCAGAAACAGTCCCTTCTAGGAGAGATTCAGGCTCTGGAACAGCTACATAAAAGATCACTTGAAGATCAAACTATGGCTATGATGACAGGAAAACGAGAAACTCTGAGAGATCTGATGGAATAAGATACTAAATGGGTATTTAATAAAACAAGTAAGAAATATTACGAAATGGGGAATAAGCCTGGAAAATTATTAGCCGTGATAATTAAAACTAGAAATAATTTGAACTACATAGCAAAAATGAAAGATAAGAAAGGCGAATTAAAACATTCTACAAAAGATGATACAAAGATTTTTCAAGAATACTATCAAATGTTATATACAGTAAATAATATACAAAACCCCGAAGATATACAACTTAGAAGAAAAAAATAGAACAATACTTGGAAAATGCAATGTTTTCGGTGCTTTCAGAAGAAGGATTTAATAAATTGGATATGGAGATCTCAAAAAATGAAATAGAACAAGTAATTAAAAACATTAAAGTAGGTAAAATCCCCAGGCCCAGATGGGCTCACCTCATTATACTATAATTTTTTATTAGGAATTTTGACCCCACATTTTTTGTCATATATGAATTTGATAGGGGAAGGTGAGGAGATACGCAGAGAAGCATTGAGTGCCCGCATAACACTTATAGCTAAAGAAGGGAAGGATCCAACAGTATGTGCTAACTATAGGCCGATATCTTTGATAAATGAAGATAAAAAGATTTATGCAAAGATATTGGCCAAAAGATTGAAGCCCCTTATTCCAAAAGGTTAATAAATAGGACCCTTTCAGGCTCTTTTGCATTGTACAATGGTGCACGTCAGGGATGCCCACTTTCGCCATTGCTCTTTGTTCTCTCCCTGGAACTCTTTTTGGTGAACATCAGGGCAAATCAGGAGATCAAGGGGATGGAATTGGCTGGGCAGGAACATAAGATTTCTGCATTTGCTGATGATGTGAATTATAATGTCAGAGTTTGAAAGGTATGGAGAAATTTCTAATTTAAAGATTAATAAAGAGAAGATGGAGATATTAAATGTTACTAGTCCTATGGTAGATAGCAGGCTTCTTAGATTTCAGTATCCCTTTGCCTGGGAGCATATGGGCCTAAAGTACCTCGGTATTCTTTTGTCTACTTCAGATGCAGACTTATACCAGGATAATTATTTACCTTTATTACATAAAATTAAGCAAGATCTGAGGGGATACCCGATAAATAAACTGACATGGTTTGGTAGGATAAATGTGATCAAGATGGTGACACTGCCAAGGGCTTTGTATGTATTTCAGACTCTGCCGATAAACACCTAGAAGGCCTATTTTAAGACTCTCGGGATGTTGGTTGGAAAATTTATATGGAAGGATAGGAAAGCCTGTATTTCCTTTGAGTCTTTGACAAGGCCTCGGTCCAAGGGAGGATTATATCTCCCGGATTTTGAGAGGTACCATGAGGCAGCAGTGTTACAGAGGACGATTGATTGGGTCCACGGTTCCTCCCAGAAAAAATGGGTTTCATTAGAAGAAAATGTATGTGGAAGACACTTAAGTCAAATAATGTGGGTACCAAGGTAGTGCAGGGACCTCCCGACGAGGTGTCTCAAATAACAAAGAAAACCTTAAGAGCTTGGGATAGCCTATTTAAATCTAGGCGATGGCAATATAACAGTCCATTGATGCCCCTTTTGGGCATAAGCTACTTTCCACCAGGGAGGGAGAATAATCTATACCTGAGGTGGACTTCCTCAGATAGTTTAAGACTAAAAGATGTTATGAAAGGAATTGCTCTCAATAAGTGAACTACGTGAGAGATATGGGGAATCACCATGGGACATGTGGAGATATAGGCAGCTCCAACACTTCGTAGATACTCTCCCAAAACCCCTACACTCTATTAAGGAGCTAACCCCATGGGAAAGTTTCTTGGATCAAGGGGGGATAAGGGCCCAGGGAATATCCAATATATACGGGATGTCAATCTCCTCCCTGGCCCTGGGGCCATTACGCCTTCAAGAGAGCTGGGAATTGGAATTGGATCAAAATATATCAGAGCAAATGAAACATAAAATCATAGATTATGTACATTCCACATCAATAGATACAAGAATAAAAGAAATGAATTATAAATTGTTAACAAAATGGTATTACGTTCCAACAAAACTCCACAAAATGCATCCAGAGATATCACCGTTATGCTGAAGGAAGTGTGGGTTAGAGGGCACTCATGCTTATATATGGTGGCAGTGTTCTGAGATCCAACCTTTCTGGAGAGTGATATTGAAGATGATTAAAAAGGTTAGCGGGGTTGAGATCACGCAAGACCCTTGGCAGTGTCTGTTCCATGCTACGGGGAAGCCGAGGAAGAAATATAGAGCAACAGTCGTACCATACTTATTAAATGCAGCGAAAGCTCTAATACCAAGACAATGGAAATTAAAAAAAACTCCGCTAATAAAGGATTGGTTTAGAGAGGTGGATAAAATTAGATTGATGGAAAAATTGATAGCCTCAGAAAATGACTGTGGACAAAAATTTCATAGAATTTGGAGAGGATGGCTGGAGTTTAACCACTTCCCGCCCGGCCTATAGCATATTGATGGCCAGGAAGTGGTTGCGTTATCCTGATTGGGCGTCATATGACGTCCAGCAGGATAACCCCCGGGGGGGCACGCAGCACGGCGATCGGGGATGGCGTGTGTCCCTCGGACACAGCGCTTCCCGATCCCGGTAAACAGCCAATGAATTTGGCTGTTTACCACGTGATCGGCTGTGCCAAAGTCACAGCCAATCACATGGCTTGACAGACTCGCCGGCGCACTCCATGCGCGCCACCGGAGGCGCACAGAGCAGGGATCGAGGAAGGCGCGTGTCCCCCGATCAGGGTAAACAGCCAATAAAATTGGCTGTTTACCACGTGACCGGCTGTGTCCAATCACAGCTGGTCACAAATGTAAACTCTGAGGAGCAGTTACTATCTGATCTCTGCTCTCTCCTCACACACTGATCGTGTGAGGAGAGAGCAGGGATAAGTAAGTGAGCTATCAGTGTAGTGTTCTGTCTATATATACTGTATACTTTACAGCACGACCCCCCAATAAAGAGGACCTGTCACACAGCCCAGTCCATCAATCAGCCCATTTGTCAATCAGCCCAGCCAATCAATCAGCCCATCTGTCAATCAGCCCAGCCAATCAATCATCCCATCTGTCAATCAGCCCATCTGTCAATCAAACAATCAGCCCATCTGTCAATCAATCAATCAATCAATCAATCAGCCTATCTGTCAATCAATCAGCCCATCTGTCAATCATCTGTCACAGGCCCACCGCCATCGGTACCGCCATTGGTACCGCCAGACAGGCTACCAATACCGCCATCGGTACCACCACCAGTTCCGCTAATAGTACCACCATCGGTACCGCCATCAGGCCCACCAACTATACCACCACACAGGCCCGCTACCAGTATCGCCATCAGTACCACCACCACCATCAGGCCTTCCATCGATACCGCCACCCGTAACGCCACCACCACCACCTGTACCGCCATCGGTACTGCCACCACCACCCGCATACCGCCACCTGTACCGCCATCGGTACAGCCACCACCACCCGTACCACCACCTGTACCACCATCAGTACTGCCACACAGGCCCACCACTAATACCACATCGGTACCACCACTACCACCAGCAGTGCCATTACATAGGCCCGCCAATAAGCAATACCATAATGTCGCAAATGGTTTACACACCTGAGGAGGCATATGCCATTCTTACCATGCCGGATGATGAGAGCAGCGGGGAGCTCCCATCATCCAATTCTGGTTTGGAATACGAGCCAGTGGAGGATAGTGGATCAGAGTCCACGGAGGAAACCGTCCCTCCCAAAAGAATGAGATCAAGACCAAGATCAGGACCAAGATCAGGAGATCTGCCCACCACCAGCAGCGCTAGGAAGAGGAGCCCAGTACCCCAGGAAGAGGAGCCCAGTACAAGTACTGGAATCACACGCCCAACCCGAAGAACCCAGCCACAGTCCTACCTTCCCAATACCCTGGCAAACCCCTTATGGTTGCCTGCCAACTCAGGATCCGCTATCATCCCCCATTTCACTGCACAGCCAGGTGTGCAGCCCGACACTACAAATTTTTCTCAATTAGATTATTTTTGTTTATTTTTACCACAAGATTTGCTGCAGAATATGGTGGATCAAACTAATCTGTATGCATCCCAATTTATTGCTGCCAATCCCAATTCTTCCTACGCCCACATGTTCCAGTTGTGACATCTAACAATGGACGAATTTAAATTGTTTTTGGGCCTTACGTTCAATATGGGGCTTACAAAAGAGAACAAAGTCCATGCATATTGGACCCCATCCAATATATGCCCATATATTCCGCTGTCATGTCCAGGACAAGATACGACATGATTATGCGTTTTCTCTATTTCAATGGCGATTCACAGTGCCCTCCCCGAGATCATCCCAACCACGACAAATTGTACAAGATACGCCCCCTAATCAATTCCTTTTCCCAGTGATTTAGAAATTTTTTTATCCCAGACCAAAAGATTTGTGTGGACGAGTCCCTCATACATTTCACTGACCGACTGCACTTCAAGCAAGAGAGCCAGGTATGGGCTGAAATTAAATAAATTATGTGATTGAGTGACTGAATACATCTTCACATTCCGGATCTACGAAGGCAAACACTCCCAGCTCCAGTCACGTGATTGCCCCACATATATTGGTACCAGTGGGAAAATTGTCTGGGAGCTGGCATACCCCCTGTTTGAAAAAGGATACCATTTATATGTCGACAACTATTATACCAGCCTGCCCCTTTTTCGTCACCTTTACAGTAAAAAAAAACCCGGCCTGCGGTACCTTAAAAAAAAAAACGGAAGGGATTCCCACAAAATCTGTTGACAAAAAAATTGCAAAACAGAGAATCGGCATTCATGAGGAACGAGGAGGTGTTGGCCATGAAGTGGAGAGACAAGAAAGATGTCCACATCCTCTCTACCTTCCCCAATGACACCATGGTGGAGATCCATAGAAGAGGTGGCCCCATTGTAAAGCCTGAATGTGTCCATGACTACAATATGTACATGGGGGGGTGGATTTAAACAATCAGATGCTACAGCCCTATTTATCAACCAGAAAGTCCCGTTATTGGTACAAGAAAGTTGCGTTTCACCTGTTTCACATGGCCTTTTTTAATTCATTTGTCTGCTACCAAAAAGCAACTCAAAACCAACAAATCACCTACCTCAAGTATATTGAAGATATCATCCCTGCACTCATTTACCAACAAGGTCCCGCCCAAGGAAGCATTCACTTTGATAGTGTGAGTCGACTTCACGAGCAACACTTTCCCTATAACATTCCCCCCACAGAATCTTTAAAAAGACGCCAAAAGAAATGCCATGTATGCAGCAGAGGAGGAGTAAGCAGAAATAACAGCTATTATTTTCCCCAATGTCCCTCCCAACCTGGCCTGCGCATCGGAGATTGCTTCAAAAATTATCATACATCCATCCAATATGAGTTCCCCTTATTATTAACAGACTGCCATTTCCCCATTTGCCTGCTACCATGTTACTACCTTCCATGTTAATTAACTGACCCTGGCCTGTTTACCGACGATGTCTTTGCTTTCTGATTTAAACCACGTTTCTGACTTCCACGTGCACCAACCTCAGCCTGTTTACTGACGATGCCTCTGCCTGCCGATATAAACCACGTTTCTGACTTCCACCTGCACCGACCTTGGCCTGTTAATCAACCGTGTTTTTGCCTGCCACTTGGACTGATCTTTTGGCCATCTACTTTAGTACACAGGGGTCTCACATATGTGAGGGGCTTCAGAATAGCGTTCTGAGTAGAGAGAACCAGTTTTTCATTTTCTGTGCTCTCAGAACAGGGTATGGTTGCCCGGAGGCTTCAAAGCAATTTGGGTGGGAGAAGCCTCTACCCCTGTCCCCATGGCCCTAAGCTTGATGGTCCTTCCTGCTGCCTGAACCAATAACTTGGCTGTGCTAACCATATTGCTGCCTGTAATGACCCATGACATTATGGACCATGTTTCTTCTTGCTGCTTGGACCAATACTTTGGCTGTGTTGACCATATATTTGCCTGCTGCCTCTACTGACTTTGGACAGTATTTCGGCAGGGATACCTCTGCCTGCTACCTGGACCTATGCTTTGGCTGTGCTTTGGTTGTGCTCTGGCTGTGCTCCGGCTGTGCTGACAGTATCTCTGCCTGTACGAACTATGGACAGTATTCCTGCCTGCTGCCTGGATGATTGCTTTTGCTGTCGCTGACCTCATTCCTGCCTGCTTCCTGGACTGATGCTCTCCTCTGTGGACCACTGCACTTCTAAAACCACAGGTAATATTTTGTTACCTGCTATGTGTTAGAAATATGAAGGGCCTTCAAAAATGTGATCGGTAGTCAGAAAATGATATGTGTAATTAATGCTGGAGGTGCTACTTGTATGTTGGGCCTCTGTATGTGGTCAGGCTGTGTAAAAGTCTCAAACATGTGGCCATTCTCAGGAGGAGTAGCAGAATGTATTTTGGGGTGTAGTTGCAATTATGCATATGCTGTGTGGGAGAAATAACCTGTTAATATGACCAGTTTGTGTAAAAAAAAAATATATAGATCCTAATTTTCCCAAGAATTGTTGGAAAAATTACTTCAAAAAACTCACCATGCCTCTTAGTAAATACCTTGGACTGTCTACTTTACAAAAATGGGTCATTTGGGGGGTATTTGTACTTTCCTGGTTTTTTAGTGTCTCAAAAAATGAGATAGGCCTTCAGTACATCAGATGTGATCAATTTTCAGTGATTGGCATCATAGTTTGTAGACTCTATAACTTTCACAAAGACCAAATAATATACACTAATTTGGGTTATTTTTACCAAAGATATGTAGCAGTATACATTTGGGCACAAATTTATGAAGAAAAATGACTTATTTGCAAAATTATACAATAGAAACTAAAAAGAGTGTGTTTTTTTTCAATATTTTCGCTGTTTTTTCGCTTGTATCGCAAAAAATAAAAAAAAACAGCGGTGATTAAATACCACCAAAAGAAAGCTCTATTTGTGAGAAGAAAATGATAAAAAAATTGTTTGGCTACAGTGTAGCATGACTTAGTAATTGTCATTCAAAGTGTGAGAGCGCTGAAAGCTGTAAATTGGTCTGGGCGGGAAGGTGCATAAGTGCTTGGCATTGAAGTGGTTAAACAAACGGAAGTATACCGTAACCATTTGATAGATTGAGGCATTCCCTCCCCCTACCCCTTTTTTTTTTGTTCGAGCACTTTTCCAACACTTTGGAGGTAATTTTCACCCTTTGATGGATTAGGGTTATTGGGATTGAGGTATTAGGGAAAGAAGGAAAGACAGTTTAATAAACTATAGAAAGTCAGGCTTAAATAACACTTTTTGGGTCATTTATTAAAGGTTGGTTAAGTCAAGATTGGAAACACTTGGGTAACACAGCAACACAGAAATAGGGTGGAATAGGAGGGTAGATGCAATGTTAAATCCCCCATAGACCCACCCCTTAATATTTGATCAATTTTAAAATCTACTTTAGGAGCACTGGGATAATAAGAGCACTGGGATAATAAGAATTTATAGACGAGGGTTTTTTTTCTTTTCTTTTCCTTTTCCCTCTCCCCCCTCTTCCTTTACTTCTATTTTCCCTTTCCCCTGCCCCCTCCCTCCCTCTCATCCTTTTGTTGTTCCTCTCTCTCCGCCCCCCAGTGTAATGATGGTAAAAATTGTAAAAGTTGGATGTGGGAGTGTAAAACTCCAGAGCATAAAGTATAAGACCTAGCATGGTACAGGATCTCTCTTGTCTAGTTATGGCTTGTCTTGTCATGTAATGTGTTATGTTAATTGTTAAATGTAATGTGTTATGTAAATATGTAATGTATATGTTTGTACCCTTTTATATGTTGAGTCTTTTGAAACAATAAACAGAATTAGAAACTAATGCCGTGTACACACGGTTGGACTTTTCGTCTACAAAAGTCTGACGGACGCCGACGGACCAAATCAGGCGGACAATTCGACTGTGTGTGGGCTTCATCGGACCTGCAGCAGACTTTTTCAGTTGAAAATCTGACGGACTTTAGATTTGGAACATGCTTCAAATCTTTCCGACGGACTCGAGTCCGGTCGAAAAATCCTCTCGTCTGTATGCTAGTCCGACAGACAAAAACCCACGCTAGGGCAGCTATTGGCTACTGGCTATGAACTTCCTTATTTTAGTCCGGTGTACGTCATCACGTAAGAATTCAACGGACTTTTGTGTGATCGTGTGTAGGCAAGTCTGTTCGTTAGAAAGTCCGCCGCAAGTCCGTCGAAAGTCTGTTGGACGGGCTGTCGGACTTTTGTAGCCGAAAAGTCCGACCGTGTGTACGCGGCATAAGAAGAGGGGGCAGATACTGGAAGTTAAAGCTTCACAGTGGACTACTGCACAGAGCTGGAAAAAACAGAAAACAGACAAAGCACACAAGATTCAAATAAAACTAAACAGTTCTCTTGTTTTAAGACAAACTTTGTATATCACAGCATCCATCTTTAGAAATGTCAAAATTGGGGCGTGGTTTGGAGCCGCTCTAAGATGGACGCGCTGTGCTGAAGCTCCCGTCCATGAGGTCCCGCTACACTAGCGTTTCGCTATCAGACGACCTTCGGCTATGGTGAGAAAATCCCGCAGCACCTCAGCATCCCGATCCAGATCCCCTCGGAACCAAAACCCCCCGCGGGGAGAGCATATTCCCGAGATCTTCCGCTCCCGGCCTAGAGTCGCCATGCAGGCCGCTCAACCAGCGGCCTCGAGTAAACCGCAGCCCCAGAGCGCAAGCACCCCCAGCTCAGGCACTCAGAGCAGAGCAGGCACGGGATCAGAACAGAGACACCCACCCGCAGTAAACCTGGATGATCTCCATTCTGTCGCCGCAGACATAAAAAACACTTTAATGGCGGCCATCTCAGACATGCGATCTGACATGCAGGCAATCTCACTCAGAGTAGAAGAGGTGGAAACTACCCAGACACGACATGAGACTTCCCTGTGCCATGTCCAGCAGATCACAGAGTCCCATGCCATACACTTAAGAGACATAAATCGCCACATGGAAGATCTCGACAATCGCGGGAGACGCCGCAACCTCCGATTTAGAGGAATACCGGAATCGATCGACTCACAGCAGTTATCCCAAGCAGTCACCACCATTGTAAATGAGCTCCTGGACAGGCCCCGAGATGCCCTGGTGGGTTTTGAACGCATACATAGGGCGCTACGACCAAGAGGGAGAGATACAGACCCCCCCCAGAGACATTGTTTGCTGTCTCACAGATTTCTCACTAAAAGAGGACATCTTAAGAGCCTCCAGAAATCACAATCAGATAACCTACCAAGGCTCAAACGTTAAAATCTATCAGGATCTCTCCAACATCACCCTACAGAGGAGACGTGAATTGAGGCCCCTACTCGACATCCTGCGAACCAGGTCTATCGCATACCGATGGAAATTCCCGTTTGGTCTCTCCGCCTCACACCAGGGACGTACAGCCCTCCTCAGAGTCCCTGAGGATTTAGAACACTTCTGTTCTACACTGGATATCCCAATTGTCGCCCTGCCGGACTGGTACAGCGATTTTCGTCTCCCCCAACTACGCAGAGCCACTTGGATGGACGGCATAGCAGAAGCAGGAAACTTCCACCTTGGACGCCGCCGACACCACCAAAGGCTGAACTTCTCCCCACAACGAGACCCTGACCTGCCAAGGAACGGCAGCCCTACAGCCTCCCCTGCACATCGCAGAGCCAGGATCACCTAAAGGCCCGGTAATGCCTGGATCTAGAAGACACCCAAACGGAAGGACAAGGGAAGCTGCTCTGTCATAAAATGACGGACACCTGCAGTAAATATAAATGTCTTTCTATTCTCATCCTTTTCCCCCTATACCCCTAATTCTCTCCCTCCATTTTATTATGTTCGGTAACTCAGGGCCTCCTCTCACAATCTCTCACCTTAAAGATGAACAGCTCAGAGCATCACCACATAGCTCACTTTCATGTGTAAGCTCTCATTGCATAACAAAAACCATGGTACTGGTCATACATGAATATTAGTATTATTGGTTGAGATACGGTCAGAGTTATTGTCACACAACCCCGCCCCTCCCCAGCTTCTCTCTTGTTCTCCATTACGGCACATAACTCTAATATGTTTAAATCTTAGGCAACAGTGAATACAGAAATCGTTCTGGAGGTCGACAGGGGCGGGCTCTGGTAAGCGATCCACACCAAAAATACCTACCCATTCATGCTGAACACTCTAACTTCGACCTGACCCTCCCCCCACAGAAGTTATTACACTGTTTATTCAAACACCAACAGGGTGTAACTCTCAAAGTTCTTACTCAGAACGTGCTGCAGAGCGTGCCCCTCTCGATACCAGGGAGATCTTACTGCCGATCCACCTTCTGTAAAGGTATGCTTATCTCCGTTAACCTTTTATTTCGTTTGGTTTGTTAAGTTCACAAAGGTGAAAGTTTGCTAGTTATTTTGATAGTTGCTTGGCCGACAGGTACCGTCCACCTTCATACTACCCGAGGCCTATACAGTTTTACTCAACGCAAGTTTATTCGTTGACAGCTCTTTTGGCATTAAAGGCAGTAAGTCATTTTCACCGTTTCGTTAATGAATAAATATCACACGATAATGAACCTGCCCACCATATGGATTACACCTCTCAAATCAAAACTCCCCTAGAAGCTCCCGTGACATATACACACTATCATAACTCATAGATCTCTTATGATAGGGACGCATTCTCACCCCCAACACACCATAGTCAGAAATCTTTTAAGATACCACTCGGGCCCACGGTGGGATCCCCCTAGACACCCTCCGTGGTACCCCGACCCACACATTAAGCGAACATTTACTTCGCCCGTCATTACCTCAATGGGACTCAGGACGACCTCCTTTCTCTGAGCGTCACCTTCCACACCCGCACACAGCAGAATCTAGTGGTTCTAGCTGACTCATACCGGTCCCCCCGTTTTGTAACTAGTGGGCCCGCAGGCCGACCCACATAACCGTTTTTTTTTTTGCTCACTTCCCCTGAAACCTCTCCTCCTCCTCTTCCATATACCCTCCCACCACTCCCTTACACACACCCCTTATCTTATCGCCTCGCTAAAACCCCCCTGCCCTACACCCAAACACACCCACAACCTAATCTCTGGCTCCTCCTACATACCCGCATAAAACAAGGATTCCAAGCTTCTTAAGTGAGACAATGGCACCCCATCAGTCGCAACCACTCACCCACCCGTTGAAAGTCATATCTATCAACGCAAAGGGCCTAAATATCCCTGAGAAGCGCTCACAGCTACTAGCTCAAATGCGTAGCTCAAAGGCAGATGTAATATTCATACAGGAGACTCACTTCTCCAGCACTAACACCCCTAATCTGGCAAACCACTTCTTCCCCCACAGTTATCATGCCACTTCACCTTCTTCAAAGACAAAGGGAGTATCAATCCTTCTTTCCAAGAATACACACCTACAAATCTCAGATACTTTCACGGACGCACAGGGTAGATTCATCTTCATCAAAGGCACATTCAACAATAGACCAATCACCCTGGCAAACATCTATAGCCCTAATACCGCTCAGGTCCCGTTCTTCCGCACAATAACGAAAGAATTATCATCCTTTCAGGAAGGCCTCTTGATTCTGGGGGGAGATTTTAATGTCCCCCTTGACCCCATTGTAGATTCTTCAACAGGCAAATCTCATCTTCCATACAGAGCCCTAAAACAGATCAAAAAATGTCTACAAGACCTAGCCCTACACGACTCATGGAGAACCCTACACCCATCAGACAAGGACTACACATTTTTCTCAGCCCCACATAATAAATATTCACGTATCGACTACTTATTCCTATCACAGCCAGACCTTCCCGCCCTCTCCACCGCGACTATAGACCCGATGTCATTCTCAGACCACCACCCCATCTCAATGTCACTCAATCTCTCGGATACCCCCCAACGCCCCTACTTATGGAAATTAGATCACACACTCCTGACGGACGAAATACAGGTAGCAGAAATCCGCTCCTGTCTGAAGGATTACTTTATAGAGAACAACACCCCAGATACATCCCCTCTGACGCAATGGGAAGCGCACAAATGCGTAATAAGAGGGAAACTGATTTCTATCACAGCTTCCATCAGAAGAGCCAAAAAAGCCTCCCTACACAACCTTTTTCAGAGACTCAAAAAACTAGAAGCATCTCATAAACAAACCCTAGCACAAGACACCCAAACAGAACTAACAGAGATCCGTACTCTTATCAAAGACGAAATTTACTCTAACCTTAAAAGAAAGTTCATCCTCTCACACAAACTATTTTATGAGTTCGGTAACAAAAGCGGCAGACTGTTAGCCAGGGCTCTACGCAAACGAAAATCGGACAACACCATACACAAATTACAGTCCTCTTCAGGTCAACCCCTCACACAAAATGAGGAGATAGCAAGGGAATTTGCGAATTATTATTCCTCCCTTTATGACCTTCAGACATCTGAACCATCACCTACTCCTACTCTAATAAAATCCCGTAACATCAAAACATTCCTGGATAAATACGCCCCTGAGAAACTATCCCCAGAGAAATCAGCATCCCTCGAATCCCCAATTACCTCTATAGAATGGTCTCAGGCCATTAAACAACTTAAGCCCGGTAAAAGCCCGGGCCCGGATGGCCTCCCGGCCGCCTACTACAAAACATTTTCAGACATTCTCCAAGCCCCATTCCTACGGACCTTTAACTCTCTCTCCCCCACTAACCCCCTTACTAGCGGGATGCTAGAAGCCCACATAGTTGTGATTCCAAAAGATGGCAAGGACCCCTCCCACACTAAAAACTATAGGCCGATTTCCTTATTAAATGTAGACATCAAAATCTTCTCCAAAATTCTAGCCAATAGACTTTTAACTCTTCTCCCCTCCATTATAGCCCACGATCAAGTCGGCTTTATCCCTGGCAGAGAAGCCAGAGATAACACCTGCAAAGCAATTAACCTTCATCACCTGATCACACGCACTAAACAAAAAGGATTTTTCTTGTCATTGGACGCGGAGAAGGCGTTCGACAGAGTATCCTGGGATTACATGCTAGCGGTCTTGCAAGCCATAGGACTTGGTCCTCAGCTGACTGGCCTTATCATGTCACTATATAGTTCTCCAACAGCGAAAGTAAGGATCAATGGTACTCTGTCGGACGCCTTCCCGATCCACAACGGAACGAGGCAGGGTTGCCCTCTATCACCCCTCCTCTTTGTATTAACCCTAGAACCCTTTCTAAGGAAAATAAAACTCAACCCAGACATAAAAGGAATTCTCTCACCAGTGAAAGAATATAAGTATGCTGCTTACGCGGACGATATTCTACTATTCCTCTCACAACCGTTAACAACATTACCAATATTACTTTCGGAATTTAAACTATATCAGTCCCTGTCTAATCTGAAGATCAACTTCTCTAAATCTTTCGCCCTTAACATATCCCTAACCCAACATACATTGGACCAATGCAAACACAATTTCCCATTCCAATGGAAACAGGATGCGTTAACGTATTTAGGGATACAAATCACAACATCACTCGCTGACCTTTACAGGAAAAACTTTCTCCCCCTCTTAAACAAATTAACCACGGACTTTGACACTTGGAATAAAACGACATTTTCGTGGTTTGGCAGAGCGGCCATACTGAAAATGAACGCTCTCCCCACGGATTTTATACTTACTACAGGCGATACCGATACAAATTCCCCCCTTATTTTTCAAGTCATACAGGCAGATCAGCTCTAAGTTCCTATGGGGTAAACATAAACACAGAATAAGCCATCTCATGCTCTCCCGCCCAAAAAATCTAGGTGGAATAGGTCTTCCCGACATCTCCAACTATCACATAGCCACACATCTCACCAGGATAGTGGACTGGAATGTCCACACTCAACAAAAAGACTGGGTTTCCCTTGAAGCCTCCTTCACGAAACTAGACTGTAAATCACTCCCTTGGATCTCTCCTCATCATATCCCACAAGAGATCCAAACCCACCCGACGATAGGCCCCACCCTGCGCTACTTCCACTTAACTTGCAAAAAGGTTCCGCTCTCTTCCACTCCCAGCCCACTGACACCAATAAAACTGAACCCAGACTTCCCCCCGGGAATGCACCGCCAGTTTCTAGATGACCATCTACCTCAAGGACGAACCAGTGCTTCCCACTTCCTCCAACAGGGCAAAATCATCCCTGCAATACAACTAGCATCACGCTCCGAAAATGCACCTATCCCACAGTGGACATACCTAAGGATAACATACTACCTCCAAACACTAGACAAAGCAGGTCAATGCTCTAGGCAACTTACACCCTTTGAATCTCTATGTACCAAATCATCACCACAAACGCACCTCATTTCTCAGATACATAATATGCTTTTTGCTGACCTCAAAGCCAACGACAGTCTGTTTTGCAAAAAATGGGAAAAAGATCTCTCAATACAAATACCGGAAGAGAGCTGGGAGCGAATATTCTCGCACATACATAAAGGCTCAATAAATGTCTCCACTCAAGAGAATGGATTTAAAATACTGTCAAGGTGGTACCATACCCCAGCATTATTTCACAAATTTAAATCCAACATTTCCGAAACATGCTGGAGGTGCCACCAAGCAAAAGGTACTTTACTCCATATGTGGTGGTCATGCACCCCTCTCCAAACTTTTTGGTCAGAGGTCCACAAAATGATAGAACGGATCACCACCTACAACATAGATTTCGCCCCAGCTCAATTCCTCCTCCATCTCTCTTCCCACCCACATGGCACATACCATAAGTCACTTATGATGTATTTGATAAATGCAGCAAAGCAATGTATACCCATACACTGGAAATCACATAAAACACCTACTCTAGCTGAATGGTTTGCCAGAGTAAACAAAATAGAAGAAATGGAAAAACTTATCCATATCGCTCAAGACACCCCAACGAAATTCAACCATAAGTGGGCGTGCTGGATCCACTTTAAGACTCTGCCGGAATACAAATCCATTATGGGTTCTCCTACATACAGTGACTAGGTCCTTTAAAATGACCACTCAGATTATACCTACACAAGTTCTAGATACATTCACCCTTTGCCCCCACCTTGCTGGGGCTCTACCCCTGCCTTGTCCCCTTATATATACATTTTAGGGTGCTTCTAACCACCCTCACCCTCACCTGGAGGAGTCAGAGATTTCCCAGACCCCTCCCCCCCCCTTTTTTCCCTATCTACCCCTTATACCCCTCCCCCCCCTTTTTTTTTTTTTTTCCCCATACCTCATTTTTTCCCACGCCTGGCCCTCCTTATTTAACATAAGCTCCCAAACCTCCCACGCAGCACTCCAATCAGATACCCAATCTGACAACTGCAAGGCAGAGTGTTAAGTGAGGGCTAGGCATGTATATGCAAGTAAGACGTCGCACCATAATCATACAACAACTAGCAAAGATATTGTCTTACAACACCTAATGACATTCTTATCTGTTCCGTTCTTTGGTTTGGTTATTCATCTCAGTGCCTCAGTGTGCTGATTACGGTTTATTTCATGTTGTACTGTACTTATATTGTATGCATACAAACCATGTCATCTTTGTAACATCTCATTACTGTATTGCAATATCCTTGTTATACTGAACTCTTCAATAAACATTTTGAAACAAAAAAAAAAGAAATGTCAAAATTATAGCTATAAGATGCATGTATATTTTTTTTAATCTTCTACAGACAAGACACACTGGGGGTTATTTACTAAAGGAAAATCCACTTTGCACTAAAAGTGCACTTGGAAGTAAAGTCGCTGTAGATCTGAGGGGGGCATGCAAGGAAAATAAAAAAACAGCATTTTAGCTTGAACATGATTGGATGATAAAATCAGCAGAGCTTCCACTCATTTCAGAACTACCCCTCAGATTTAGAGCGACTGCACTTCCAAGTGCACTTTCAGTGTACTTTCAAGTGCACTTGCAGTGCAAAGTGGATTTGCATTTCGTAAATAACCCCCATAGTTTTAGTTTTAGGTGTAGGGAGACTTTGAGTTGCGGGATATACAAAGAGTTTGTAATGTAAAATTTTAACATTTTGCTTATTGCCTTTAATCGTATATGTCAAAGTGCATATGCCTTGTACCATATTACTGGCCAACATATCGATCATGTTTATGTTTGGCTGAAACAACTGGTTTTAAAATCTTTCTCTGATGAATCACATTTAATCACATTTAAAAGGTAACTTCATGTTCATGGCAAAAAATAGGAAATAAAAAATAATAATAATATAATATATACAATTGTGACTCAAGTCATATTGTACTGAAGGGTATTAAAAATTACTTTTCTTTTCCAGTCTGCAGCTCTGTAATTTTCTGTAAAATACAATTCAATATGGTTACCTGGAGGTGTTCTGTACACAGAATGTGTACAGAACGCCACCCAGAAACATAATTTCCTGCTCGTGTGATTGGCTCACTGATTTTCTCAGAAGTCTGCACTAAGATATAAGTCAGATTTTCGGTATCCCCTGCAAGAAAAATTTAATTTTTGGTGAGATACTCCCAATAGGAAATCACATCTAAAGGGATGCAGACCCTGTCATTTTCCTAATTAGAGCCCTGAAAGTGCAGCAGCTGATTTATAATTATGAAACCACTCCCATTAGGTTCCACATGGACACAGACAAACACACAGGAATTTCTTCAGAAAAACACAAGATTGGAATCTGCCACAAAATTTGTTAAAATCCTTGTAATGTACATACAGTAGATCACCAAGTGGGGAATGTTTTTTCCTAACAAAAGTGGGTTTACTCTTTAAACGTTATCACATTGAGTAGTGCACTTGCATCCAGGTTGAATTTGATTTGCTTTGCTTTTTTCTCTAATGCAATATTTGTGAACATGTTATCAGACTGGTCTATGTCAGTTACATTTACATAGATTGACTGTTTTCAAGCCGGGGTAACCACTTTAATTGATTTGACCTAAATTAGCATAAGTTGCTGCATCAGTAACTTAGATATCTTTGGAGCAACACATTTCAGCATAGTGATTACTCTGTTTACATTATAACCGTGAGTTTAAGTGTACATTTTTTCCCTCCATGAGTAAAAATGAGCAGGGTAATTAAGTTTTTGTTGGTCATACTTCTCTTCTGGGACACAGGAGTGCACTTACTTTTGTACTCCTGTGACCCAGAATCAGCCGTCAGCGAGATAAAGTCTGCTGTGAGCTGAAATCATAAAGCCACTCCAGGCTCTACACAGATCCCAATTATATTGTCAGGATACACCCAGCTGCCTGATTGACAGTGTGCGGCTTAGAGCTGGAGTCATATGCACCCACCCCCTCTTCAGCCCAACGCTCAGTGAGCCCTGGAGGAGCAGAGTGGAGAGTGGTAACTGACAGTCACTGCTCTCCACTCTGAGCAGACTGAGAACTGAGTGATTAGCGATCATGTGATAACTCAGTTCTTGGTTTTGGAGCATAGAGGTGAGTATGTACAGGTGCATCTCATAAAATTAGAATATTATCTAAAAGTTAATTTATTTCAGTAATTAAATTAAAAAAGTGAAACTCATATATTTTATATAGATGTGTTACGCACAGAGTGATATATTTCAAGCATTTATTTCTTTTAATTTTGATAATTATGGCTTACAGCTAGTGGAAACCCCAAATTCAGTATCTCAGAAAATTAGAATATTACATAAGACCAATAAAAAAAAGGATTTTTAATACAGAAATGTTGGCTTACTGAAAAGTATGTCCATGTAGAGTATAGTATACACTCAATACTTGGTTGGCGCTCCTTTTGCATGAATTACTGCATCAATGTGGCATGGCATGGAGGCGATCAGCCTATGGCACTGCTGAGGTGTTATGGAAGCCCAGGTTTGTTTGATAGTGGCCTTCGGTTCATTTGCATTATTGGGTCTGGTGTCTCTAATCTTCCTCTTGACAATACCCCACAGAGCACAGTAATCAAGCACAGTAATACCATGATCATTAAAACAGGTATTGGTACTTTTGACAGTGTGGGCTGTTGCCAAGTCCTGCTGGAAAATGAAATCAGAATCTCCATAAAGCTGGTCAGCAGAGGGAAGCACAAAGTGCTCTAGAATTTCCTGGTAGAGGACTGCGCTGACTTTGGGCTTGATAAAACACAGTGGACTAACACCAACAGATGACATGGCTCCCCAAATCATTACAGACTGTGGAAAATGTTACATTTCATTTGGGAATAAAGGACCCAGAGTCTGGAGGAACAGTGGAGAGACACATAATTCAAGTTGCATGAGGTCCAGTGTGAAGTTTCCACAGCCAGTGATGGCTTTGCTAAATGATAAGATCAGCAGCAGACCTCATTATTACCATTGGTAATGCTAGTGTTCCCTGTACAAGGTAGTCAGCAAGGTTGTCTCAGTGTTTGTGTACTGACATCAGTAGTCCATGGCAGCTTTTCCAGTTGTGGTTGACAACTTAGGTTTCCTGTGAAAAAAATAAAAACTTTTGTTACAGAGGCAGAGCTGCTTTAAACCACAACATTTTAAAAAGTGATCCCTTCTCCAAAATGTTTCCTCTTGGATGTGAAGCTTGGGGCTCCCCAAGGTGTGGGTGTGAGGGTGCATATTTATATTTGTTCTGGAACTTTTTTTAATGTTGCTCTATCACAATCTGCAGTATTTGTGCTTGAATTCTAAGCTTTGGTTGTTCTGGTGCACTTTGGGGAATTTCCTTGCCCATCTAACCTATACAATATCACCCTTTTTTCTGTATAAAAACCACACCAGACAAAACCATCTCACTCTGCTTTACTATTCTCTCACCTCAGAAAAAAGGTACTTTTTAAACCAACTTTTAGATTCATTCTAGAAAATGTTGTGTGCCTTAACAAAAGGACAAAACACACAGAAAAAAAAACTTGAAATACCTAAGAACTCATTTTGCACATTTTTAGATTTACAGCAGGAAGCACTTTTAGATGCCAATTGCCAGTGAGAGCATTTCTCATTCCTCATCTTTAGTCCCAGCTAGGTTTTTGTAGATTAGTTTTCTTTCCTGCATTTGTTCTTCTTTTTGCATGCCGATCCCTGTTTTTCAGAATGTCACGTTCAATTTTATTTAATATTCAGCTTGTTGTTAATAATTAAAAAATAATAATAAGGACGGGGATTTAAAATGTTAAGATGGAAATGTAATATAATTCAGACTTCTGAGACATTAGTTTATCATTCCAACAGGAAATTAAGCTTAATTATTGGCATGTAATTAGATAGAGAATGTGAGGGTGCAACAGGTGATAATATCGAGTAATAAGCAGATAAAAGTTTCTTAGTTAATAATATTTTTTATTCTGTTGAACACCTAAACGGTGTGAAATTTAGAGGCAGTTTTTATTATCAAAGTGTGACTGGATACTGAAAGCAGTAAGAAAAAATCTTTGGAATGAGATGGCTTGGCTGAATTTCAGTGTCAGGACATTTTAATAACAGTTTAATTGTAGGTTTAACACAGTGGTAATTATAATTGCAATTTTCCTTAGCAAAGAGAATTTTTTTTGCTACTTCATCATAAGCACACAAGGTAACTACAGCTGCTCAGCTGCCCTCTGGATTTGATCACTCTTTTATGCAGATTTTTACTATTGTTCCATATTATGTGCACCCTTTTATCCTTACACTGGTGTTTGCTCTGAAATGATTACTTTCACCTCACCAGCCTGTGTGAGCCAACAGCATGGGTTTCTTGCCAAGACGGAAGGATTCATTAATCTGATGGGATTTCTGTTAACAGGGTATTTGATTTTGGAGCACATTTGCAGATATACATGCGGTCAAAGCTAATTCTCGTACCTTTCTTTGAGTCCCCATCCACAAAATGCTCCTGTGATAAAGTCAGGCTCCATTCACATAAGTGCGGTCTGGTGTGGTGTTGTGTCATGTTTTACCATAGTTTGCATTAGGACAACCGATTTACATGATATCTGGTCAGGGTGGATGTATTACTCTTATGAGGTCCTAGATCCTTAACCTTTTCCTTCTGGATTCTATAGTGGTTCCCCTTTGTCAGCTTCCAAGCCCTCATTTGAATTTCATGCCTCTATATTGTTCTAAGTACAGCATCTTTGGCACCTCACAGCCCCACTCTATCATGCTCTATATTTTATGTTAGATGTAGACTTTGAGGCGCTCATCCCAGCTATACCCATATTCTTTCAGGGATTGTTATTCTCCAATGGATGGTTACTAAGCATACTCCTATTATAATCATAGTGTGTTGTAACTTTTCTTATTATATTTATCTACGCTTTTTTTTTCATCTCACTTCCCTTATTTCTCTCATTAGATATGATCCTGTATGGTACATTCTGTATGGATTGATGATACCTGGACTTTTTATGTTACTCCTCATCTTTATATGTTGTTTGCTGTTTAGACCTTGCCCTGTGTATCATTTGATATACATTATCTGGTCTGTGGATTTGTTCTGCTGTAGTGCAACTGTAATATATTGTCGGGCCTGATATTGCAATGTTGATCTTTTTCTATGCCTTTTGTGTGTTTCTTTGTAGTACTGTGTTGAATAAAACCTCAATAAACAGTGATTATATATATAATTTAAAAAAAAAGACAGCCTATGCATTAGAATGGGCAGCTAATCCACAACAACAAAGTAGAAAACCCACCAACAATATTTTTCTCCATAGTACAATATAGTTTGGCGGTGTGCAGACTGTGCATTGAAAGTGTGTTCCTTTAGTGTGTTGGGATGCAATTTAACATGAATTTCACCTCAATGCACTAATGCCTACATGATGCATTGCCAGTGTTATGGCATAGGTATAAAGCAAGCATTAAAGTCAAGTGATTTCTTGGGTTATTACACTAAAGCATAGCACGTAACATTTATTACTATGCAATTTTTATGAATAATGTTTTTTTCTCAATTCAATAAAATTCAATTCAAACTAGATGGCAGAGAAATTGCATTACCTAAAACAACATAAAAAGAGTAGTAGAATTAAGTTATAAATTACTTACTGTAAGTTATAATGAGTAATAGAATATTAAAACAGAACTCAAGCTTTTCCTCCCCAAAACAACAGATGCATTCTGCATGTAAATGAATCACAACCCCACTGTCATTTTATCTGTATCTTACCTTATTTAGCTGTAAAAAGCAAGTTTGTGTATCTGTGATGTCACTCCTTCTGGCTACATTTCAAAGTCATCTGATTTCCTGTTTGCTTCATTTTCCAGTCCTGATACTACATGTCCTGTCATGCTTTGAGCCTTTGAATTTCAGGTCAGGCTATGGGAGACACCTGTAGAAGTTTTGGAAATTGATGTGGGTGGGTCTTAATGCAGATCACTCTTCAGTTTGCAAAGCAGGTGTAAATGTGTCATTCCTGTCTTGCAGAATGACAACAAATAATGGCTTACTGCAAGTCTGCAGAGGAAGGGCTATGGGAGGTTGTTGTGAAGGTGTTTTCCTCATATGTAAATTAATCACTTCACAGAGGGCAGGGCTCTGGGAGGGCGGGATCTCAGGGGTGGGAGTCTCCCTGTTCACACTGGTCAGCATATTTACCTGGGCAAGATTGACTTCTAATTGTGATTCATTCCATCCTGCCCAGCAGCAGCACAGCTAGCTATCAGAACAGGCTGTGTATAAAGGGGTTTTCTTTTTAACAATGCTATGACCTGTGAGGTGGGACTTGAAAGGTTTGGACTCCTCCCTTAGGTGTGACTGGGTGGGATAGAATGCTAATTACTTTAGGATATATTCCATCCCACCCACCATCAGAGCTTTGAAGAAAGTTACATCATTTGCAGACTCTGAAAGACTACAGAGCAGTGTGTTCTAGGCTAGAGATTTAGCAGGAAGTGGCTGTAAGGCCCTTAGTCTACATTCAGACTATACTGTATAATATGAACTGTTACAGAGGTGTTACAGAGGTATGATCTATGCTAGGACTGAATATTCCATTCAGTTCTAGTGAAAAAGAAAGTTGGAGTTCAGCTTTAAATGTTAATTAAAAATTCAATGGTACGTTCATTAATTCAGGAAGCCCAACAAACAAAATAGATTATTACAACTCCTGTTATTTGAGGAGCATGTTAACTTTGTGGGAATATCAGAAACCTGGTTTGATAGCTCACATAACTTGGCTGCCAATATCAAGGGGTACACTCTATTAAAATGGGTAATTTTAATTATTCTAAGATTGATTGGGCCTCTTTATATCTAATGTTGAAAAAAGGAGGGGTGTGGAGGCGCCAACTGTGGTAGCTTGTTTATGCAAAAATAAAAGTTAGTGTAACAATTACACTTACTGGTTCACAGGGTGGAGGTGTTTCTTTGAGATGGAAAGTGTCCTGGGATGTGCTGTTATCTTGTTTCCGGCTCGGATTTCATTCCTTCAGGCGTCTGGGTGTGGAGTCTGTACACAGGCTGAACCGCTGCATCCAGTGCATGGAAAGCTCCACCCTGACCACTCTGGAGCGCGGAAGAGGAAATGACGTCACTGATGCATGGCAAACGTCCAGGCTGGTGTTGGGATAATGCAGGGATAGTACAGGCTACACGCTCGGGGCTCACAGCTCCTTCTACTGGCCTTTTAAAAGTGGGAACAACTGAGTGGGAACTTCTTTTGCTATCCAAACCACCTGAAGAGGACCCATCAATTCCCCCCTGATTTTAATTTGCCAAGCATATACCTCTTTCTTGTTGAAGCCAGCCAAATCTCTTCCATATCTCTTCCCTTTCTTAAGTTGGGTTTCCCTATTCCTATCTATTGCAACTTTTTCAAGATTTCCCTGCAATCCTTTATTTAACTCTTTAGATTCTGAAGTGCCCTTAAAAGATTCTAAACTGACCATAAATTTCTGAACCTTTGCTTCCATTTTTTTTCTTTTTTCCTCTTAAGAATTAGAGCTTGCTATTCTTTACCTGCTTTAGTAAAAAATTCCAACCATTCTATTTCAGATTCAGCATCATTCAGACCATCCTGGGGTTCTACCTCCCATCTAAGCCTCCTGGGGATAAGCCCTTTTTAATGTATCTCTCAATAGTGGTAATGTCCCAGCATGCTTTTACTCGTTTTTCTAGTGCATTTCCTAAAGATTTAAAACACCCTCTAAACTATCCAAGTGCTTAAAGTTATTGGAAAAAATAATCTTCTAAATTATTATTCATATTGCTATTCCCAGTGGTCATGTAATTGGCCTAGCCTTCCCACCCCAGGCAAAGAGACCCTGTTAAAGTAACCCTATGCCTTTTTTCAACCTTATAAACTCTGCATGTAAATACTTGCACATATCAGGTGAATTTATTACAGGCATATTATATTTTTGTGGCATTTTATATATAAATGTCAAATAAATATATTATCATATGGATTAAAATGCTCTTTAAAATGCTGCTCGTGTCTGCTTGATGTTATTGGTGAATTATACAAATATATTTTGCAAAGCAAAGAACAACGCCATTTTTCATAGAGATTATTTAACAGTTCATGAGCAAAATATGGATTTGTGGGAAATAAAAGCTCTCAACTGTTAAAAATATGTCAGATATTTGTCAAATGCCCCATATGCATGGTGCCACATTCCTTAAGGAAATGTGAGTAAAGAGTATAATGGTGGGATTTTAAAGGCACCAAAAGAATTTAACAATCATAAAAATGCCAATATTATCTACTTGAATTGCTAGTATGCTTCCCATGGGGCACAAATTCCTGCAATTTCAATTTTTTTGCATATAGGTCCTCTAATTTGTTCAATTTAATGGGACCTCCACTACCACACCAAGAGAGTCTTGCCGCTCTCTGATTGGCATCCTTAAATGTTCCTAAAGGTGTATTTTCTCCAATACTACAGTTCTAGGTACAGATATATTCTGATACCATTTTTATTTATCACTTTTGAACTGTTTATCTACCTTTATACTCATACAGCACTATATTGATTGATTTTATATCTTGGTTTATAGATATGTCCTTACTTGGGATTAATCCCATACACAGTGAACCTTTCCTGTACACCATCCAATGAGATCTATAGTGGATCTTTATCTATCCTGTCCATCTTGAGTATTTTTGACGTGTCCACATAACATGTACCGTATTTTCCGCACTATAAGGCGCACCTAAAAGCCTTATATTTTCCTCCAAATCGGCCGTGCTCCTAATAATCCGGTGCGCCTTATGTGTGCACTGAGTTCAAAAATCATTCCAAATTTCAAAATCATTTCCCGCTCTGACACAGGGACTTACGCTGACAGTGATAAACCAATCAGAGAACATTGTGTAATAAGTGCAGTTTGTCTAAGGACCCCCGAAAATGGCACCAGTCAAGAGACATGCTTTCGAGGCACAATTCAAACTACAGGCTATCAGTTACGCGGTTGTAAATAGGAATAGAGCAGCTGCGAAAGAATTCAACATCAATGAATCTATGGTTCGGAAGTGGAGGAAGCAAGAAAATGAACTGCGCCAAGTTAAGAAGACGAAACAGAGTTTCCGTGGGAACAAAGCGAGGTGGCCACAATTAGAAGACCAACTTGAACCATGGATTATTGAACAAAGAACAGCCGGGAGAAGCGTCTCTACAGTCACCATTCGACTGAAGGCAATAACGATAACACAAGACATGGGGATCGAACACTTTCAAGGAGGTCCGTCTTGGTGCTTTCGTTTTATGAAAAGGCATCATATCTCCATCCGTGCAAGGACTACCGTGGCGCAGCAACTGCCAGCGGATTACAAAGAAAAGCTGGCCATCTTCCGCACATACTGCAGTAACAAGATTGCCGACAAAAAGATCCAGTCTAAGCACATCACCAACATGGACGAGGTCCCCCTCACTTTTGACATCCCCATGAACCATACTGTGGAGAAAAAGGGGACCAGCACGGTATCGATACGCACCACGGGGCATGAGAAGTCAGCTTTTACTGTTGTTCTTGGTTGCCACAGTAATGGACAGAAACTACCACCTATGGTCATTTTTAAAAGGAAGACGCTGCCAAAAGAAAAGTTTCCAGCCGGAGTCATCGTTAAGGCCAATGAAAAGGGCTGGATGGACGAGGAGAAAATGAGAGAGTGGCTGAGAGAGGTGTATGTAAAGAGACCGGATGGTTTTTTCCGCACATCACCGTCCCTGTTGATCTGCGACTCCATGTGCGCCCATCTCACCGCTACTGTGAAAAACCAAGTGAAGCAAATGAATTCGGAGCTTGCCATCATTCCTGGAGGATTAACAAAAGAACTCCAACCACTGGACGTTGGTGTAAACAGGGCATTCAAAGTGAAGTTGCGAGCGGCGTGGGAGCGATGGATGACAGATGGAGAACACACCTTCACTAAGACTGGGAGACAGCGCCGGGCGAGCTATGCCACCATATGTGAATGGATTGTGGATGCCTCGGCTTTAACTGTTGTCCGAGCTTTTGTGAAAGCCGGCATCATTGCTGAACAGCCACCTGGCAACGAGACTGACTCCGACAATGATGACAATGATGAGAGGGAACCCGGCATGCTTGATGGCAAAATTGCCCAGCTGTTCAATTCAGACACAGAAGATGAGGACTTTGATGGATTTGTGGGAGAAGATTGATTAAACAATAATGTGAGTGTATTGTTAAATAGTATAATAAAGTACAAGTAAACTCACTGTTTTGCTTCCGTTACCTTTTTTTTTAGAGCGTATGTTTTAGCATGCGCCTTATAATGCAGTGCGCCTTATGTATGGGTCAAGTACAGAAATAGTCCCCTTAATTGAGACTGCGCCTTATAATCCGGTGAGCCTTATGGTGTGGAAAATACGGTAATGCCCCGTACACATGGTCGGATTTTCCGATGGAAAATGTGTGATAGGACCTTGTTGTCGAAAATTCCGACCGTGTGTTGGCTCCATCATACATTTTCCATCGGATTTTCTGACACACAAAGTTTGAGAGCAGGCTATAAAATTTTCCGACAACAAAATCCGATGTCGGAAATTCCGATAGTGTGTAGACAAATTCGACGCACAAAGTGCCACGCATGCTCAGAATAAATAAAGAGATGAAAGCTATTGGCTACTGCCCCGTTTATAGTTCCGACGTACGTGTTTTACGTCACCGCGTTCAGAATGATCGAATTTTCCGACAACTTTGTGTGACCGTGTGTATGCAAGACAAGTTTGAGCGAACATCCGTCTGAAAAAATCCTAGGATTTTGTTGTCGGAATGTCCGAACAAAGTCCGACCGTGTGTACGCCCCATAAGTCTTTTGGGATGATATATATTTCTTGTTTTCTTCTTTTCTTTTTGATACTATATAAGTGCCTTCGTTCTACTTACTGGTTGAATGTTTGCTTCACGGCAATCTGTCCCTTGAATCTTTCTTTCCTGGTACACTTAATCCCCCTCAGGTCTTTGGAGTGCTCCATAGCCTTTGCTCCCAAGTCTGTTGATCATTCTGTATTTTGTTGTTATATTGCTTTGATTCTAAAAGGTTGTACTTTAAGCTGTCTTGGAAATATATTGGTCTTTTGTAGAAAATTACCCTCTTTGCACCATCCACTGAATAAGACAACATATGTTGAAATGCATTGGATTGCATTTCCACACTTTTCAATATAGTGTGGCTATTTTGGATATATATGTATCCACATATGTGATCAATATATACTGATGACCTACATGTTTTTACATTTTGCATCTGTTTTTAATTAATATGTACAATAAACTCTGCATTTTTATGGTTGTTAAATTCTTTTGGTACCATTAAAATCCCACCATTATACTCTTTACTCACACTTTATTAAACAATTTAAAGGGCATAGGATAACTATAATTAAATAAAAATAATAATAATAATAATAATAATAATAATAATAATAATAATAATAATAATAATTTAAATATAATTAAAAATGCAGTCTAAATCACTTGGTAAAACCTATGAGAATAGTTTACAGGGTAGGGAGAATGAAGAAGTGAAAGGTGGGTGTTGTTAAACAGAGGTCATTAAAGGGGTGTGATCAAACTATAATAGCTGCTGATCAGGTCAAAAATAAAATTAGGAAATTAGAATTACAAGGGGAACCCCTTTGATACTGTGGGAAACATTCAAAGCATTCCTCAGGGGAATGTTTTTATATCTGAAATTAAGGCTGTTGTGAATGCATCCAAATAACATGAGTCTCAAGTGACTCAGCAGGGGCAAAGGCTTGAACATGGATATCTATCTAATCCCAATGACTTTGCAAAGGAGGCCTGACTTTCTGCACAGGATATTCTTGTCTGGCTGGCCAGTTCCTCAGCAGCTTTTTAACAAGTTGGTATTTTATGAGCAAATTGGTCACTTATTAGCAATAATGCTCAACAAACCTCCCAAGCCTTTAGTCGGACAGGGTTTTGTTGCGTTGTTGTTTGGCCGGGTGACCATGTTTGAGTATGATTCCCCTGATATAGCATTTATGTGAGGGCCACACAGAAATTAGATTTTCCACAGAGCCTACGTTAGTAGAGAAGTAGGAGGTAATTTCCTTAAGAATACCTGCCACAATTTTGGGATCCTTTAAGAGCGTCTTGTTAAGACCCCACATAGAAGATTTGGGAATGCTTGTGAGAGAACAAGTTCCAGAATAATTGGAGCGTAGTCAGAGAATGTGATGTGACCATTATCTGTCTTCGTGACCAGAGGGATTGCTAAGTGTTTTAGAAAAAAAAAGTTGATTGGAGTAACCGTGGACATTAGAATAGAAGGTATAGTCCCGCTCCTGCAGATGAAATATTCTCCAGATATGGACCAATTGATAGGTGTGCAAGAGGTCTTTGAGGTGAAGTCTGGTTCCCCAGGGTAGAGAGGAAAAGTTTGAGAAGGAATCCCTGCGACAATGTAAAGTTAAATTGAAATCCCCTTCAAGAATAGAGACAAGGGTGGACAGAATGGCCTCAGGGGTTGGAAGTGCATTGGAATTCGGAGGATAAATGTTCACAAAAGTGAAGGTCTGAGAATAAATTTTTCCTTTCAGAAGCAGGAATCTGCCCTCCAGATCATGGAATTGCCAGGGAAGGGACTTAGATATGAGGATACTCGTTCCTTTAAATTTAGAGGATGGGGATGGACTATGATAGGCTATCTGAAAAAAGTATTTGTTTGATAATTTGGGTATCTTGTCTGCCCTAAAACGTGTCTCTTAGAGAAATGCAATGTGTACCCCGTGTCTCCAAAGCTTGACTAGACAACTAGTGCACTTCTCCAGGGAATTAAACCCCTTAATGTTCCAAGAGAGGATCTTAGCAGACATACTGCTGAAGCTGCATCTACTTTTGCCTGCTACTGGGGTATGAGGGGGGAGGTGGGATAGTGAGAAGAAAAAAAAAGGGTGGGAAGGGGAGGCCTCTTCCCTACAAGGGTAGGAGTGAAGTGTTGAAGATAAAAGATAAAAAGGAAGAAAAGAGTGTAGAAAATGAAAGAAAAGGTGAAAGGGGGAAAAGAAGAAAGGGCCTAGTTAAAGGTAGAAACTCCGCAGGGGAGAGCTACTGCCACCAGGGCAGAGTATGCCTAGTGTGGGAAGTAGTAAGTCACAGATAAGCGCAGAACCCCCGATCATTGGGGCCCTGGCAGCCAACATAATCATGTGTTGGCGCACCAGCATTACCTGGGAATATAAGGTGGTAAATTCAAACCGACAAGCAAAAACCACAGATTAAATACATTGGCAATGAATTTAAAAATCTGCAGGGGAAAAGCTGAAATCAGCACTGGTCTAGTGATCTGAGCTTGAGAGAGGTCAACAGAACAGCCAAAATTATGGGGTACACGGCAGCCGGACTTGACCCGAGGCAGAGCCACAGCTCCTGAGTTTGACTGTAAAATTCACGGTCCAACACAGGACACTTAGGGTGCACAAATGTGAAGGCATTAGTCAATGAAAATTAATATCAACAGATATAATATGCAGTGTAACAAACAACGTAAAAGGCAAAGTGGGAACTCCGCTTTTCAGCAAACCAGGGCAATCTAAAGGTCGGGTCGAGGGGACCCTGAGTTCGCAGTCATGTTGGAACAGGAAGGGGCCATCCCTAAACTGTTCCCACAATGCTGGGAGCCTGGAATTGTCCAACATGTCTTGGTATGCTGATGCCTTAAGAGTTCCCTTCACTGCAACTAAGGGGCCAAGCCCAACCCCTGAAAAAAACCCCCACACCATAATCCCCTCTCCACCAAATGATTTGGACCAGTGCACAAAGCAAAGGTCCATAAAGACATGGATGAGCGAGTTTGGGGTGGAGAACTTGATTGGGCTGCACAGAGTCCTGACCTCAACCCGATAGAATATTTTTGGGATGAGCAGAGACTGCGAGCCAGGCCTTCTCGTCCACATCAGTGCCTAACCTCAAAAATGCGCTTCTGGAAGAATGGTCAAACATTCCCATAGACACTCCTAAACTTTGTAGACAGCCTTCCCAGAAAAGTTTAAACTATTACAGCTGCAAAGGGTGGGCCAGCTCAATATTGAACCCTACAGACTAAGACTGGGATGCCATTAAAGTTCATGTGCATGTAAAAGCATGTGTCCCTAAACTTTTGGTAATATATTGTTGTTTACTGGGGAATGTTTATTTTGTGTTAATGTGTTATTCTACAAAAATGCTGAGGGTCTAACTTGTTTAAATAAATGTCCTTAGCTATATGGCAACTCAATCTGCTGAAAGAAAACCTGTAGTAAGCAGAAGGTTTATAACATCCTGGTAGATATTAACACTTGGGATACTTTTAGTTATTTTCTAGGGTGCTCACGCTGCACATGTCAGCCTACAGCGTTGATGTCAGAAATTTGTCCCATTCTTTTCTATCTTTTCCACTGTGCTACTGGCCCTATTATATAAAGTTACTTACAATAGCAGAAGACACTAGGTGGACAGAGTTTAACATTTAAAGAGTCAACATTACTATAGGGTATGACCTGAGGTTTGCAGATCCTAAGAACTCTGGAAGACAACCAAAACTGTATATAGACAACTCTAGGTACCATTGTTTGATTTCCATTGTCAATTGATAAGCTTTATTTTTTATATGTACTATTTAAAGTGGTATTAAACCCCAAACCAAAAATATAATATATTGCAGCTTACTGATCACTAGATGGTAGATGTGGTGGCTGTGTTAGCTTTCTTATCTTTGGAAATTTACCCTCTGTTTTCACTTGATGATCTGGCCTTTGACAATGCTGCTTTCACTAATACAGGAGGCGTGTCAGTCTGGGGGGAGTGATAGAGTTAAATGTATTACCAGATTTAGATACACTAACAAATTGAAGCCAAGCTCCAGCTCACACTTTATAATCTGTTACAGAAAAAAAAAAATATTTTTTTCCTTTTGGGATAAAAGGTGTTTGCATGGATAAAAAAGCTGATCATTTTAATCACCTCTGTCAATTTTAAGTGGTTTGTCTCATCCATGTAAACTGATACATTCTGCTGGAGAGTTTGTACTGTGAAAAACAACAGACTTGTGATAATAGAAGAAAGAAAGCTTGAAAAAGGAAACAAATACAGTCATCGCATCTCCAATATAATAAATGTTTGCTTTTTGGTTTAATACTGCTTTAAGCCACCAATACTTACACAATTATACTGAGATTACTTTTCTAAAAATCAGTTTCCAGTGTTTGAGCATTTGTTCTGTCATTATTTATTGAATGTCAGGTTGTCCTCACAGGGCATACTGTAGCTGCATTGAAACACAATTTGTAGAGGTCAGAGCTGCTACTTGATGGATCCCGGTTGCCCTATATACATAAGATGACTGAAGTTCCTTAATTCCTCTGATTAAGATTTCAGAGGCATTAACATTGTACTGAATGTCATGTAAATTCACAATGAAGTTACATATTTGTCATTGTCGTTATTTGCAAACAAATCAACCTAGTCTGCACATACACAGTCAATAGGGGTGGCTACATGAAAATATACTTCCGGGATTACATTTAAGGGATGGGTAATGACTGCACATGTATTATAGAGTCTGCATGCTGGGTAAGGTTAGAGGGCTTGTGGCAAGGGTTTGATTCTTGTAGCAATAGCCAGGATCTTTAAGTTTTTGACATCAGGCAAAAAGTGATTGCTAATTTAAATATAATCTATTCGCTGTTTTTTTTTTTCCTTCTAGCTATCATTGATTTATTTTTATTTTTTTGCACACTCTATGAATTTATATAATAAATTCAGACGCTAAAAGATATATAATTTGTCCCTCAACATGGTATGATCATTAATGCCGCGTACACACGGTCGGACTTTCCGGCATACTTGGTCCGGCACACTTTCCGACGGACTTTGTCCGCCAGGTGCGCCGGACTTTAAAACGGACGGACTTGCCCACACACGCCGGGACTTTCCGGCGGGCTAAGTCCGCCCGTCTTTCCGACGGACTTTCGCCGGAGTTCCGGCGGACTTTCAGAATGAACGGACTTGCCCACACACGGCCAAGTCCGTTCATTTTGAACGTGACTCAGGTGCGACGGGACTAGCAAAGGATGTCAATCTTGCCGCTTTTATCGGCGAGATTGACACCTTGCGAGCCCCGTTGCGGGGCATACCAGGCCCTTAGGTCTGGTATGGATTATAAAGGGAAGCCCCTACGCCGAAAAAACGGCGTGGGGTCCCCCCTAAAATCCATACCAGACCCCCGATCCGAGCACGCAGCCTGGCCGGTCAGGAAAGGGGGTGGGGACGAGCGAGCGCCCCCCCCCCTCCTGAACCGTACCAGGCCGCATGCCCTCAACATGGGGGGTGGGTGCTTTGGGGGAGGGGGGTGCCCTGCGGGGCCCCCCCCCAACCCAAAGCACCTTGTCCCCATGTTGATGAGGACAAGGGCCCCTTCCCGACAACCCTGGCCGTTGGTTGTCGGGGTCTGCGGGCGGGGGGCTTATCGGAATCTGGGAGCCCCCTTTAATAAGGGGGCCCCCAGATCCCGGCACCCCACCCTATGTGAATGAGTATGGGGTACATGGTCCCCCTACCCCTTCACCTAGGTAAAAAGTGTAAGTAATAAAACACACTACACAGGTTTTTAAAATATTTTATTAAACAGCTCCGGGGGGGGATCTTCCTCCGGCTTCGGGGGTCTTCTTCCGGCTTCGAGGGTCCCTCCGCTTCATCTTCTCCCGGCGTCCGGTTGGTTCTTCTCCGCTCTCTTCTCCCGGTGTTCCAGTTCTTCGGCCGGCTCCTCTGCTGTGTTCAGGTGGCTCTCTTGCCAGCAGAGGTCCGGACTTCTGAGCTGCTGGGCTTCTTCTCTTCTCTTCTCTTCTCTTCCCCCAGATGTTGACATGGTCGACCACGCCCCCTAAAACGTCACAGTCCCAGCATGCCCAGGGACTGTGACATCAAAAGGGGGCGGGGTCTCCGCCTATATAAGTCACAACGCAGCCCTCGGAGACCAGTCCAGCCGGAGAGAGCGTCGTGTCAACATCTGGGGGAAGAGAAGAGAAGAGAAGAGAAGAAGCCCAGCAGCTCAGAAGTCCGGACCTCTGCCGGCAAGAGAGCTACCTGAACACAGCAGAGGAGCCGGCCGAAGAACTGGAACACCGGGAGAAGAGAGCGGAGAAGAACCAACCGGACGCCGGGAGAAGATGAAGCGGAGGGACCCTCGAAGCCGGAAGAAGACCCCCGAAGCCGGAGGAAGATCCCCCCCCCGGAGCTGTTTAATAAAATATTTTAAAAACCTGTGTAGTGTGTTTTATTACTTACACTTTTTACCTAGGTGAAGGGGTAGGGGGACCATGCACCCCATACTCATTCACATAGGGTGGGGTGCCGGGATCTGGGGGCCCCCTTATTAAAGGGGGCTCCCAGATTCCGATAAGCCCCCCCGCCCGCAGACCCCGACAACCAATGGCCAGGGTTGTCGGGAAGAGGCCCTTGTCCTCATCAACATGGGGACAAGGTGCTTTGGGGTGGGGGGGGCCCCGCAGGGCACCCCCTCCCCCAAAGCACCCACCCCCCATGTTGAGGGCATGCGGCCTGGTACGGTTCAGGAGGGGGGGGGCGCTCGCTCGTCCCCACCCCCTTTCCTGACCGGCCAGGCTGCGTGCTCGGATCGGGGTCTGGTATGGATTTTAGGGGGGACCCCACGACGTTTTTCGGCGTAGGGGCTTCCCTTTATAATCCATACCAGACCTAAGGGCCTGGTATGCTCCGCGCTCGCCGCAATAGGAAAATTTGTTTTCCTATTGCAGCGAGCGCGAGATGCAATACCCTGCCCTCGTGTCGTATCTGGTCCGTCGGACCAGCATACACACGAGCGGGCTTTCCGTCGGACCAGCACACACACGAGCAAACTTTCCGCCCGAAACTGAGTCCGACGGAAAGATTTAAAGCTTGTTTCAAATCTAGGTCCGGTGGGCTTTTGGGAAAAAGTCCGCCGGAAAAGTCCGCCGGCGCCTACACACGGGCGGATTGTCCGGCAAACTCTGGTCCGCCGGACCAAGTATGCCGGAAAGTCCGACCATGTGTACGCGGCATTAGTCTTTTGCAGTATCCAAAGGTATGATGACTAGGGATGAGCATCGTGTTCGAGTTGAACCCATGTTCGACTCGAACATCGGCTGTTCGATCGTTCGCCAAATTGCGAACGTTATGGGCTGTTCGTGCCAAATTCATGTGGCGCGTCACGGCCCATAATTCACTGCAGCATCACAGTGAATTGCTGGCTGATGATTGGCCAAGCATGCACTATGACCCGCATGCTTGGCCAATCACAGCGCCGTCAGTAGAGAGAGCTGTAATTGGCCAAAGCCAGGGTGGCTTTGGCCAATTATGGCTCAGGGGGTTTAGAACACGCCCCACACTATATAAGGCCGCCTGCATGGCGGCCCTGTGTAGTGTGTTCCAGCGTGCTTAGATAGACAGAGAGACAGTGTCATTTAATTTGAGTTAGCTAGATTAGGCAGGACAGTCAGTAAGTTAGCTGCACTTACAGTGTATTGTGTATATATATGCATCCCAGGTGTTGTATATATATATATATATATATATATATATATATATATATATATACACACTGTATTCAGTTTAGCTAGATCCGTTCCTGTTATCTTCCTACTGAGAGGCAGGCTTGTCTTGTTACAGTATTTACATCTACCTGAAGAATATTGCTGGTGTTCTTATGATCCTATTAGTATCACAGTCAGGCTAGACTATTTACAGTTAGTGTAGTGCGTCCTCCTCACAGTGTTCAGTTAAAGCAACAAGTTAGTTTAGTGTGACCTCTGCACAGTGTTCAGCTAAAGCTACAAGTTAGGGTAGTGCGTCCTCCTCACAGTGTTCAGCTAAAACTACAAGTTAGTGTAGTGCGACCTCTGCACAGTGTTCAGCTAAAGCTACAAGTTGGTATAGTGCGTCCTCCTCACAGTGTTCAGCTAAAGCTACCTGTAGAAGGTTGGTGGTGTTTTCCTGATCCTATCACTACCGCAGGCAGCTAAATAAGCTACAAGTTAGTTTTTGTTCAGCTAAAGCTACATGTAGAAGGTTGGTGGTGTTCTCATACTACAGACAGGCAGTTGATTTTGCTAGCTGCAGTATCAGTTTATATATATATATATATATATATATATATATATATATATATATATATATATATATATTTATATCCCAGCTTAGTGCAGCTACAGGCCATTAGTATGTCTGGAAGGCCAACAAGGAGAGGCACACAGTCACAAGCCAATAAAAGAGGGCAAGCAGGCTCTGTGTCTAGAGGCAACAGTGCTGGTCGTGGAGACGGTGCATCCTCATCAGCACGTGGCCGTGGGACACGCTTGGCCTTTTTTTCAGCAGCTGGCCGTGTTGAGCCGCAATATGCGGAAGACTTGGTTGAGTGGATGACCAAGCCGTCCTCATCCTCCTCATCCTCTCTCACCCATGCTCAGGGTACTTTGTCTGGTAAAGCAGCTGCCAACGTGGCCTCTTTCCTCGGCTCAATGGCATCAGTGACTCCTTCCCTAACCCCACCATGTTCTCCTGAGGAGTCCCTCAAACTGTTTGACCACAGTGTTGGGTACATGCTCCAGGAGGATGCCCAGCGTTTAGAAGGCTCTGATGATGATACTGAGCTAGATGAAGGCAGTAACGTGACAGAGGGGGTGCCCAAGAAGGACAGCAATCTGGCAGTCATGCTCCCCCTTCTGCAGCATACTGCCAGGTTTGCTCCAGTGATGAGGAGGGAGGGGATGATGAGGTCACTGACTCAACGTGGGTGCCTGATAGGAGAGAGGAGGAGGAGGAGGAGGAGGCACATCACCAACGAGGCAGGATGCCCTCCAGGGGCCAGCCTAAGGGCAGCACACTGACTGCATCACACCCCAAATCTCTGCATGTGCAGGGCGCTGCTGTCTCTGTGCGTTATTCCAAAAGTTCTTTGGTGTGGGCCTTTTTTGAGACGAGTGCATCAGATCGCACCGCTGCTATTTGCAACATATGTCTCAAGCGTATCTCGCGTGGCCAAAACATCTCCCGCTTGGCCACCACATTCTTGACCAGACATATGTTGACCTGCCATGCAGTTCGTTGGCAAGGGTATCTAAAAGACCCACACCAAAGAACAAAGAGGACCTCTCCTTGCTCCTCATCAGCTGGGATCTCCAACCCCACTATACCTTCAGTCCTCTCTGAGACCTGCACTGAGAGGAATGAAGGTGTAGAATTAGGTGTGTCACAGCCAAGTGCTTGTGGGCAATCTGCTTTCGGTACACCGACATCAGATTGTACCAGGCAAATTTCCCTGCCCCAGCTGCTACACCGCCGAAAGAAGTTCGCTCCCAGCCATCCACATGCCCAGCGGTTGAAAGCTAGCTTGGCAAAATTGCTAGCACTTCAACTGCTGCCTTTTCAGTTGGTAGACTCTGCCTCCTTTCGTGAGTTTGTGGAATGTGCGGTTCCTCAGTGGCAGGTACCCAAACGCCACTTTTTCTCACGGAAGGCGATTCCGGCTCTCTACCGGTATGTGGAAGGCAATGTCTTGGACTCGCTGGACAGGGCAGTCAGCGGTAAGGTGCATAATACCGCTGACTCATGGTCCAGCAGGCATGGACAGGGACGTTACCTAAGTTTCACCACGCATTGGGTGACTATGCTGGCAGCTGGGAAGGATGCAGGACAAAGTGCAGTAGTGTTGGAGGTTGTTCCGCTACCACGCCTCCAAAATGCCACTACTAATGATTGTGACACACCTCTCTCCTCCACCCCCTCCTCTTCTTCTTCCTCCATGGCCTCTTTCTGTGCTTTGTCCTCGGAACCAGCGGTTCTCCGTAGGCGTTCAAGGGGCTACACAAGTATACAGGCCAAAAGATGCCATGCGGTGCTTGAGCTGGTGTGCTTGGGGGGACAGGAGCCACACTGGGGCAGAGGTTCTGTCAGCTCTGCAGGGGCAGGTTCAGAGGTGGTTGACACCACGCCAACTTAAGGCAGGAATGGTGGTTTGTGACAATGGCACCAACCTCCTCTCTGCCCTCCGACAGGGACAAATGACCCATGTGCCCTGTTTGGCTCACGTCCTTAACTTGGTGGTGCAGCGGTTCTTGGGCAGGTACCCGGGCTTACAGGATGTCCTGAGGCAGGCCAGGAAAGTCTGTGTGCATTTCCGCCGGTCATATAATGCCAGTGCTCGGCTGGCAGACCTCCAAAAGGAGTTTAACCTGCCCAAGAACCGCCTAATCTGTGACATGCCCGCCAGGTGGAACTCAACGTTGGCCATGCTGCAGCGGCTGCACACGCAGCAGAAGGCCATCAATGAGTACCTGTGCGACTATGGCACCAGGACAGGGTCAGGGGAGCTTGGTTTTTTTCCCCACGCCAGTGGGCCATGATCAGGGATGTATGCACTGTCCTGTCACCATTTGAGGAGGCCACGAGGATGGTGAGCAGTGACAGTGCATGCATCAGTGACACTGTCCCCCTTGTCCACCTGTTGGAGCACACGCTGCGTGGAATAATGGACAGGGCACTTGAGGCAGAACAGAGGCAGGAAGAGGAGAACTTCCTTAGCTCTTAAGGCCCCCTTTATCCAGACAGTGTTCCTGCGTGCCCGCCGATCACACAGGAAGAGGAGGAGGAGGAGGATTGTGTCAGTATGGAGGTGGAGCCTGCCACTCGGCATCAGCAGCAGTCTTTAAGGGATCAGTCCCAAGAAACACATGGACTTGTACGTGGCTGGGAGGAGGTGGCTGCGGACCATGTCATCCTTAGTGTCCCAGAGGACTCCGGACTGAATGCCTCAGCAAACCTACGCTGCATATCTTGCCATCACAGAGGGAGCAGAGGATGAAACATCTTCGGGAGGCCTTGCAGAAAGGTCTGTGCAATGCGTTCCCAGAGACTGGGAGGTTACAAACTCCTGTTTCTGGACAACGTGTTGCTGAAGCTTCGGTCAGTCAAAGAAGGAGCGGTGGAGCAGGTGGCCGTCTGACCGATGCCTTCAGACAATTTTTTGGTCCGCAGCCCCAAGGTATGATCAGTTCCAGCAACCATCGCCAGCATCTGTTTTACATGGTGAAAGAATACTTAGGGGGAAGATCTGACTTGGACACCTTTCCCACCTAAAATCCTCTGGGTTACTGGGTCTTGAGGATGGATCACTGGCCAGAGCTTGCACAGTATGCAATTGAGCTACTGGCCTGTCCTGCATCCAGCGTTCTTTCGGAATGCACATTCAGTGCTGCTGGAGGCTTTGTAACCGATCACAGGGTGCGTCTGTCCACCGACTCGGTCGATCGACTGACCTTTATAAAAATGAATCAGTCTTGGATCACCACCAGCTACCAAGCACCTGATGCTGATGTAACCAAATATTTTTTTTTGAATTCTCAGATCCCTTCAAAGACTGCCTATGCTGATGCTGAGTGACTATCCTGAGTAATTATCCTCTTCCTCCTCAATGATCACGCTGATAGCTTGTAAGAACATTTTTGGTTCTGGGCGCCACCACCAGTGCCTAAGGCCTAATTTTTCAGCCCCTGTTTACCAGGGGCGTGTAATTACAATTTTTGATGCAATACTTTGCAGCAGGGCTCGTTTCTGCATTCCAACTAGAGTATCTGTGAGGGGTTGCAGTGTTGTGGCACCAGCACCAGTGCCTAAGGCCCAATTTTTCAGCCCCTGTTTAACAGGGGCGTGTAATTACAATTTTTGATGCAATACTTTGCAGCAGGGCTAGTTTCTGCGTTCCAACTAGAGTATCTGTGAGGGGTTGCAGTGTTGTGGCACCAGCACCAGTGCCTAAGGCCCAATTTTTTAGCCCCTGTTCAACAGGGGCATGTAATTACAATTCTTGATCTAATATTTCACAGCAGGGCCTGTTTCTGCGCCCACCAAGAGCGAGTGAGGACTTACAGTTTTGTGGCACCAGCACCACCACCACCAAAGGCCCAATTTTTCTGCCCCTGTTCAACAGGGGCATGTAATTACAATTCTTAATCTAATATTTCACAGCAGGGGCCTTTGAGGGCTTACAGTGTTGTGGCCACAACAACACCTAAGAAGGAAAAAGGTTTCCCCAAATGGGGTTTTTAGGCAGCAAAATTAGAATATTAAACCAATGTATGTAAAAAAGATTTAAAAAAAATTGCTCATTTTGATATTAAGTACCTGATAAAGTGCAAGTACCAATGAAAAACCATATGAATAGCCCTACACTCTGGAGCTCATGTTTTCACCTCCCGTGTGTCAAAGGGGAAAGGGGTGTTTAGCCACCCAATTTTTACCAAAGAGAAAGGGGGGACCCAGGGAGGGGAAAAAGGGAATGCTGCTCACCCCTATTGATCAGAACAAAAAAGGAAAAAGGTTTCCCCAAATGGGGTTTTTAGGCAGCAAAATTAGAATATTAAACCAATGTATGTAAAAAAGATTATATTTTATTGTACAAAAGTTGCTTTAACACACCGGTTAAAAAATGAGCTCCAATACAGAGTGTTTAACAAGTCTCGTGACACTCAACACATATAATGCAGACATGTTTTCATAGCAACATTGTATGTATATTAACAGTATCAGAAAAATGGACCTGATGCATTTCGACCTATATATTCCAGGTCTTCTTCAAAGGTCAATCTGCTAGAAATATACAACAAAGGTACATATATCAAGATTTGATTGCATGAATTTCAAAGAAGGTATACCATATGTTAACCTAATTACCCAATGATGCGTGTCCTAAGACGAGAAGCTTTCTATAAGGAGGTCCCCTTAGAATCAAAAAATTGCCTGCTCACTTTCCCTCAGAGGTCCTATGACATCACTGCTGCAGCCTCCAATCCCAGGGCAAAATGCCAAAGATGTGGCTTACGAGAGGTCACACTATAGAGCGCCCCCCATCTGTGGGCCCGGACCCCACGGCCGGTCAGGAGGAAGAAGACACCTGCAGCAACAATCCAGGAAGGAAACACAATTTGGAATCACATGCATTGTATGCACTCCAACATTGAGTCTAAGAAGTATTTGCTTAATTAAAAGATACCGTAGGTCTATGTGTACACCCAATCCACAGGCTATAGCCTTGTTGTGTTAGGTGTATATGTATGTATATATAAACACACACATATATATATATATATATATATATATATAGAAACTATATTTTAATGTAGAAAAAATATATATAGGTGCATAAATCGTGTATGAGATTAGTTATAAAACTCAGTTTAAAACTCAAGAGTATACCCAAATAGTGTGCAAAGGCTAGTTTATACTGCTGGTGGAGAGTGACGCTCTAAAGATAAAATATAGGGATGGTGACAGAAGATGTGAGACAGCAAAACGCAGTGAATCCCAGTGAATGTGAGATTAGTTATAAAACTCAGTTTAAAACTCAAGAGTATACCCAAATAGTGTGCAAAGGCTAGTTTATACTGCTGGTGGAGAGTGACGCTCTAAAGATAAAATATAGGGATGGTGACAGAAGATGTGAGACAGCAAAACGCAGTGAATCCCATGGTGTGAGCAGCAAACGTGTATGAAATGTGAACACGCGAGGAGGGGCAGGAGGCGGAGCCTAGCGGAGCAGACATGCATTGTTAGAGCTCCACACCACTGAGGAGAGAAGAGAAGGACAAAGCGGACCCTGCAGGCTCAAAAGGTATCCATTTGAACCTTTTTGCCCCAGGGAACAAACTGTGAAAGTTTGGGCAGGAAATATGGTACTGGGAGGAAACCGTGGCAGAAATAAAAATCACCTCACAAAGAACTCACAGGCACTCACTGCAGCTGAAGCAGCTCCAGTCACCTCACAACATACAGCATCAGGGCGCTCTCACAGACAGAAAATGTCACAGCAAGACTCTCCATTTGAGTCAGATACAGAACAAATCCTCTCACAAACTTCTCCACAAGCCTCCTCAATATCCCCAGTAATATTATTACAATTTGAAAAGATGCTTCATAAGGCTTTAAAACAAACCTCAGACCAAATAACAAAAAGCCTAACCAAAGAAATAAGAGAGCTGGGAAGCCGCACCGCAGCCTTAGAAATAAAAATGGATGAAATTGAAATTACAACCCAAGAAAATATAACAGAATTGGAACAATTAAAAAAAGAGAATTTAATAGTTCAAACTAAGCTCGAAGATTACGAAAATAGAGCCAGACGTTCAAACTTGCGCATAAGGGGAATACTTGAAACTGTGACAGACCTGCAATCTACTATTACTGCTCTATTACAAGAACTAAAGCCAGATATCCCTATTGAACGTTTAGAACGGGACAGAGTACACAGAGCCCTCACAGCCAAAAAGAAAGATGGACCCCCACGTGATATAATCACAAAATTTCATTATTACAGAACGAAAGAACAAATACTAATTGCTGCAAGAGAAAAAAAGGAACTTAATTTTCAAGGACACAATTATCAAATTTTTGCTGACCTATCCCAACTTACTATTATTAAAAGACGATCCATGAAACCCCAACTAATGGAACTGCAAAGCCAAAACATTATGTATCAATGGGGCTTCCCCTTTTCAGTCAGATTTAACTACCAAGGTACAATTTACAGAAGCAGATCAGCAGATGAACTACAACAAACCCTTTTAAAATTAAATCTGACAGAACCCACAAGCAGCAACTCTCCCACACGCAGAAGAATGGCGTCATCTTCACCTTCAGGCAGCACCCAGAAAATTTCAGAACAAAATGGGAATCATCATTCTCACAAAAGAGGCCGTTATCAGGGCCGGATTAACATAGGGGCTGATGGAGCTGCAGCTCCAGGCCCCTGCCTTAAAATCGGCCCTCCCAGCCAGCATTATAAGCCCGGTTTCTCCTGTCGATAAACTTCTATGGGACAGGAGAAGCTGTGTGTAAATGTAGGGGTGTCTGGCTGCATCTGTGTTGGCTCACTGTGTTTATTACAGTGTCACAGTGCACAGTTCCCCCTACACGAATGGCTCTGCCTTCCCCCTCCCCTCTCTCTTCTCTCTCTGTGTGCAGTGAAGGAGCCGTGTGGGTTGGGAAATTATGAACAGAGCAGCCGGCAGATAGAAGGTGAACTGAACACATATCTGAGTGATAAGCTTCCCATCCAAGTGTGAGCTCAGTGACTGGACTCTTATCTCCCTTCTCCCCCTCTTTTACTTTTATCTTCAGCAATGGCTGTTATAACTGCAGTCAATATGTAGACTTGGCTCCTTGTGCTTTTAGGTTGGTTCGCACTGCTTTGCTGTGTTTTGGCCCATTGCTGGTGTATCCGCAGTTTTCCTGCGTTTTACCCACAGTCCTATTGATTTCTATTAGGTTGCATGTTTTTTCTGAAAGCGCACCAAAATTCCTGCGTGCTGCATCTTATCTTTGGCGCACTGTCAGAAAATGCAGCAAAAATATGCAACCTGATATAAAGCAATAGGTCTGCAGCTAAAACTGCAGCTACACAAGCAGTGCGCCAAAACTGCAGCACACCAGTGTGAGCCCAAAGGCTTGTACACACCCCCCTCTGTAGAACTTGGTCTGATCAATACTGCTGGCATTCATTTTACACACAACCATACCATCCCAAATGAGGAGGGGTGGGGGCTCCAGGGATTTGTTTGACTATGAAGGCCCTGTCCCTTCTTTCCATCCTGGAAGAGTCCTGGAGGGAGTGGCAGGCTGCTGGTGGCAAGTGACACGCTGTATCTGGGGTCAGGCTGCTGGTGGCAAGTGGCACATTGCATCTGATGGCAAGTTGCACACTGTATGTGGTGGCACGCTGCTAGTGGCAGGCTGCTGGTGGCAAGTGACACGCTGTATCTGGTGACAGGCTGTCAGTGGAAAGTGGCACACTGTATCTGGTGACAGGCTGTCAGTGGCAAGTGACACGCTGTATCTGGTGACAGGCTGTCAGTGGAAAGTGGCACACTGTATCTGGTGACAGGCTGTCAGTGGCAAGTGGCACACTGTATCTGGTGAAAGGCTGCTGGTGGCAAGTGGCACACTGTATCTGGTGCCAGGCTGCAGGTGACAAGTGGCACACTGTATCTGGTGGCAGGCTGCTAGTGGCAAGTGGCACACTGTATCTGGTGGCAGGCTGCTAGTGTCAAGTGGCACACTGTATCTGGTGGCAGGCTGCTAGTGGCAAGTGGCACACTGTATCTGGTGGCAGGCTGCTAGTGTCAAGTGGCACACTGTATCTGGTGGCAGGCTGCTGGTTGCAAGTGGCACACTGTATCTGGTGGCAGGCTGCTGGTTGCAAGTGGCACACTGTATCTGGTGGAAGGCTGCTGGTGGCAAGTGACACTGTATCTGGTGGCAGGCTGCTGGTGGCAAGTGGCACACTGTATCTGGTGGCAGGCTGTGGTTGGCAAGTGGCACACTGTATCTGATGGAAGGCTGCTGGTGGCAAGTGGCACACTGTATCTGGTGGCAAGTGGCACACTATCTGGTGGCAAGCTGCTGGTAGCAAGTGGCACACTGTATCTGGTGAACGGCTGCTGGTGGCAAGTGGCACACTATCTGGTGGCAGGCTGCTAGTGCCAAGTGGCACACTGTATCTGGTGGCAGGCTGCTGGTGGCAAGTGGCACACTGTATCTGGTGGCAGGCTGCTGGTGGCAAGTGGCACACTGTATCTGGTGGAAGGCTGCTGGTGGCAAGTGACACTGTATCTAGTGGCAGGCTGCTGGTGGCAAGTGGCACACTGTATCTGGTGGCAGGCTGTGGTTGGCAAGTGGCACACTGTATCTGATGGAAGGCTGCTGGTGGCAAGTGGCACACTGTATCTGGTGGCAGGCTGCTAGTGTCAAGTGGCACACTGTATCTGGTGGCAGGCTGCTGGTTGCAAGTGGCACACTGTATCTGGTGGCAGGCTGCTGGTTGCAAGTGGCACACTGTATCTGGTGGAAGGCTGCTGGTGGCAAGTGACACTGTATCTGGTGGCAGGCTGCTGGTGGCAAGTGGCACACTGTATCTGGTGGCAGGCTGTGGTTGGCAAGTGGCACACTGTATCTGATGGAAGGCTGCTGGTGGCAAGTGGCACACTGTATCTGGTGGCAAGTGGCACACTATCTGGTGGCAAGCTGCTGGTAGCAAGTGGCACACTGTATCTGGTGAACGGCTGCTGGTGGCAAGTGGCACACTATCTGGTGGCAGGCTGCTAGTGCCAAGTGGCACACTGTATCTGGTGGCAGGCTGCTGGTGGCAAGTGGCACACTGTATCTGGTGGCAGGCTGCTGGTGGCAAGTGGCACACTGTATCTGGTGGAAGGCTGCTGGTGGCAAGTGACACTGTATCTAGTGGCAGGCTGCTGGTGGCAAGTGGCACACTGTATCTGGTGGCAGGCTGTGGTTGGCAAGTGGCACACTGTATCTGATGGAAGGCTGCTGGTGGCAAGTGGCACACTGTATCTGGTGGCAAGTGGCACACTATCTGGTGGCAAGCTGCTGGTAGCAAGTGGCACACTGTATCTGGTGAAAGGCTGTGGTTGGCAAGTGGCACACTGTATCTGATGGAAGGCTGCTGGTGGCAAGTGGCACACTGTATCTGGTGGCAAGCTGCTGGTAGCAAGTGGCACACTGTATCTGGTGAAAGGCTGCTGGTGGCAAGTGGCACACTGTATCTGGTGGCAGGCTGCTAGTGCCAAGTGGCACACTGTATCTGGTGGCAGGCTGCTGGTGGCAAGTGGCACACTGTATCTGGTGGCAGGCTGCTGGTGGCAAGTGGCACACTGTATCTGGTGGAAGGCTGCTGGTGGCAAGTGACACTGTATCTGGTGGCAGGCTGCTGGTGGCAAGTGGCACACTGTATCTGGTGGCAGGCTGTGGTTGGCAAGTGGCACACTGTATCTGATGGAAGGCTGCTGGTGGCAAGTGGCACACTGTATCTGGTGGCAAGTGGCACACTATCTGGTGGCAAGCTGCTGGTAGCAAGTGGCACACTGTATCTGGTGAAAGGCTTCTGGTGGCAAGTGGCACACTGTATCTGGTGGCAGGCTGCTAGTGCCAAGTGGCACACTGTATCTGGTGGCAGGCTGCTGGTGGCAAGTGGCACACTGTATCTGGTGGCAGGCTGCTGGTGGCAAGTGGCACACTGTATCTGGTGGAAGGCTGCTGGTGGCAAGTGACACTGTATCTGGTGGCAGGCTGCTGGTGGCAAGTGGCACACTGTATCTGGTGGCAGGGTGCTGGTGGCAAGTGGCACACTATCTGGTGGCAGGCTGCTGGTGGCAAGTGGCACACTGTATCTGGTGGCAAGTGGCACAATGAATATGGTGACAGGCTGGTGGTAGCATGTGAAACACTGTATCTGGTGGCAGGCTGCTGGTGGCAAGTGGCACACTGTATCTGGTGACAGGCTGTGGTTGGCAAGTGGCGCACTGTATCTGGTGAAAGGCTGCTGGTGGCAAGTGGCCCACTGTATCTGGTGGCATGCTGCTGGTGGCAAGTGGCCCACTGTATCTGGTGGCTGGCTGTTAGTGGCAAGTGGCACACTGTATCTGGTGGCAGGCTGCTGGTGGCAAGTGGCACACTGTATCTGGTGGCAGGCTGCTGGTGGCAAGTGGCACGCTGTATCTGGTGGCAGGCTGCTAGTGGCAAGTAGCACACTGTATCTGTGGCAGGCTGTGGGTAGCAAGTGGCACACTGTATCTGGTGGCAGGCTGCTGGTGGCAAGTGACATGCTGCATCTAGCGGCAGGCAACTGTGGAAAGTGATACTCTACATCTGGTGGCAGGCTATGGGTGGCAAGTGACAAGCTGCATCTGGTGGCAAGTGACAAGCTCAGGTTCCCACTGATTCTGCATGATGGTGAGTTGAACTATTTCACTATATATTACGATGTAGTAACTGAAATAATGGAATTTGATCATCCTGACACCATATCAAGCATTGTGTCAGGATGATTGATTTTAAGTACTAACACCAGCCATTTGCCTGACAAATCACCTACAATGCCGATTTCCCTGCCAACCCCGAGACTACATCCTCCACCCTTATCTTTTTTTGGGAAGAGGGGGTTGTCCCTAAATGACAGTTTGGAAATGTGGTCTCCCTATGTTGCTGCTGGTGAGAGACCGCATAGCAGGTGGTATTGGTGGTGTTGCTGCTGCTCAGAGGCTGCACGGCTGGTATTACTGGTGAGAGTATATTTAATTCGTTTTAGCGAAAAATTGTTTGCATTTTCATTTTGTTTCCATAAAAAGGCCCACCAAAATCCTCAGCACCAGGCCCATGATGCTCTTAATCTGGCCCTGGCCGTTATGCCACATCATCCATGGACCAAGAAGATTCAATGGACTGACATCCTAATTCCTGATATCTCTTCATTTATTATACTAAGAGATAGTTCTCTATAAAAAAACCTATATTTATAACTGAATGTAACTGCATTCTGATAGTCACACACTGTGTGGGATCATGTTACATTCCAGTTATAATTCTTATTACTTCTGATTCATATAGCCTTAGAATATATAAGTGAAATAAGGAAATTCTTGTTCAGTTATATATTATCAGGTAATAACAATAGATTTATTACTTTTTAGGACAAATATGTTCAATAATCCAGAAGTAATGGAAGCTTTTTCTTTCTTTTCTTAAAACAAATATATTATTACCTAACTAGTTCCTAGAACTATGTTTTTGTTTATTCTAATCTGAAGCAATACAACCTCAATTTTATGAGTTAACATATCTAAACAGTTACATATGAATAAAATATGTAATTGTTTACTCTAAAAGGGTTAAAATCCCAAAATAATTCAAACTATCTTCATCAATACCAAAGTTATTAACAGTAACTTTCTAACTGAATTATTTAGCCTAGGGCAAGACTAACCATATACAACCACCCTGGAATAAATAATTTCAACAAAAACTATATTCTGCACTCCAATTAATGAAACATCATTTTGATGTCTTTTGACATAGCACTTCTCTCCTGTAAGCGGAAGATCCGTGTACCCCCATTAGCCCTCCTCATTCTCCCAACCATATTATGTGGGAGTGTGACGAAGGCACTTATTCCCCTGAGAGAGATATTTATTCTCTTTCACGGGTAAATTGTGATTACTTGCAAAAAATAATTTATACAATGTATCATCTAATCTCATATGTTTTTTGTTTACTCTTTACTCCAGAATTCACTGGTTTATTTTCTATCTATTCATCTCTTCAGTCCACACAGGTTGATCTGCGCAGTCAGCTCTGCATAACAAAAAGTAAGTCAAAACTATTTGATCTATTGCCATGGCACCACTGAATATACTTTCCCTGAATGTTCAGGGAATAAATGTCCCTCAAAAAAGGACCACAGCCTTCCGTACTTTCCATAACAAGAAGGCTCACATAGTATACCTCCAAGAAACACACTTCACCAAAGATTCTACTCCAAAATATATTTCTCCTTTTTATCAACAAATTTACACGGCTTCTGCCTGTACCAAGCAAAGGGGAACTCTAATTGCATTTCACCGATCCACACCATTCACCTTATCATCAGAAATTAAAGACCCAGAAGGTAGATACCTGATACTCATGGGTTATATAATGGATACAGCAATCACGGTGATTTCCTACTACGCTCCTAACAAACAACCTACACCATTCCTCTCACACATATTACAAGTGATTAATACACACAAAATAGGAACAGTGATAATGTGTGGGGATTCGAACCAGGTCCTCCTCCCATTTCTAGATAAATCACCTTTTACACCATCCAAAATAACCTCTAGATTACCTTTTTCTCAACTTCTTTCCAAATACAATCTGGTAGATTCGTGGAGAGAAAGTAACCCAATGAAAAAGAAATTCACTTATTTCTCGCACCCTCATCAAACCTTCACCAGAATTGATCATATTTTTCTAACAATAGGAATGATACCAGAAATTATTGCATCAGATATAATTCCGATTCCGTGGTCTGACCATAATGCAGTATACACTACTATAGCCTCAGCCATACCAAAAGCGCATGACCCAACGTGGTACTTACCGGACATAATGCTCAAACACCCACTACATCAGATGGCCATTGAACAAGCTTTAAAGGAATACATATCAATTAATGATACAACAGACATCTCCCCAATAACACTGTGGGAAGCTCATAAGCCTGTCTTGCGTGGTATAATACAAAGACAAATGGCACTATTTAAACGGGAACGCAAAAATCTAGCAAAAAAACTAGAACTCAATTTTAATGCAGCCTACATATCATTTCAAGATAATCCATCTCAGAGTACAAAATCTCATCTGGAAAAATCTAGATTGGAATACGATCTATTTCTCACTGAGTCAGTTGAAAAATCCCTCAAACGCTCCAAACACAATTTCTACATGAATACAAACAAACCAGGTACATATTTGGCTCGGGCATTAAATTCAACTAACAAATCTTTCAAACCAATACGTTTGAAATTATCAAAAAATGTTTACACTTGTAATCCAGTTAAAATAGTCCATAAATTTCACTCACATCTCGCAACTTTATACAAGACAAACAATGATTTTAATCCTACAGAGGCTGAATCCTTCTTCTCAAAAATAACCTTACCTGAGTTATCTCAGAATCAAAAAAGCAGTTTGGATGAGCCTATAACTATAGATGAAGTTGCTAACGCCATAAAAGACCTAAAACTTAACAAAAGACCAGGCCCAGACGGCTACTCGGCTTTATACTATAAAACATTCTCAGAAATACTCTCTCCCATTCTCACTGAAACGTTTAACAAACTTCTAGATGGACATTCTTTTCGGCAAGAAACACTAATGGCAATTGTTTGTATGATCCCAAAACCCCTTTCTGATGATACTTCCTGTGTGAATTATCGGCCTATCTCTCTGTTAAACCTCGATATTAAATTATTAGCAAAAATAATAGCAAAACGCCTCAATAGCATTATAGGAAAATTAATACATAGAGATCAAGTAGGCTTCATGCCAAATAGACAGGCAGGCGTTAATATACGCAGGGCAGTGTTATTGGCACATATTGCTAAAAAACGGAAAATCCCTTTATGTTTTCTATCTCTCGATATTAAGAGGGCATTTGACACAGTATCCTGGCAATATATGCAATATTCATTACAAAAATGGGGTTTTGGACCCCACTTTTTAACATGGATCAAAGCATTATATAATAAACCCAAAGCCTATATAAAATATGCTGGATACAAATCTGAAGCCTTTAATATCGAAAAAGGTACCCGACAGGGTTGCCCATTATCTCCCTTATTATTTGCCCTTATACTCGAACCCATGGCCCAATACATCAGAACAAACCAAACTATAACTGGCATTGAAGTAGGAGGTATTACACACAAACTATGTATATTTGCAGACGATATATTACTTTTTCTATCATCACCACAGGTCTCTGGTCCTAACTTAATACCAGCTCTTGATGGATTTGCAACCCTATCCGGCCTTATGATTAATCCTAAGAAATGCCTAGTGCTTAATATTTCACTCACAAACATGGAATTGATCCCGGCTAGGGCTGCACTCCCATTCACATGGGCAGAAAAATCAATCCCATATCTTGGAATTCATTTAACAGCATCTCATTCTGACTTATTCTCAACCAATTATCCTCCTGTATTAAGACAGATCACAAATCTAATAAAACAATGGTCGCAACTTCCTTTATCCTGGATAGGGAAGATTAATGCAATCAAAATGACTATTCTACCCAAATTGCTTTATCTATTCAGAGTCCTCCCTATTCCAATTCCTTCCTATTTTTTGAGAATAGTACAAAAAAGAGCAACTTCGTTTATATGGGGCTCTTCTAAACCACGTATACCTATACACACACTACATCTTCCCAAAAATAAAGGAGGCCTGGGATACCCTAATTTTACTAACTACTACAGAGCAGCACATTTGGCCAGTCTGTCCAAATATCATGCAAAACAGGAAATCCCATTATGGGTATTTATAGGGGCTTCAGAAAATGACCCTCTATTAATATCAAATTTATTATGGCTTGATCCTAAAGACCGCTTTAAAATTCATAATCCCATAACTAAATACTTCTTATCTCTCTGGGATAAACTAAAAACCAAATATCAGTTACAATCTCCACACAATCCTCTCCTTTCTTTTAGCAGAAATCCGGCCTTTTATCCGGCATGGATCTACCCAAATTCTTTTAAAGCTTGGACAACATCAGGCATTCAGACACTAAATGACTTCATAGCATCTAAATCATTCCTTTCATTCCCATCGCTTAGAGAAAAATATGATCTACCAAACTCTGAGATATTTAGATATCTCCAAATCAAAAATTTCTATACAACATTCCTAAAGGGTGATACACCATTATACCAATTATCCATTTTTGAATCAATCTGTACAAAAGATCCATTTGCTAAAGGTACAATTTCATCACTTTATAATCAATTATATGGAGTAGCAAATCTTAATAGACCCTCTTACGTTCAGAGGTGGGAGGAGGACCTGGGACGAACTTTAGAAGACACGGACTGGTCTAACATATGGCTCACATCTAAGTCATCTTCACCCAACATCTTAGCGCTGGAGACAAATTATAAAGTCCTAACTCGCTGGTACCTTGTACCCGCTAGAGTGGCAAAATATTCACCTAATACCTCAGCTCTTTGTTTTCGAGGATGCCCAGAAATAGGCACATATTTACACATATGGTGGACGTGCCCAGTAATCCAAACCTTCTGGAAGGAAGTCTTCGTGATTGCATCTAAAATATTTAAAAAAATAATACAACCAGATCCATATTTAATTTTACTTAATCTAAAACCGGAATGGTTAACACTCTCTCAATTCAAACTTATGATCCAACTAATAACGGCTGCAAAACAAACAGTGGCCAAGGCATGGAAATCTCCTACATTGGTACTAGCAGAAACAATTCACAGAATAAATAATACAATGTCCCATGCTAAGATGGTAGCCATCGATCAAAATCAAATTCCAAAATTTGAAAAACTTTGGCATCCTTGGATAAAACAACAGTTCCTGTCAAACTTCAATGACTCTGTCCTGTTGCCATGGTAACAGATTAAATGACTTACAGAGACACCCATTCTAAGGCTTCAAAGAGAACTAAAAAGAATAATAAACTGACGAGCGGGACAACCTTGTGGACCATACCTCTACCTTTCAACCCTTTTTCTTCTTTCTCTTTCCTTTTCTCCACCTTACGATTAAAGCTCATTATCAGAATTTATTTGACCTATATACACTCTACTTGTAAACAATATGTATAGTAGGTATAAATCATTTAAATACCTACAAAAGTAACTAAGGAAATTATATATATCTTTAATTTAGGTTTACGTGAACCCGATGTTTAATATTTGAAATTCCATGATATTTACCTATATAAACCCTACTGTAAAACAATGAGCTTACTTTATAGATCCTTGTAAACTTACTTTATGTATCTTTATAACATTGTATACTCAATAAACTTCTTTTGACAAGGAAATGTGAACACGCAGGGAGTGTCATGCAAAACCAAAACTATGGAAACAGTGATGAGAGTGAAAGAAAATATAGAAAAATGGTGAGAAAGTGCCCACATATGAGAGAGACCAGGTAGACTTGAATATATTACCTAATAACAGTGTGAAGATAAGTGTAAAGCCGCACTGTGTTGCCCTGTGTGCTTACACTCAATTGTGACCTAACCCGGGATTGGCCACAGCATTGAATCGGGCTCAGTAGGCGCCCGTCCAAGTAGTGTTTGGCAAGTCTGGAAATATATAAAGTAAAAAGGTATTGTATACACGAAGGCGTTTATAATATATATATGATCAGTGTAGTAAACCAATCATTCTATATAGGACAACAACAGTACGGGAGCACATTGTGATAAAGTGTACTTACAGGGTGAAGCTGCAGGAAGATCCACCAACCAGACAGAAAGATTGTCAGTGTTGTGTGTGTGGGAAAGTATATGTACCCTTATTTTTAGGCGTGTGTCCAACGGGAGTTGATTAGTCGCAGGTGCAGATGCCTCCCCCTCCTAATGAGACCGATCCATGGGAACCGTGCTGGGGGACATGGCAGCCAAACGGCAGCCTCGTGTGGCCCCCCGGCGTTCGGGGCGAGTCGGGACTCCATCACTGACGTCATCGCCGTCGCAATCGCGTGACGCGTCCGCATCACGTGGCACGCGCGGGGCCCCGTGCATGCGCAGTGGGCGGAAGCGTCCAAGGATGTCCCCGAACGCTGCCGGCAAGGGAGAGAGAATCCCCAGTTTGGTAGCCAGGGCCAGCCTGGGTGTCCAATGGGGAAGTGGGGGAGGAGGAGCCAGCCATGCAGGCGGCCCCCCCCACCTTGCCGGGAAGGCACGTCTCAGGGAAAGGAACCCTGGCTCGAGGGTCACGGCAGCAAAATGATGACAGCTCTCATGGGGAGGGGCAAATAAAGCATGGGGGAGAAAGATGGCACTATTATTATATATGTTCACTTTGTCAATGGGAAAAAAATACATAAGGACTAATAGTCCATCACATACAAGGACATACCATCCTAAACTGATATATACATTGGTTAACAGCAAAACTGCACATGAGGCATCCATATGTGTAGGGAAAGTTCACATGCCTTAGTATATGAAAAGCAAGATACATGTATAGAGCAAAAAAAAGAAAGAAAAGATGGAATACAATATAAAAGTATACAAGTGTATAACAAAAATCGATGCATAAACAGTTGGTAATTATAAATATCTCTGGAATGAGGGGGGAGGGGGCGGAAAGGAAAATCTTAGGGAAGGGAATAGGGGGAAGACCCATAAAAAGCAAGATGGCTCTATGTTACTCAAGAGGGGCCAAGGGGACTTTAATGCGTCTTACCCGAAACGAAACCTTTTAGGAACGGGGCAAATGAGATAGCCTTGTTCAACCCCGGGAACGAGGTGGCATTTAGTTTAAATATCCACCTCTGTTGCAACAGGATTTTGTTCCAATCACCTCCTCGATTCGGTATATGTACCCGATCGAGGGCGGTGAAGGATACTTTTGGCATTCTATAATTGTGTACTGATACTACATGTCGGCCTAGTGGTAGATAGTGGTTGCCAATCTGTATATGATAAATATGCTTAGACATCCGACGATGGAATTCTTGTTTGGTCTTACCAACATAATAAGCACCACACTCACATGACATGAGATATACAATCCCTCGTGTTTGACAGTTGATGAAGTGTTTGGGCCTGAATAGTACCCCGTTTGGAAGGCGGAAAATTTTGTCACGTCTGATGTATTGGCAAAAAGAGCAGTGTCCGCATGGGAAGGATCCTAAAATTGAACAATGTTTAGATCTTTTTTGTTCATCCGTGAACTCGCTTTGGACCAATTTGTCTCTTAGCGAGGTAGCACATTTGTAGGTAATTGATGGTTTGTTAGAAATAAAATTGCGGACCTTCGGATCATTCATCAGTATGGGCCAGTGTTTTTGAATGATGTTGCTGACCACCTGGTGTTGTCTAGAGAATCGCAGGATGATCCTGGTGGGGCCAGTACCAGGGCCATCCGTTGACCTCTTTTTGGATAGAAGTTCACACCGGGATTGTGCAGCCGCTCTGTTGTATGCTTTCCGGAGGCAGGAGCGGCTGTAGCCTCGTGCCAACAATCTAGTTTGCAAGTTGTAGGCTTCTTGTTTGAAAAGGGCATCATCCGAACAGTTCCTGCGTAGACGCAGGTATTGTCCATACGTAATCGACCTTTTCAATACTGTAGGATGAAAGCTCTCGGCGTGCAACACCGTGTTGCCTGCAGTGCTTTTTCGAAACAGGGTGCTTGAGATCTTGTTTTCGGGAGTGCGTCCCAACTTGACATCCAAGAATGTCATTTGATCACGATCATAGGTCATAGTGAATTTTAGGTTGTATTTGTTCTGATTGATACAGTTCAAAAATTGGAATAGCATTTCCTCTGAGCCCTCCCAGATGATGAGGACATCATCGATGTACCGTAACCACAGAGATATGTGGCCCGTGTACACCGCGAGGTCCCCATCATCTAGGAGGGCCTTCTCCCACTCCCCCAGGTACAGGTTGGCGTAGGCCGGGGCACAACAAGTGCCCATGGCCACGCCCTGCACCTGGAGGTAGTGGGAGTTGTTGAAACAGAAAAAGTTGTGATGCAAAATATAGTCAAGTCCATCGACGATGAACTCGTTCAATGCTTCATCATATTTTTGGTTTCGTTGCAAGAGCGCCCGTACAACGGCGATCCCTCGAGTGTGGGGGATCGAGCTGTACAGGGCCTCAACGTAGATAGCCACCAAGAAAGAATTCGCTGAAAGGGTAAGCCCCTCGATTGATTGCAACAGATGTATTGTGTCCTTCAAAAATGAAGGCATACTCAAAACAAAAGGCTGCAAAAAAGAATCGATGACTCTACTTAGGTTTTCCGATATACCCCCATTACCGGAGACGATTGGTCGTCCAGGAGGTTCTATCTGACATTTATGTATCTTGGGCAAGCTGTAAAATGTTGCCACCCTTGGGTGTTTAATCCTGATAAACTCATATTGATCCTTAGTAATTACTCCTCTTTCAAATGCTGATTGGATCAGATTATAGAATTCAGTGTAGGAGGCTTGTATGAATCTAATGGGGATGGTTTTATACCACTCCCCATTGTCTAGAATGTTTTGACACATGCGTACGTAGTCCTCATTATTCATCAGGACCATGTTGCCTCCCTTATCGGATGGTTTGATTGTGATTTTAGTATTGTTGCATAAGGAGTCAAGGGCTTGGGATTCTTCTATGGTTAGATTTTGGGGGCATGCTTTTCTGTTGTGTTGAAGCTTTGAAAGATCTCTTAGTGTTTTCTTTAACAAAAATCTCTATACTTGGATTCAGATTGAGAGGAGGAAATTTCGCGGAGGGTTTTTTAAAGCATGTTGTAGGGTTTTTTGTAGATTCATTAGCAGTGGAGAGTAGAGTCTCCAAGTCGATTTGATCAATGAGATCTAAAGTATTGCTTTCTTGGAAGAGAAGGGTTAAGTCCCGTAGGGCTTTAAACTCTCTCATGCTAAAGCTGGCCCAATCGGTTGTATCGATATTCTCATCTGCTTTTGCATGGAGGCTCTTGAGTTGTAGCCGCCGTGCAAAGAGGTGCAGGTCAGTGATCACTTCAAAAATGTCAAAATTTTCTTGTGGACAAAAGGTCAAGCCGCGTGACAGTACACTAATTTCTGCTGCAGATAGGGGATAGGATGATAGATTAATCACACTGAGGGATTCTGATGTCCCCTCGTGACAAAGGCGTCCAAGTTTCCTGTTCCCCTGTTTGTTTGGGGTAAGGGGGGTCCCCGTGTCGGGTTTAAAGGACTCTGAGGTCCAGCTTTCGGGCGCCCTATTGTTTGATTTGTATGAATGGTATTCATAGAAGTGTTCGAAGGTGGAAGGTCTGTTTCACTCGTTCCCATAGTTGAGCTATCAGATCTAAAATTGGGGAGTATAGGTTGTTCACTCGTGGGGGTGTCATATACATTCTCCACATTTGTGTCCACGATACGTTTTTTCCTATCTTGCTCGGGTGAGCCCCTGTTGTTCCGATTTCTTTTAAACTTCCCAAGTCCCTTAGGGGATCCCCTTTGGTTCTGACTGGGACCAGATTTATCGTTGGGTTTAGATACATTATTTGTATTTTTTTTGTTCATATTCCTGGATTGTTGTTGTGATGTGTATTGTTTGTTTTTTAAATTTCTCGGGATATGGGTATTCCATTTATATGCCCGTACATCTGTGAATGCCGATTTGTCCCTCCAGAACTTTGACTCTTTTTTCTGTAGGATGCCCCTATTGTGGGCTGACAGGCTATCCCGAAGGTTCCCCTGCAGTTCCAAATAGAGGGCATGCTATACAAAAGGTTTTAAGGCCACTTCTATGTTGTTGATTTCTACATCCAGCAGTGCTATTTGTTTATTATACTCTTGGGTGAGGATAGCCATCATCTCCCGAGAGCATGCATTGAGGTTGGCCTCCCATTCGTTTTTAAGGTCGGCGCTAATTTGATCCAGGTTAGGAAAAACCTGGATTCGCAATCCTAGAGGGTTAATTTTTTCTTTAATGTATCTATTTAGAGATTTAACTTGCCAAAAAAGTGCTGACTTTTTCTCCAGAATTTTATTCAGCTTTTGGAGAAGGGATGAAATCAAGGTTTTGACACAATCACCCTGTTCAAAATCCGTCTCATATCCCAACATTAGGTTGGCCCATTCATCTCCCTGAAAATTGCTCATTTTGATATTAAGTACCTGATATAGTGCAAGTACCAATGAAAAACATATGAATAACCCTACACTCTGGAGCTCATGTTTTCACCTCCCGTGTGTCAAAGAGAATGGGGGGACCCAGGGAGGGGAAAAAGGGAATGCTGCTCACCCCTATTGATCAGAACAAAAAAGGAAAAAGGTTTCCCCAAATGGGGTTTTTAGGCAGCAAAATTAGAATATTAAACCAATGTATGTAAAAAAGATTATATTTTATTGTACAAAAGTTGCTTCAACACACCGGTTAAAAAATGAGCTCCAATACAGAGTGTTTAACAAGACTCGTGACACTCAACACATATAATGCAGACATGTTTTCATAGCAACATTGTATGTATATTAACAGTATCAGAAAAATGGACCTGACGCGTTTCGACCTATATATTCCAGGTCTTCTTCAAAGGTCAATCTGCTAGAAATATACAACAAAGGTACATATATCAAGATTTGATTGCATGAATTTCAAAGAAGGTATACCATATGTTAACATGACATAATTACCAATGATGCGTGTCCTAAGACGAGAAGCTTTCTATAAGGAGGTCCCCTTAGAATCAAAAAATTGCCTGCTCACTTTCCCCCAGAGGTCCTATGACATCACTGCTGCAGCCTCCAATCCCAGGGCAAAATGCCAAAGATGTGGCTTACGAGAGGTCACACTATAGAGCGCCCCCCATCTGTGGGCCCGGACCCCACGGCCGGTCAGGAGGAAGAAGACACCTGCAGCAACAATCCAGGAAGGAAACACAATTTGGAATCACATGCATTGTATGCACTCCAACATTGAGTCTAAGAAGTATTTGCTTAATTATATATATATAGGTGCATAAATCGTGTATGAGATTAGTTATAAAACTCAGTTTAAAACTCAAGAGTATATCCAAATAGTGTGCAAAGGCTAGTTTATACTGCTGGTGGAGAGTGACGCTCTAAAGATAAAATATAGGGATGGTGACAGAAGATGTGAGACAGCAAAACGCAGTGAATCCCATGGTGTGAGCAGCAAATGTGTATGAGAATGAGTTTTATAACTAATCTCATACACGATTTATGCACCTATATATATTTTTTCTACATTAAAATATAGTTTCTCTCTCTCTCTATATATATATATATATATATATATATATATATGTGTTTATATATACATACATATACACCTAACACAACAAGGCTATAGCCTGTGGATTGGGTGTACACATAGACCTACGGTATCTTTTAATTAAGCAAATACTTCTTAGACTCAAAGTTGGAGTGCATACAATGCAATCTTGTTTGCACCACCTGTATACTGCTGTTCAGAGTATATAGGGCCTGGTGGCCCCACGCCTTTCCTTTTTTTAATTTAGGTGCGGGGTTCCCCTTAATATCCATACAAGACCCAAAGGGCCTGGTAATGGACTTGGGGGTACCCATGCTGTTTGTCTCACTGATTTTCATCCATATTGCCAGGACCCGACATTACATTAAAGCCGCAAGCAGTTTTAAATTACTTTTTTCCTTTAAAAATGACATTTTGTGCAGGGACTGTTCTAAGCACGGGAAACACGCACCACTTTACAGGCATACTATAGACACCCCCCAGGTACGATATTTAAAGGAATATTTCACTTTTTTTTTTTTAACTTTAAGCATCATTAACCACTTGCCGACCGCCTAACGACGATATACGTCGGCAGAATGGCACGGGCAGGCAGAATCACGTACCCATACGTGATCTGCCTCCCGCGGGCGGGGGTCCGATCGGACCCCCCCCGGTGCCAGCGGCAGTTGGCATTTGTCTGGGAGCGTTGAGAGGCGAGGGGGAGGCCATCCGATCGTGGCCCCCCCTCGCAATCGCTCCCAGCCAGAGGGAATCCTCCCCTGCCTGTGTGTAGTAAACACAGGCAGAGGATGTGATGTCATCTCTCCTCGGCTCGGCAGTTTTCGTTCCGGCGCCGAGGAGAGAAGACATGTGAGTGCACAACACATACACACACAGTAGAACATGCCAGGCACACATTACACCCCCGACCCCCCCCCGCTCGCCCCCCGATCACCCCCCAATTACCCCTCCCCCCTCCGTGTCACACTGACACCAAGCAGTATTTTTTTTTCCTGATTACTGCATGGTGTCAGTTTGTGACAGTTAGAAGTGGTAGGGCAGTTGGGGTTAGCCCCCTGTAGGTCTAGGATACCCCCCTAACCCCCCCTAATAAAGTTTTAACCCCTTGATCACCCCCTGTCGCCAGTGTCACTAAGCGATCATTTTTCTGATCGCTGTATTAGTGTCGCTGGTGACGCTAGTTAGGGAGGTAAATATTTAGGTTCGCCATCAGCGTTTTATAGCGTCAGGGACCCCCATATACTACCTAATAAATGCTTTAACACCTTGATTGCTCCCTAGTTAACCCTTTCACCACTGATCGCCGTATAACCGTTACGGTTGACGCTGGTTAGTTCATTTATTTTTTATAGTGTCAGGGTTTAGCCCCCTGATCGCCCGGCGGTGATATGCGTCGCCCCAGGCAGCGTCAGATTAGCGCCAGTGCCGCTAACACCCACGCATGCAGCATACGCCTCCCTTAGTGGTATAGTATCTGAACGGATCAATATCTGATCCGATCAGATCTATACTAGCATCCCCAGCAGTTTAGGGTTCCCAAAAATGCAGTGTTAGCGGGATCAGCCCAGATACCTGCTACACCTGCGTTTTTCCCCTCCGTCCGGCCCGGCCCAGCCCACCCAAGTGCAGTATCGATCGATCACTGTCACTTACAAAACACTAAACGCATAACTGCAGCGTTCGCAGAGTCAGGCCTGATCCCTGCGATCGCTAACAGTTTTCTTGGTAGCGTTTTGGTGAACTGGCAAGCACCAACCCCAGGCAGAATCAGATTAGCGCCAGTACCGCTAACACCCACGCACGCACCGTACACCTCCCTTAGTGGTAAAGTATGTGAACGGATCAATATCTGCTCCGATCAGATCTATACTGGCGTCCCCAGCAGTTTAGGGTTCCCAAAAACGCAGTGTTAGCGGGATCAGCCCAGATACCTGCTAGCACCTGCGTTTTGCCCCTCCGCACGGCCCAGCCCAGACCACCCAAGTGCAGTATCGATCGATCACTGTCACTTACAAAACACTAAACGCATAACTGCAGCGTTCGCAGAGTCAGGCCTGATCCCTGCGATCGCTAACAGTTTTTTTGGTAGCGTTTTGGTGAACTGGTAAGCACCTGCCCCAGGCAGCGTCAGGTTAGTGCCAGTACCGCTAACACCCACGCACACATCGTACACCTCCCTTAGTGGTATAGTATCTGATCGAATCAATATCTGATCCGATCAGATCTATACTAGCGTCCCCAGCAGTTTAGGGTTCCCACAAACGCAGTGTTAGCGGGATCAGCCCAGATACCTGCTAGCACCTGCGTTTTGCCCCTCCGCCCGGCCCAGCCCAGCCCACCCAAGTGCAGTATCGATCGATCACTGTCACTTACAAAACACTAAACGCATAACTGCAGCGTTCGCAGAGTCAGGCCTGATCCCTGTGATCGCTAACAGTTTTTTTGGTAGCGTTTTGTTGAACTGGCAAGCACCAGCAGGCTAGTACACCCCGGTTGTAATCAAACCAGCACTGCAGTAACACTTGGTGACGTGGCGAGTCCCATAAGTGCAGTTCAAGCTGGTGAGGTGGCAAGCACAAGTAGTGTCCCGCTGCCACTAAAATGACAAACACAGGCCCGTCGTGCCCTTCCTGCTGCATTCGCCAATCCTAATTGGGAACCCACCACTTCTGCAGCGCCCGTACTTCCCCCATTCACATCCCCAACCAAATGCAGTCGGCTGCATGAGAGGCATTTTCTTTATGTCCTCCCGAGTACCCCTACCCAGCGAACCCCCCCAAAAAAGATGTCGTGTCTGCAGCAAGCGCGGATATAGGCATGACACCCGCTATTATTGTCCCTCCTGTCCTGACAATCCTGGTCTTTGCATTGGTGAATGTTTTGAAAGCTACCATACACTAGTTGAGTATTAGCGTAGGGTACAGCATTGCACAGACTATGCACACTTTCACAGGGTCTCCCAAGATGCCATCGCATTTTGAGAGACCCGAACCTGGAACCGGTTGCCGTTATAAAAGTTAGTTACAAAAAAAGTGTAAAAAAAATAAAAAACACATACAAAAATATAAAATAAAAAAAAATAGTTGTCGTTTTATTGTTCTCTCTCTCTCTATTCTCTCTATTGTTCTGCTCTTTTTTACTGTATTTTATTCTGCAATGTTTTATTGTTATTATGTTTTATCATGTTTGCTTTTCAGGTATGCAATTTTTTATACTTTACCGTTTACTTTGCTCTATTGTTAACCATTTTTTTGTCTTCATGTACGCAATTCACGACTAGGGATGAGCTTCGTGTTCGAGTCGAACCCATGTTCGACTCGAACATCGGCTGTTCGGTCGTTCGCCGAATTGCGAACGATATGGGCCGTTCGCGCCAAATTCGTGTGGCGCGTCACGGCCCATAATTCACTGCGGCATCGCAGTGCATTGCTTGCTGATGATTGGCCAAGCATGCACTATGACCCGCATGCTTGGCCAATCACAGCGCCGCCTGAACAGAGAGCCGTAATTGGCCAAAGCCAAGGAGGCTTTGGCCAATTATGGCTCAGGGGATTTAGTACACGCCCCACACTATATAAGGCCGCCTGCACGGCGGCCCTGTGTAGTGTGTGTTCCGGCGTTGAAAGAGATAGACAGAGAGAGAGACAGTGTCATTTGATTTGAGTTAGATAGATTAGGCAGAACAGTCAGTCAGTTAGCTGCACTTAGTGTATTGTGTATATATATGCATCCCAGGTGTTGCATATATATATATATATATACACTGTATTCAGTTTAGCTAGATCTGTTCCTGTTATCTTCTAGACTATTTACATTTAGTGCAGTGCATCCTGCTCACAGTGTTCAGCTAGATCCGTTCCTGTTATCTTCCTACTGACAGGCAGGCTTGTCTTGTTACAGTATTAACAGCTACCTAAAGAAAATTACTGGTGTTGTTTTGATCCTGTGAGTACCACGGTCAGGCAGCTAGACTATTTACATTTAGTACAGTGCGTCCTGCTCACAGTGTTCAGCTAGATCCGTTCCTGTTATCTTCTAGACTATTTACATTTAGTGCAGTGCGTCCTGCTCACAGTGTTCAGCTAGATCCTTTCCTGTTATCTTCCTACTGACAGGCAGGCTTGTCTTGTTACAGTATTAACAGCTACCTAAAGAAAATTACTGGTGTTCTTTTGATCCTATTAGTACCACGGTCAGGCAGCTAGACTATTTACATTTAGTACAGTGCGTCCTGCTCACAGTGTTCAGCTAGATCCGTTCCTGTTATATTCCTACTGACAGGCAGGCTTGTCTTGTTACAGTATTAACAGCTACCTAAAGAAAATTACTGGTGTTCTTTTGATCCTATTAGTACCACGGTCAGGCAGCTAGACTATTTACATTTAGTACAGTGCGTCCTACTCACAGTGTTCAGCTAGATCCGTTCCTGTTATCTTCCTACTGACAGGCAGGCTTGTCTTGTTACAGTATTAACAGCTACCTAAAGAAAATTACTGGTGTTCTTTTGATCCTATTAGTACCACGGTCAGGCAGCTAGACTATTTACATTTAGTACAGTGCGTCCTGCTCACAGTGTTCAGCTAGATCCGTTCCTGTTATCTTCCTACTGACAGGCAGGCTTGTCTTGTTACAGTATATAAAGCTACCTGAAGAAAATTACTGGTGTTCTTTTGATCCTATTAGTACCACGGTCAGGCAGCTAGACTATTTACAGTTAGTGCAGTGCGTCCTGCTCACAGTGTTCAGATAAACCTACAAGTTAGTGGGGTGCGTACACCTCACAGTGTTCAGCTAAAGCTACCTGTAGAAGGTTGGTGGTGTTCTCATACTACAGGCAAGCAGTTGATTTTGCTAGCTGCAGTATCAGTACATATATATATATATATATATATATATATATATATATATATATATATATATATATATATATATATATATATATATATATATATATATATATATATATATATATCCCAGCTTAGTGCAGCTACAGGCCATTAGTATGTCTGGAAGGCCAAGAAGGAGAGGCAGACAGTCACAAGCCAATAAGAGAGGGCAAGCAGGCTCTGTGTCTAGTGCTGGTCATGGAGATGGTGCATCCTCATCAGCACGTGGCCATGGGACACGCTTGGCCTTTTTTTCGGCAGCTGGCCGTGTTGAGCCGCAACATGCGGAAGACTTGGTCGAGTGGATGACCAAGCCGTCCTCATCCTCCTCATCCTCTCTCACCCATGCCCAGGGTGCTTTGTCTGGCAAAGCAGCGGCCTCTTCCCTCGGCTCAATGTCATCAGTGACTCCTTCCCTAGCTCCACCATGTCCTCCTGAGGAGTCCCTCGAACTGTTTGACCACAGTGTTGGGTACATGCTCCAGGAGGATGCCCAGCGTTTGGAAGGCTCTGATGATGATACTGAGCTCGATGAAGGCAGTAACATGAGCACGGACAGAGGGGGTGCCCAAGGAGGACAGCAATCTGGCAGTCATGCTCCCCCTGCTACAGCATACTGCCAGGTTTGCTCCAGTGATGAGGAGGGAGGGGATGATGAGGTCACTGACTCAACGTGGGTGCCTGATAAGAGAGAGGAGGAGGAGGAGGAGGAGGCGGCACATCACCAACGAGGCAGGATGCCCTCCAGGGGCCAGCCTAAGGGCAGCACATTGACTGCATCACACCCCAAAGCTCCACATGTGCAGGGCGCTGCAGTCTCTGCGCGTTATTCAAAAAGTTCTTTGGGGTGGGCCTTTTTTGAGACGAGTGCATCAGATCGCACCGCTGCTATTTGCAACGTATGTCTCAAGCGTATCTCACGTGGCCAAAACATCTCCCGCTTGGGTACCACATGCTTGACCAGACATATGTTGACCTGCCATGCAGTTCGTTGGCAAGCGTATCTAAAAGACCCACACCAAAGAACAAAGAGGATCTCTAGTTGCTCCTCATCAGCTGAGATTTCCAACCCCACTAGACCTCCAGTCCTCTCTGAGACCTGCAGTGAGAGGAATGAAGGTGTAGAATTAGGTGTGTCACAGCCAAGTACTTGTGGGCAATCTGCTTTTGGTACACCAACGTCAGATTGTACCAGGCAAATTTCCCTGCCCCAGCTGCTGCACCGCCGAAAGAAGTTTGCTCCCAGCCATCCACATGCCCAGCGGTTGAATGCTAGCTTGGCAAAATTGCTAGCACTTCAACTGCTGCCTTTTCAGTTGGTAGACTCTGCCCCCTTCCGTGAGTTTGTGGAATGTGCGGTTCCTCAGTGGCAGGTACCCAAACGCCACTTTTTCTCACGCAAGGCGATTCCGGCTCTCTACCGGCATGTGGAAGGCAATGTCCATGCCTCGCTGGACAGGGCGGTCAGTGGTAAGGTGCATATTACCGCTGACTCATGGTCCAGCAGGCATGGACAGGGACGTTACCTAAGTTTCACGGCGCATTGGGTGACTCTGCTGGCAGCTGGGAAGGATGCAGGACAAGGTGCAGTAGTGTTGGAGGTTGTTCCGCCACCACGCCTCCAAAATGCTAATGATTGTGACACACCTCTCTCCTCCACCCCCTCCTCTTCTTCATCCTCCATGGCCTCTTCCTCGGAACCAGCGGTGCTCCGTAGTCATTCAAGGGGCTACGCAAGTACGCAGGCCAAAAGATGCCATGCGGTGCTTGAGCTGGTGTGCTTGGGGGACAGGAGCCACACTGGGGCAGAGGTTCTGTCAGCTCTGCAGGGGCAGGTTCAGAGGTGGTTGACGCCACGCCAACTTAAGGCAGGAATGGTGGTTTGCGACAATGGCACCAACCTCCTCTCTGCCCTCCAACAGGGACAAATGACCCATGTGCCCTGTTTGGCTCACGTCCTTAACTTGGTGGTGCAGCGGTTCTTGGGCAGGTACCCGGGCTTACAGGATGTCCTGAGGCAGGCCAGGAAAGTCTGTGTGCATTTTCGCTGGTCATATAATGCCAGTGCTCGGCTGACGGACCTCCAAAAGGAGTTTAACCTGCCCAAGAACCGCCTAATCTGTGACATGCCCACCAGGTGGAACTCAACGTTGGCCATGCTGCAGCAGCTGCACATGCAGCAGAGGGCCATCAATGAGTACCTGTGCGACTATGGCACCAGGACAGGGTCAGGGGAGCTTGTTTTTTTTTCCCCACGCCAGTAGGCCATGATCAGGGATGCATGCACTGTCCTGTCACCATTCGAGGAGGCCACAAGGATGGTGAGCAGTGACAGTGCATGCATCAGTGACACTGTCCCCCTTGTCCACCTGTTGGAGCACACGCTGCGTGGAATAATGGACAGGGCACTTGAGGCAGAACAGAGGCAGGAAGAGGAGGACTTCCTTAGCTCTCAAGGCCCCCTTTATCCAGACAGTGTTCCTGCGTGCCCGCCGATCACACAGGAAGAGGAGGAGGAGGAGGAGGAGGAGGAGGAGGAAGATTGTGTCAGTATGGAGGTGGAGCCTGGCACTCAGCATCAGCAGCAGTCTTTAAGGGATCAGTCCCAAGAAACACATGGACTTGTACGTGGCTGGGAGGAGGTGGCTGCAGACGTTGTCGTCCTTAGTGACCCAGAGGACTCCGGACCGAATGCCTCAGCAAACCTACGCTGCATGGCCTCCCTGATCCTGCAAAGCCTGCGTACGGATCCTCGTATTCGTGGTATCAAGGAGAAGGACCAATACTGGCTGGCAACCCTCCTTGATCCACGTTACAAGGGTAAGGTTGCGGACCTTATCTTGCCATCGCAGAGGGAGCAGAGGATGAAACATCTTCGGGAGGCCTTGCAGAAAGGTCTGTGCAACGCGTTCCCAGAGACTGGGAGGTTACAAACTCCTGTTTCTGGACAACGTGTTGCTGAGGCTTCAGTCAGTCAAAGAAGGAGCGGTGGAGAAGGTGGCCGTCTGACCGATGCGTTCAGACAATTTTTTGGTCCGCAGCCCCAAGGTATGATCGGTTCCAGCAACCATTGCCAGCGTCTGTTTTACATGGTGCAGGAATACCTAGGGGCAAGATCAGACTTGGACACCTTTCCCACTGAAAATCCTCTGGGTTACTGGGTCTTGAGGATGGATCACTGGCCAGAGCTTGCACAGTATGCAATTGAGCTACTGGCCTGTCCTGCATCCAGCGTTCTTTCGGAACGCACATTCAGTGCTGCTGGAGGCGTGGTAACCGATCACAGGGTGCGTCTGTCCACCGACTCGGTCGATCGACTGACCTTCATAAAAATGAATCAGTCTTGGATCACCACCAGCTACCAAGCACCTGATGCTGATATAACCGAATAATTTTTTTTGAAATCTCAGATCCCTTCAAAGACTGCCTATGCTGATGCTGAGTGACTATCCCTGAGTAATTATCCTCTTCCTCCTCAATCATCACGCTGATAGCTTGTAAGAACATTTTTGATTCTGGGCGCCACCACCAGTGCCTAAGGCACAATTTTTCAGCCCCTGTTTAACAGGGGCGTGTAATTACAATTTTTGATGTAATACTTTGCAGCAGGGCTCGTTCCTGCATTCCAACTAGAGTGTCTGTGAGGGGTTGCAGTGTTGTGGCACCAGCACCAGTGCCTAAGGCCCAATTTTTCTGCCCCTGTCTAACAGGGGCGTGTAATTACAATTTTTGATGCAATACTTTGCAGCAGGGCTCGTTCCTGCGTTCCAACTAGAGTGTCTGTGAGGGGTTGCAGTGTTGTGGCACCAGCACCAGTGCCTAAGGCCCAATTTTTCTGCCCCTGTCTAACAGGGGCGTGTAATTACAATTTTTGATGCAATACTTTGCAGCAGGGCTCGTTCCTGCGTTCCAACTAGAGTGTCTGTGAGGGGTTGCAGTGTTGTGGCACCAGCACCAGTGCCTAAGGCCTAATTTTTCAGCTCCTGTTCAACAGGGGCATGTAATTACAATTCTTGATCTAATATTTCACAGCAGGGCCCTGTGAGGGCTTACAGTGTTGTGGCCACAGCAACACCTAAGGCCCAAATTTCTGCTGAGTATGTAGGGCAGGACCCTACTTTCAAACATCTAACTTACAAACGACTCCTACTTGCAAACGGAAGGAGACAACAGGAAGTGAGATGAAATCTACCCCTAGGAAGGGAAATTCTCTCCTGTAAGAGTTAATATGGGAAAACAATTTCTCCTTTCCACTGATGCTTTCCAATCCTTGTTCCACAAAAAAACCCACATTTTCAAAAAACATTTTTCATTGGGACAAAAAGTGAGGTGAAATCTTCTAAAGAGGAGGAAAGACAGCAAAACAAATGTCACAGGGGTGATAACCCTTCCCTATGTTTTCCAAAAAGCTTAAAAAAGATTTTTTGGCTGGAGCTAAACACGTTAAAAATGTACCCGTTCAAAATTACAAAGAGATTCTACTTAACAACAAACCTACAGTCCCTGTCTTGTTTGCACCGCCTGTATACTGCTGTTCAGAGTATATAGGGCCTGGTGGCCCCACACCTTTCCTTATTTTAATTTGGGGGCGGGGTTCCCCTTAATATCCATACAAGACCCAAAGGGCCTGGTAATGGACTGGGGGGTACCCATGCCGTTTGTCTCACCGATTTTCATCCATATTGCCATGACCCGACATTACATTAAACCCGCAAGCAGTTTTAAATGAGATTTTTTCCTTTAAAAATGACATTTGGTGCAGGGACTGTTCTAAACACGGGAAACACGCGTCACTTTACAGGCATACTATAGACACCCCCCCACGTACGATATTTAAAGGAATATTTCACTTTTTTTTTTTTACTTTAAGCATCATTAAAATCACTGCTCCCGAAAAAACGGACATTTTTAAAAGTTTTTTTTGCATTGATACATGTCCCCTGGGGTAGGACCCGGGTCCCCAAACCCTTTTTAGGACAATACCATGCAAATTAGCCTTTAAAATGAGCACTTTTGATTTCGAACGTTCGAGTCCCATAGACGTCAATGGGGTTCTAACGTTCGTGCGAACTTTCGGACCGTTCACAGGTTCTGGTGCGAACCGAACCGGGGGGTGTTCGGCTCATCCCTATTCACGACTTTGAATGGTTATACCAGAATGATGCCTGCAGGTTTAGGTATCATCTTGGTATCATTCTTTTCAGCCAGCGGTCGGCTTTCATGTAAAAGGAATCCTAGCGGCTAATTAGCCTCTAGACTGCTTTTACAAGCAGTGGGAGGGAATGCCCCCCCACCGTCTTCCGTGTTTTTCTCTGGCTCTCCTGTCTCATCAGGGAACCTGAGAATGCAGCCGGTGATTCAGCCAGCTGACCATAGAGCTGATCAGAGACCAGAGTGGCTCCAAACATCTCTATAGCCTAAGAAACCGGAAGCTACGAGCATTTTATGACTTAGATTTCGCCGGATGTAAACAGCGCCATTGGGAAATTGGGAAAGCATTTTATCACACCAATCTTGGTGTGGTCAGATGCTTTGAGGACAGAGGAGAAATCTAGGGTCTAATAGACCCCAATTTTTTCAAAAAAGAGTACCTGTCACTACCTATTGCTATGATAGGGGATATTTACATTTCCTGAGATAACAATAAAAATGATTTAAAAAAAAAATGAAAGGAACAGTTTAAAAATAAGATAAAAAAACAAAAAAATAATAAAGAAAAAAAAAAAAGCACCCCTGTCCCCCCTGCTCTCGCGCTAAGGCGAACGCAAGCGTCGGTCTGGCGTTAAATGTAAACAGCAATTGCACCATGCATGTGAGGTATCACCGCGAAGGTCAGATCGAGGGTAGTAATTTTAGCAGTAGACCTCCTCTGTAAATCTAAAGTGGTAACCTGTAAAGGCTTTTAAAGGCTTTTAAAAATGTATTTAGTTTGTCGCCACTGCACGTTTGTGCGCAATTTTAAAGAATGTCATGTTTGGTATCCATGTACTCGGCCTAAGATCATCTTTTTTATTTCATCAAACATTTGGGCAATATAGTGTGTTTTAGTGCATTAAAATTTAAAAAAGTGTGTTTTTTCCCCAAAAAATGCGTTTGAAAAATCGCTGCGCAAATACTGTGTGAAAAAAAAATGAAACACCCACCATTTTAATCTGTAGGGCATTTGCTTTAAAAAATATATATAATGTGTGGGGGTTCAAAGTAATTTTCTTGCAAAAAAAAATAATTTTTTCATGTAATCAAAAAGTGTCAGAAAGGGCTTTGTCTTCAAGTGGTTAGAAGAGTGTGTGATGTGTGACATAAGCTTCTAAATGTTGTGCATAAAATGCCAGGACAGTGCAAACCCCCCCCAAATGACCCCATTTTGGAAAGTAGACACCCCAAGCTATTTGCTGAGAGTCATGTCGAGTCCATGGAATATTTTATATTGTGACACAAGTTGCGGGAAAGAGACAATTTTTTTTTTTTTGCACAAAGTTGTCACTAAATGATATTTTGCTCAAACATGCCATGGGAATATGTGAAATTACACCCCAAAATACATTCTGTTGCTTCTCCTGAGTACGGGGATACCACATGTGTGGGACTTTTTGGGAGCCTAGCCGCGCACGGGACCCCGAAAACCAAGCACCGCCTTCAGGCTTTCTAAGGCCGTAAATTTTTGATTTCACTTTTCACTGCCTATCACAGTTTCGGAGGCCATGGAATGCCCAGGTGGCAAACCCCCCCCCCCCCCCAAATGACCCCATTTTGGAAAGAAGACATCCCAAGCTATTTTCTGAGAGGTATAGTGAGTATTTTGCAGACCTCACTTTTTGTCACAAAGTTTTGAAAATTGAAAAAAGAAAAAAAAAAATTTTTTCTTGTCTTTCTTTATTTTCAAAAACAAATGAGAGCTGCAAAATACTCACCATGCCTCTCAGCAAATAGCTTAGGGGTGTCTACTTTCCAAAATGGGGTCATTTGGGGGGGGTTGTGCCACCTGGGCATTCCATGGCCTCCGAAACTGTGATAGGCAGTGAAGAGTGAAATCAAAAATGTACACCCTTAGAAATCCTGAAGGCGGTGATTGGTTTTCGGGGCCCCGTACGCGGCTAGGCTCCCAAAAAGTCCCACACATGTGGTATCCCCGTATTCAGGAGAAGTAGCTAAATGTATTTTGGGGTGCAATTCCACATATGCCCATGGCCTGTGTGAGCAATATATCATTTAGTGACAACTTTGTGCAAAAAAAAAAAAAAAATGTCACTTTCTCGCAACTTGTGTTAAAATATAAAACATTCCATGGACTCAACATGCCTCAAAGCAAATAGCTTGGGGTGTCTACTTTCGAAAATGGGGTCATTTGGGGGGGTTTTATGCCATCTGGGCATTTTATGGCCTTCAAAACTGTGATAGGTAGTGAGGAGTAAAATCAAAAATGTACGCCCTTAGAAATCCTGAAGGCAGTGATTGGTTTTCGGGGCCCCGTACGCGGCTAGGCTCCCAAAAAGTCCCACACATGTGGTATCCCCGTACTCAGGAGAAGCATCTAAATGTATTTTGGGGTGCAATTCCACATATGCCCATGGCCTGTGTGAGCAATATATCATTTAGTGACAACTTTTTGTAATTTTTTTTTTTGTCATTATTCAATCACTTGGGACAAAAAAATGAATATTCAATGGGCTCAACATGCCTCTCAGCAATTTCCTTGGGGTGTCTACTTTCCAAAACGGGGTCATTTGTGGGGGTTTTGTACTGCCCTGCCATTTTAGCACCTCAAGAAACGACATAGGCAGTCATAAATTAAAGGCTGTGTAAATTCCAGAAAATGTACCCTAGTTTGTAGGCGCTATAACTTTTGCGCAAACCAATAAATATACACTTATTGACATTTTTTTTACCAAAGACATGTGGCCGAATACATTTTGGCCTAAATGTATGACTAAAATTGAGTTTATTGGATTTTTTTTAGAACAA